>CM051457.1:69001205-69323100 GCA_028274465.1 Plantago ovata | reverse complement strand
TTGTATCTATACCCCCATGGAGTCAAAAGTAGTCATGTTTCATTCAATAACAAATATACCTGAGCTAGAAGCCGGGGGGCTTCTTAGCTTGATGCCCTTAGCTTTAGGGACAATCATTCTTTCCAATGCGCGCTTTTCTGCTTACAGAAAAACTAGCTTCAGCGGGTGTGTGACCGTCTTTTTGAACTTCCTTTCTGGTTCAGACGCTTAGGCTTAATCACTCGAAGTGTTTAGCTTGGCTCCCGAAATTCCCTTACCCTTAGCACCTTTATTCTCGGGTTTCGGTTAGACAGGTTGCCCAACCAAACATGATCGACTTTCCTTCTTAGGAGAGTTTGATCATATGTCTTCAGCAGATTATGGAGTCGGGCAGTGTTACGTCCTCGCATTCATCGTGGTTAACGATGAACTGCGAATACGAACTCGACAAATGATTGAAGGACAAAGATCACCATGATCTTATTCCATCTTGAGAACATGTTCAGACATGTTCCCTCCTTCATTGAGCTTGCATCTGTGTATCTCTTTGATCAAATCAAATCAACACTTCTAGCTGTCATCTCAAAGAGCGACTCAAGATGCTTAGCATCTCATACGGCAACATGCTATCATGTTGTCTCTGCAGCTCATTGCTCATTGCCGCCAGCACAATACACTGCGCGGATCCAGCATCCTCATGATGCTTATCAGACTTTGCCTTGTTGGCTTGATTCCAAATCAGCAACTTGATAGGCAGTCTGATTTCTCGGGACACACGGATTAGCCTCGTCCAAGACGTACTCAATCCTTTCGTACCTCAGCACCAAACATATATTCCTGATCCAATCTAGGAAGTTTGGTCCTGTCAAAATTTGCTTCTCTAAGACAGCACGGAGCGAGATTCTCGCCATTTCGGTTTCCACGAGAAATAATATAGAACGAAAATAATAAATCAACTATTGAAATATTATTTTAAATACACAGTCAACATAACTAAACAACAAGGTCCTTTAGCTGTTTAGCTCCCACTATTTTCACATATGCTTGCCCCCAAAACAAACATACGGGTAATGTCCAACAAGTTACCGTAGTGGCCAAGATTCAAATCCATACTATGCTATACTACAACGGGGGCTGGTCGCATAGCATAATATGACCGGTAGGACTAGTAAGACTATCCAATTGCGTCACGCAACTCTTGGTTGTTAAATCTAATTTAACCCGATGCCCTACATATTGTACCTATCGAGGTCGCTAGATACAATATGCAGTAAGTCATAACCATAGGCTTACTCTAATCTGACGATTACTGCGAGTCTTGTAAGACGAGGTCGCCAATACAAGAAAACGCAATGAAAGTTCAGAATTAAAGCACCCTATGGAAAGCATCTCAGAAATACATACATACATATATATATACATATACATATATATATATATATACATATATATATATATATGTATATATATATATATATATATATATATATATATATATATATATATATGTATATATATATATATATATATATATATATATATATATATATATATATATATATATATATATATATATATATATATATATCTATATATATATTTCTGTACTTATATTGGTTGGGGCTTGTAGCTTGAGGGTTGTTATCAGTCATCTACAAACAAATAAGGGCGCCGCCTACCCATCATGCTTGAACGGTCTACACGTAATGGATGCCGCCTATCCATTCTAGTTCTAAACGCGGTCAAGCACATAATGGGTGCCGCCTACCCATACATAAATATGCGGTCCGACATATAAGAGGGCGCCGCCTACCCTCGCATGCATAGCGGTCGAACGGAAAGTAAAATACTTGGTATTTAAACATGCATTGTCAAACAATAGCATATCGAGCATATGAAACAAGTAGTAGCCTATGTGGATGACAAATGACTTTATAATTTCATTATGAAAATTATAATCCCATACTTATAATCTCTATGAAAAATTGAAAATTTGGACTAGATTGAAAAATCGAAATTCTATTGACCAAGTAGCAATTTTTGAAAACCCGAAGGACTTAATGTAATTTTGAAACCTTGGAGGTGTTAAATCTAAAATTCAAAAGTAGAAGGACTAATTTGCAATAAACAATAAATTGATAAATTACAAATAAGCCCTTCAACTTTATACTAATTAAATTTAATCCCTCTAGTTAAAAACAATTACAATTAAATCATATTTATATTCCAAATATAAAATTCAATCCTCAAAATTTTCAAAAATTCGATTTTGGGTCCAATCCGAAAAATATACATATATGAAAACATGGGACGGGACCTAGTCCCGTCCCCACGGTGCCTGCGGCCCCGGTCGCCCGGCGCCCGCGGCACGAGGGCACCGGCGCCGCGGGTGCAGATGCCCGGCGCCCCAGGCGCCGGGCGCCTGCGTCCGCAGGCCCCCGGGTACCTGCAGGCGCGGGTGCCTGCGTCCCGCAGGCACCCGGGTGCCCGCGGCACACGGGCGCCTAGCGCCCGTGCAGCGGGCACGGCGCCTGGGGCGCCGGGCGCCTGCGTCCGCAGGCACCCGGGGCGCCCGGCGGCACGCAGGCGGCCCGGTCAATATATATATTTAAATTTTTTTTTTTTGAAAAAATATAAATTCTAAATTTATATAAAAACAAAACTTTTGAAAATCGAATTAATCATAGAATCAATTGCATCCACATATCTACAAAATCATACAATATATATACGTATATACGTAATCAATTAACCTGGCTCTGATACCACTGTAAGAAAATACGGTCAGAGTTACCCCTAGGGTACGCAGCGGAATTTCAAAAATTTTCTTAACATACAGGTTAATTGATTATGTATATGTCGTATATATATAAACACGTCAATTAGAAGACTAACCTTACTTCCAAAGCAGCTTCCAAGTCTTCGTAACAATCCGGTGTATCTTCTCCTTCGTCGAAGTCGAAGATATCTGCAATACTTTAATTATCTGCAAGACAATAAAAGTTAGTTTCCAGCTCCTAGAACCTCAACCTTGGTATCCACGGATGAACAGCCTATTGGAAAGAATGCTAGGATATTCTTTGTGTGACCAAGAAGATGGGGCGGCGATTCCTCCGGTAGGTGGCGCGCGCGGGTGGCTGTAGAGGAGGGGAGAGTTTTTATTTTCTCTAAGAAAACTGGGTAGAATGACTGTCAAAGTCTATGTCAAAAACTCTCTAATAGTCTACTATATATAGTAGTCAATAGAAGTCTAAAGCATAAGCAATTAGACTTCGTAAAGGAATAAGAATCTAATTCTTATCGCACAAGGAAACCAATATCAAGTCTAGATTCATTCTCAATAAAATTAAAACTCAATCAGGAAAATCTAACTTATCCCTTGGACTTCTAATAGAGGAAGGAGTCGAACTCCTTCCCCTCATCCATCACAGCGCGCGCGCGCGCTCTCCCAGGGACAGTAGGTTGGTCCCGATTTTGGGACCCACTTATAGTTCTAAGGCATTCAAACTCCAAGTAGATTTTGCCATGTGCATATGTTAATTCTCATTTTTAATCAAACCTCCATTATATTTCCAAAATATAATCTTTAATTGTATTTACATAAAATACAATTAATTAGTCAATTCAATTAATAATTCCAAATCATTAATTGAGCCACCAAATATAATAATTAATTTCAAATCAATTATAATCCATCAATCACAATTAATTCCAAATTAATTGCGATTCCATCTTCAAGGATATTCTGATAGACTGAATCACCACATAGTGTGACCCATAGGGCCTCATTGTATTAAGCAAGTCCTAGACTAGGCAACATGGAATTCCTAGACGGTTCCATTGCAATATTAATACGTGAGGACGTTTGAGAGGTTTCCCAAAGCTAACCCTTTCGTTGCGAAGCCTGTTGCGCTCAACGCGGCGATGGTAACGTCCCTTCATCTGACTTGCTCGAATGTATCTAGGATCGATGAAGTGTCTATCCCAATAATACATCCACGGGCGTCTTCAGTGAGTTGCATGGTGAATCCAATATCTATTATGACCATCATAATAATATTGATACGCTGGCCAACGGTTTTACCATCACAACTATGAACGACTATGAGCAGTGCTCTCCTGTGCTACACTTGAGAGATGAATCCTTCACAGAATCACTTATCACCCCCATTTGTATGTAGCCATAATCCTGGATCGTGTCCTAGGTCAGCTGCTTATTCACAGTTGACATCGACGGGTCCACCAAGGATATGGGGCAACAAATGTGATGATAAAGTCCTGTAAGTACAAAGGACGAATGGCATCACTTCGACAACTCACCGGTTCCCATAGACACGTCGGTGTAGAGTATACATCGATGGGAGTGTCCGGTGGGTACTTCCATTGTTCGATAAAGCTTCTTCGAACAACTATGCGCAGTTATGGGAACGTTCCTTGATTGTCCAACAATCCGTTCCGTGGCCGTGGGATCGGCTCACACTTGCTCCAACAAGTATAACCTCCACGCATACTAGTCTTGTCAGGTTCATTCAGACCCCCACATGCGAGATGAACCACGACTAGGGAGAGTTTGGGATAGATGATAACTCACATAGCTCCCACTAACTGTGTGATCGGTCATCTATCCGAGGGGACATGTTTAATATCAATACAGACAGTAATAAAGATATGACATGCTGCAGCCTGGTGTAATATAAATATGAAAGCGATACTCAATAGTAAAATGCAACAAACATATATTATATTACGTTGACCTGTGTAATAGTACATATATGTCCTCTATAAGGGCACCATGCCCTTAGTAAGGACTGTCTCTAGGACATATACACTATCACGGTTTTCGTTGTAGTTGTGGATTGCCTTTGGCTAAATAACAAATATTATTTGCTGAATCGGGACCCGACAAATTCCGGTTCATCAGTATTCAAATTGAACGGAGGAGCTGTCTGTTGGAAGAGTTCTAAGCAAGCCACGGTTGCTGACTCATCCACAGAGACCGAGTACATTGCTGCATCAGAAGCATCGAAAGAAGCTGTGTGGATTTCAGAGTTCTTGGAGGAATTGAGGGTTGTTCCTGCTCCCAGTCCAATAACGATTTATTGTGACAATACGGGCGCCGCCGCTCAAGATAGGGAGCCTAGATCTACAAACAAGAACAAACATGTACTTAGAAAATATCACGTTATACGTGAGATTATAGATAGAGGAGAAATTAGTATAGAACGTGTCTCTACCACGGACAACGTGGCAGATCCTTTCACTAAGGTCTTATCAGTGGAAGTCCACTTAAGACATTATGCTAATCTGGGCATTAGGCATAAAGGTGACTGGCTCTAGTCCAAGTGGGAGATTGATAGTGTATATGTCCTAGAGACAGTCCTTACTAAGGGCATGGTGCCCTTATAGAGGGCATATATGTACTATTACACAGGTCAACGTAATATAATATATGTTTGTTGCATTTTTACTATTGAGTATCGCTTTCATATTTATATTACACCAGGCTGCAGCATGTCATATCTTTATTACTGTCTGTATTGATATTAAACATGTCCCCTCGGATAGATGACCGATCACACAGTTAGTGGGAGCTATGTGAGTTATCATCTATCCCAAACTCTCCCTAGTCGTGGTTCATCTCGGATGTGGGGGTCTGAATGAACCTGACAAGACTAGTATGCATGGAGGTTATACTTGTTGGAGCAAGTGTGAGCCGATCCCACGGCCACGGAACGGATTGTTGGACAATCAAGGAACGTTCCCGTAACTGCGCATAGTTGTTCGAAGAAGCTTTATCGAACAATGGAAGTACCCACCGGACACTCCCATCGATGTATACTCTACACCGACGTGTCTATGGAAACCGGTGAGTAGTCGAAGTGATGCCATTCGTCCTTTGTACTTACAGGACTTTATCAACACATTTGTTGCCCCATATCCTTGGTGGACCCGTCGATGTCAGCTCTGAATAAGCAGCTGACCTAAGACACGATCCAGGATTATGGCTAAATACAAATGGGGGTGATAAGTGATTCTGTGAAAGATTCATCTCTCAAGTGTAGCACAGGAGAGCACTGCTCATAGTCTGCATAGTTGTGTTGGTAAAGTCACTGGCCAGTGCAAATGATATATTATGATGGTCATAAGTATATCTTAACCAAGCAACTCCCTGAGACGCCCGTGGATGTATTATTGGGATAGACACTTCATCGATCCTAGATACATTCGAGCAAGTCAGATGAAGGGACGTTACCATCGTCGCGTTGAGCGCAACAGGCTTCGCAACGAAAGGGTTAGCTTTGAGAAACCTCTCAAACGTCCTCACATATTAATATTGCAAATGGAACCGTCTAGGAATTCCATGTTGCCTAGTCTAGGACTTGCTTAATACGGTGAGGCCCTATGGGTCACACTATGTGGTGATTCAGTCTATCAGAATATCCTTGAAGATGGAATCGCAATTAATTTAGAATTAATTGTGATTGATGGATTATAATTAATTTGGAATTAATTATAATATTTGGTGGCTCAATTAATGATTTGGAATTATTAATTGAATTGGCTAATTAATTGTATTTTATGTAAATACAATTAAAGATTATATTTTGGAAATATAATGGAGGTTTGATTATAAAGGATATGTTAATTTAGAATTAACATATGCACTTGGGAAAAATCTACTTGGAGTTTGGATTGCCTTAGAAATATAAGAGGGTCCCAAAAGTGGGACCCACCTCCCGTAGGACAAGGCGCGCGCACGCGCGTGGCTAGATAAGGGGAAGGAGTTCGACTCCTTCCTCTATTAGAAGTCCAAGGGATAAGTTAGATTTTTCTGATTGAGTTTTAATTTGATTGGGAATGAATCTAGACTTGATATTGGTTTCCTTGTGCGATAAGAATTAGATTCTTATTCCTTTACGAAGTCTAATTGATTATGCTTTAGGCTTCTATTGACTACTATATATAGTAGACTATTAGAGAGTTTTTTACATAGACTTTGACAGTCATTCTACCCAATTTTCTTAGAGAAAATAAAAATCTCCCCTCCTCTTAGCCTCACGCGCGCGCACCACCACCTGGAGGAATTGCCGCCCCGTCTTCTTGGTCACATAAAGAATATCCTAGCATTCTTCCGATAGGTTGTTCATCCGTGGATACCAAGGTTGAGGTTCTAGGAGCTGAAAACTAACTCTTATTGTCTTGCAGATATAAGGAGCATTGTAGATATCTTCGACTTCGACGAAGGAGAAGATACACCGGATTATTACGAAGACTTGGAAGCTGCTTTGGAAGTAAGGTTAGTCTTCTAATTGACGTGTTTATATATATACGACATATGCATAATCAATTAACCTGTATGTTAAGAAAATTTTTGAAATTCCGCTGCGTACCCTAGGGGTAACTCTGACCATATTTTCTTACAGCTAGAGGATCCGCGCAGTCTGAGAGAGTAACACCGAATCAAATCGCCAGTGAGAGACTAAACCAAGGTGGAGCTGAAAGCTTATCTGAAGAGTTTGGAGAAGAAGATATTAGTGAGGAGGATGAACTTGCAATTTATGCAGGACTTAAAGCCACTGAGAGTGTATTTGAAATCGCACATGCAAGACAAGTTGAACAGAACCTTCGTATAGCACAATTTTTTGAGGGTGTAGCAGTAACTGAGCGACTAATGGAGGAAGTCAGTTTGTTAAAGTGTGAAAAGGTAGGAGAAAAATTCATGCACAAGAGTTCGGAGGCCAAAACACAGGGGACGCCCCACTGGACGTGAGGGGCGGTCCGCCTGGTGTGGGGGGCGGTGTGCCCCTCATGAGCAAAACGGAGGTCGTCCCACTGCCACCCCAGGCGGACCGCCTAGTGTGGGGCGCGGTCCGCCCCACAGCTCCAGAGAGCTGGGGACGCCCCTGCCACTCCCAGGCGCACCGCCTGAGGTGGGGGGCGGTCCGCGCCACAGCTCCAGGGAGCTGGACGACCCCAGCTCCCCGATTTCGTCCGTCGTCGACAATCTTCATGATGCGAAGCCCATCCCAGCGGTTACCACCGAGATCCCCGAGTTCGAGGAAGTAAACCTACTCCTTCGTAGTGGAAAGGTAACTAAAATCTCTAATTTTATACGTCCTAAACATGTTAAATCTACTGTGACTAACAATGCAGGGATATAAGCAAGGAGAATGAAGTTCGTGAGGACTCAACAGACCCTCAAGTGCAGGACGATGCGCCCCGCACATCTGAAGACGGTGACAACGATGGGGAGAAGGGGGACACACCAAATATTGAGGAGGGACTTCATAAGTTTCCCAACCCTTATGTGCCTCCGAAACCTCACATGCCATTCCCCGGTAGGATCAAGCCAGCCAAGAAAGATATACAGGAGTCACCGCTATTCAAGCGCCTCTCTAAAGTCGAAGTTAATGTTCCTCTATTGAAGCTCATCCAAAATGTTCCGGCCTATACGAAGTTCTTTCGGGAGGTGAAGAGCAACAAAAGGATTGCACTAGGGGGAGACGCGACCGGGATGGAGACAGTGAATTCTATAGCGGGGCTTCCTGCGAAGCAAAGGTTCATCATAGATATTACCATGGGTAATGGACGGTCCACCAAGGCTATGCTCGACTTAGGAGCTAGCATCAACCTGATAGCCCTACTCAGTATACAAAGCACTAGACCTTGGGGAAATTCAACGAACCGAGATGGTTGTACAGATGGCAGACCAAAGCGTGAAACGTCCTGTGGGAATAATTGAGGATATCCTCGTAAAGGTAGACAAACTGATAATTCCTGCAGATTTTGTAATGATGAAGTCAGCCGAGGAAGGAAAGAGCCATGTTCGCGAACACGTGGTGCTGCTTGGAAGACCATTCATGGCCACTACCAATACATGCCTCGAACTACAAGGCAAGAAAATCACCATGGAGGTAATGGGTGAGAAAATTCAATTGGTAGGATGTAGTATAGTCGATAAAGAAGTTATAGAAGAATTGAAGTTTATTGATTGCTATGATTCTGTGATTTCTGAATTTCACCATTACCATGATAATATTGAACCTCTTGAAGAGGCACTAACCATGCAGGTAGAGACGTGTTACATGTCTGAGGAAGCAAGGGAACTAGTCGAGAGAATGGATAGCACGCCCAAAATCCCATTCGGATAAGAGGTGGTTGAACCCATAGAGGAAGAAGAGGGAGATAACCGACTTCCAGAAGAGCCTAGCTTAGAACTAAAACCCCTTCCTGGGCACCTTAAGTATGTTTACTTAGGGGAAAATGAGAAAAAGACTGTGATAATTTCTTCACACCTATCTAGCATAGAACAAGGTAGGCTAGTCCAAGTCCTGAAGGAAAATTCTGCAGCCATAGGATGGGGAATTAGTGATATAAAGGGGATAAGCCCTGCACGGTGTGTGCACAATATCACTCTAGAACAAGATGTCAAACCCGTTAGGCAACCTCAGCGTAGGATAAACCCATCCATGCAAGAAGTAGTGAAGAAGGAGGTGATTAAGGTGCTAGATGCCGATATGATCTACCCCATTCCTGATAGTAGGTGGGTAAGCCCCGTACATGTTGTACCTAAGAAGTCTGGGATCACGGTAGAGGAGAATGAGAAGGTAGAGCTAGTACCAGTTAGGAAAACCACAGGTTGGCAGATGTGCATTGACTATAGGAGATTAAATGCCGCCACAAAGAAAGACCACTTTCCTCTCCCATTTATCGATGACATGTTGAACCGCCTCGCGGGGCGGAAATTTTATTGTTTCCTTGATGGCTTGTCAGGTTTCTATCAAATTCTGATTGCGCCAGAGGATCAGGAGAAGACACCATTCACTTGCCCTTTCGGAACGTTTGCTTACAGGAGAATGCCATTTGGGCTATGTAACGCCCCCGCCACTTTTCAAAGGTGCATGCTTTCTGTTTTTTCTGATATGGTGACTAAGTTTGTTGAGGTTTTCATGGATGATTTTTCCCATTTTGGTGATTCGTTTGATGAATGCTTGCATAGATTAGATCTTGTTCTGAAAAGGTGTATCGAATGCAATTTAACTCTAAGTTGGGAGAAAAGTCATTACATGGTTAGGGAAGGCATTGTTCTAGGACATGTGGTTCCGATTGGGGGATCGAAGTTGATAAAGCAAAGATAGAAATAATTGAGAAGCTTCCCCCACCCACTTGTGTCAAAGAAATTCAGTCTTTTCTTGGTCATGTAGGATTCCATATGAGGTTTATCAAAAAATTTTCGAAAATTGCAAAACCCTTAAGCAACTTGCTTGCAAAAGATGTGAGTTTCGATTTTTCTAAAGATTGCTTAGAATCCTTTAACACACGTAAGGCAAGATTAATTACTGCTCCTATAGTTGTGCCACCTAATTGGAAACTTCCTTTCGAGATAATGTGTGATGCCTCAAATTTTGCTATGGGGGTTGTTTTATGCCAAAAGGTAGACAAGAAGTATCGTGTGATTTACTATGTTAGTAAGACCCTAGACTCAGCTCAAGTTAACTATACAACTACTGAAAAGAATTTTTAGTTGTTGTTTTTGCTTTACAAAAGTTTAGGTCTTATTTGTTAGGACACCATGTGAATGTCGACACTGATCATGCTGCTTTAAGACATTTAATAGCTAAACAAGATTCTAAGCCAAGATTAATCCGTTGGGTCTTATTGTTACAAGACTTTGATTTGACCATAGTGGATAGAGCTGGTAAGGAAAACTGCATAGCTGATCACTTGTCTAGAATTCCAAATATCCCCGTAGATGCAATTCCTGTTAATGAGGATCTCCCCGATGAACACTTGATGAGTGTAGATGAAGAGCCATGGTATGCTGATATTGCGAATTATTTGGTTACGGGTATTTATCCAACTAATTTCTCAGCCTCCGATAGGAGAGCACTCTCAAAACAGTGCAGGTTTTACATATGGGATGATCTGAACCTTCTTAGAGAAGGGCCTGATGAAATCTTGAGTAGGTGTGTTCCACAAGGAGAACAACGAAGTGTACTGAGTCATTGCCATGAGCTTCAGTGCGGCGGACACTACAGTGGGGCTAAAATAGCCCGTAAGGTGTTACAAGCAGGATTGTTCTGGCCATCCTTGCACCGAGATGCAAGGAAATTTGTGAAGAATTGTGACCCATGTCAACGAGGGGGCAATATTGGCAAGAAGGAAGAAATGCCCCAGCAGGGGAATCTAGTGGTAGAACCTTTTGATGTATGGGGAATTGATTTCATGGGACCATTCCCATCAAGCTCGGGATATGAGTACATTCTAGTCGTGGTGGACTACGTAACTAAGTGGGTGGAGGCAATCCCTACTAGGAAGAATGATGCTTCGGTGGTCTTGAAATTCTTGAAGGATGTGCTCTTCACCCGGTTTGGAGTTCCTAGAACAATTATCAGTGATGGAGGTTCTCACTTCGTCAACCGTTCCTTTGCCTCACTTATGAAGAAATACAGCGTTACCCATAATGTTGCTACACCATATCATCAACAGACTTCTGGGCAAGTAGAGGTTAGCAACCGGCAAATTAAAAAGATCCTTGAGCGTGTGGTGAAGCCTAGCAGGAAAGATTGGGCTGGAAAGCTGAATGATGCGCTTTGGGCTTATAGAACCAGCTACAAAACAGTAATCGGCACCACTCCGTACAGACTAGTGTTTGGGAAAGCATGCCACCTTCCGGTTGAGCTGGAGCACCGAGCTTATTGGGCAATAAAGGAGCTAAACCTTGATGGGAAAAGCTGGGGAAGAAAGGTTGATGCAACTCGACGAGCTTGATGAACTACGCCTCGGTGCCTATGAGAACTCCAAGCTTTACAAGGAACGAACCAAAAAGTATCACGACCGTGGCATTGTGCGGAAAGAGCTGATCCCTGGTCAGAAAGCCTTAGTGTTCAACTCCAGACTTCGCTTATTTCCAGGGAAGCTCCGTACTCGATGGGGTGGACCATACGAGATTGTCCAAGTTTCTCCCCATGGAGCTGTAGAACTCTTGGACCCGAAGACTGGCGACACCTTCAAGGTGAATGGGCAACGTGTGAAACCATACTTTGAGCTTCCCAGTGATCAAGTGGAGGTTGATCATCTCGACCTCACCACTCCCACCTTCACATGAGAGTATGTAGCTTGTTGTTTTTTCCTTTTTTTGAGTCTTTAGTGAGTCTTTAGTGTTTTTCCCTTTGTGTTAGAGTATGTTTTTGGTGATAAGATAGGTAAAAAGTTTATATTTTTTGTATTCGGAGATGATTAACTCGGAGTTCAAGCTTGCTACCAGAGGAGCGAGGAGTCGGACTAGAAGATTCTGAGGTCGGACAAGGCAGAGAGTCACGTTTCAGGAGGACAGGACGAGGCGACACCCGGAAAGAAGATCCTACCTGCTTCAGCTCCATCCACCAGAGTCACGGAAAACGAGTTATTGGTCATTATCTGTTTTATCTCCCAAGGAAAAATCAAGTCCCATCATTTCTGGCGCCCTCTGTGGGAACTGCCACAAAAGCTGGTTTCTAGGTTCTTGCTTTAGCAAGGGCAGAGGAAATTCAAAGTTCCATACCCAGACATCCTTAAAGGGAGTGGAGCCATGGATCCCCCCAAAGGAACTGTTGAAGCAAGAACTGATATAAATGTGAATAATGGGGTAAAAGATAAGATGGATAAGGACCGAATAACTCAAGTCCAAGTACCCAGGTGGAGGGATCTGATAGAGGGTTAAGGATGGATGCAGATCTAGTGGAACAGAGGAAGCAAGGACTAAAGCAGAGCAAGGAGGATGCGGAAACAGAGCAAGAAAAGACGGAAGATCCATCATCGGCCCAAGATCTGATCCCAAACGGTGGAAAGAAGCTTATCTCAGGTACCCTATCCCATTTAATAATGTCATCTAAAGTAAATGATTCTTGTTCATGCAATAGATTTGGGTTATTTATTGATATGAGTCGTAGATTTGGAGTGTTAATGTAACAACCCAAACCTTTTTAACCCTCTTAAGAAGGAATTGATTATCAGTAATGAAAATTAAGCGTAATTATAATATTCTATTTATGTGAAAAGTGTGATGATACGAGTTAGTCAGTAAATTATGACAAGTGACTTCATATGAAGCTCTTGGACCTAAAGTATTGTTAAATATACGTCCCTGCCCCTCGGTATATTTGAGTTTACCGTTTTACATCAAAATGAAGGCCTATGAAAGAATAGACACTATAATATGAACCGTACGAATTTATAGTTTTCGAATATATGCTTTTAAATTTGGAACGTCTGTGTAAAAGTCGATATAAGTAGTCCAGTGCAACTAATTCATTTATTAAATTATAATAAAATTTATAATTGTTACTCACGACCACCGCCATATATGCACCGACATTTGATTTCTTCACCATGAAGAATCATTTTCTTTATTTTATCTCTCACTCCCAACACACACCACACCTTTTCACACACACAAGTCGTATAAACACACTATGGAGAAGAAAGAAAATGAAGAAGAAAAATATGAAAGAGATAGCAAAGGAAAGAAAATTAGAGAAAACAAACTATCAACAGTACGGGAGATTATAAGGGATAGTTAGCAAATAAAAGATTATATGTGCGACTGCTAACGGTGAATTCGTAAGTATAATTTTGTAACTTGTTATTTAATATGTTTGTAAGTGCTATTTGATAGCTTGTTATTTGTCTGATATGTGTACATATGTGATCTGAGCTTATTGTGATATCTGTATTGATTTGATGATTGAAGTTGATGCTATATATGTGAAGAAGTTTCCAAAGGTTTGTATTTGTGAATTGTATGCCTAAGATAAAGCTAATCTTATTTATTAGCTAGTAGTACTTATGTTATATATATATGTGGCATGATATGCATTCATAAGAGATAAAAGGACTCTGTTATGGCTGCAGAGTCTGTCTGAAAAAGAAAAGAGAGGAAAAATTTACAACATGACTGGATGGAGAACGCCCCATCATGTGTGGATAGACAGTACGGGTTACCTGGAGACAAATTAGCTCCACTATGAAAATAGCTCAAATAGTATGTAGGAACTTTGGGGGCACCCATATGCTACGGAGCTCGAATAGTATGTAGGTATTGTGATCACGGTTACTCCTGGTTATATAGCAGATCCATAACAGATAAAGAACATGACTAAGCGCGTGCATTTGATGTGTGATATCAATGTATCAATGCGTATATGATGATATGTATGTGGTGAAGAGTATATGGATGATGTGCGTAAAAGATAAGTAACTTGTATTGGCACGAATAAGAAATGAGATAAAGATTAATGTGGATCGGATGTATGGTAAGAGAAGAAGTATATGTGATGAAATGGTTGTTGTAATATCCCATATTTTTCTGATTAAATTTATTTACTTTGATTAATTATTTAGGTAACTTAATTATTAAATTTACTCATTGATTCGTTCTTTTCTACGTTAGAGAAAAATCGATGTAACAAACCAAACCTTTTTAACCCTCTTAAAAAGAAATTAATTATTGATAATGAAAATTAAGGTCAATTATAATATTTTTACTTGAGGGAAAAGTATGATGGTACGGCTGATGGAGGAGTTTATGAAAAGTGATTCGAGATATTATGATTGGGGTTGAAATTAGGGTTAAATATACGTCCCACCCCTAAATAAGTTTAACTTAACCGTTTTATACCGAAACGAAGGCCTACGAAAGAACCGACACCATATTATGAACTGTACGATTTTATAATTTACGAATATATATTTATTTTTATATTTGAGACGTATACGTAAAAGTCAAATTAAGCATGTTGCTGCAACTAATTCATATATTAAATTAAAATTAGTAATAATGATATATATGTGCATGCATTCACTTCGAGACACCAAATGCATGGTCTAAATGAAATGAAGCATTTGTCTCACAAGTTGACCGGCTCAAATCATCGCCGCCTCTAATTGCTTCATCTCTAAGTTCTCTTACCTATTTAGCCCATTGTTATCTCTCACTATTCTTTCATTACTACTACTAGCGACTACTACCATTCCATTCATCTCACGAGTGTGCACACTCCACAAATATTTTCACACAGTGTCTCACCAAGAGTGAGAGAAGAATAAAATAAGAAAGTCATGGAGTAAAATAGTGTGATCGATTGATGATGTTCCAGACCATGGCCGCGTGGTTTAGTACATCAAAATAGCACGAGCAACGTTTATAGCTTTCAATGGTGATTTATGATCCGTCCGTTGCTTCGTAATCCAAGCTTTCCTGTTGAGATCAAGCAGTAAGGTGGGTGTTCACCCAAAAACTACTACTTAGTAACTATTTTCGAAAACCTGGAAGATTTAATGTATGCATATAATAATTGTTGATTTCACTGTTCTGCTTCCGCTATAATATATACAAGTTCTATGTAGGGGTGTGCATAAACCCCAAATCCGAAGAACCGAACCGAATATCCGAAAATCCAATCCGAACCAATACGATCCGTTAAGTTCGGATCGGATTTCGGATTACCATTTTTAGAGATTCGGATTTCGGATCGGATCAGATTGAATCCGCGGATTTTCGGATTCAATCCGATCCGATAAGTAATAGTATAAAAACAAATCCCTAAAGCTACTGCTCCATTTTACTCCGCCTCCATCTTCATTCTTATCCCATCCTTACTCTCCTATCTAACCCAAAAATAATCCCTCTCCTTTATTTTCTAATCTAATCTACCTCTTTGCTACAAATTGATGGTTGATTGATCTACGGTGAACTACTATTTTGGATCGGATCTTCTTATGGCTTCTTCTTCTTCGCCAGTGGCAGATCGATCTGGAAGGATACAGATTTTGAGAGTTTTTAACATGATATAGTAGTAAGTACTATGGATTGGTGGTGCAAATCTTCAGCACCGTATTTAGATCTCTTGTCGGAGCCGCCATGTACATAGCTCCGTCATCAGAATCTGCGGTTGCTATCATTGGCTTGCTGTTCTTTTCCATTTTCTTCCATTCTCTCCTTTTTTTCTTCTTTTAGCATTGATTCATGTTTGTAGCTGGATATATTGTTAAAGTTTGATTTTTTAATCTTGAAATTGATCCAGCAAAATTTTGATTGAATTGCTCAGTAAAATTAATTGCAAATGAAAATGACAAAAAAAAAAAACACTGAAATTTCGGATTAAGCGGTCTGGATCGGATCAATCCGATGAATGTTCGGATCAATCCGAAATCCCATCCGAAGTTTCGGGTCGGATTTCGGGTTGACTAGTTTTAAGGATTTCGGATCGGATCAATCCGAAATTCGGATCGAATTTGATCCGATCCATGCACACCCCTAGTTCTACGTATGACTGTTCTATTGTGTTATGTTTAAATCTTCTGCAGGGTTTTATACTCGGTTTTCGAGCATTGTTTTTCTGTTTTCTGATTTCTCTCGGTTTTCCGAGCATTGTATTATTTGACCGGTCGATTAGGATTACGAGTAGGTAGACTTGGACAGTAGAGGCTGTCGAGTTTACTTATGAGTTTTCCTAGTCTATTCCCACCTGATGCGAGGCAGAAGAAGCCAAGGTCTTGTTGGGTCGTAAGATTTTCCCCTGAACGTACGTACGCAGAGTATTGTATTGTCTAGAGCCGTACACTCTAGAGGGAGTTATAAGGGCTATTGGGAGTAGGAGCAATAAGGTGGGCTGCACAGACTATTGTTATTGTTCTAAATTTCTCAAACTACTGAGATCATTGTTCTGCTTTTCCCTAAATATTGTTACTGATACTATCTTTTGGATTTATTGGTTATTGGTATTGATTTTTATTGTCAATTGAAAATACAACTGTTACACCGTTTTGTTTATTGTTTGTTTTCTTACTGTTTATTGTTTTTCTGTTTTGTTTGCGAACTAAAATATTTTTTCTTCGTTGCATAAAACTCACTACTGAACAAACACCACTCAGATTTTTGTCTCATCACTCTTTCCTTTTTATTCCTTCCTTGTAGATCCAGCTGATGGTGAGAGTGTAGACTTCCAGCGACACTAAGTATTTGGGATTGACGGCTTTGGGATTTTTATTAAGATTTTAAAGTTACTTTTAAACTTCGTTAATGTATTTCTAATTTTCTTAGAAAATGAAGTCTAGTTACCATTACCTAGTTGCCGTTAGATTGTTTTGTCATTTGAGCGCGAAAACCCCCTTTCTCGTCTATTAATAAAAGACTGTTCGATTTTCTTCGAAAATTATTTTTTTCTTTTAAAAATTACTGTAACGGCTTTTTAAAATTTTCTTTTAAAATTTCTCTACCGTTACAGTTGTTATATGCGATTGCCTTACAAATGGTTAATTAACTTATTATTAAGTCCCTTACAGTATGCTAAGTGACTTGTTAGTTGATTATACTTATTGAGCCTGCAACTCATCCAATTGCGATGTTGTCTTTTTATAGTTGATCAAGAAGAAGATAAAGGAAAGGGCTTAACTGTTAGAAGTTGAGTATTGGATCAAAGGTTGGCAGGCTGGTTTCACTCCTTGGTACTGGCTCATCATCATCTGCATCTCACATATGTCATGATGGTATGTAAGAGAGGATCGACTCCTTCAAGCATGTGAAGTATGTGCTTATAGTATAATTGTTAACGCTTCCGCATATGTTCTAAATAAGAAACGCTTCCGCTCATGTACAGAAAGTGTAAAAAATGTCTTTTCACTTGCTTATGTGAAGATCCTGCAAAGAGGTTTTAAAATGTTTTTGCATGCCTTAACACCTAAGTGCGTTTAATTACATACGAAGGTGTTAGGGTGTTACAGTTAAGTTCAAATACACAAGACCACTTAAATACTCATGCTGCCCCTTATTACCCCCATATTGATGATATTGTTGCTTTGAATGAGACAATGATTGAGAAGGTTAAGGGCGAAAAGACCGTAGATGATAATGATTATTCTGATTGTTGTTATTCTTGGGTCGAGGACTTTGACGATTCTATTTTGAGTGTTGATGGGATGGATGAGATGGAACAATTTGATGATTTGTCTGAGGAAAACCTAGAAAGGGAACTCGAGTTAGCCACAGACCCACATACCCTACAAATGGACCCAACCAACAACCGCCTACTCCAAATCTATCCACAGAAAGTCCAGTTTTATCAAATCAAGAGAGCCAGATCCAAGAAACTCAATCTTTATTTTCCGTTGACTTCAATATACACCTTTCCAACACCCTGGCCAACACTAGCAACGGAAGGAATCCCATGGTGCATCCGAACGTACCGCCCGAGGGTAGGACGCTTAGAGTTCACTTGAGGTTCCTTGGTCAAGAAAATCGAAGCCAGGACGTGGAGGAGAACCTGCTACAAGTTATAAACGAGGAGGAATCCTTGAACGAAGGAGACATGGAGCTAGAAGGATACCGTTGCGAAGGCCAACCTGAGGAGACTGAAGATCCACAACTGCTCGTGAGACAGTGCGAAGATTTGAGCCACATAATTACTGAGTTGCAAGATGCAATTCAGAGCACGGAGGAGGCGATTCGAGCACAAAGGATGAATGATGCAGAGGATCAAATAGTACCAATAGTGGAAGATGTTGTTAGACCTTATTATGGGCAAGGGTATCCAAAGGAGCATATTGACATGTTTGCTGCAAAAGCTAGGAGCCAGAACATTCCTTGGAGGCATGCATTCCGCAACACCCTCATGGGAGATGCCCTGGAATGGTGGGATACATTGCCCACAGAGAAGTCATGAGCTTTTGGGAGATGAGATTATGCTTCATCTACCGATTCAGTGGTACCATTCAGGGGGCGCTGCCCTTGAAAAGTCTAGAAGATGTGGTCCAATATCAAGAGGAGGACCACTGGCTTTTTGCTCAAGATTCAACCACGTGGCCAGACTGGTGGAGGATCACGAGATAATATACTGCCTGAGGTATCTGTGCAGAAATAAGATCAATGCGCACTTGAAGCAGTGGAAAAGGGATCATCGACAAGATGTAGAGTCTGAGGAGGACTATGATGGCATCCTTAGAGCTTTCTAGATCACAAAGAGAGCCAGAAGAAGGCAAAATGTAAACCAATACCGCAGAACAGAAGAGCCGGCAAGGTCGGTAAGACTCCCACATGCAGAAAGGATAGCAACGGAACAAGCTATTCAACGGCAAGAAGAGCTCCACATGAAAGAAGAGGTCCCAGAAACACGATGAGGAGGACCTCGCTCAGACCATACCCAACACGATTCCAAGAGTACACACCTTTGTGTATTTGGAAGGGGAAATCCTCAAGGAGGTAGAAAGGAGAAATCTCAGGATCAAATGGCCAACCGATGCATTAGGGCAGGATTCAAGATCAAAGCCTGGCTACTAATGTTACTTCCACGAATTATGGGGTCATGACACAGAGGATTGCATTGAATTGAGTACAAAAATAGAGATCCTGCTGAAGAAATGTCATCTACATGAATTCATACCTGAGCCGGTCCTGGACGGTGTAGCAAGACTTGGAGGAGCTACAGCGGAGGAAATGAAGCTGCACCGCCACCAAGAAGGCGCAGAAGATGGGTTCCACCTACCATAGAGAGACATCCAGAGAACCAGAATGAGATTTGGAGAAGGGAAGCCAACGAATACTCCCGGAGAGACACAATTTATATGATATCAGGAGGGCTAGCATGAGGATCATGTGACGCAGAAAGGGCCAACACCGTGTACCACTTTGCAGTAGCTGGAGCACAATATGAAAATCCGGAGGCCAAAGGAGTGAACTTAATCACCTTTGATGATAGTGAAGTGCCCCAAAGAGCTGTAGCTACACGGGAGTTGAAGAGCCAGATGTACCCCTGGTATTGGAGCTGGACATAGGAGTTTCACGCGTCAAAAGAGTCTTAGTGGACACGGGCAGTGCGGCCAATGTGATCGTTGATGGGACGTGATTCTCCCTCGGGTTATAAACTACCTACAGATTGACAGAACAATCGACTAGATCTATTTAGTGAGGATTTTGGGCCTGGCTAGGTAACTCCTCTCTTGTCGTCCATCTGCCTCCTTGGAACCAGATTTAAGACTGGATAAGAAAGGAGATAGCGGGGGGAGGGGGGTTAGGACCTTTTTTACCAGCTTGCCTGATGGTCAAGCCGGCGGTGGAAGACTATACTTGAAGGTAAACCTTGTAAAAGAGTGATGTGAGAGAACATGAGTTTTCTGGATCTGATGAGGCTTGGTCCCAAAGTTTCTTGTCCTCCCTTCTTATATAAACTCTGGCGTTGAGGAGTAGATCTCTCTGTTTCCAGATTGAACCACGTCTCCCCAAATAGTACTGCTTCACTGGAATTCGAACACGTTACATCAGTCGTCTGCTAACACGTCTTGGTGGTTGTATCCAGACACGTCTTCTCTGTCGTATGAGGTTTTCCTTAGTAGATAAGTTTCAAATTCAAAAATCTTATCTACTGAAGTTTAACCTTCCGGATAGTCCGTCGTCTTCGGGGGATCCTTCCGGAGCATAAACATCGGTTCCGGCTTTCTTTAGTAGGATTTATTCCTGGTATTAATAATTTTCTGCTCCGCTGTGTGCCTTCGGATGGTCTCAATTCGTATTCCCTCGCCCGAGCGCGTTCCAGACATATTTTAGTAACATCATATGTCCCCCTAGTTTCCAAGTATCTTTGAAGAAGATAGTTGTGGAACTTTAGACTGACGAGATAGTCCGGAACAAACTCTATGACCCTGAAAATGATATCAAAATAATCGGTCAGATGGTAGGGTCCTCATACTGTAGTCAAGCTCATGGCGACTGTAGTATTCAGAGATGAATATTTTAGTCAAGCTTTTTATCGCGACTGTAATATTCGTAAATCTAGAATGTTGTAGTCAAGATTTTTATCGCGACTGTAACACTTCTTGAATCTAGAAGGTTGTAGTCAAACTTTTTATCGCGACTGTAACACTTCTTGAATCTTTTCCGAGGGTTTTAGTCAAGCTTTTTATCGCGACAGTGACATTGCATACTAGGGGCTGTAATCAAGCATTTTAGCGATTGTAGCCTTAAATCAAGCACTTAGCGATTTATAAGCCTAGTAGCTCCGTGAGTTGTAATCATCAATCCTATAGCGATTGTAACACCTACGGACCTCGGTTGGTTGTAGTCAAGCCTTTGGCGACTGTAACAAGAAAGAAGGTGTTCGAAGAAAAATTTTCAGACTTCTTTTGCCACTTAATATTAATCTCCCTTTATCCCCCCCCCCCTTATATAGTTTGCTTATTCTTAGCAAAGTATATAAAAGGAGTATTTATATAGAAGACTGATTTTTATCGGTAAAGAAATTTGAAAATCTTCTGGCTTGTTCATTCTTTCCAAAAATATCAATCAATCCAGGTTCTGGCGTCGGCACCCCATGGGTTTTAACCGAATCCGATTCCCTTAGGTCGTATGATCTCAAGTATCGGTAGGAGAGAGCTTTACGATCCGGTTCCTTGCATCGAATGTTCCTTATGCTTAAGACCCGCATAAGTACACTACGAACCAGGAGACAGTTGACTTTTTGGGTCTTCTATCTCCCTTATGTCCCCCATTTTAAGGAGAAATACGGGACCATGTGTTGATGATTCTAGTGGCTTATGGGCTGAAGACGGGGGCATATGGGCCGAAGGTGATTGCAGACATCCGGAGGCTTATGGGCCGAAGGTGATTGCAGACGTCCGGAGGCTTATAGGCCGAAGGTAATTGCAAACGTCCGGAGGCTTATGATGTTTTTGTCCTAATATCCTATCAGCATGATGGACTAGTATGACATGCATTTTATGATGTATGAATGCAGATGAAATGCGTTTTAAAAATGTTTTATGATGCGTTTTATGATGTATGATGCATGATCCTACGAGTATGTAAATCTAATATGTTTATGATGCATGCTGTGATATGGGCGCCCAATGTGCTTCGAGAGTCCTGCTGTAGTGCCCAACGTGAGGTACCTCTTTTTTGCCGATGATGACGTCGGTTGGAGAAATGACAGTTGTTCAACACAGCAAATTTGAAGTGGTACATCTGTATCCACGCTATTTCGATCTTATCCATATGATCTTCTTTGATGGATGGTTGCCACGTGGTGAACTCCTCGAGATTCACCTAATAAACTGATGAGGTAATAAATCGTAACCTCCTTTCTAGCCGTTTGATCAGATTCAATCCACGGTCTAGCTGGAAGTCTTAATTGAAGTGACAGTTCAAATGCCTTTTATAGATCTGCTAGATTGGCTCCTTCTCTAGAAAGCTATTCACTGACCCATCCAGAAAGCCCTTCTTTCTTGTGCTAAAAAATTCTCCTCCCGAAGTAAATCCGAGGATGTCATCTCCACTTCTCCGAATTTCTCCCATCAATTTCATGATGTCAACATCTGGGACCATTTCTGATCGTATTTCTTCTCAGGTCAACTCTCCTTCTCATAGACTTGACTTCATCTTCTTTGATGTTTTGCTTATGAACTTATATCTTCGTGAAGGCTTCACCCTTGAATGTAGAACAACCAATTATGCAGGCCACTGGTCCTTCTGGGACAAGGGTGTCTGGAAATGGCTGCGACGATTTGGGGGTAATTCCAGTTCTTGTCTTTGAACTTTTCGATTATTTCTGCGCCCTTAGGGTTTTTATCGTCTATTTTTCTCTGAGATAACCCTCCCCTTTGTTTTCCTTCAGAACATAGACTTGAATTGATAGTATTTATGTCCTAGAGATAACCTTTATTAAGGACAAATGTACTATTACACAGTCAACATAATATATTATATGTTTGTTTATTCATGTTTATGTCTGCATATGTATTTATATATTACACCATGCGTACATCATGTCATATCTTTATCTGGTTGGTCTGTATAGATATCAAACATGTCCCCAGTGGATAGTTGACTGATCACATAATTAGTGGGAACTATGTGAATTATCATCTATCCCAAAATCTCCCTAGCCGAAGCTCATCTCGGATGTAGGGGTCTGAATGAGACAATCGAGACTAGTATGCGTGGATGTTATACTTGTTAGAGAAAGTGTGAGTCGATCCCACGACCACGGAACGGATTGTTAAAGCGAGTCCATGATGTTCCCGTAACTGTGCATAGTTGTTCGAGGAGGATACCGAACAATGGAACTACCCACCAGAAACTCCCATCGATGTGTACTCTACACTAAAGTGTCTATGGGAACCGGAGTTATCGAAGTGATGCCATTCGTCCTTAGACTCTCGGGACTTTATCATCACATTTGTTGCGCCATAGACTTTGGTTGGAGACCAACGCTTACGCCCTGAATAAGAGGTAGATATGGCCCTTCTGGGACTATGGCAATAATACAAATGTGGGTGAAAGTGATCCTGAAGAGGATTCATCTCTCATGTGTAGCATTGAAGAGAACTGCTCAAGTCGTTCATAGTTGTGTTGGTAAAACCGCTGGCCAGCGTATGGATATATTTATGAAAGGTCGTAAGATATATTGCATTAACCAAGCAACTCACTGAAGGCGCCATGGGTGTATTATTAGGATAAACACTTCATCGATACTAGATGCATTCGAGCCAGTCAGATGAAAGGACCTTACCATCGCCGCATTGAGTGCAATAGGCTTCAACAACAAAAGGTTGTTTTGAGATTTCTCTCAAACGTCCTCATGTATTAATATTGCAAATGGGATTGTCTATGAATTCCATAACGCCTAGTAAAGATACTAGCTTAATACATTGAGGCCCTATGGGTCACACTATGTGGTGAACCAGCTTATCTGCATGACTATAAGAAAGGGATTATAATTAACTGAGTTAATTATAATTAGTTATGGCGCACTTAATAATATAGGAATATTAATTGAATTAATTGTATTTATGAAAATACAATTAAAGATTATATTTTAGAAATATAATTATGGTTGGAATTAAAAGAATATATTAATTAGATTAATATATGCACATGAACAAAATCTAATTAGAATTATAATTTCTATAGACTTGCATGTGGGTTCCAAAAGTGGAACCCACCTTCCCTACTAAGTGGCGCGGCCAAATTGGGGATGGAGAAAGGAGTTTGACTCCTTCCTCCAATCAAACTTATGGGGCAAGTTTTCCTAATTGAGTTATGTTTCAATTGGGAGATGAACTTGAACATAAAGGTTTACTTGTGCAATAAGAATTAGAATTCTTATTCCTTTTAGGAGTCTAAAAGAATGTTCTTTAGGCTTCTATTCACTACTATATAAGCAGATGGTTAGGAGAGATTTATTCATACTTTCTCATCCACTCTTCTATTCTGTCAAGAAAGTAAAGCTCTCTTCCCTCCTACAACATAGCACGCCGCCGCCCCCTTGTCCCAAGTCAACCGAGTTTGACTCGAGAATATCCTAGTATTCTCTCGATAAGTTGTTAATCCGTGGATATCAAAATTGAGGTTTCAAGAAGCTAGAAACTAATCTTTATTGTTTTGCAGATAATCAAGAAGGCGAATTAGATATCTTCGACTTCACCGAAACAGAAGATACAACTGATTACTATTAGGATCTTGCTGATTGGTAGCCGGCTATCAATTCTGTTTTAGTTCTTGCTTTCGGAGTATTGTAAGTCTTCTAACTAATGTGATTTATAATATGCATGATCAATTTATCCATTTATCCGTCGCAGTGCGACGGATCACGATCCGTAGCCATATCTCAGACCAGACCACCACGTGTCAATGGACTTATCCGTCGCTAAAAAGTTAACATTTCATCCGGCGCTAGTTCGGTCGCTAGTCCGTCGTTAATTCACGACGGATGATTGATTCGTGGCTAATTCGCTAGCGACGCACGATTTAGCGACGGAACATTCATCCGTCGCTAAATGGGCCGATCCGTCGCAAGTGTTTTCTAGTGACGGATTGGTCTTCTCTAGCTAGTGACGGATGGATCCGTCACTAGAGCTGGGGATCCTTGTAGTGCAATTAGTATGCATGTTAAGAAAATTTTAAAATTCCGCTGCACCACTCCTGGGGTAATTCTGACCGTATTTTTTTACAGTGGTATCAGAGCGCATGCTAATCGATTATGTATATACGTGTATGTTGTATGATTAACTAGTTTATGTGGATACAACTAGCAAATAACCCGTCGAAATTCGACGAAAAATAGTAAATTCGCAAATAATTAAATGAAGATCAATAAAAATAAATAACATCGTTCTTTTTCTTTTTTTATTGACAAAATAACGTAGAACAATCACATCAAATGTGATCAATATTTTAAAACTTAAAATATTGCGGAATAGATTTATTAAGTAAAGTTTAGTGTTCTAAATTATTGCATAATAGACCCATTGAACGGAGTTAGTGTCCTAAAGTATTGCATAATAAACTCGCCGAACACAATTAGTGTCCTAAAGTATATGGAATAGACCCGTCTAACGTAGATAATGTTCTAAAGTATTGCGGAAGAACCAGTAGATCACGGTTAATGCTAAAAAATATTGCGGAACAGACTTGTCGAACACAGTTAGTTTTCAAAAGTATTGTGGAACAGATCCTTTGAAAGCATATAGTGTTCAAATATATTGCGGAGCAAACCTGTAACGTACTAAGTGTTTAAAAGTATTGCGGGATAAACCCGTTGGACGCAATTACTCTTCAAAATTATTGTGAAACAGACCCGTCGAAAGTTCAAAAGTATTGTGGAACATACTCGTCAAAAGTAGTTGGCATTCAAAAGTATTGTGGAACAGACCCGCTAATGCAATTAAAGATAATGTTATGCGGAACAAACCCATCAAACGCAGTCAGTCTTCAAATGTATTACGAAATAGACCCGTCAAACGGATATAGTGTTCAAAAGTATTGTGGAACATACCCGTCGAGCACAGTTAGCATTCAAAAGTATTACGGAACATACCCGTCGAAAGTAGTTGGCGTTCAAAAGTATTGTGGAACAGACTCGTCTAATGCAATTGTAGATAATGTTATGCAGAATAAACCAATCAAACGCAGTTAGTCTTCAATTGTATTATGTAATAGACCCGTCAAACGGATTTAGTGTTCAAAAGTATTGTGCAATAGACCCCTCGAACTCATTTAGCGTTCAAAGGTATATCGAAATAGGCCCGTCATACGCAGTCAGTGTTTCAAATTATTGCGGAATAGACACGTCATACATAGTTAGTGTTCAAAAGATTTGCTAAATAGACCCGTTGGACGTAGTTAGAGCTCAAAAGTATTGCGAAATAAACCTGTCATATGTAGTTAGTGTTTCGAATTATTGCGGAATAGATCCGTCGTCGGACGTGGTTAGTGTTCAAAATTATTGCGGAATAGACCCGTCATACATAGCTAGTGTTCAAAATTATTGCGAAATCGACATGTAATACATAGTTATAGTGTTCAAAAGATTTGTTGAATAGACCCGACGGGTGCAGTTGGAGTACAAAAGGATATTGGAATAGACCCGTCGTCGGACGAAGTTAGTGTATAAAAGTATTTCAAAATAGACCCATCAGACGCAGTTAGTGTTCAAAAGTATAGAGGAAAACACTTGTCGGACACAGTTTGTATTTTAAAGTATTGCAGAATAGACCTGTCGAACGACGCAATTAGTGTTCTAAAGTATTGCAGAATGGACACGTTAACGCACTCCGTGTTAAACAGATCAAACTCATGAAACACACTTAGTGTTCAAAAGTATTGCAAAATAGACCTGTTGAACACACTTAGTGTTTATACGTATATATTGCATGATAGGTTAGTCAAACACTATTAGTATTCTAAATTATTTTGGAATAAACTTGGTGATCCCCATTGATGTTTTAAAACCATTGAGAAATAAATGAGTTGAACATACGAATTAATATGTAGTATCACATAAGCATTCTGAAATTATTATGGGATATGCCCGTCGGAGACGACGGCTTATATGTAATATCATTAAAGAATATACAACATAATAAATTGATTTGAATCTAATCCATTTAGAACCAACACCATTTACAGTTGTAATTTTCTCATGGGTCCTGAGTTCCAAATCTCGAACCCACATTTAGAAACCATTTTACATAATTATATGGGGGTCTCTTTTGTACGCATGGGATTATCATTTAAAGATTTCTTAAAATTTATTTTCACACTTTTTAAATTTTGGTGAAACAATGCCATAATCAATCAATCATCCATATAAAGATGTTGATTTTATACGTATAGAAAATTACGAAATAATTGAACGATTGATAGATTTCTACTTTTATTTTATGAAAGAGATTCCACATTAAATTAAATATTGAATGCCAAAATTAAAATTCTAACACTAAGTCAAATGGGTAAATAGATTGAATAAAATTCCTCTTTTCCGATAGTCATAGTACACATATGAATTGCATGCAAAAGTCACATTTCATCTTCTTCTCACTTTTGAATTGGCAATATAGCTAGCCCTAGAGGATTTGGTATCATTCTCCAATTGCCATGTGAAACTTAATTTTGTATTCCATTTTATATCGACCATTGCAATAGATTGAGATCATTGGTAGAAAATATCGATTTTATAGAAGAATAAAACTGGAGATAAAAAGATATCACAGATAGACAAACAGATAAGAACTCCCATTCGAGTCCTGAGTTTTCCCAGTTATAACCAGATTGCTGAAACAAATTAATTGAATTAGATCAATTGATGAATCAATTCCTAAGCATAAGCTTGGCTTTTAAGTTTTAATAGTGAGTCACGGGGACTTGGGTTCAGTTTCATCTTCATCTTGGTTAGAATCTGAGTTGAAAAATGTAATTGTGTAGGAAATTGATTGGTGATCGAGAATGATAATTATGGAGAGATTGAGATGGATGATAGTAGATTTGATTGAATTGAAGAAAAGAAGCTGAAATCAAATTTGGTTGTCCGTGTTGTTTGATTTTTCCTTTTTGTTTCCTATCTGAGAAGGTTAATATGAGTGAGGAACTGAAGATTGATGAATAGTGGACACGTGGCATTGAAAGAAATAAGAATCAATAGGAATATGACACGTGGCTGAAGGAGATGCTTAGAAATCTTACTTCTTTAAAGTATAAGTGGATGGATGGATGGATTGATTCTATGTCAATTCGATTTATAAAAGTTTTGTTTTTAAAATAAATTTTGAAATTATATTTTTCATAAAAAAAATATTTTCCTTATATATATTGAAGGGGCTATTTTCAATTTATCAATTTATTGTTTATTGCAAATAGGTCCTTCTACTTAAAAATTAAACTTAACCCCTTCATGTTTTGAAAATTACAATTAGGTCATTCGGGTTATCAAAAATTGCTAATTGGTCACTAGAATTTTCAAAATTTCAATCTAGTCTAAAATTTTCAAATTTTTACATAGAGATTATAAGTATGGGATTATAATTTTCATAATGAAGTTATGAAGTCATTTGTTATCCACACATGCTAATGTTTGTTTGTTTGTGTATGCTCTATATGCTATTGTATGTCAATGCATGTTTAAATACCACGCATGTTGTATTTTACTTTATGTTCGACCAGATTGCATGTGAGGGTAGATGGCGCCCTGTTATTTGTCGGATCGCATATTATATATGGGTAGGCGACGCCCATTATGTGCTTGACCGCGCTTTAGAATTAGAATGGATAGGCGGCATCCATTATGTGTAGATAACTGAGTTAACAACCCTCGAAGCTAAATCCCCATACAGTATAAGTCTTGAAGTATGTATGCTTTAATATGTATTTCTACGATACCTTCCATAAGGGGCCCTATTCAAGATCTTTTTCGGCGTAGGGTACTATGCCCCCGCATTTGCCCTATTTCGACATTGGGCGTTTAGGGTTTGCTTATGGTTATGACTTTCTTGCATTGCTCGATCGCACCAAGACTTGCAATGTAAGGGCATCAGGGTTAAATTAGATTTAACCAACCAAGAGTTGCATGTGCAATTGGATAGTCTTACCATTCATGCTATATTTACTTGATCGAACCAAGACCTGTAATATAGTAGTGATGTGGATCTTGGTCACTAAAGTACCTGGTTGACATTACTCGTATGTACTTGTTTTGAGGCAATGCATATGTGAAAATAGTGGGAGCTAAATAGCTAAAGGTCCTTGTTATTTAGTTAGTTAATTGTGTTTTAGAAATAATTATTTCAATTCTTGATATATTATTTTCGTTTTATGTTATTTCTCCTTAGGAAGACAGAAATGGCTAGTATCTCGCTCCGTGCTATCTTAGAGAAGCAAGTTTTGACTGGACCGAACTTCCTCGATTGGATCAGGAACATTCGTCTGGTGTTGAGGTACGAAAAGATTGAGTATTGCTTGTGTCGAATTTGATTTGATTTGATCAAAGAGATATTCAAATGCAGGCTCAGTGAAGGTGGAAACATGTCTGAACATGTCCTCAAAATGATAGGTCTTTTTGAGAAGCTTGTCGTTGTTGGAATCAAGCTAGAAGATAAAGTTGCTGTTATCTTCGTCCTTCAATCATTGGCTAGCTCTTATTCACAGTTCATTGTGAACTACACCATGAATGCAAAGGAAGCAACACTTCTAGAGCTCCATAATCTGTTAAAGACTTATGACCAATCTCTTCATAAGAAGGAGAAATAGGTCATGTGGATTGGGCAATCTTCTAACCCAAACCCGAGAAACAAGGGAGCTAAGGGTAAGGGAAAGATAAAAGCCAAGACTAATGCACCTAGTGCTAAGCCTAAGGGTCTGAACCAGAAAGGGACAACCTTCAAGAGAAGTGGACGGGTACGCACAGATGAGTGCCTTTACTGTAAGCTGAAAGGTCACTGGAAGAAAGATTGCCCGAAGTTGAAGGCAGAAGGAGCTATGACGCATCCGACATCTAGCTCAGGTATGTTTGTTATTGAAATAAACATAACTACTATTGACTCCAATTGTTGGGTATTAGATACAACTTGTGGCTCACACATTTGTGTAACCTAATTACTTTATTTATGTCAAATTAGTGTAACCTAATTACTTTATTATAAATTAGTGAAAAATTATTTACAAATTAGTGATTCTACTAGTTTTAGTATTTCATTCCTAAATTTTCTCCAACTAATCCCATATTCTCATGTATTTCACTATCAGTCAGCAAATTCAAACTAAATCTAATCAAGCATCCCTACTTATATCGGGATGCTTGTCAATGACAAATTTAATATTTAGATGCTTGCCAACAAAAGGATGCTTGTGAGTTATTTATATTTCTTGAATGGATGGTGCCCTTTTAACGCTTGAGAAAAAATACAAGCATCTTAGTTGCATTTAGATACTTGTCAATTTTTAGACTTCTTGAAGGTAAGATGTGATTTATTTTCGCCAATTGCATGTGATATAGGTCTATTTTTTTAGGGCTAATAAGAATCCAAGCATCATGTTTGAAATAATGAAAATCAAACATCCAATTATCGAAAAACAAGTTACAAATCCTCCACAAAACCAACTTAATTAAACCAAGAATCACAAAATTACCATAAAAAATTTTGGATTAACTTAAATAGTACATATATATGGATGACAATTAGCAGAACACTAAAATAATACTTTTCCTCAATCGATCGGTTGATATATTTATACATCATAATCTTTGTAATAGCATGTACGGAGATTCTAGCATTAGCTTCTTACATGGAAGGATGCTTGTGGATCAAAATGGGGTTCTTCAACCGAAAGGAAAGGTATTATATTATTAAAGCTAATTATAGTATTCATTTGCAGGAAAGAGGCTAGACTAATTAGAAAAGTGATCGAAAACTAATATTAAATAATTAATTATTTAATTAGTTACTAAAATTAAGTAAGGTTATTATAGCTAATTCATATTTAAATACTATTTTGTAAAAACTTTTTCATGTATAACTAATCTATAAGAAAGTATTAGGAACATCACTAATTTATAATTAACCCTTGTAATAATGTACATGGGCTCACTGATCACAGGCTTGTCAAGCAAGGGGAAATCGATCTACGCGTTGGGAATGGCGCTGATGTTATTGCCAAGCGTGTTGGAAGATACAAGATAGATTTTCCCTCGGGACAAAGATTAGAACTTGATAATGTTTATTATGTTCCTTCTATTGTCCGAAATATTATTTCCATTCCGTTGTAGACAATTTGGGTTTTTCCTCGTTTTGCTAATAATACTTGTTATTTTTCGCAAAACGATATGTTTTATGGAAAGGCTCATCTTACGAATGGTTTATATTTATTACGACGTAGTCAAATAATATTTCATGTCGAAAACAAACAACCGACTTTAAGTAAGAAGAATAATCCATCTTACCTTTGGCATTGTAGACTTGGTCATATCAATGAAACACGGATTCAAAGACTAAGGAAGTTGAAGTACTTAGAACCATTCAATTTTGAATCTTATGGAACATGTGAATCTTGTGTAAAAGGTAAACTGACGAATAAACCCTTTATAGGAAAAGGCATTCACGCCACCCGCTGCTTAGAGCTAATACATAGTGATGTATGTGGAGCTTTTCCGGTCCAGGCGCGTGGAAGTTATTCTTACTTTGTTACCTTTACAAACGATTTCTCAAGATACGGATACATTTATTTGATGAAACATAAATCCGAAATCTTTGAGAAATTGAAGGAGTTTAGGAATGAAGTTGAGAAAGAATTGAACTTAAGTATAGTGAAGCTCCGATCTGATCGAGGAGGTGAATACTTAAGTCATGAATTTCTTGATTACTTGAAGGAAAATGAAATTCAATCACAATGGACTCCTCCTGGAACGTCCCAGCTAAATGGCGTATTTGAGAGGACGAATCGAACATTGTAGGACATGGTAAGATCCATGATTGCATTCTCAACTTTTTCAAAATATCTGTGGGGATATGCGTTACAAACTGCAATCTATATTCTGAATCGTGTACCATCTAAATCAGTTGAGAAAACTCCATATGAGTTATGGAAAGGAAAGAAACCATCCTTTGATTACATCCGCGTGTGGGGTAGCCCTGCACTCGTCAAAGTAATGCTCACTGCTAAATTAGATGAGAAAAGTGTAAAGTGCTATCTCATAGGATACCCTCGTGAGACAAGAGGTTATGAATTCTATCATGCTGAAGATCACAGAGTGATCATATCCAGAAATGCAAGATTTTTGGAAGAAGAATATCTTCAAGAAGTGAGACTTGAAGATACGATAGAACTTGAAGAGATTCAAGAAGATAGCACTGAGGAACATGAGCCTAATGTTATGGACTCAAGTTCAGTGGGAGCTTTTGAAGCTAATGATGGCAATGAAATAGCCAGTGGGAGTCCTGTAAACTGTTCTACAGTTCAGACCACTCCGACAGAACCGACTGTCGATCAACCTGTGCAACAAGAGGCACAAGCACAACCTCCAGTAAGGGAACAAAGGCGTTGAACGCCAGCAGTTGTTCAAATAACCAATGAAAATGTTCGTGTTACACGAAGTCAGAAAAGAAGAGCACTAGAGGCCCTGAGAGAAGATGATGTCGAGCTCCGTAGGTCGAGGAGGAGGCTGAAGTTACCTCCAGTGACAAATTCATGATAGAAGACATCAATGAACTTGATGTTGGTTTGTCAGATAGGGAAGACCCCACGACTTACGCTGAGGCAATACAAGATATTCACTCAGAAAGGTGGCAAGAAGCCATGGAATTGGAAATAGACTCCATGTACCAAAATCATGTTCGGAACTTGGTTGATTTGACTCAAGGTGCGAAACCAGTTGGATGCAAATTGGTCTTTGAGAGAAAGACCGATTCTGAAGGCAAGGTACAAACGCACAAGGCAAGGCTTGTCGCTAAGGGATATACCCAAAGGTATGGCATCGATTATGATGAAACCTTTTCACCAGTGGCGAAATTGAAGTCTATTCGAATTCTACTTGCAATAGCTGCATACTATGGTTATGAGATCTGGCAGATGGTTGTAAAGACTGCTTTCCTCAGTGGCAATCTTGAGCAAGAACTTTATATGGTACAACCTGAAGGTTTTATGTCTAAGACTACACCATATGCTGTTTACAAGCTACAGAGATCCATATATGGACTGAAGCAAGCCTCTAGAAGCTGGAATATCCGCTTTGATGAAGCTGTCAAATCATTTTCTTCATTAGAAGTGCGGAAGATCCCTGTGTTTATAGCATACATACGGACATTGGGGTAGTTTTCATTATCATTCATGTGGATGACATTTTGATCATGGGAAACAATGTCTCTATATTAGAAGAGACAAAAGTTTGATTATCAAGTTCCTTCTCATGAAGGACTTGGGCGAAGCAAATTACATCATTGGAATTAAGATCTATAGGGATAGATCGCAAAGGATATTAGGATTGACACAATCCACATATATCGACAGAGTGCTCAAACGATTTTCGATGGATGGTTCAAAGAGAGGCTTTCTCCCAGCTATACATGGTAGTACGCTGTCATTTAAGGATGCTCCTAAACTGAAGAAGAGAGAAAGGCCATGAACCGAATTCCCTATGCCTCCGCGGTAGGATCCATCATGTATGCAATGAATTGCACAAGGCCAGATGTGGCATATGCGTTTAATGTCACTTGTCGACACCAACAGAATCCAGGAATGACTCACTGGACGGCTGTAAAGAACATTCTTAAGTACCTTAGAAGGACAAAATATATGTTCTAGGTGTTTGGTGAAAAACCAGAGTTGCGAATGATTTGTTATGTCGATGTCATAAAGTCACAAACAGGATATGTGTTTACACTGAATGGAGGAGCTATCTGCTGGAAGATTCCGAAGCAAGCCACGATTCCTGACTCAGTCAAAGAAGCCGAGTACATTGCTACATCCGAAGCATCGAAAGAAGTTGTCTGGATTCAGAGTTCTTGAAGGAACTGAGGGTTGTTCCTGCTCCTAGTCCAATAACGATTTATTGTGACAATACGGGCGCCGTCGCGCAAGCCAAGGAGCCTAGATCTACAAACAAGAAAAAACATGTACTTAGAAAATATCATGTGATTCGTGAAATTATTGATAGAGAAGAAGTTAGTATAGAACGTGTCTACACCACGAACAACGTGGCAGATCCCTTCACCAATGTGATGAACGCGAGATTTGTCAGGTCCCGATTCAGCAAATAAATTTATTATTTAGCCAAAGGCAATTCACAACTACAACGAAAACCGTAGTGTAGCAGTAGAATGACCTCGAGTGTCGTTCTCTCAGGACTATAACTAGCTTTATCTATTTAACTAGGAATATAAAAACAGCAGACGGTATAGCAAAGGGTTTTCTAACAGATAATGGAGATTGGTGATAGTATGATCCTTCAAAGCATAACGGGTCAATAATCATGCGTAAATTCCTCGGTCTTGCATGGAGATCTTTGATCAATCGAATGTCCTGTTGCAATTATTAAGCACTACGAAGATAAAGATACTGACAAGTCAATAACTATTGTCCTATTGTGTTCCGTAATTATTCAACACTACGAAGATATAGATGCACATAGGTCGACGAGGGTCCAATTGTGCATAATAATTAATACAACATACGAGAATTTAGGCTGAGCCTGATCAACGAAATAAAGCAATAACACGGATTATAATGCGCGATATAGCCATTAGCATGATTATCTTCCTTTCGCTAAGAATTCACATACTACCACCAACGATAAGTTTAGCTACTCATAATAGGCATGCAATCAACATAAATCATAGAAGAAAACATGTTGAAAGATCTATAAAAATAAGTAGAATAAACTGTAGGATACAATGTTACCGAAGGTTGTCAATCTCCGAAGAATTGCGATCCTACAAGCTCCAATCTGCTATGAAAAAGTGTCTCCTAAGCTACGAACCCCCAGAACAGGCTCTGGGAAGTCCCTACCTAAAACTACAGAGAAAGGTGAGAGAATAGGTCTGGAAAAGTATGAATTTCGGAGAAAAACTAAGCAACTATATATAGGCTACGAAAAAGTGTGGGGCGATTCGCCCCACACACCGGGCGGTTCGCCCGGTGTGGGGCGAGTCGCCCCACGTCCCGGGCGGTTCGTCCGGGAGTAATTTTCGCGGAATTCTGCGTTTTCGACGCGTTTTTGGATTTCTTCCCCTTTTCGAACTCGGTTTCTGACTTCTAGTGGCCTTCTAACCTCCAGATTCGACCCCTAGACTCCAAATCCTATCCGGAAACCTTCAGATACTCCAAATAGGCTTCTGGAACACCAATTCCTTGTCAACTTCAATATAATTGCCCGGAAATCCTCGTTTTTCAACCAAAACCTGTAAAATAAAATCTAAAGAGAAACGTGACACTATTCTAATAAAATGCACTAAAATATAGCTAAATTAACATAGAGGATAGCTAAAATAGGTGAAAAAGACTCAAATGAAAGTGTAAAATACACATTCATCACAATGTATGTAACAATATAGGTTTTTAAAATAGAATATTTTTCTTGGAAAATAAAATATTTAAAATAATTCAAAGTAACGGTCAACAATAAATGCAAAAACAGACTTTGGTGCCACAGCGCGTACATATTCAAAAACTATCCAACGGTAACTAGAAAGTTTCCAAAAGGAAGTAACGGATAGTGAAGAATATAAAGAGTTTTTCCTTCTTATTTTAAAAACATAAAATCCAATCGAATGCCCCAGTCCCTTCACTCAATCGCTGGATGCCTATTCCTACTCGCCTTCATTTGAATCTGGAAGGAAGGAATTTTTAAAAACAAAGAGAGCGTGAGATAAAGGATCTCAATGAGATTCAAATTTTTAACATACATAAAAGATTAGCAGTTTTAAAGGAAATCGTTGTTGGAAAAACTAGAATGTTATTCATTTGTATTTAATTGTAATTAATTGCTCAAAGTTGATGAGAAAATTAATTTAAAAGTTAAGCAATATGAATTAGTGAATTTGTGACCTTTCACAATAGTTTCCAACAACAAAAGGTGGGAAAAACATTAGTAAAAAATTACATCTGTTGGGACTCAATCCACATACTGATGAATGTGTATTTTACACTTTCATTTGAATCTTTTTCACCTGTTTTAGCTATCCTCTATGATAATTTAGCTATATTTTAGTGCATTTTATTAGAATAGTACCACGTTTCCCTTTAGTTTGTATTTTACAGGTTTTGGATGAAAAACGAGGTTTTCCGGGAAATTATATTGAAGTAGACAAGGAATTGGTGTCCCGAAGGCCTAATTGGAGTATCTGAAAGATTCCGGATAGGATTTGAAGTCTAGGGGTCGAGTCTGAAGGCCAAAAGGTCACTAGAAGGCAAAAACCGAGTCCGAAAAGGGGAAGAAATCCAAAAACGCGTCGAAAACGCGTATCTGGCCGAAAAAAACTCCCGGGCGAGTCGCCCGGGATGTGGGGCGAATCGCCCCACACCAGGCGAATCGCCCGGTGTGTGGGGCCCTTCGCCCCACACCTCCCGAATACCTATATATAGTTGCTTAGTTTTCTCTGTTTTTCAGACTTTTCCAGACCTTTTCTCTCACCTTTCTCAGTAGTTTTAGGTAGGAATTCTCCAGAGCCTGTTCTGGGGGTTCTTATCTTAGGAGATACTTTTTCTTAGCAATTTGGAGCTTGTAAGATCGCGATTCTTCGGAGATTGAGAACCTTCGGTAACATTGTATCTTACAGTTTTTCTATTTATATTTATATATCTTTCATCATGTTTTCATTCATTCGTGGTATGATTTATGTTGACTGCATGACAACTATGAGTAGCTAAACTTCTCGTTGGTGATAGTATGTGATTTCTTATCGAAGGGTTAATAATTATGCAAATGGCTATATCGCGCATTATACCTAGAGTTATTGCTTTATTTCTTTGATCTATCTAAATCTCTATCTTCGTAGTGTTGAATAATTACGGAACACAATTGGACAATTCATTGATCAAAGATCTCTATGCAAAATCGGAGAATTTATGCATGATTATTAACCTGTTACGCTTTGTATGACCATACTATCACCAATCTCCATTATCTGCTAAGAAAAACCTTTGCTAAGTCGTTTGTTGATTTTATTTTCTTAAGTTAGATTAGATAAAGCTAGTTATAGTCCTTAGAGATCGACACTCGAGGTTATTCTACTGCTACACTACGGTTTCGTTGTAGTTGTGAATTGCCTTTGGCTAAATACAAATTTATTTGATTAATTAGAACCTGACAAATTCCAGTTCATCACATACCTGTTGGATAACACAAGCAACTTTCTGCCACTGGACCATCACACCACTTGTGAATGGTTTTGTCTATTCTCGAATTTATCCAATATCATGACTGGCGAGTTTTTGCACCTTTTTGGCATTTAGTTGAATGGGTTGCTACCATTCATTCAAACCTTTTGAAGGGATTTCATGCCTCTTCATTGAAGCTTTTGAGAAGTATAAATATGGGAGTGAGGCGTAAATTAAAGGATAAATCTGAGACAGGAACTCAGCAAATTACAACGAAAATATCAAGGGAAATATTGACTAGTCAACACAGTAAACACAGGGATTTCATGCCTCTTCATTGAAGCTTTTCAATATACTTTATTAGGGAAATATTGAATAGTCAAATAATATATGGGTCCATGTTTTTAGGGGTCTCTTAAATTCCCTAATAACATAATAGACCATGATTTTAGTAATGGCAAAGAGTATGAAAAATAACAATACAACTCAAAAAACAGCAAAACCAAGGCGACACCAATCAACATGAGCCAAAGCATTGCCAACGCTAGACGCCTAGACCCAAGCTACACCATACAACCACCAAAGCACACATACATAAATTGACTGCAAAACACTAACTGAACCAACGACACCACCACAAAACTTCAACATCCAATCATGCAACGCGTCCAATGTAACAACAGTACTGAAGAAGAACAGGAACCGGCCAACTCACATAGTAAGTTCGGATTGTCTCTGAATTATTGTGAATCAGCGAAGGTACCACAAAATTTCAAAAAAAAACCTGAATGAGATAACACAACACGGTAATGTTGCAACCTGGATAGCACTGCATGTGATGCCTCTACCAAAGCACAACAAGATGCCTATAAGTAGAAGAGATCAACACGATCCACAACATAAGGAAGAGAGACAACCAGAACCCACACTATTAAAACCATAAATTTAAAGATTTGGTCATTGATGGACAACCAACCGTTAATTCCAAAACCAAGCACAAAGCTCCCCAAGATATAAAATCCAGATCTTAATGATATGAATCCTTGGGTTAAACCTTGAGAAAGGAAATTGAAATTCCGATAAACGAGTTTACTTACCAAACAATTCATCCGTACAAAATCCCATGCCTGCAGCCAAACACGACACTCAACAACCATCCAAACAATAACACCACATAAGAGCACCAAAGACAAAATCAAAACAAAGAGCACGCAAATAACCTAAAAATCAGCCACTCCAACACACATCAACAGCCAAGCAACGACACCCGACATCAGGACCTAGCAACGACGCCCGGCACTTGACACGCATCACCCAGCAGCGGCACCCCACACTTGACTCCCATCACCCAGCAGCGGCACCCGCATTTGACACTAATCACCCAGCAGCGGCGTTTGGCACTTAGCCCCCAACACCCAGCGCCCAAGCACCCGACATCCGACACCAAGCGCCCAACAACACTTGGCACCAGCATCATCACCCAACAACGACACTCGGTAGCTCAACAGTGACAAACGGCACCTGGCATTAGCGCCCATCGACAACCAACACCCAACATACAGCAACACCCGCAAGACACCTTCCTGAATCTGCACACGTATCAAATACCCGACGCAGCAGTCGCATTTACAAAACAATGACAAAAAGGACTAAAAAAAAAAACAACTCATCAATAAAACCCCATCTGCCACCGCACATATCCAATACCCAAAGAAAACAGCCGCCTACCACTACGGTGCACCTCCTACTCCATCCACCCCAACCATTATAGTACTCGACTTCCAACAAAGTAACAAATGTAAACAACACGAAGAAAACTTCTTAGATATACCCACAACCCCCTTCCCTTGAACCCATAACCACAAAGTATGCTTAAGCTTCTCCACTAGCTCAGAAACAGTGACCTCCGCATTATCAAAGATCAAAGAATTACTCATCCTCCAAATACTTCATACGGTGCCTAGAACCACCAAAGCCTTAAACTTTCTATCAAGTACAAGATCCACCAAAAATCTGCCCTGAATCACCTCCACCACTGAAGAACAAGGATTTCACTCGCAACTAACCCAAGTCGCAATCTCCTTCCACAATGCAACAGTAACCTTACAATAAATAAACAAATGCTTTGCTAACTCTTCTACTTCCCCGACATAACTTATATAGAGACTGGACCGCATTATCACTAATATTCCTCCACTTCAAATTATCCAACATTGAAATCCGATTTCAAGCTAAATTCCCTAAAAACCCATTCACCTTCAACAGTGAAAATTTTTATCATCAAACTTCAAACAATTCCAATATCGTAACACCAACTGATCTAGATCATGCTGCAAAATCTCCACTAGAGCACTACACCTTTGTCTAACAGTATACGCCGCAAGAACACCCTCTTTACAAACCCAACAATCAACTTCAACTCTTCTACCAACGCCACTTCCCAGACAAATAAAGACCTACACCAATCCCATCTAAACCCATGACCCGTCCGATCAAGCACCACACACCTCTTATTCTTCCCAACACAATACAACCCAAGAAACAAATCCATCAAAACTACACCATTCCACACCTAGGGATCACACCAAAAGCTCATGTCCCTTCCCGTTCTCACACACTTCCGCACATTCCCCAAAAACCATGGACACGACGCCACTTTCGTTATTAAATTCCACCACCCTAAAGACTAAACAACCACTCTGCTATTCTTCTCTTGAAAATGTAAAATACAATCCCACACTTCACCGTACTTGGACTCTAACACATCAACCCAAATATCAGAGGCACCATTTGATAAACCCCACACCCATGTCCCCAACAAAGCCAGAGTAAACATCCATAAATCTGTCACCCTCAACCCACCATTCTCCTTAGCCAAACAAACTGTTTTCCACTTCACCCACGCCACTTTCCTATCTCCAACCTTCTTAGAAAAACAAAAAATTCCTCTGGAGAGCTTTAGTATCTTGAATAACAGAAGCAGGTGCATAAAAGAATGGTAAGAAATATAGGGGGAACGAACCCAACATCGACTTCAACAAAACAATGTAAGAAAATATGGTAAGGAAAACCCATAGGGTTGAGCAGCATAATTTTAAAATTTTCTTATCAAGCATATCAATTGAACATCTATATACGTAATATGCACTACAAGGAAAACATATTTGAGCGACAGATCGCATCTGTCGCTATATGGGGCGATCCGTCCCTATATCTCATTAGCGACGGATAACCCGTCGCTGAATAAGACATCGCAGAAAGTGGCGTCGCCAATCAAAAAAGCGACGGATGAATTTATCCGTCTCTATTTTTAATGATGGATAAACTTATCCGTCTCCGTGTTCATCGTTGACCAATTTGGGGACGGATCTGTTTACCCGTTGCTAAATAGGACATCGCAGAAAGTGGCGTCGCTAATCAAAAAAGCGACGGATGAATTTATTCGTCTCTATTTTTAATGATGGATAAACTTATCCGTCTTCGTGTTCATCGGTGACCAATGTGGGGACGGATCCGTTTATCCCTCGCTAAAAGTAGCGACGAATAATTTCATGTGTCTCTATCCTGAGGGGAACGTGTCTGGATCTGGTGAAGAGAACTTGGCGACGGATGAGTTTATCCATCTCTAGTTGTAGCGACAGATAAACTTATACGTCGCTAAAACTACTATAATGAAAATTTTTTTTCCTATTTTAGCAGCAAATTTATACTCCAAACCTGTACAACTAGTTTATACCTCAATTCTGTATAATAAAATGACCGATAAAATAAATTGAAATTGGTGGAAAATCATTAATATTAATCGACAAATGTTGCACGGTTGCAAATTCATTGCACACGAATGTAAGGTGTCGAATATGCTACAATTAGTTTAACATAATAGTTACAATTGCAAGTAAGCTAACTCTACACTTCCAACATTGCAAAGTAACAAGTCCAAGTCCGATGGATCATGTGTTTTCGCCTTCTAATCCCAATCCACACCAACATGCCTATAAAACAAAATGGAAAAACCAAATTACAATATTGAACATGAAGAGAACATACGTAAGTTCGTCAATGGTGACTAACATATCACCCAAGCTCATACAGTGGCTAACATACCACTCACATTGTCCTAAATTCACTAACACAGTGGTGACTAACATAACACCCAAGTTCAGTGGCTAACATACCACTCACAAAGATTGTAAACGTACCGTGCTAGCAATGATGCATTGTGACTAACACAGCTGGTCTTGGAGGCTCAAGTTGACCAAAGGGGGGATTTGCATAAAGAAAGAAAGCATACAAAATAGAAGATGTAAGTATATTTCATATATACACATCATATGCAACTTATTTAGTAAGTAATAAAATTTTCATACTCAGTGCATAAACAAAGAAAGCACATAGTTTATATCCTTTTCCTTGCTTGTGGCTAAGTCCACATATGTGGTATCGTGAAGCTTTATGACTTCATCCCTTGTTGAACGGGATTCCTACCAAGTGCATCCAAGTCCACACTCGCTTCTTCGTAAGAGTTGGTCGTTGACTCATCATTCTCAATGTACTCGACCTTAGAGCGTGCACGTATATGGATAACAGCCACCCAGTCAATTGCCCTCGTCTCATGGATGGATATGATATGGAAGATACATCACCTGGCGTTCTTGAGTTTCCAAGATAAAAGGTTCATACTTCCTGTACTTCTTCTTCAACTTAATGTCAACCAATTCATACTGCTCATTCATCTTTGTACCTTCTGGAGTAGGATCAAACCAATTAACTTCGAACAAGAAGACCCTTTTCTTAGGTATTTTAGGATATTCAAGTCTCATGAGTCGATTCAACTTCCCATAGAAATCAAACTTGTCAGGTGATCCTGTTTTTTCTGCGATGACATAAACCCCTGAGTTGCTAGTTGCCATGGCCGAGTTAGAATGACCAACCGTGTGGAATGTCAGGCCATTAACTTTGTAACCTTCATATGTGTTAACCAATCTATATGGTCCAACTTCAAGGGTATGTAGATATGGATCAGTAATCCCGTTCTCTTCATTTCTGACATAAACCAATTTGGAAATTCAGCTTCCAACTTCATGGTACGGTCATACTCAATGGTGTCATCTGCCATAAGTGGACCCTCTCGCAAACAACGCTCTTTGAAACCACTGCATATGATTAAGTAATGATCAAAAGGTAGTATTTAATGGGTGTTGCAGATTAGTATTTAGAGAGCTAAAGGAGAAAGGCACTTACGTATTGAAGATTATCCCGATTGGCCTGACCTCTTTACAATTTTGGAGGACATAGAAATGAGATGCCTTAAGATCTTTATCAGTCAACCAATCCCTCCTTTCCTCACCCAAAGGGATCCCTCACCCCCTAAGATGGAACGAGCAACATCATGATCCTATTGCACCACAAAGGTGTCTGCATTGCGAGGAGGCTTATTAGCCTTTGTCTGAATGTCGTCCTGGAAGTAGTAGGAGCAAAAGGTTGCCGTTTCCTCTTGCAAATAAGCATTTGCAAATACTTGTACATAAATCTTGTAAATTATTGACCTCTCAAATGGATATATCCACCGATACTGTACTGGGCCAGCATGTCTCACCTTAAATGGGAGATGAACGGGTAAGTGCTCCATAGAATCAAAGAAGCTAGGTGGTATGAAACGCTCAATCTTGCATAGAATCACGGGGTATGTCCCTTTAAAGACGTAGCAACACAACCTTGTGAACCACCCATGTGCTTATATTCTTGAAGAATAAGCTGAAGTCAGTAAGAGTGCTCCAAATAGGCCTAGGTAACAACTCTCGAAATGCAATCGGGAGTAGTGTCTCCATGAAAACATAATAGTCATGGCTTTTATCCCATACATCTTCGTCTTGTTGGTATCCACACGAGTACCCAACTTAGATGCATAGCCATCGGGCAACTTTACTGTCTTCACCCAATCAAAGCGTGATGCCCTAGCATCCTTGTCAATGGTATATCATGCTTTTGGCCACTTTCCATCAACATTCTTCACTGAAAGCTCGGGCCTTTTACACCATGTATTCAATTCCAACCTATACTTCTCCGTATCCTTTGTCTTATCAAGGATGTTGCAAATGGTGTTGAAGCTGTTCTCGAACACGTTCTTCTCAATATGCATGAAATCCGAGTTGTGTCGTATGAGAAGACTGCTCCAATAAGGCAAGTCCCAAAATATGCTTTTCTTCTTCCATCCACTATTCTCGCTGATCTTATTGTTATGCTTCTTCCACCCTAACGCAGTCACTTTCTTTAGACCCAGCCCATCAATAACTTTTAGGATCTGTTTTTCAGTTAGATGTTTCGGGGGTCCTTTCTCCGCAACTACCCCTTCCTTGAATTGATGTTTGTTCTTTCTAAAAGCATGGCCCGGTTATAGAAACCTCCGATGACAATCAAGCCAACTCTCTTTTCCACTCCGAGCATCAGTATCATCTAAACAATGGGGACAAGCAAGCCTCCGCGATGTCTTTAAACCAGACAACATAGAGTATGTTGGGAAATCGTTGACTGTCCACAAAAGTGCTGCTCTCAAGGTGAAGTTCTTCTTCTTCGAGACATCGTATGCAGGGATGCCCTTCTCCCACAACTCTAGCAACTCCTTGATAAGGTCTTCAAGAATACATCCAACTTCACACTAGGATCATCTGGCCCAGGAACCAACACAGTCAAGAACATGAATAATTACTTCATGCAGTCACCAGGGGCAAGATTGTACGGGGTTAGCATCACTGGTCAACACGAGTACCTCCATTCACTAATGAACGGGTTAAACCCATATGTTCAAATCCCAAGTCATACATTCCTAGGCTCGGCTGCAAATTCTCCAAAGAGCGTGTCAAACTCTTTCAATGCTTGGGTGTCTGCCTCGTGATCCATTACCTTAGGATCCTTTGGAGCCACTCTTTCACTGTTCCACCGCATCTTATCAGCTGTTGTGTTGGATGCATACAATCTCTTCAATCGAGGTTCTAGGGGAAAGTACCACATCTTCTTGAAAGCTAGATTCTTCTTATGTTGTTTGTTTGACACTGATGAATGTGTATTTTACACTTTCATTTGAGTCTTTTTTCACCAATTTAGCTATCCTCTATGTTAATTTAGCTATATTTTAGTTCATTGTATTAGAATAGTGTCACGTTTCCCTTTAGTTTGTATTTTACAGGTTTTGGGTGAAAAACGAGGTTTTCCGGGAAATTATATTGAAGTAGACAAGGAATTGGTGTTCCGAAGGCCTAATTGGAGTATCTAAAAGATTCCAGATAGGATTTGAAGTCTAGGGGTCGAGTTTGAAATCTAAAAGGTCACTAGAAGGCAAAAACCGAGTCCGAAAAGGGGAAGAAATAAAAAAACGCGTCGAAAACGCGTATCTGGCCGAAAATACTCCCGGGCGAGTCGCTCGGGACGTGGGGAGAATCGCCCCACACCAGGCGAATCGCCCGGTGTGTGGGGCCTTTCGCCCACACCTCCCGAATACCTATATATAGTTGCTCAGTTTTCTCCGTTTTTCATACTTTTCCAGACCTTTTCTCTCACCTTTCTCAGTAGTTTTAGGTAGGAATTCTCCAGAGCCTGTTCTGGGGGTTCTTAGCTTAGGAGATACTTTTTCTTAGCGTTTTGGAGCTTGTAAGATCGCGATTCTTCGGAGATTGACAACCTTCGGTAACATTGTATCTTACAGTTTTTCTATTTATATTTATATATCTTTCATCATGTTTTCATTCATTCGTGGTATGATTTCTGTTGATTGCATGACATCTATGAGTATCTAAACTTCTCGTTGGTGATAGTATGTGATTTCTTAGCGAAGGGTTAATAATTATGCTAATGGCTATATCGCGCATTATACTCTGAGTTATTGCTTTATTTCTTTGATCTATCTGAAACCTCTATCTTCGTAGTGTTGAATAATTACGGAACACAATTGGACAATTCATTAATCAAAGATCTCCATGCAAGACCGAGGAATTTATGCATGATTATTAACCTGCTATGCTTTGAATGACCATACTATCACCAATCTCCATTATCTGCTAAGAAAAACCTTTGCTAAGTCGTTTGTTGATTTTATATTCTTAAGTTAGATTAGATAAATCTAGTTATAGTCCTTAAAGATCGACACTCGAGGTTATTCTACTACTACACTACGGTTTTCGTTGTAGTTGTGAATTGCCTTTGGCTAAATACAAATTTATTTGATTAATTAGAATCTGACAAATTCCGGTTCATCAGACACCCCCTCATTGTAGTGACTGTATCTTGCATGGCCACAGAACTTGCACTCAAGTAGATCTTTGTTCTCCCCTCAATAAATCATGCACATCTTATCACAACAATCTATCTTCTCCATAGGCAACCCCATAGCCTTCATGTTCTTTTGACATTGGTAATAGTCCTTAGGCACTAGATTGGGTTGAGGACAACACTCAGATAGCAACTGAACATTGGCACTGAAGGCCTCTACCCAGTGCCTTATTATCCATCAGCCTAGACAACAAAGACATCTCCGTGTGTGTAGTGCATCCTGGCCATATGGATTTCTTCGCAGCTTCCAACATGTCAAAGAATTTCTGGTCCTTTGCATTTGGTGGCTCCTCTAGATCATTAGGAGCAAAATCTGGACCAGCTAGATTATGCACCATCTCTTCCATTCGATCACCATCAGAAGCATGACTAGCTCGGGGAAATAATTGAGCGCAAGTAAGGGGGTCAGAGGCATTTTCCCTCCTTTGCCTCTTCTTCATCATCTGTGTGTCTATCGAAATAGGAGGTGTTGGTCGTCTCTTACCATGATAATCCCATATAGCATATCCAGGTCTGTCTCAAGTGTTCTACTACCGTTGTAGGAAGCAAATACTTCAAATTCCTCCATTTTTTGGCGTTGCAAGGGCACGTTATAGACCCATTACTCACACAATTGGGATGTGCCAATGCAAATTCAATGAAGACTCCAACACCTTCCTCAAAATTAGGAAGAATGAGGCCATCAGCAACAAGCTTTTACATCCAAGAACGATCCATCCGATAAACTACATATATATACAAATACCAATTTAAACAAAATAATATTAATTAGAAGATAGGATAAACATTAAAAAATTTACTTAGTCCTTCAATAATCACTAACAATTTCTAACATTCTCATACATCATATACTAACTCTCCAATTTCACTAATAAAATTCTATTTTTAACTTCAACTACTTCAATCAATCATTCAAATGGCTTCATCCTAAATATAGTACATGTCCATTAATATGAATTTCAACACCTAACATCCATACATCATATACTCAATAATCACTAACAATTCAATTTCACCATAAACCTATCAAATTATCAAGTCCAAGGATAATATAATACTCAATAATTGTTAAACAACCTAGTAGGAATTCTAAACATAAACATGTAATTGCTCAAACTAATCGAAATTTTAAAACTTCCCAAATATGTAAAAGTTAGGGTTTATGATATTACCTTCAATTTCGTAAAAAATGGTCCATGGGTGATGAAATTGAATGCCTAATCTTGTTCTTTGATCCACTAGCTTCGAATAGACTCCAAGATTGCTCGATTTGGATGAGAAATGAGGAAGTTTGAATTTTTGGGTGAATTTTCGGGTGGGAGGGAAAACTTGAAGCAGAGAAGAAATGGGAGGGGGGGGGGGGGAAGAAGACGATCGCGGTCTGTATAATAAGTTGATCCGTCTCTATATAGAGACAAATAAACTTATCCGTCGCTATGGGTACATTATTCAATTTCTTTTCCTTTTATTTTTTTAGTGGTCAACTCTATTTGAGACGGATAGATTTATCCGTCGCCATATTAGAGACAGATAAAACTTATCCGTCGTTGATTACAAGCCAAACTGGATCTCCAGAGATACGAACTGCACTTAGAGTGCAGTTCGTGTTCATCCGGCAATACAAACATCGATATGTCGTTAAATAGCGACGGATGCGATCCGTATCTATTAGTCTGTCGCTAAATGTTTGATTTCTTGTAGTGATGTAAATCACATCAGAGTTAGTTTACTTACAATCGTTCAAAGGAAAGAACAACAATCGATTTCTCAGCTGGTTGATCCTCAATCAAATTGTCGTAGTAATCAGTAAAATCTTCTCCTTCGGTGAGGTCGAAGATGTCTAGCTGTTCTTCAGAATCTGATAATTGGTAGAATCCAGCTTCGATTATCCTTAGCCTTGGTATCCACGGGTGGAAGAGCTTATGAGAATGCTAGGAAATCTCGGATCGAATCCTTCAGGACATAGGGGGCGGCGTGCGCAGTTAGGGGAGAGGAGGGAGAGAGTTTTTCCTGTTCTTCTAAAGACAAGAAAAGAATGATTAGAATCAAGTCTTAATTTTTCTCTAACCTCCTCTCATATGTATACTAGTAGAATTTCAAAGTAGAGTCTGATTAGTATAAGGATTGTAATCTTGAATGAATAAGAATTCTAATAGCATAATATGAATTTTTTAAGTCTAAGTAAACTTGATATCCAAGTATAATTCCAACTCTAAGTTGGAAATACTTATCCATCAAGTAACTTCTCTCCCACCTATAAGTTGGAGCAGCTAAGGGACTCTGTTGACCCAAGATGCAACTTGGGCCCAAATGAAAGTAGGAGGATTAAATCAAATTTAAATTCCTTCTAGGTACATATATTAATAAAATTTAAATTCCTTCTAGGTGCATATATTAATCTAATTATTATTTCATTTCAAATTAAATCCATAATCAATACTTCTAAAGTATTAGTAATACTTCTAAAGTATTATTCGCTCTCCAATAAATTATAGTTAACCTAATTAATTATAGTTCCCTCCTTTGTCCTCTTAATAAGACAAACCATCTGTTGTGTGACCCATAGGACCTCATGTTTTAAGCATAGCACAATTATCTAAGGCCTAAGTTAAATTCCTACTTTGTTAAGTTTCTAATTAAGCATCCTTGTTATGTTTTTTTAGCTTCAGTTGCATGTTACTGTTTGATGGGACGTGATTTTCTCTTGGGAGATAAAACAGATAAAGACCAATAACTCGCTTTCCGTGACTCTGGTGGATGGAGCTGAAGGAAGTAGGAACTTCTTTTCGGGTGTTGCCTCGTCCTGTACTCCTGAAACGTGACTCTCTGCCTTCTCCGACCTCAGAATCTTCTATCGCTCCTCTGGTAGCAATCTCGAACTCCGATCATCCTTCCTCGAGCAATATCTACCTGGGGGGGGGGTGTGTGCATGTGTTGCCCGGTCTGCCTTTTGGTCAAACCGGTTTGGAAGACTTTACTTGAAGGTGGTTGAACGCCGACCTTGTGAATATGGAAAAGTGTGTGTAGGTGACTGGTGACAGTGAGTGTAGTGAATATAACAGTAAAGATGAAGGATATCTCTCCAAGATGGATTTCCAAGATGAACTCTTGTTGTTGCCTTAAGCTTCCAACCAAGAAGACTCAAGGCTGTACTTATGAAGTGAAGTTCTTGAGAGTGTTGCCCTAATGTGTTTTCCACCTTAGCTTTCTATATGGGAACCACTCCTTTTATAGACTTTAGAGGAGCGCATGTCGTTGTCATCACAACATTCTGCCAAGTGTCTACACACATATGTGGTTGGTAGGCTATACCTTGACAGTCATGGACGTGGCCCAGTGATCGTGTAAGGATAAATATCTGTCGTGATCTTATCCACTTGTGGTATGTAGCTAGTTGTTATTGACAAATCCAGATGCTTTATCGTGGTCCCCCGTATACATAAGTATTAGACCTCGGATATAGCATCCGGAAGCAAGCGACCCTGGGATCTCCGGCATACGCCGTTACGGCCCTGGCCCTTAGGACCTTTACAGGCAATTTCCATAGACTCTTGGTCCTGGACGTATTTGGAACCTGAAGGTTCATGGTTCTGGATGTGCCAATTTACTCGAGGGAGCGACCTCTCGGTATATCGTCACTCGCATCGGAAGCATCCTCGTAGATTCTAAGTACTCCGGTGAGTCCGGGTTGCCCTAATTCACATGTTGACGAACTAGGACGAGACTGTGCATATTTTAGTAACATCATATGTCCCCCCAAGTTTCCAAGTATCTTAGAAGAAGATAGTTGAGAAAGTCTGGTTATGGTTGCTGAATCTATCCGAGATGCTTGAATGCAACGAAAAATTCCGTTCTAATCCTTGATGGCAGTGTTTTTTACACTATCATTCGGTTCTTTTTCACCAAATTAGCTATCCTCTTGTATGCATTTTAGTGCATTTTGTTAGAATAATGTCACGCTTCCATTTTCTTTATTTTCAGGATTTAGGTGAAAATTGCACTTTTAGATATGAATCATGGTGAAACATTGAAGTTTTGGTGCAACAAGATCACCCGTGGTGTGTCAAGGAGTACCGAGACATGTTTCCAGGCCAAAAGACCAAGTTTCGGAGCTTAAAGTCATGTCAAAGACCAAAAATCGAAGACTTGGAGGAAGAAAAGCACGGGCGGAACTCTGCCCGTGCCAGGCACACAGCCTGGCACCCTCGGTGGTCCGCCTGGTGCCAGGCGGTTCGCCTGGGAGCGTTTCTGCAGCAGATATATATATTTGTAAAAGTTGCGAATTTTCATATCTGAGATCATAATTTTGCAGACATAAACCCTAAAGCTTGTTCTGGGTTTTCTTTCACTTAGAACTACTTTTTCTTAGAGATTTGGAGCATCAAGGTAGAGATTTGGACATCTTTTGATCTCACCTTGCTAGAAACTTGTGAGTTTAACAATTCACCGGAGATTGACAACCCTCAGTGGTAACTTTGTATCTCACCTTTTTCATACTCTATCTTTCAATTCAATTATATTTTCATCTATGATTGCTATTGTTGATTTCGAATTTGATATGAGTAGCTAAATTTCTAGTTGGTGATAGTATGCAAATTCATAGCTAGGGTTCATATTGTGCATGATTGAGTTTCTGAATCTTTTACTTGTATAATTGTTTTATTCGATTCTTTGATCCGACTAAACCAAATATCTTCGTACAAAAGGGTTAGAAACACTAGGACAATTCAAGATCATCGATTCAATATTTATAATTATCAAGTACTGCTTGAACTAAGCCTGACAACCTTAGCCAAGTATTAGTATAGATAGGAAGCTTTCAAAATACATGTCACAACCTGTCTTTTGGTGTTTGTTAATTCGAATTACTTTTAAAGCAGTACGTGCTGCACTTTGATGCATGATTGGAACCCGATGCTTAGAATGAGCATCACTATCACCAGCTCTCGTTATATATTGCTAAGTTAAGCTAAGTTAGATTTGTTTACTAAATTTATATTAGTTATTGTAGTTAAATCTAGTTAAGTCCCTAGAGATCGACACTCGAGGTCATCTTACCTCTGCACTACGTGTTTTGTGTAGTTGTGAGACCCCCTGTAGGTGTCGATCACAGAGTGCACCTTGGTCAAGAAAGCTCTTCCTAAAAGAACCACATCATTCATCCCACACCGCGATGCCGGCATCACCACGAAATTGGTGTAAACAGAAGTGCCACCAATCCTCATTAACACATTCCGAACAACACCTTCCGGCCTCACAAAGGATCCATCTGCCAATTGCACAATGACCTTGTGCTTCTCTAGCTCTCCTATACCACTCTTCTCAAACAGATTCATTGGGAGCACATTAGAGAATGATCCCGTATCTAGTGTAGCACGAACATCATCGAGGCCACCTATCCCAACCTTAACATCAAAGATTTCAGGGATTGGTTCGGGATCTTCATTCTTCTCATCACTCACATCGAATCCCAGGCCCTTATCTTCCTCATTGGTCAACGGAGGCTCACCTTGTGCACAACACTTGCACTCAACAACCTTCTTTATGGTGATGTCCACAGGAAGGTCTCCTACCAAGGTTATCGACATCGACTTCTCCGTGTTACTGGGCAACTTCCCTTGCTCCCTACTTGCTCAACGGTCGATCAGCTCTTGCATCTTTTTGTGAGCAAGCCTAGTACTTGCCTCCAATTGATCAAGCCTACCCCTCGTCTTCTTTGAGTCTTCTTCATACCTCTTCATAAATCCTTGGGTATTATCAACCATCTTCTGCAAATTTTCCAAGAGAGCAGCTGACTTGGACTTAGGTGCTTCGGCTCTAGGAGTAGGGTTTTCACAATGATCATTACCGTAATTGAGATTACTACGGTCTTGGTTAGGTCCATAGGTCTGGTTCGGAGGTGCATAACCTTGGTTGCTTCGAAACCCTTCTTCCAATACCCACCACGCGGATTCCTACCATCTTGCCCATAGCTAGCTTCCTCACGGACCCGAAATTTTGCAGCAAACACCTCTTCTTCTCCTGCTTCTACCCAATAAACACCATCGTTTGCTAGTTCAGACTTACACATATGAGCCCCATGCCCATAGTTCTTGTATACCCTGCAAACCTCATTGGAAAGAGCCTGCCCCATCGAGCTCTTAAGGGCCTGCCTCATCTCATTGGCGAAGCCATCAAACCTATCCCCACTCACACCATTCAACTACACCTCGGGTTTTGCTGGAACTTCTGTTCCACGCCTCGTGTTCATGCCCCTTGGATCCTTGAACTGAGACCCCTTCGCAAGCCTTTCAAAACACGCCCACACATCTTCGGCGGTCTCCTCCCAAATATTTCCATGGCACTGGAAATCCACCACATGTTGGCTCTCATATGTGAGCCCATTGTAGAAGTGCTGGACAAGATCAGAAAGTTTCATCCCATGGTGTGGGCACTTGTTCATGAGGTCTTTGAACCTCTCGAGATCAGTGTAGATGGTTTCATCGTAGTCTTGCTTGAAACCACTGATTTGCGCCTTTAGCGCAGTAGTCAAACTATGGGGAATGAAAACACCTTAGCCCAGGTGTCGAGTGACCCAGTCTCCAGAGAGCCTAACCATGCTTTTGCTTTATCACCATGCCCCATAGCAAAGACCTTCATCCTCAGCTCATCATCCATGATCCCTGCTCCTGGCCTTGGGACATTGTTAATGAAATCCTCAATGTCATTCAAGAATCCCATAACATCCTCCCTAGCCAACCCGTAGAACTTTGGGAGCTGCTGGAACATGTGATTCTTAATCTCCAAATCACGAGTTGCAGCAGAAAGGACAATAGCCTGACCTCTCATCCGTTCCTGGTTGGGTTGAACCCATGATTTCAGAAGTGGGCGAGCCATCACAAAACCTTCCCAAGAATTAGATTGCTTAGAAATCTCCTGCAGAGAATCAGAAAAATCTTCCTTCACTACTTCAGCTCTAGCACTATCTCGCTTCCTTTGATGATATACCTTATCAATCTACGCAATAGTTTCAACAAGAGGAATTCTACTAGATCTCATGCTCCGCATAAACTACCTGAAACGAATCAAGTGAGTATCAAGGGGAAACAAACTAAACTACTAATCTCTGGAAATTGAATGTTGAAAATATAAATAAGCTAAAGAGTAAAAAGGAGTTAAAGTCCCCGGCAACGGCGCCAATTCGATGAACGAGATTGGCAGACTCGAACAATCAAATAAATTTGTTTTAGCCAAAGGGCAACTCACAACTACACAAAACACGTAGTGCAGAGGTAAGATGACCTCGAGTGTCGATCTCTAAGGACTTAACTAGCTTTAACTACAATAAATAATATAAATTTAGTAAACAAATCTAACTTAGCTTAACTTAGTAATATATAACGAGAGCTGGTGATAGTAATGCTCATTCTAAGCATCGGGTTCTAATTATGCATGAAAGTGGAACACGTACTGCTTTAAAAGTCGAATTAACAAACACCAAAAGACGGATTTGTAGACATGTATTTTGAAAGCTTCCTATCTATACTAATACTTGGCTAAGGTTGTCAGGCTTAGTTCAAGCAGTACTTGATAATTATAAATATTGAATCGATGATCTTGAATTGTCCTAGTGTTTCTAACACTTTTATACGAAGATATTTGGTTTAGTCGGATCAAAGAATCGAATAAAACAATTATACAAGCAAAAGACTCAGAAACTCAATCATGCACAATATGAACCCTAGCTATAAATTTACATACTATCACCGACTAGAAATTTAGCTACTCATATCAAAATCAAGATCAACAATAGCAATCATAGATGAAAACATAATTGAATTGAAAGATAGAGTATGAAAAAGGTAAGATACAAAGTTACCACCGAGGGTTGTCAATCTCCGGTGAATTGCTAAACTCACAAGTTTCCAGTAAGGTGAGATCAAAAGATGTCCAAATCTCTACCTTGGTGCTCCAAATTGCTAAGATAAAGTAGTTCTAAGTGAAAGAAAACCCAGAACAAGCTCTAGCGTTTATGTCTGCAAAATTATGATCTAAGATATGAAAATTCGCAACTTTTACAAATATATATATCTGCTGTCGGAACCTCCCAGGCGGACCAGGGGGTGCCAGACAGTGCGCCTGGCACGGGCAGAGAATTGCCTGTGCTTTTCTTCCTCCAAGTGTTCGATTTTTTGCCTTGGACACGGTTTTGAGCTCCGAAACATGGTCTTTTGGCCTGGAAACTCGTCCCGGTACTCCTTGACACACTACGGGTGATCTTGTTGCACCAAAACTTCAATGTTTCGCCATGATTCATATCCAAAAGTGCGATTTTCACCTAAATCCTGAAAATAACAAAGAAAAAGGAAACGTGACACTATTCTAACAAAATAAACTAAAATGCATACTAGAGGATAGCTAAATTGGTGAAAAAGAACTAAATGATAGTGTAAAAAACACTGTCATCAAACTCCCCAAACCGAACCTTTGCTTGTCCTCAAGCAACTAGCTAGACTCTATGCAAACTACCTGCAACACAAAGAGGAGTCTCATGCCAAACAAGAAGGCCTAATCTATTGTATCTACCAAATGCTTATGAACAAATGACCATACAAATCATAACATGGAAGTAGGTTGAAGAATGCCTAGATTGAACCTATACACATTCACATATGCACTTCGTTAAACAAGGGAGTCTCTCGTAACATTCTCTACCTGGACCTAGTCAATGACGACGTAATGACGCATATTAAAATAGAAATGGTTACCTTGTGCCTATGAAACTGAGGGCTTACTACTGTTCACCAAGTGAAACTTTTCCTCAAGAGAGGTCGAACCAATACTAGCTCTCTTCAAACGAAGGAGGGTTCCCTAATAGACAACACTCCCCTATTCTACCCGACTCTTAAAGCAAAAACTCTTCACCACTTCCTGAATGGCAGGACGAGGGTGGTCTAGAACAGGCCTTGGACTAGGCGACACGAAAAAACAAGGAAGAATTTACAACTCGATTACAAACTACTACAAAAGTTGAAAAATAATGCAACGCTTTGCTAAAACTGCTTTTTGGCTTGCTTGGACCCTTCTTTTGTTTTTTTTGGGTCTTATTCTTTTTTCTTCTTTTTTTTCTTTTCTTTTTTTTTTCTTTTTCCAGATTTCTGGAATTTTCGATTTTTTATCTTTTTTTTATATAGCCAGCAGTAGCACAATGAAAGAAAATAACAACGACCTTCCCAAACCTATTGGAAAGAATAGGTTGGAGCACAAACTCACAAAGAAGAAGAAAAACAAACTCAACACGACTCAACTATACGAAAAACAAGTCATAACAATGGTAACCCCCTCCCCAAGCCTATTCGTTAGAATAGGTTTCAAACAAAGGATCACACACCTCACTCTACCTCCTTCCTAGGCATTTAGCAATCTCAAAAAGCAAGGTGAAGACTTGTTGCCTCTTAGGTACATAATTACACGAGAATACAACCAAAGACTCTAACATGCAACATTTTATAAGGCCTTCGCGAACCGCAGTAGAGAAACCACCACATAGTGATGTCGAGACTACCAAGTTTAACTAGTGCACATACGAATATGACAAGCCAAGCGAGACAAACCTCAATCTATTCCATAGAGATGCAATGTATGGTCAATGGTCACAAACACTTAGTCTATACAATAAAAAAGTTCAGAAAAATTTGGCAATAAACTCCACACAACATCATGCAAAACTAGACTAAGGATGAACGCATACGAACAAACTAAATCCTAAGAAAGCGGTAAACGTGCAAACAAAGGTACAAGATACAATTCTCAACGACACAAGTCATACAAAACTAACATCATAATTCACATAACACCCCCCCCCCCCACATGAAGCTCAAGCTGGTCCCCAGCAAAAGAGGGAATGAGGAATGTAAAGTGATACTAGATGTACCGAATGTGTGGCCTCTGTCGGCTAAGTATACCAGAATGGACATGTGAAAAGACTAGTAACCCGGGTCATAATCTCCGTAATAGTCGTTCCACATGTCAGAGAGAAGATCCTGGGACTGCTGTAAGGTCTCCTGCTGATGGTCCAAGAGCATCTGCTGCTGCAATATGAGCTGCCTCTCGTTCCGGCGATGCTCCTCCGCGAGTTCCCAAACACGGTTGCGCTGGGCAACATAACCATCAAGAGTATGCTGCAACCCCTGTACAGTGGTAGTCAGAGTTGCAACATTCGCATCGAACCCACGGAATCTGTCATCTAGGTAGGTCCTGAGCTCAGTAAAATCAAACCCCCTGGAACCACGTGCTACCCGCGGTGGCTGCTGTGACCCACTAGGAGCGGCGGTGTCTGGAATACGGTCCCGATCGTCGGTCTCCATGTCATCTCCATCACTCGCGGGGTGAGGAAGGTGGTGCATCATCGGAGGCGGCAGCTGAAGGTACATTCTGACCGAACCTATGTTCCTGCTCAGTGATAGATGCTGGAGTCAAGGCCGAGGTGACGGAGCCCGACTCATCAATACCCTCAACCCCGTGGTACTTGCAGTAGGCAGTGATCAAGCAAGGAAAAACAAATGGCTTCTTCTTTTTGTTCCAATGCCTATGGTACTCCTCATAGATAATGCTTCCAATGTCGATACGGTGCCTACCCAATAGACAATAGATGAGCTCCGCATACCAAGGATGAATGGAAGTATCATTGGTCCGAGGAATGAGATTGGCCATAATGAACTTCATAGCCGTCCTAGCCTCAAGATTGAGGTCCTTCCTCTCAAGTCTCTATGGTCTATCACCATATGGGTACACATAATCCCTGTGGCAAATCACCTCTGTGACACTGTCGTCAATCACCCGGCCCCCTCTCGAGTACTTATATTCGTGCGCTCCCGGTGAACTCCCATTCTCCGAAGTGGATAAAGTCAGAAATCGACTGAGGGGTCCATGGCACTAGTGTGTTCCACACTGGGACGCCCCATGTCCGCACGGTCTGTGTATCCTACATAAAACTCTTGGAGTAGCGATACATCATACCCATTGAACCGGTTGGAGGTGTAACACTTCCAGTTCCTTTTGCCTTCCAAGCTATACAACATTCGACAGGCCGGTGTATGAGCATAACTTGCTGGGATTTGGATTTTACGGTCAAGGACTATCGAGCGGGGCTTAATGGCAGCTTCCTCCTCAAGATCCAGTCGAATGGAGACTGCTTGGAGTGATGTCTCATAAGCTTCGTTGGCTTGGGAGCTCGAGGCTGCTCCCTTTCCCTTCTTGCTCTTGGATGTCCCTGCTTTCTTCTTGTCACGACCCATGGTACCTGAAACGCAACAATTAGTATCTTGTACTTAACAAAAAACGATATGCTAATGCAAATGCAAATGTGTGAAAATAGTCGAGTGTCAACTTTGATTAATTCTACTCCCTTAACCCATGTTCTAGTCTAGCTAACCTATGTTAAGAACAATCATGCAATTCATCACAATCATGCAATACTTCACAATCAAAGCTCATGCTAGACAACGAATAACCTCAAATTCATTAAGGCAACATACTGTTAGGAAACTTGTAATTTTGATAAGCAATTAACCATGCTAAATTAAGGAAAGTCCAGTAACTAGTACTCTTAAGGTCCATAGGAATTTAGAATTTTAGAGGACATTGTAAAAGAGGAACGTTGAAGACTTAGAGTAGGTGCTAGATAGGTTTGTTTTACCGCTTATGATGTATCTTGTTTTCTGAATAGAAAAACAACCTATTGAAGCATTTGCTGATGATGTACTTTGTTTACATAAACAAACTATTGAAACATTTAGAACCGTTCCGAAACTTGAAGAATTCGAAGACTGAAGACTAGAAGATTTCTGAAGACTGGTATCTACAAAGGCACATGTTGCTCAGAAAGTGGAAACTTCAGCAACAGCTTGCATAAGTGAAAATCTAAACGACAGAGTAGGTTGTGCTTGCTGAAACTGAGACTGACCACTTGCTGAAAAACATATGTGACCTCCTTGCTGATAGTACTTGCATTTGCGCTCCAACATTCATGTTTGAATCTCATTCAAATGAACATTAAATGCAAAGCATGCACGCGAAGGACATGAAGACTAGAAGACAAATAAAAGACGCTGCTGAAAGTACAAAAGCAATATAGTGACATCTTAAGGAACAAAAGCCTTAGAATTCAAAATTCAACCAGCTCCCTTGATTCACTATAAATAGAGGTCATCCGACAAAGAGTTGAAGTGTGTCAACAACGTGATCAAACTCTCACTTGTGCTTAAAACTCACATACCCTTCAAATACTCTTTACTGCCTTTGATCCGTTCCAAGACTTAAAGCTTGAAAAAGCTACTTGTGAAGAAGTAGAACATACACGGCTAAAAAATTAGTTAAGTGTTCTTTATTTCGAACATGAACAAGTCTTGACACCAGAAACAATCAAACTTGTTTACTGCAAAGTATTCAAAGTTTTGTTTCTTAGATTACTTGTGGTAGCTGAATGATGAATGTGTATTTTACACTTTCATTTGAGTCTTTTTCACCTATTTTAGCTATCCCCTATTTTAATTTAGCTATATTTTAGTGCATTTTATTAGAATAGTGTCACGTTTCCCTTTAGATTTTATTTTACAGGTTTTGGTTGAAAATCGAAGATTTCCGGGCAATTATATTGAAGTTGACAAGGAATTGGTGTTCCAGAAGCCTATTTGGAGTATCTGAAGATTTCCGGATAGGATTTGGAGTCTAGGGGTCGAATTTGGAGGTTAGAAGGCCACTAGAAGACAGAAACCGAGTCCGAATCGAAAACGCGGAATTCCACGAAATTTTCTCTGGGGCTAACCGCCCCAGACGTGGGGCGAACCGCCACACACCGGGCGAACCGCCGCGGGTGTGGGGCGAACCGCCCCACAGTATTTCGGGGCCTATATATAGTTGCTCAGTTTTCTCCGAAAATCATATCTTTCCAGACCTACTTTCTCACCTCTCTCTATAGTTTTAGGTACCCTGTCCTGGGAGTTCCGTAGCTTAGGGGATACTTTTTCATAACGGATTGGAGCTCGTAGGATCGCAATTCTTCGGAGATTGACAACCTTCGGTAACTTGTATCTTACAGTTTAATCTACTTATTTTATATATCTTTCAATATGTTTTCTTCTATGATTTCTGTTGATTGCATGCCTATTATGAGTAGCTAAACTTATCGTTGGTGGTAGTATGTGAATTCTTAGCGACGGGAAGATAATCATGCTAATGGCTATATCGCGCATTATACTCCGTGTCATTGCTTTATTTCGTTGATCAGGCACAGCCTAAATTCTCGTATGTTGTATTAGTTATTATGCACAATTGGACACTTGTCGACCTGTTCGGGAGTTTATCTTCGTAGTGTTGAATAATTACGGAACACAATAGGACAATAGTGATTGACTTGTCAGACCAATTATCTTCGTAGTGCTTAATATTTTCAACAGGACACTAGATTGATTCAAAGATCTCTATGCAAGACCGAGGAATTTATGCATGATTATCGACCCGTTATGCTAAGAAGGACCATACTATCACCAATCTCCATTATCTGTTAGAAAAACCCCTTGCTATCTGTTTGCTGTTTTTATATTCTAAATTAGATTTGATAAAGCTAGTTATAGTCCTGAGAGAACGACACTTGAGTCATTCTACTGCTACACTACGGTTTTCGTTGTAGTTGTGGATTGCCTTTGGCTTAATAACAAATATTATTTGCTGAATTAGAATTTGACAAATTCCCGGTTCATCAAATTGGCGCCGCTGCCGGGGACTATACTCCTATTTTCTGTTTAATTTGTTTATATTTTCAGCATTCAATTCCTAATTCTATTAGTTTTAGTTTTCCTATTTAATCTATCTCTGATACTCCTTTCCTAGCTTGTCACAGATATTCAGGTCTTGTGATGGCTCGCCTACTTTTGAAATCATGGGTTCAACCCAACAAAACACTGATGAGAGGTCCAGCTATTGTTCTTTCTGCTGCAACTCGAGATTTGGAAATCAAAAGTTGCATGTACTAGCAACTCCCGAGGTTCTATGGGTTGGCTAGGGAAGATGTTATGGGATACCTGAATGATATTGACGACTTTATCAACAATCTTCCAAGGCCCAGAGCAGGGATAACGGACGATGAGCTAAGGATGAAGGTTTTTGCTTTGGGGCTTGGTGATAAAGCCAAGGCATGGTTAGGCTCTCTGGAAGCCGGATCACTAGACTCCTGGGACAATGTGTATTCTGCTTTTATGGAGAAATACTTTCCTCATACATTGACTACCGCGCTTAAGGCGCAAATCACAGGATTCAAACAGGACTATAATGAGACCATCTACACCGCTTTCGAGAGGTTCAAGGACCTCATGCACAAGTGTCCACACCATGGTTTTGGGCTTCCTGATCTTGTCCAACACTTCTACAATGGACTCACATATGAGAGTCAACAGGTGGTGGATTTCCAATGCCGTGATACTATCAGGGAAGAGACCGCCGAGGATGTGTGGGCGTGTTTCAAAAGGCTTGCTAAAGGATCTCAATCCAAGGATCCAAGAGCAATGGTTAGAAGGCGTGGACCTGAGGCCCCACCAAACCAGGAGATCCCAATGCATGAAGTGAATGGTGTGAGTGGCGATAGGTTCGAAGGTTTCGCCAATCAGATGAGGCAAGCTCTAAGTGGCCTAATCGGAACTTCTCTCTCCAACGAGGTATGTAGGGTGTGCAAGAATTATGGGCATGGGGCTCATATGTGTAGATCAGATCTAGCACGAGAAGATATTCACTTGGGAAACCGTAGTAATCCTACTCCTAAGGACGAAGCATCTACATCCAAGTCAGCAACTCTCATGGATAATTTACAGAAATTGGTGGATTTCACCCAAGTGTTTTTGAAGAGATACGAGGAGGATTCGGCAAAGATCAATGCTCGTCTGGATCAATTGGAAGCTAGAGCTAGTAGAGAGCAAGGGAAGTTACATAGCAGCACTGAGAGGTCCATGTCGATCAACTTGGTGGGAGATCAACCAGTGGAAATCACCATTAAGCAAGTTGCTAAGTGCGAGTGTTACAAGGATAAAGAGCCTCCACTAGTCAAGGAAGAAGAGAAGGACCTTGGTACTGATGAGAGTGGAAAGAAGTAAGAGAATCCTGAGCCACTCCCTCAAAGTTTCGATGTTAAGGTCGAGATTGGCGAACTTGAAGATGTCCGTGCCACACTAGACACGGGATCTTACTCGAACGTGCTCCCTTTGAATGTGTTTGAGAAGAGTAACCTTGGAAAACTATCTGACCATAGGGCTATTGTGCAACTGGCGGATGGATCCTTTGTGAGACCCGAAGGCGTTGTGAAAAATGTGTTGGTCAAGATTGGTGAAGCATCTGTATACACCAATTTTGTAGTTATGTCGGCGTCTGCACCTGGGACGGGGGATGTCATTCTCTTGGGACGAACGTTCTTGACTAAGCTACGCTTCGTGATGGACATCTGCCAAAGAACTTGCACTATTGAAGTGGAAGGCAAGCAACATGTGTTGCAAGCCATATCTGATCCACCTGATCCGCCTGATAATTCTTTCACTACTCACTACTGTGGTCTTGCAGCCTATATTCTTTCTTATTCACAGGTTCATGGCATGGAGAGGAGATCGATGAAGGGGAAGTCTAGTACCCGCAGAAAGAAGAGATAGGCGCGGACAGGAGTCGAGTCAAAGACTTGAAACAATGGCGCTATCCGGGAGGCAACCCGGAGATTTTATCGCTTTCTTTACCGCTTTAGATTTTATCTCACGAGTTTGATTGAGTATTATAGGTCACTTATACAAGCATTAGCTCTCACCTTGGATCCACTTTCGACGTTCGGGACGAGCGACGACGTTCAGGTTTGGGGAGGAGGTTATCGCTGGTTATCTCTATACTTAACTTGCTTATGATAAACTCGTGAAATTTTTTGCATTTGCACGTTTGCTGCTTTCCTAGGATAGTCTTGCATGTTTTATATGGAGTTTATTGCCGAATTTTTTGAACTTTTTTATTGGGTAGATCAACCAACTATGCCATTAACCGTATGCTTCATCTCTATTAATTTGTTTGAGGTTTTTCTCGGTTGGCTTGTCACATTTATGTATTGCACTTAGTTAAGCATGGTAGTCTCGACATCACTTAGTAGTGTTTTCTCTACTGCGGTTCACGAAGGCCTTTATAATAGGATGATGCATGTTAGGGTCTTATGGTTGTTTCCCGAGTAATTATGTACCTAAGAGGCAACAAGTCTTCACCATGCTTTGAGATTGCTAAATGCCTAGGAAGGAGGTAGTGTTAGGTTGTGTGATCCTTTGTTTATAACCTATTCTTCCGAATAGGTTTGAGGAGGGGGTTACACCATCATTAGACTTGTTTCTGTTTTTCATTTTCGTATCGCGAGTTTATTTTTCCTTTTCCGTGAATTTTGAACTCCAACTTATTCTCTCGAATAGGTTTGGGGAAGTCGTGTGAGTCATTTTGTTTCTCTTTTTGTGAAGCTACTGCTGGCTAGAAAAATCGAAAAAAAGAAAGAGAAAAATTCCAGAAAAAAAAAGAGAAAAAGAAAAAGAAAAAAAGAATCTGGAAAGAAAAAAAAAGAAAAAAAAGAAAATACCCCAAAAAAGCAAAGAAGGGTCCAAAAAAGAAAGCCAAATAACAGTTAGCAAAGTGTTGAGTCTTTTCCATTCTTGTAATGTTCGTAATCGTGTTTTTCTATTTTTGATCTTTTTTGTCTTGAGTGTCATCTGTTCTAGACCACCCTCGTCCTGCCATTCAGAAAGTGGTGAATAGCTTAAGACTTTACTTGAGAGATGGGTAGAATAGGGGAGTGTTATCTTTTATAGGGAACCCTCCTTCGTTTGATGAGAGCCAGTACTGGTTCGACCTCTTTTGAGGAAAAGTCTTAACATGGTGGAACAACAGTAAGTCCTCAGTTTCATAGGCACGGGACAACCATTCGTATCTTAGCATGCTTCATTACGTCGTCACTGACTAGGTCCAGGTAGAGAATGTTACGAGAGACTATCTTGTCTTGACATAAGTGCTTATGTTGATGTGTATAAGTCAATCGAGGTATTCTTCAACCTATATTCATGCTTTGATTTATATGGTTTTTGTTCATATGTTATTTGATAGATTCAGTAGATTAGTTCATTTTATTTGGCATGAGACTCCATTTTGTGTCTTGCATGTTTTTTGCATTAGAGTCTAGCTTAGTTGCTTGAGGACAAGCAAAGGTTCGGTTTGGGGAGTTTGATGAATGTGTATTTTACACTTTCATTTGAGTCTTTTTCACCTATTTTAGCTATCCTCTATTTTAATTTAGCTATATTTTAGTGCATTTTATTAGAATAGTGTCACGTTTCCCTTTAGATTTTATTTTACAGGTTTTGGTTGAAAATCGAGGATTTTCGGGCAATTATATTGAAGTTGACAAGGAATTGGTGTTCCAGAAGCCTATTTGGAGTATCTGAAGGTTTCCGGATAGGATTTGGAGTCTAGGGGTCGAATCTGGAGGTTAGAAGGCCACTAGAAGACAGAAACCGAGTCCGAAAAGGGGAAGAAATCCAAAAACACGTTGAAAACGCAGAATTCCGCGAAATTTTCTCTGGGGCTAACCGCCCCAGACGTGGGGCGAAACGCCGCGGGTGTGGGGCGAACCGCCCCACAGTATTTCGGGGCCTATATATAGTTGCTCAGTTTTCTCCGAAAATCATATCTTTCCAGACCTACTTTCTCACCTCTCTCTATAGTTTTAGGTAGGAACTTCCCGGGGCCTGTCCTGGGAGTTCCGTAGCTTAGGGGATACTTTTCCATAGCGGATTGGAGCTCGTAGGATCGCAATTCTTCGGAGATTGACAACCTTCGGTAACTTGTATCTTACAGTTTAATCTACTTATTTTATATATCTTTCAATATGTTTTCTTCTATGATTTCTGTTGATTGCATGCCTATTATGAGTAGCTAAACTTATCGTTGGTGGTAGTATGTGAATTCTTAGCGAAGGGAAGATAATCATGCTAATGGCTATATCGCGCATTATACTCCGTGTCATTGCTTTATTTCGTTGATCAGGCACAACCTAAATTCTCATATGTTGTATTAGTTATTATGCACAATTGGACACTTGTCGACCTGTTCGGGAGTTTATCTTCGTAGTGTTGAATAATTACGGAACACAATAGGACAATAGTGATTGACTTGTCAGACTAATTATCTTCGTAGTGCTTAATATTTGCAACAGGACACTAGATTGATTCAAAGATCTCTATGCAAGACCGAGGAATTTATGCATGATTATCGACCCGTTATGCTAAGAAGGACCATACTATCACCAATCTCCATTATCTGTTAGAAAAACCCCTTGCTATCTGTTTGCTGTTTTTATATTCTAAATTAGATTTGATAAAGCTAGTTATAGTCCTGAGAGAACGACAGTCGAGTCATTCTACTGCTACACTACGGTTTTCGTTGTAGTTGAGGATTGCCTTTGGCTTAATAATAAATATTGTTTGGTGAATTAGAATCTGACAAATTCCCGGTTCATCACTGAATAAGTTATAATCAAGTTATCTCATCCCAAACCTCTCTAACTGAAAATACACCCTTTCAGGCGTGAAATTCAGGGGGAACTTAATCGAGCATAGAGTTGTTGATTAAAAGTCCCAAGTTTGGTAGAGAACAAGGTTTCGTTCTCTAGTTAGGTTGGAAACGAAGCAAGTGTGCTTTGGTTTCTGTTTGAATTGCTCTAGATAGGTGTTGTAAGGAACCTCAAACTTGTCTTAGTGGATTCAGTCCTAGAAAGGACAAAGTGGATTAGTTGAGAGATTACGCCACTCTCAGATACCACTATAAAAGTGTTTGTGTGATTTACTTACTGCATTTAGTTTTCAGCAAAGCATATCTATCTGTACACAGTCACTCTGTTCACTTGCTGAAACTATCACTTACTAACAAAGCACATATTGTATCAAAGACTTCCGCTCTCTGATTTTAAGTATCAGCAAAACTCGTTACTGAAAAGTAACTTGCGCTTGCTGAGAAAGTTAAGTATCAGCAAACTCATTACTGAAAAGTAATAAGTCCTTGCTGAGAAAGTTTTTAAACGACGAAAGTTTGAAAAGACTATTCACCCCCCCCTCTAGTCTTTTCTTGTTGTTTAAAGGGACCAACAAGTGGTATCAGAGCTGGAGGTTCTTTAACCTTCAGCACTGAACCTAGATCCCCTTAGGTGCTTTCCGTAAATCACTCTCACTTGATCAGTTTGGTAGTCTTTTGCTGACAGGATGTCTTTAGGAGACGCTCCCTTGCTGAAGCTGGAAAACTACGAAAAATGGCGAAACAACATGATGCTACATCTTGAGGCCATTAGTGATGAGATGGTTACTGTCATTAATGATGGACCTATCAAAATCACTAAGGTTGAAAGAAGCTTTCCTCACAAAACCACGGATACTACTGGTAAGGAAACTATCTTAGGAGACCCGGTTGACACCGCCATTCCAAAACCTAGAGACGAATGGACTTCCGCCGAAGCCAAGAGATTCCGTCTTGATGGCCAAGCAAGAAACATCATCATTCGATCAACTCCGGATACTATACAGTGCAAACTGTGGGGTGCCAAAACTGCTAAGGAAGCTTGGAAAATGGTTCAAGATCTTTGTGCTGGATCTGACAAAACCAAAGAAAACAAACTCGAAGTGCTGAAGTTAAAGTTCCAGAACTTTAAACAAGGTACAAATGAGTCACTGGAAGACTTGGACTTCAGATTAACAACTCTAGTTAGTGAGATGGCCGCCTTGGGTGTTGGAAATCTTTACTCAGATTCTGAGAAGGTGAAAACCATCATCAGAAGTCTGAACCAAGAATGGATCCACACTCAGAACTTCTACTACAATCAAGGAATGCCAGACATCACACCAACAGAGTTGTTCTCTCATGTTTCTACTTTCAACTACGAGACAAAGCAAAGAGAAAATGTGTTTGCTGAAAAATCGCAAAACATTGCTCTTGCTGCAAAGCCGTCATCTTCTGAAAAGAAGAAAGATAAAGAGCCTGCTGATGAAAATGCTTTAGTTGTTAAAAACATGAAGAAATTCATCAGTAAGGAACTTGAAAGGCGAAAAGCAAAAGAGAAGCTGAAAAAGCATCTTGGTAACAACTACCATAAGTACAAGAATGAGACTAGCTCCCTGAACAAGAAAGCTCAGCAAGCAAACTCATCAAAAGAACCAGCAGTTGGAAATGATCTCTGTTTTTACTGCAAAAAGCCTGGACACTTCAAAGCAAATTGTCCTTTGCTGAAAGGCAAATCTGTTGAAAAGAAGAAGAAGTTCAAAAGAGCTTTTATTGCTGAAGAAAAGAAGAAGCTTCAAGCAAAAATCGATGCATTGTGCATTGATACTAGCTCCGAAGACAGTGAGGAAGAAAGCTCAGACACTGACGATGAAGAAGCCACTCTTGACGTAGAGATTGGCAAGGAAGTTTGTGGAATAGTCATGGAAGCTTATCCAGATGTGTCAAACTACGAGTTCTGCCTCATGGCCGGTCAGGTAAATAGTCCTACCTCTGACTCTGACTCAGAAAGTGAAGACGAGATTGACCTTGACAAGATTCAAGGAGAAATCGAAAGATTTGAGAAAACTCTGAGCAAACAGCAAGAGAAACTACAAAATGCTGAAACTCTGACCAAGCAGACTACTGAAAAGTATGTCTTGCTGAAGGAAGAAACAGAAAAGAAAGATGCTGAAATAGTGCATCTCAAGAAGTTGATTGCTGAAGCTACAGAGAAGAATTCTCAGATGGCAATAGAATTGGAAGAGTATCAGTCCTCAATTCTAAAGTTACTTGCTGAAATCCAAGAAATGAAAAAGATGAAAATCAATTTCAAATGTTATGCTGGTGCAAGTAATACGCTGACTGAACTAAACTCTTATTTGAGAGATCAATCTTAGAAAGAAGGTTTAGGTGCAACGTATGAAGGTGATGACGTAATAATCTTGAGTAAAGACAAATCACCGATTTCCTTTGTACGTGCTACTGATGGTGGTCAACCAGAACTCTATCAGTTTGGTCAATCTAAGGTTGCTGAAAAATGCAATCAAGTACCTACGACCGTAAAGCCCGCTGTTGCTACTCAAAGTAACAAGACTTTAAAAGGAAAACAGGTTGCTGAAAAGCAAACTGTAAAGAAAAAGGATGTTGTAAAGCATTCTGCCAAACAAGTTGCTGAAAAGCAATTTGCTAAGTCAAAAGGCAAGATTACTAAAAGTAATCAGAAGACCTTTGCTGACAAACCTGAATCAAGTAAGGTTGCTGATACAAAAGCTCAGCATTCTCCGAAAAGTGGACTCGGTTTTAAAACCAAGCAAAGTCAACTCTTTCACGAGTATAAGCAAAGTCAGCAAAGATACTTCAAAGAGATGAACAAAATCAAGCCTAAGAGTTCTGACAAGACTCAAAATGCTAGGGCTAGAAGGAACCTTGCTAGAAAAGAACTTACTGAAAAGTATGTTCATCAAAAAGGTCAACCGAGCAAGACACCACTGATGAATGTGTATTTTACACTTTCATTTGAGTCTTTTTCACCTATTTTAGCTATCCTCTATGTTAATTTAGCTATATTTTAGTGCATTTTATTAGAATAGTGTCACGTTTCATTTTAGTTTTTATTTTATAGGTTTTGGTTGAAAAACGAGGTTTTCCGGGCAATTATATTGAAGTAGACAAGGAATTGGTGTCCCAGAAGCCTAATTGGAGTATCTGAAGGTTTCCGGATAGGATTTGAAGTCTAGGGGTCGAATCTGGAGGCTAGAAGGCTACTAGAAGTCAGAAACCGAGTCCGAAAAGGGTGAGAAATCCAAAAACGCGTCGAAAACGCGTATCTGGCCGAGTTTTACTCCCGGGCGAATCGCCCGGGATGTGGGGCGAATCGCCCCACACCAGGCGAATCGCCCGGTGTGTGGGGCCCTTCGCCCCACACAATTCGTAGCCTATATATAGTTGTTCAGTTTTTCTCCGTTTTTCATACTTTTCCAGACCTTTTCTCTCACCTTTCTCTGTAGTTTTAGGTAGGAATTCCCCAGAGCCTGTTCTGGGGGTTCATAGCTTAGGAGATACTTTTTGTTAGCAGTTTGGAGCTTGTAAGATCGCGATTCTTCGGAGACTGACAACCTTCGGTAACATTGTATCTTACAGTTTTTCTACTTATTTTTATATATCTTTCAACATGTTTTCTTCTATGATTTCTGTTGATTGCATGACAGCTATGAGTAGCTAAACTTCTCGTTGGTGATAGTATGTGAATTCTTAGCGAAGGGTTAATAATTATGCTAATGGCTATATCGCGCATTATACTCTGAGTTATTGCTTTATTTCTTTGATCTATCTAAATCTCTATCTTCGTATTGTTGATTAATTATTGCTCACAATTGGACAATTCATTGGTCTTTGACCTATCTAAATCTTTATCTTCGTAGTGTTTGATAATTACAACTGGACAATTCATTGATCAAAGATCTCTATGCAAAACCGAGGAATTTATGCATGATTATTAACCCGTTATGCTTTGAAGGACCATACTATCACCAATCTACATTATCTGTTAAGAAAAACCTTTGCCAAATCGTCTGTTGTTTTATATTCTAAATTAGATTAGATAAAGCTAGTTATAGTCCTTAGAGATCGACACTCGAGGTTATTCTACTACTACACTACGGTTTTCGTTGTAGTTGTGAATTGCCTTTGGCTAAATACAAATTTATTTGATTTTCGTTGGAACTCGACATCCAACGCGTTCATCAAATTGGCGCCGTTGCCGGGGACTATACTCCTTTTTTCTGTTTAATTTGTTTATATTTTCAGCATTCAATTCCTAGTTCTAGTAGTTTTAGTTTTCCTTTTTAATCTATATCTGATACTCCTTTCCTAGTTTGTTACAGATAGTGTATGCCACATACACAATCTAGAGGAACACCGCTTGCTGATTCAATTGCTGAGATCGACAGAGTCTACCACCAAAGAAGGCGACTACTTCAAAGGCGTGAATTAGAGGAAATAGAGGATACCGATTCCTCTGAATCTCTACACAGTCTTTTCAAGGAAATCGACGGAATGGCAGAAGCTAGACCACTGAAAGCATGAGTTCAACCCTCCAAGGATCGTAAGAGGGGACCGGCGATTGTTCTTTCGTCTGCAACTCGAGATCTGGAAATCAAGAACCACGCATTCCAACAACTTCCGAGGTTCTATGGCTTAGCAAGGGAAGATGTGATGGGTACTTGCACGATATCGATGATTTCGTCAACCAACTCCCACGACCCGGAGCTGAAATAACAACGGATGAGTTTCGGATGAAGGTTTTTGCTATGGGGCTTGGCAACAGAGCCAAGTCATGGTTGAGTTCTCTACCAGCAGGCTCGCTGGACACTTGGGAGAAGGTTTTTTCAGCTTTCATGGAAAAATACTTCCCCCACACCTTGACTACCACGCTCAAGGCGCAAATCACTGGATTCAAACAAGACTATGATGAGACCATCTACACCGCGTTTGAGAGGTTCCAAGATCTCACGAACAAGTTCCCTCACCATGGTTTTGAGCTTTCTGACCTAGTCCAACACTTCTACAATGGACTAACCTTCGAGAACCAACAAGTGGTGGATTTCCAATGTCGTGGCAATATTTGGGAAGAAACCGCGGAAGCCGTCTGGGCAGTTTTCGAAAGGCTTGCTAAGGGTTCGCAGTTCAAGGACCCAAGAGCAATGGTTAGGAGACGTGGACCTGAAGCTCCACCGACTCAAGAAGCCCCTATGTATAGGGGGAATGGGGATCAATTCGAGTGCTTTACCAACGAATTGAAGCAAGTCCTCAAGAGCGCCACTGGAACAACTGTTTCGAACGAAGTTTGCCGAATATGAAAGAACTATGGGCATGGGGCTCATATGTGTAGATCGGAGCTTGCATATGATGATGGCAACTGGGCTCAAGGAGGCGAAGAGGAAGCCTTTTCTACGGAGTTTGGTACTCAAGAAGCTAGCTACGGACAAGATGGTAGGAATCCTCGAGGTGGATTTTTGAGAAGAGGGTTCCGAAACAATCAAGGATATGCACCGGCTAGCAAAACTTATGGCCCTAACCAAGACCGTAGTAGGCTAAACTATGGTAATGATCACTGCGAAAACCTCGCTCCGAAAGAGCAACCGAAGTCGAAGTCGGCTCAACTGATGGAGAACTTGCAGAAGATGGTTGATCACACCCAAAGTTTTCTCAAACGTTATGAAGAAGATTCTGAGAAGACTAGGGCAAGGCTTGATAGGTTGGAAGAAAGCACTAGGCTTGCCCAACAAAAGATGCAAGAGTTGATCGACCGAGGAGCAAGTAGGGAACAAGGCAAGCTGCCTAGCAACACTGAGAAGTCGATGTCCATTACCTTGGCGGGTGATATACCTGTTGAAATCACCATCAAGAGGGTTGCTAAGTGCGAGTGTTGCAAGAAGGAAGAACCTCCACAGGCTAAGGAAGAAGAGAAGGACCTTAGTTCTGACGAGAGTGAAGAGGAGTAAGAGGATCCCGAGCCACTCCCTCAAAGTTTCGATATTAAGGTCGGGATTGGTGAGCTTGAAGATGTCCGTGCCACACTAGACACGGGATCCTACTCTAATGTGCTCCCTATGAATGTGTTCGAGAAGAGTAGCCTTGGAAAACTATCTGAGCATAAGGCTATTGTGCAACTGGCGGATGGATCCTTTGTGAGACTCGAAGGCGTTGTGAAGAATGTATTGGTCAAGATTGGTGAAGCTTCTGTATACACCAATTTTGTAGTTATGCCGGCGTCTACACCTGGGACGGGGGATGTCGTTCTCTTGGGGCGAACGTTCTTGACTAAGCTACGCTCCGTGATAGACATCTACCGAAGGACTTGCACTATTGAGGTGGATGGCAAGCGACATGTGTTGCGAGCCATATCTGATCCACCTGATACCTCTCACACTATTAACTACTGTGGTCTTCCTGCCTATGTTCATTCTTACTCACAGGTTCGTGGCATGAGGAGGAGATCCATGAAGGGGAAGTCTAGTACCCTCAAGAAGAAGAGCTAGGAACAGACAGGAGTCGAGTCAAAGACTTTAAACAATGGCGCTATCCGGGAGGCAACCCGGAGTTTTTATCGCTTCTTTACCGCTTTATTGCATGCATTCATTCTTGAACAATTTGCTTTTCATATGTGAATTTGTTCGTCTCTGTGTCGTATATGCTTATGTTATGTTTGAGTGAGATTTTTCGAGTGGTTTTATGAGAAAAAATAGTTTCGGGGATTAAAAACTATGTTTTTGTCGAAATGATCGTCTCCCCGCATCAGGGAGTCGGGGGCGAATCGCCCCCATGGGGCGACTCGCCCCACGGTCTCTGCAGGTTAAAAATGCGGATTTCCTCCTTTTTCCTCATTTCTTCATCTCTTCACCCTTCTTACTCCCCAAAAACCCGAAATTCGCGAAATTATCTTCAAATATTCATAACTTCTTCATTATTCCATCAAATTTAGTGTTCTATAGGTTCAATCGAAGCCCATTACGTGCTCCTTCTTTTCATCCGAACAGATTTCAACCTAGTACACTCGTTTTCCAGATCTGAGGTATCTTCTTATGAACCCTAATTTTACAAATTTGGAGGTTTTCTAATTTGAGCTTCAATTTGGCTTAAATGATGTATGGGTAGGATGTTTGTGTGATTAGAAGCATTATTTACTATCAATTGCATGCTCAAATATGCTTGAAATGTTGATTTGGGAATTTTGCTACTAGATATTTTTATCTTGTTATGCAATATATCTTTTTCTTTGATTTTATACATATGATTGTGCTTATTGATGTAATGATGATGGATTTGATGGTAGAATGCATAATTGTTGAGTATGAGAATTTATGATGCTAGAATTTTTCGCTTCTATGGTATGAATTGAGCCTTGTTATTTAGGTTATTGGTTGTCTAGCAAAAGCATAATGTGATGTATTGCATGTAGTAGTTACATTGGTATGTTGCATGTTGGAGAAGCTAGGCTGGACATTAAGGATTTGGGGAGTTCGATTGTTGATTATATCACTTTTGTGTTTCGTTTTTACATTAGCATATGCATGGGTCAGTTTTGTGTCATACGAGGTACTAACTGTTGTTTGTAGGAACCATGCCAAGGGAGAGGAGCACTCACGTATGATTACTATGAAGTATTGGAGGGGGATCGATTACAACCATGTCAAGGAGAGTGATCTCGTTAGAGGTGCGTTCGAGCCACGGGCTCTTGCAACAACGTCGCAGATTACCCAAGAGGAGGAGCTAGAGTACACCTGGAGTAAGGACTCCTATGCCTATTCATGCACCACCGAAGGGACAGAAACAATTATTACGTCAGCAATCCATCACAAGGACTGCAAAGTTCGAGTGAATAGGAAGGCACCGGGACGATCTTGCCGCGACGGATTCAAGCTTTAGGTGACAGTGGCTAGAAGGTTCCGAAGCGCTAGCTTGGTTCAAAAACATAATGACATAGGTGCCCAGCCCCTCTTAGGGGTGCCCCTTGACTGCCTCTAAAGGGAGCATCATATAGACATCGGTCGCATCAACCGTAGAGAATGTGGTCGACATAGGAAAAAATGGAAGAGAACCTCCGGGTATCCGAGCAGCTTGCCGTAACCTCCTCGAGGTGTAAAACGTTGGAGAGGGAGGCTCTGATACCACTGCCCTTTCCTCTTCAACAGTTCACAACCTATTGGAGAGATACCGGGTGGAAGATTCCATAACAGTGACGGCCAATCTTGAAGATTCTCCTCGACGATGCAACTCTACTGGTGACGATGGTGATGACAGTAGTGACAATGAAGGCCATACGGACAATGATGATACAGATGGAGGAGTTGTTCCTATCCGGCCTATAAATGGAACTACCGCACCTACCAGAAGACCTGATGATCACCTATAAGGCTCCCAGAGCAGTCCCAATAACTCACAAGCAGCATACTCAGCCGACCCAGGCCAAACCATGCGGTAACATCTAGTATCACATCTTATTTCCTCATTTTCTTAGTGCTAGGGACTAGCGTTAATTTCGTGAGGGGGGATGGGATTTAAGTGATCTAGTGTTGTTAGTTTGGAGCTTGCCATTGATGGTTTAGAGCTTGGTATTGGTAGGATGAGTATAGTACCTTGCATATTTTATCCGTCTGCATTTGCATTTGCACGTTTACCGCTTTCTTAGTTTTTTAGGTTGCATTCACTGCATTCATCCTAGGATAGTCTTCCATGTTTTATATGGAGTTTATTGCCGAATTTTTTGAATTTTTTTTATTGGGTAGATTAACTAACTATGCCATTAATCATATGCATCATCTCTATGAATTTGTTTGAGGTTTTTCTCGCATGGCTTGTCACATTCATGTACTGCACCTAGTTAGGCTTGGTAGTCTCGACATCACTTAGTGGTGTTTTCTCTATTGCGGTTCACGAAGGCTTTTATAATAGGATGATGCATGTTAGGGTCTTATGGTTGTTTCCCCGAGTAATTATGAACCTAAGAGGCAACAAGTCTTCACCATGCTTTGAGATTGCTAAATGCCTAGGAAGGAGGTAGTGTGAGGTTGTGTGATCCTTTATTTGCAACCTATTCTTTCGAATAGGTTTGGGGAGGGGGTTACACTATCATTAGACTTGTTTTTCGTTTTTCATTTGTGCTGTGAGTTTATTTTTCCTTTCTCGTAAATTTTGTACTCCAACCTATTCTTTCGAATAGGTTTGGGGAAGTCGTTTGTGAGTCATTTTGTTTCTTTTTCGTTGTGCTACTGCTGGCTAAAAAAATCAAAAAAAAAAAAGAAAGAAAAATTCCAGGAAAAAAGAAAAAAAAAAGAAAAAACAAACTGGAAAAAAAAAAGAAAAAAAAGGGAAAAGACCCCAAATAAGCAAAGAAGGGTCCAAAAAAGAAAGCCACATAGCAATTTAGCAAAGTGTTGTGTCTCATTTTCCAATTCTTGTAATGTTCGTAATCGTGTTGTAATTTTCTATTTTTTGTCTTTTGTTTTTGAGTGTCATCTGTTCTAGACCACCCTCGTCCTGCCATTCAGGAAGTGGTGAAAATCTTAAGGCTTTGCTTGAGAGATGGGTAGAATAGGGGAGTGTTATCTTTTATAGGGAACCCTCCTTCATTTGATGAGAGCCAGTACTGGTTCGACCTCTTTGAGGAAAAGTCTTAACTTGGTGAACAGTAGTAAGTCCTCATTTTCATAGGCACGGGACAACCATTCGTATCTTAACATGTTTCATTACGTCGTCACTGACTAGGTCCAGGTAGAGAATGTTACGAGAGACTATCATGTTTTAACATAAGTGCTTATGTGGATGTGTATGAGTTAACCGAGGCATTCTTCAACCTATATTCATGTTTTGATTTATATGGTTCTTGTTCATATGTTTTTTGATAGATTCGGTAGATTAGTTCATTTTATTTGGCATGAGACTCCATTTTGTGTGTTGCATTATTTTTTGCATTAGAGTCTAGCTTAGTTGCTTGAGGACAAGCAAAGGTTCGGTTTGGGGAGTTTGATGAATGTGTATCTTACACTTTTATTTGCGTCTTTTTCACCTATTTTAGCTATCCTCTATGTTAATTTAGCTATATTTTAGTGCATTTTATTAGAATAGTGTCACGTTTCCTTTTAGTTTTTATTTTATAGGTTTTGGTTGAAAAACGAGGTTTTCCGGGCAATTATATTAAAGTAGACAAGGAATTGGTGCTCCAGAAGCCTAATTGGAGTATCTGAAGGTTTCCGGATAGGATTTGAAGTCTAGGGGTCGAATCTGGAGGCTAGAAGGCCACTAGAAGTCAGAAACCGAGTCCGAAAAGGGTGAGAAATCTAAAAACGCGTCGAAAACGCGTATCTGGCCGAGTTTTACTCCCGGGCGAATCGCCCGGGATGTGGGGCGAATCGCCCCACACCAGGCGAATCGCCCGGTGTGTGGGGCCCTTCGCCCCACACAATTCGTAGCCTATATATAGTTGCTTAGTTTTTCTCCGTTTTTCATACTTTTCCAGACCTTTTCTCTCACCTTTCTCTGTAGTTTTAGGTAGGAATTCCCCAGAGCCTGGTCTGGGGGTTCATAGCTTAGGAGATACTTTTTGTTAGCAGTTTGGAGCTTGTAAGATCGCGATTCTTCGGAGACTGACAACCTTCGGTAACATTGTATCTTACAGTTTTTCTACTTATTTTAAAATATCTTTCAACATGTTTTCTTCTATGATTTCTGTTGATTGCATGACAGCTATGAGTAGCTAAACTTCTCGTTGGTGATAGTATGTGAATTCTTAGCGAAGGGTTAATAATTATGCTAATGGCTATATCGCGCATTATACTCTGAGTTATTGCTTTATTTCTTTGATCTATCTAAATCTCTATCTTCGTATTGTTGATTAGTTATTGCTCACAATTGGACAATTCATTGGTCTTTGACCTATCTAAATCTTTATCTTCGTAGTGTTTGATAATTACAACTGGACAATTCATTGATCAAAGATCTCTATGCAAAACCGAGGAATTTATGCATGATTATTAACCCGTTATGCTTTGAAGGACCATACTATCACCAATCTCCATTATCTGTTAAGAAAAAGCTTTGCCAAATCGTCTGCTGTTTTATATTCTAAATTAGATTAGATAAAGCTAGTTATAGTCCTTAGAGATCGACACTCAAGGTTATTCTACTGCTACACTACGGTTTTCATTGTAGTTGTGAATTGCCTTTGGCTAAATACAAATTTATTTGATTTTCGTTGGAACTCGACATCCAACGCGTTCATCAACCACATCAGAAAGTGGACTTGATCAGCACGAATCAAAAGTCTTTTGGCTCAAAACCTCCTAGTTCCTCAGCAAGTAGAAAACAAGTCAAAGTTGAAAAACTTAAGACTTGGGTTTCCATTGGGCGCATTCTTGAACATGTTAATCGACATCCAATATTGGATAATTAACTTGTTTGCTCTTGATTGTGCAGACTTCAGCCACGGAGACAAACGATGCAATCTGGCACTTTGATAGTGGTTGTGGAAAGCACATGACGGGCAACAAGAATAACCTTATAAACTATAGACGGTGGTCTAAAGGTCCAACAATAAGGTTTGCTTGTGGAGGCTCTGGTTCTACAAAAGGCTATGATGACGTGAAGTTAGGATGCATTACCATTACGGGAGTTCTTTATGTCAAAAATCTTAAGTTTAACATTTTCAGCATGAGTCAATTTGCTGACAAAGGATACTTCATTAAAATCAAAGTTGATGAATGTAAACTTATAGACTTGGAGACAAAGAAGGTTATTATGATTGCCAGAAGATCAGGAGGCTTGTACACCGTAGATTGGTCTTCAGCAATCGTTGAAAAATGCCTTGTCTCAAATCACGATTGCCTTGCTGAAAAAGCATGGTTATGGCATAAACGAACAAGTCACCTAAACTTCAAGACGCTGAATAAGCTGTCTAAAAAGGCACTTGTAGTTGGATTACCTGAGGTTACTTTTAAGATGGATGGTGTTTGCAATGCATGTCAGCAAGGTAAGCAAACCAAATCTTCTTTTAAGAACAAGACAGTACCGTCAACTACAAAACCTTTACAACTCTTGCACATGGACTTGTTTGAATCTTCTTCAACAAGCTATGCTGGTAAGAAGTATGGTCTGGTGGTGGTAGATGACTATTCAAGATTCACTTGGGTAGTATTTATCAAACACAAATCTGAAACAAGGACTGAAATACCTAACTTGTTGAATAAGCTTGAAGTCATGAAAAATGACAAGGTAAAAGTCATAAGGACAGACCATGGTACTGAGTTTGTAAACCAGTACATAACTGAGTATTGCACTTCAAAAGGCATACAACATCAGTTATCCTCAGTAAGGACACCACAACAAAACGGTGTTGCTGAAAGGAAGAATCGCACCCTAAAAGAAGCCGCAAGAACAATGCTTGCTGACACTGAAATAAGTGAGGCTTACTGGGTTGAAGCGATTAATACCGCCTGTTACACTCAAAACAGATGTCTGATTACTAAGGAATACAACAAAACTCCGTATGAGTTGTTTGTTGGAAGACCTCCTAATATCACTCATCTAAGAGTATTTGGTTGTAAGTGTTTCGTTATTAATAACGGTAGAGAATACCTAAGAACATTTCAACCAAAGGCAGACGAAGCGATATTTCTTGGTTACTCCTTGCATAGTAAAGCTTATAGAGTTTACAACAAAAAGGCACAAAAGATCGAAGAATCAGTGCATGGTGTATTCTACGAAAAGACACAAGGAGTGCCTGCTGAAGAAGAAATATCAGAATGTATGAAAAAGCTAATCATACATGAGCAAAGAACTGAATCTGATGCTAAGCAAATCAAGTCAATTGAACTAAATGATGATTCTGACAAAGAATTTCCAGCAAAAGACGTAGTTGCTCCGGATGTTGCTGAAACTACGCAACCTCCCGTGCCTACTGATGAGTTACCACAATCTAGCAATGCTGAACAAGCAGTTGCTGATGAACCAATCTCAGCAGAGACACAAAATACCAGTAGTAATGAACAAGTACATGCTGATGAGCAAACGTATCCAGATCCAAAGAGCAGAAAGCCTGTTAACAAATGGATTAGAGATCATCCCTCTACGGATATGATTGGTGATATTGACAAACGCCAAGTGACTAGATCCAAAGTTTCTGCTACTCATGGACTTGCTGAAGAAGCAAATGTCGTAGAAGTAGAATCTTTGTTCTCTTGCTTTGTTTCAGAAATTGAACCCAAGACCATAGAAGAAGCTCTAAAGCATTCTGAATGGATCAAAGCAATGCAAGAAGAACTGGATCAATTTGAAAGGAACAAAGTCTGGAAACTTGTACCTCTTGCTGAAGGCAAGAAAGCTATTGGTACAAAGTGGGTGTTCAGAAACAAGCTGAGTGAGTCTGGTGAAGTAGCAAGAAACAAAGCACGTTTAGTTGCTCAAGGTTATTGTCAGACTGAAGGATTGGACTATGATGAGTCTTATGCACCAGTTGCAAGATTGGATGCAATTAGACTTTTCTTGGCCTTTGCTGCTCACAATGACTTCATTGTTTATCAAATGGATGTTAAAAGTGCATTCTTGAATGGTGAACTTGCTGAAGAAGTCTAGTTAGAACAACCCCCTGGCTTTGAACTTCCCTCAGAAACCAAGATGGTATACAAGCTTCAGAAAGCTGTATATGGTCTAAAGCAAGCACCAAGAGCTTGGTATGATACCTTGGCCAAGTTCTTGCTGGATAATGGTTTCAAGAAAGGTGAAGTTGACAAAACCTTGTTTACCATGAACCATGATGGTAAAATACTCTTAGTTCAGATTTATGTGGATGACATAATATTTGGATCTAAGGACAAGCAACTTTTTGATGATTTTGCCAAGCTCATGACAAATAAATTTGAAACGAGTATGATGGGAAAATTGAATTATTTCCTAGGATTGCAAGTCAAGAAACTCAAAGATGGAATATTCATAAATCAAGCAAAGTATGCGAAAGCAATGTTCATCAAGTTTAGGATCAAAGAGGAAGAAAACCCTAAAAAGATTCCTATGAGTGTTGGTACCAAATTGGGCTATACTAAAGAAGATAAAAGTGTTGAAGAACACAAGTATAGGAAGCTCATTGGTTCCTTGTTGTATTTAATATCAAGTAGACCTGACATTCAGTATGTTGTTTATGTGTGTGCAAGATTCCAATCTGATCCAAGAGAATCACACTACAAAAAGGCATTTAAGATACTGAAATATGTCAAAGGTACAGTCAATGTTGGATTATGGTATCCTAAAGATTCTGGACTTGAATTGGTTGGTTATTCTAATGCTGATCATGGAGGATCAACTCTTGATAGAAAAAGTACCTCTGGAACTTGTCAGTTTTTGGGTACTAGATTAATATCATGGTTCAGGAAGAAGCAAACATGTGTTGCCAATTCATATACTGAATCTGAGTACATTGCGGCTGGTTCTTGCACAGCTCAAATCCTATGGATTCAGCAACAATTAAGAGATTATGGTATTTCTGCAAAGAAAACACCAATCTTTTGTGATAATACAAGTGCTATTGCTATCACGCAAAATCCTATGTTCCACTCAAGGACTAAGCACATTGATATTAGACATCATTTCATTTGAGATCATGTGGAAAAGGGAGATATTGAGGTTGTAAAAGTAGGCACTGATGATCAACTTGTTGACATCTTTATTAAGCCCCAACCAGATAATAGATTCGCAATGCTAAGGTATAACCTTGGATTGATTGAACTACCTCAATAAGGGACACAATTGGCAGATTGCTGAAACAGGCATTCAGCAAGCCAAAGTATTCTTATTTGAATAAAAGCTCCTTCCACTGATTTCTTCTAAGAAATGGTCAATCACTACATGGTTGCTGAAACAGGCAATCAGCAAGTAATTCCTTCAAAACGGGTATTTGTTAGGAAACTTGATCACTTGCTGAGACAGGCACTCAGTAAGAGAATAACCTAAAAAGATTGTTGAAACGGGAATTCATACAATCAAAGATACTGAAACAGGTATTTAAATATCAAGGGAATATTCTGAGACGGGACCTCAGAAAAGAGCAAACTCACTTCTCAGATTTTACCAAAAGGTATCTCAAGATAAAAAGAATTCACTGATACGGGAACTCAGAAATATATTTTAACTTAAAGAAATATGAGATGTCTTATTAAGGGGGAACTTTCAGCAAGTAACAAGGCTAATTATGCAAACTCGCTGAAAAGATTCTTGTTTACTTCAGCAAGCAATCAAATCCCATAAATCTCGGTAAAATCAATTTGTGACGTTAATCGGGCAAAGATAAACTCACTAATAATCATGACATGAAATACAATCTTGGCCACTGATTAAAAGGCGTTATTTATCTAATGGTTAACATTACAAAGAGAAAGAGTGCTCTGACGGTTTTTGTTAGTGGGCCACTACGCATTTAATGCAAAGGCTCCACTAACGCTATTGTTTCTCTGATTTACCCTTGTTGAGAACTCAAATCGATTGAGCTTCTTGCACATCAGAGACACTATATAAACAAGGAGTTAGAGAAAGACAAAATTCTTTAACTCACATTTCCTTTCTCTGCAAAATTTAGCTTGAATCTACTGTACCTCCGGTCAAAAAGCAAACAATCTTTTTCGTACACATTTCTCACCTATAAAAGAAATGGCACCAAAGAGACAGTCGTCTAAGACATCTAAGTCATCTAAGGTTGACAGTGCTGGAAAAACCACTGCTCCGGTGATAACTCTGGTGACTAACACAGCGAAAGTTGTGTTGAAAAACGATAGGATAACAGAAAAACCCATGCCTCCTGCATATCTAGATACTGCAAAGTGTGAGATGAAGATGCAATGGGGTGGATTTGCAAAAGAGAAGTATATCCGATACTTCTATGAACAAGAACTAGACGGTGACAATGAGGAGGCACTTGACTTGATTAAACAGCAAGGCCTCACTCACTTTATAACAGCTCGCCTTAAGAAAGTGAGCATGTTAGATACTATGGAGTTCTACAACAATGCAGAAATCCAGACCCTAACTGATGGTCAAGGAGTCACTGAAAAAGTGATCTTCTCCACAGTTCAGAATGTGCAAATCGTCCTGAAATGGACTGATTTAGCAGAAATCTTTCAGATTCCGACCACTGGAACTGAAGATGACATCACTGCCACTGATGAAGAAAGTGAAGCCTTATACAGTGATGTCAGAAAGGAGAAAATGAAGAAAGGAGAGATTGCTCCCGTGACTTGGACAAAGCACGTTAAGAGGAAGCATCTCTGCCATTCGCTTGGTCTAGTAGCTCTGCTACTAATCAAAGTCTTAGACTCCCAAGTCGGAGGAATAGACCAAGTAGGCTTGAGAAGGTGGCCGCTGCTGATGCATATCTATGAGAACAAAACGGAGCTCAACTGGGCAAAGTACATTTTCAACAGACTTGTTGATTGTGTTACTAAATTCAAGGTTAAGGTTGAAGAAAACAAGGTCTCACCTACCTTCCCAGTCATGTATGGACTAAAAATATGCTTCATTCTTGAACACTTCAAGATTCAACTGAGAAACCCATTGCCGATCAAGAAATCTGTATGCAATGTGGGAAGAGCCTTCTACAAGCAGAATGCACCTAAGCTTGCTGACAAGAAACTCGAAAAATCAAAGAAGACAACAGCTGCAAATGTTGTCAGCACAAGTCAGCAAGAAAGGTATACAATAGCTGCAGATGTTACCGCCACTACTCAGCAAGAGAATGTTCCCACAGCTGAAAAAGTTGTTGATGAAACTGCTGTAGATGGTGATCATGATAAAACTGCTGTAGATGGTGATCATGATAAGGGTACAACAGCCGTTGCTAAAAATGCAACTACTGACGCAGCTGCTGAAAAGCAACTGGAGAAATCCAAGAAGAAAAAGAGGAAAGCTGATGATGACACTTAGACTGCAGCGTCATCAGCTAACCCCGTTCCCAAAAGAAGAAGGACAAGTAACCCAAGAAAGAAAACACTGGCTCGCAAGTCAGTACCAATTGTCCATGATCTTTCGGATGATTCTCAAGTAGTTGCTGAAACACAAGCTCCAATAAATGTTGACAAAGTGGTTACTGAGACCTATGTCAACAATGTTGAACTGTTTGCGGAAGCCTTCAACAATCAACTCAATGTTGATACATCTACTGAGAAGAGACCACAAGGCAGTGGAAATGAAATTCCTGCCTCAATTCCATATATCTACATTGTAGATAATCTTGATGGTGATCAGACTCTGGAACCAGTGATTGATATTGCTGCTGATATAAGAACCGCGGCACTTGCTGATGCTGCCGTTGCTGAAAAGATGGTTGCTGAACAAGCAACTCATCAAGTTGCTGAAGAACCAGTTGATGAGACTGCAATGGTTCAAGTCCCAGAGGTTGCTGAAACAACACAAGAGACACTATTCGGCGACGCATCTCGTGATGCTGAGAATATGATGAATGTGTATTTTACACTTTCATTCGAGTCTTTTTCACCTAATTTAGCTATCCTCTATGTTAATTTAGCTATATTTTAGTACATTTTATTAGAATAGTGTCACGTTTCCCTTTAGATTTTATTTTACAGGTTTTGGTTGAAATTCGGAGATTTACGGGCAATTATATTAAAGTCTACAAGGAATTGGTGTTCCAAAAGCATATTTGGAGTATCTGAAGGTTTCCGGATACGATTTGGAGTCTAGGGGCCGAATCTGGAGGTTAGAAGGCTACTAGAAGTCATAAACCGAGTCCGAAAAGGTGAAGAAATCCAAAACCGCGTCGAAAATGCGAAAATTCCGCGTTTACACTGTGGGGCGAACCGCCCCGTGCCTCGGGCGAACTGCCGCGGGCAAATTCCGGGCCTATATATAGTTGCGAGTTTTCTCTCCGAAAATATATCTTTCCAAGCCTACTTTCTCACCTCTCTCTATAGTTTTAGGTAGGAACTTCCCGGGGCCTGTCCTGGGAGTTCCATAGCTTAGGGGATACTTTTTCATAGCAGATTGGAGCGCGTAGGATCGCAATCATCCGGAGATTGACAACCTTCGGTAACTTTGTATCTTACAACTTTTATCTACTTATTTTATATTCTTTCAATATGTTTTCTTCTATGATTGCTATTGATTGCATGCACATTATGAGTAGCTAAATTTATCGTTGGTGGTAGTATGTGAATTCTTAGCGAGGGAAGATAATCATGCTAATGGCTATATCGCGCATTATACTCCGTGTCATTGCTTTATTTCGTTGATGAGTTGAACACCAAAATTCTCGTATGTTGTATTGATCATTATGCACACTAGGACACTTGTCGGCCAATCAGACCAAATTATCTTCGTAGTGTTGAATGATTACGGAACACAATAGGACGTTAGTTGTTGACAGGTCAGACCCATATTATCTTCGTAGTGCACAATACTTACAACAGGACCCAAGATTCATTCAAAGATCTCTATGCAAGACCGAGGAATTTATGCATGATTATCGACCCATTATGTTAAGAAGGACCATACTATCACCAACCTCCATTATCTGCTTGAAAACCCCCTATTGCTTTCTATCTGCTGTTTTATATTTTCTTGATTAAATAGATAAAGCTAGTTATAGTCCTGAGAGAACGACACTCGAGTCATTCTACTACTACACTACGGTTTTCGTTGTAGTTGTGGATTGGCTTTGACCAATTACAAATTTATTTGACAGAACCCTGACAACGTTCATCAGAATACTGGACCCAGTTCACCGAAAACATCCATTGACAAAGTTCAGCTGGTGATGAAAAAACTAAGTCATCAAATGGAGTTGGAGATTGAAGACACTTCCAACAAATCAATATGTTTTCATGACAAGCAGTGAACTCAAGGGTCAAGATGCCTCTGCTCAACTTGTCATTTTAGAGACAAGGGAGATTGCTGAACCCGCACAACTTTCTCAAACAGAGGAAGAAAAGAAGTCTGATGAAGAAACAGTCCCAGATATTGAAGAAGCTGTCGTTGCTGAAAGGACTGAGTCACCACCTGTCCTTCTTCAGCAGGTAGTTAACTCAACCATAAGCAAATCTTCACTATCTGAAACTCAATCTTTTGTTAATATAATGATTTCTCTAGAAACTTCTCAAGATACAAGTCAGAAGGTTGCTGAAGCCTCTGCACCAGAATCAACACCTCCTGCTCAGCAGGTAGATAAAGTTTTTGGTAATACAACTAAGTTTGAAAACTTAGTGCTTGTATCTAACTTACAATTATTTCAGGATGAACAAGTCAAGGATGCTTCTCAAGCTCCTCAAAGAATGGAAATAGTACCAGCACAAACAAGTGTGCAACATGAGCTTGCTGAATCTCAGCAGGTAAATCATGTTCCAGCTTTGGACTCTAAGACTATTATCCAAACCTTTCCTGAACATAATTTTATTCTTTTTCAGGCTCAAAAGGAGACCACTGAAGTGGTTCACATCACTGAAGATCCGAAAGTGAGTTCTGAAGAACTTTACTTACACTTCAAGAGAACTACCTTGTCAAGAGTTGCTAAGTCTGTCAGCAACTGGCAAAGGTACAGAAGGATGGACTTTTATGACCTTCATCTTCATCTATCCAACGAGAAAAAGAGGATTTCTCTGCTGAAACTCGAGACCTTTGTCCACTCTATACTTCCAGAAGAAATGTCATATTCTCAGCATATGAGCTCGCATCTGATTGCTTTAATCAGAGCGAATATGAAAGAAAAATTTAAGAGTGCCTCTCCAGCTAAACAAGCTGTGATGCTCAAGGGTTCTTTTGTACCCGTGGTGGCTGATCCCCACAAAATCAATGAAGAAGAGGAAGTTACGAGTGTTGCTTTATACAAGCATCTCGAGTTGGTTATACTGAAAGATGATGATGAGGAAGAAGAAGATGAGAACATTCCTACTTATCCCAGTGATGATGAAGGAAAAGATTCTATGGACAAAAAGGACGATGATGATGATAATCAAGGTCCTAGTCCTGATGCTGGTGGACTCAAACTGACAGTTGCTGAGACTGAGAATCAAGACAATCAGCAATCTGATCAAACACCAAGCCAGCAAGAATCCCAATCTGCTCCTGCTGAAACAAGTACTCAAGCACCTGTACAAGGCGCTGATACTGAAGAAGAATACGCCAGAAAGCGCGCTGCATTGAAACATGGCAAAAGCAAGCTTTCTGATGCCGAGTTATCTTTACTCGATGTCAAGGTCACTGATCCAAACCTTGATGATGATGAAGAAATGGATGAAGATTACCAAATAGCACTTCAAAACAGTCTCCAAATTCATGCAAGGCACACGCAGAATCTGGATATTGCTCAATCTTCAGGAGTAAAACCTCAGGAAGTCCCCTCCCTTCCATCTACTACTGGTGAAACTCGAGTCATTGAGTCTCAAATGTTGCCCTCAACAACTACTCAATTAAAGCTTACTACTGATGAAACTCCAGTCGTTGAGTCTGAAGCGTTGCCATCAGCAACCACTCAACCAGAAAGGAATGAAGCTGCAGATTTAGGAACCAAGGTTGCTGGCCTTGATGAATCTGACGATGAAGACGATCTTTCAGCAAATGAGGATGATCGCTCAAAGAAAAGTGAACCCAAAGTGGTTGAAATTCCTCCTCCTGATTATGAACATGATATAGGAGATGACTTGAGAATCCATTTGCTGACAAGAGATGATCAATTCGCTTCTGAGCTCAAAGTTCATTCCTTGACCCCAAACTTAGTGCCGTTCCCAAATGTGGAGGATTTCACTCCAAGAATTTTAGCACTAATGGAAGTCCACAAAGCCTGCAAAGCAGAAGATGATGCACTGATTGCTGAGAGTCCGCTTGACATCGAAAAAATACTGGCTACTGTGTTGAAACGCACTACTGCTCTTACAAAAGCTCAGAAAGAAATAAGTCTTTACCACAAAAGCTATGAAGAAGATGTCAGTCAAGCACTCCGGTTAGCAAAGTCTGCATTAGTGAAGGCTCGGTCTTTCATTGAAGATAAGGTCGCAACAGAGCGCAGACATGAGGAGAATCTGGTGAGTATCAAACAAGAATTGTCAAAGCTTACCTCTGATCAGTAGGCAATTATCATGAAGTACAACAACCTAAGTACTCTTGCTGAAAATTGCAATGAGTTCTTTTCTCTGCACATTACTCCAATGATGCAATCCATGTATAAGGGGGAAGATAAGCAAAAGAGATCTTCAAGGAAGAAAACCCCTACTGAAGCGCCACTGACAATAGAACCTCTTGTTGAAAGAGAGCAAAGTTCTAAAAGACAAGCTGAAGCAGATTCTAAGTTGAATTCAGCAAGTCCGAAAAAGAGAAAAACTTCTGCTGAAACTCATGAATACTGTCATACTGAAAGTCATCAAGATCTGAACGAAGATGATGATGATGATGACAATCAGACTATAGCTCAAGCTATAAGAGCAAGACCAATAACATCCTTAACTCCGTTTGGCCATTCAAAGCATTTCTCTTCTGACTCAAGTTCTTCAGCAAGAGATCAAGAAAATGCAAAGTCAAGAAGAGGAAGGCAAAGACAGGAAGAAAAGAGGCTTGCCAGCATTGCCATTGGCTCCGGCATTGAATACACAAAGACCAGCAATGAGGAAACTACTCAGAATGTGATCAAAAACGTTCATGGTTGCTGGATCTTAAAGCTGGAAGACTTGCTGGTGAATGATTATTTTCCAACAGCTGTACTGAATCAAATGTACACTTGGATTGATCTCAAGGTGAAAAGAAAAGAAAGGGATCCTCCTTCCCTACCAAGAAACATAGATGGGAGATGGTTGAATCTGGAAGTCTTGGTAAGAAGAACTTCAATTGGTAAGACCTTGAAACAAGAACCAGAATTGATAAAACCAATTGGTGTTGCCTATTACTCTGACCCTTTAACCAAGAAATCAAAGAAGAAACTTGGATTGATTCCTTATGAGTATTTCTATCTCACTGCTAAGGATCAAGAAGAAGATCTTCTCTAGTTAAGGAAGATTCATGCTAAAAGTATTTCAGATACACAACTTCTCCATGCCAACAATTGGGGCATGCACTTGTGGGTGGTGCACTACAAGGAAATGAATGTTGAAAAACATCATCATACCGCCTGCAAGAATGCAAGGATTCTTCAACTCCAAGTACGTAAGCTACTTGAAGATTACGCAAAGGACTGTGTTGAATTTACTGCACTTGCTGAGAAGAGTGTAAGGGAGATTCTGAGAAAATCTTCTGAAAGAGCTTAAGTCCCTGTAATAGCTTTGTTTAGTTTTGTTTGCTAATTTTGTGTAGTTATCTCTGAACTTTCTTGTAAACTTACTGAAAGATAACTATCAGCAGTGAAGCTTTTGACTCTTATTGGTTTTTGATTATGCAATCTACTTATGCTTACTGTTTAATTATTCAAGTATGCTTGCATTAATCAACTGATTTATTCAACATCAGAAACCTCTAAAAGGGTAACAATTAATTTATCCATGGATTGCTAACATCAAAAAGGAGGAAATTTGTTAGAAAACATGTAATTTTGATGATCAATTAACCGTGCTAAATTAAGGAAAGTCCAGTAACTAGTACTCTTAAGGTTCATAGGAATTTAGAATTTTAAGGACATTGTAAAAGAGGAACGTTTGCTGAAGACTTAGAGTAGGTGCCAGATAGGTTAGTTTTACTGCTTATGATGTATCTTGTTTTCTGAAAAGAAATACAACCTATTGAAGCATTTGCTGATGATGTACTTTGTTTACACAAACAAACTATTGAAGCATTTATAACCGTTCAAAAACTTGAAGAATTCGAACACTGAAGACTAGAAGATTTCTGAAGACTGGTATCTACAAAGGCACGTGTTGCTCAGAAAGTGGAAACTTCAGCAACAGCTTGCATAAGTGAAAATCTAAACGACAGAGTAGGTTGTGCTTGCTGAAACTGAGACTGACCACTTGCGAACATTTGTGAACTCCTTGCTGAAAGTACTTGCATTTGCGCTCCAACGTTCATATTTGAATCTCATTCAAATGAACATTAAATGCAAAGCATGCACGCGAAGGACATGAAGACTATAAGACAAATAAAGGACGCTACTGAAAGTACAAAAGCAAGATAGTGACATCTTAAGGAACAAAAGCCTTAGAATTTGAAATTCAAACGGCTCCCTTGATTCACTATAAATAGAGGTCATCCGGCAAAGAGTTGAAGTGTGTCAACAACGTGATCAAACTCTCACTTGTGCTTAAACTCACAGACCCTTCAAACACTCTTTACTGCCATTGATCCGTTCCAAGACATAAAGCTTGAAAAAGCTACTTGTGAAGAAGTAGAACTTACACGGCTAAGAAATTAGTTAAGTGTTCTTTCTTTCGAACAAGAACAAGTCTTGACACCAGAAACAGTATTCAAAGTTTTGTTTCTTAGATTACTTGTTGTAACTGAATAAGTTATAATTAAGTTATCTCATCCCAAACCTCTCTAACTGAAAATACACCCTTTCAGGCGTGATATTCAGGGGGAACTTAATCGAGTATAGTGTTGCTGATTAAAAGTCCCAAGTTTGGTGGAGAACAAGGTTTCGTTCTCTAGTTAGGTTGGAAACGAAGCAAGTGTGCTTTGGTTTCTGTTTGAATCGCTCTAGATAGGTGTTGTAAGGAACCTCAAACTTGTCTTAGTGGATTCAGTCCTATAAAGGACAAAGTGGATTAGTTGAGAGATTACGCCACTCTCAGATACCACTATAAAAGTGTTTGTGTGATTTACTTACTGCAATTAGTTTTCAGCAAAGCATATCTATCTGTACACACTCACTCTGTTCACTTGCTGAAACTATCACTGACTGACAAAGCACTTATTGTATCAAAGACTTCCTCTCTCTGATTTTAAGTACCAGCAAAACTCGTTATTGAAAAGTAACTTGCGCTTGTTGAGAAAGTTAAGTATCAGCAAACTAATTACTGAAAAGTAATAAGTCCTTGCTGAGAAAGTTTTTAAACGACGAAAGTTTGAAAAAACTATTCACCCCCCCCCCCCAGTCTCTTCTTGTTGTTTAAAGGGACCAACAACCCTCCTCCTTGGGACGATCAAGGGCGTGTTTCTCCAGCTTTGCCTCCTACTTAGTTTTTTCTCCTGTTTCATTGTATCCTCTCTTTTCCCCGGGGTATTCCCCGCGTAGCTTGTATAATATATACATATATATATATATATATATATATATATATATATATATATATATATATATATATATATATATATATATATATATATATATATATATATATATATATATATATATATATATATATATATATATACATATATATATATATATATATATATGTGTGTGTGTGTGTGTGTGTGTGTGTGTGTGTGTGTGTGTGTGTGTATCTTTTGTTCAAGTAATATTTGCCCTTATTACTTGTTTTGCTTCCGGAGTGATCTTCACTATTTGTTTTTCCTCCTTCAGTTAGAGTAACTAATCTGGAGTCTTCATTACAAGTAAATAGATAGAAGATGGTGGACTTCTTAGCCACAAATGTGTATGCCTGTCGTAGGCTTTTACACGTTTCACACTTTTCTTATCTATTACTAAGTGTTTATCTTCTCCGGGTGACGTACCCTCCTTCCTTCGAGAAGCTTTCCAGCTTTTACTCCCGTTCTCTTTGGCAGTAGCTTCTGAACCCGCGCTTCTTTTCTATGGAGAGCCTTGGCATAGACATAGACTTGAGTGATGTGGAGTAACAAGACCATGCTTCTTTTTTTTTTCAATTTGTTCTCCTGTTCCACTGAGTGTTGGAAATTTGATCCTGTTGTGCAGCGTCACTTCTTTGAAGATTCTGAGGGCTGGTCTTCCCAGGATCGCATTGTAATCAAAGTCGATATCCACCACCATGGTCTTCCCAGGTTTCTGCTTTCCCATGGAAACCGGTAGGTCAATGGTTCCAACCGTTTCAATTTCTTTTCCTCCGAACCCTACTAGTGAGCTAGCTTCTCTAATAATTTGGCTCATGCTTCCTTTCATCTGCTCCAGTGCGCTCAAGAAGATTGATGTTACTAAAATATGTTCGGAACGCGATCGGACGAGGGAAGACGAATTGAGACCATCCGAAGGGACACAGCGGAGCACAAAAGTACTAATGCTAGGAATAAATCCTACTAAAGAAAGCCGAAGCCGATGTCTATGCTCCGGAAGGATCCCCCGAAGGCGACAGACTATTCGGAAGGTTAAACTTGAGTAGATAAGATTTTTTAATCTGAAACTTATCTACTAAGGAAAACCTCGTACGACAGAGAAGTCGTGTCTGGATACAACCACCAAGACGTGTTAGTAGACGACTGATGTAACGTGTTCGAATTCCAATGAAGCAGTACTATTTGGGGAGACGTGGTTCAGTTTGAAAACAGAGAGATCTACTCCTCAACGCCAAAGTTTATATAAGAAGGGAGGATAGCAAACTGGTGAACGCGCTGGTGTCGTGTTCCAACGCGAACGAATCAAATAAATTTGTAATTTAGCCAAAGACAATCCACAACTACAACGAAAACCGTAGTGTAGCAGTAGAATGACTCGAGTGTCGTTCTCTCAGGACTATAACTAGCTTTATCTATTTAACAAGAGAATATAAACAGCAGATAGATAGCAAAGGGTTTTTCTAACAGATAATGGAGATTGGTGATAGTATGATCCTTCATAACATAACAGGTCGATAATCATGCATAAATTCCTCGGTCTTGCATAGAGATCTTTGAATCAATCTAGTGTCCTGTTGCAAATATTAAGCACTACGAAGATAATTGGTCTGACAAGTCAATCACTATTGTCCTAATGTGTTCCGTGATTATTCAACACTACGAAGATAATTGGTCTGATGGTCGACAAGTGTCCAATTGTGCATAATAATTAATACAACATACGAGAATTTAGGTTGTGCCTGATCAACGAAATAAAGCAATGACACGGAGTATAATGCGCGATATAGCCATTAGCATGATTATCTTCCCTTCGCTAAGAATTCACATACTACCACCAATGATAAGTTTAGCTACTCATAATAGGCATGCAATCAATAGAAATCATAGAAGAAAACATATTGAAAGATATATAAAATAAGTAGATTAAACTGTAAGATACAAGTTACCGAAGGTTGTCAATCTCCGAAGAATTGCGATCCTACGAGCTCCAATCCGCTATGAAAAAGTATCCCCTAAGCTACGGAACTCCCAGGACAGGCCCCGGGAAGTTCCTACCTAAAACTATAGAGAGAGGTGAGAAAGTAGGTCTGAAAAGATATGATTTTCGGAGAAAACTGAGCAACTATATTAGGCCCCGAAATACTGTGGGGCGGTTCGCCTCGGAGAGTTTTTCGCGGAATTCCGCGTTTTCGACGCGTTTTTGGATTTCTTCCCCTTTTCGGACTCGGTTTCTGACTTCTAGTAGCCTTCTAACTTCCAGATTCGGCCCCTAGACTTCAAATCCTATCCGGAAACCTTCAGATACTCCAAATAGGCTTCTGGAACACCAATTCCTTGTCAACTTCAATATAATTGCCCGGAAATCTTCGAATTTCAACCAAAACCTGTAAAATAAAATCTAAAAGGAAACGTGACACTATTCTAATAAAATGCATTGAAATATAGCTAAATTAACATAGAGGATAGCTAAAATAGGTGAAAAAAACTCGAATGAAAGTGTAAAATACACATTCATCAAACTCCCCAAACCGAACCTTTGCTTGTCCTCAAGCAACTAAGCTAGACTCTAATATAAAAAACATGCAAGACACAAAATGGAGTCTCATGCCAAATAAAATGAACCAATCTACTGAATCTACCAAAAAACATATGAACAAAAACCATATAAATCAAAACATGAATATAGGTTGAAGAATACCTCGATTGACTTATACACATCCACATAAGCACTTATGTCAATACAAGATAGTCTCTCGTAACATTCTCTACCTGGACCTAGTCAGTGACGACGTAATGAAGCATGCTAAGATACGAATGGTTGCCCCGTGCCTATGAAACTGAGGACTTACTGTTGTTCCACCATGTAAAGACTTTTCCTCAAAAGAGGTCGAACCAGTATTGGCTCTCATCAAACGAAGGAGGGTTCCCTATAAAAGATAACACTTCCCTATTCTACCCATCTCTCAAGTAAAGTCTTAAGCTATTCACCACTTCCTGAATGGCAGGACGAGGGTGATCTAGAACAGATGACACTCAAGACAAATAAGATAAAAAATAGAAAACACGATTACGAACATTACAAAAAATGGAAAATAAGACTCAACACTTTGCTAAACTGCTATTTGGCTTTCTTTTTTGGACCCTTCTTTGCTTTTTTGGGTCTTCTCTTTTTTTTTTCTTTTTTTTCTTTCCAGATTCTTTTTTTCTTTTTCTTTTTCTCTTTTTTTTTTCTGGAATTTTTTCTTTCTGTTTTTCGATTTTTCTAGCCAGCAGTAGCATAACAAAAAGAGAAACAAAATGACTCACACGACTTCCCCAAACCTATTCGAAAGAATAGGTTGGAGTACAAAATTCACGGAAAAGGAAAAATAAACTCACGATACGAAAATGAAAAACAGAAACAAGTCTATGTCGGTGTAACCCCCTCCCCAAACCTATTCGGAAGAATAGGTTATAAACAAAGGATCACACAACCTCACACTACCTCCTTCCTAGGCATTTAACAATCTAAAAGCATGGTGAAGACTTGTTGCCTCTTAGGTACATAATTACTCGGGAAAACAACCATAAGACCCTAACATGCATCATCCTATTATAAAGGTCTTCGTGAACCGCAGTAGAGAAAACACCACTAAGTGATGTCGAGACTACCAAGCTTAACTAAGTGCAATACATAAATGTGACAAGCCAAGCGAGAAAAACCTCAAACAAATTCATAGAGATGAAGCATACGATTAACGGCATAGTTAGTTGATCTACCCAATAAAAAAGTTCAAAAAATTCGATAATAAACTCCATATAAAACATGCAAGACTATCCTAGGATGAAGGTAGTGAATGCAACCTAAAAAATCTAAGAAAGCAGTAAACGTGCAAATGCAAATGCAGACGGATAAAGCATGCGAGGTACTATCGAGGTCACCTTCCTTGACATGGTTCTTCACAGAAATCATACGGGAATGCTTCTTTCCCTTGGTATGGTACCTACAAACAGCAGTTAGCACCTCGTATGACACAAAACTGACTCATGCATATGCTAGTGTAAGAGCGAAACACACAAGTGATAAAATCATCAATCGAGCTCCCCAAACCGTAATGTCTAGCCTAGCTACTTCATCATGCAACATACCAATGTAACTACTACATGCAATACATCACATTATGCTCTTACTAGACAACCAATACCCTTGATAACAAGGCTCAATTCGTACCATAGCAGCGAAAAATTCTATCATCATAAATCCTCATACTCAACAATTAAGCATTCTATTGTCAAAACCACCAACATTACATCAATAAACTCAATCATATGCAAGAAATCAAAGATAAAGACATATTGAAGAACAAGATATATTACCTAGTAGCAAAACACCCAAATCAACAATCCATGCAAAATTGTGCATGCAATTGATTGTAAATAACATGTCTAATCATACAAACAACATACCCATGCATCAAATAAGCATAATTGAAGCTCAAATTAGAAAACCCCCGAATTCGAAAATTAGGGTTCTAAGGATGATACCTCATATCTGAAAATCTAACGCATAAGGATGAAATTTGTTCGGATGGGATGAAAGATCATGTAATAGGCTTCGATTTAAGATAAAGAACACTAAATTTGGTCAAGAAATGGAGAAGTTATGAAGATTTGAATGTAAAATCGCGTTTTTCGGGTTTTTTGGGAGGAGGAATGAAGAAGAATGAAGAAAATGAGGTTTTGGGGAAGAAATCCGCATTTTTGAACCTCTGGGACCGTGGGGAGGTTTGCCCCACGTGCGGGGCGGTTCGCCCCCCACGTGGGGCGGTTCGCCCCGTGCTCCCCGATGCGGGGAGACGGTTCCTGTCGTCAGAAAATGCGGTTTATATCCCCGAAACCAATTTTTTCAAAAAACCACTCGAAAAATCTCACTCAAGCATCAACATATACGACACAGACAAGAACAAATTCGCATACGAGAAGCAAATAGTTCAAGAATGAATGCATGCAGAAAAGCAGTAAAGAAAGCGATAAAAATTCCGGGTTGCCTCCCAGATAGCGTCATTGTTTAAAGTCTTTGACTCGACTCCTGTCTGCGCCTATCTCTTCTTTTTGCGGGGACTAGGCTTCCCCTTCATTGATCTCCTTTCCATGCCATGAACCTGTGAATAAGAAAGAATATAGGCTGCAAGACCACAATAGTGAGTAGTAATATCAGGCGGTTCAGGTGGATCAGGTATGGCTTGCAACACGTGTTGCTTGCCATCCACTTCGATGGTGCAAGTTCTATGGTAGATGTCCATCACGGAGCGTATTTAGTCAAGAACGTTTGCCCTAAGAGTATGACATCCCCCGTCCCAGGTGCAGATGCCGGCATAACTACAAAATTTGTGTATATTGATGCTTCACCAATCTTGACCAACACATTTTTCACAACACCCTCGGGTCTCATAAAGGATCCATCCGCCAGTTGCACAATAGTCCTTTGCTCAGATAGTTTTCCAAGGTTGCTCTTTTCAAACACATTCAAAGGAATTATGTTTGAGTAGGATCCCGTGTCAAGTGTGGCACAGACATCTTCAAGCTCACCAATCCCTACCTTAACATCGAAACTTTTAGGGAGTGGTTCGGGATCCTCTTGCTCCTCATCACTTGCTTCAGAACCAAGGTCCTTCTCTTCTTCCTCAGCCTGTAGAAGTTCTTCCTTTATGCAACACTCACACTTAACAACCTTCTTGATGGTGATTTCGTCAGGTATATCACCAGCCAATGTAATGGCATTCGACTTCATAGTGTTGCTAGGCAGTTTGCCTTGTTCCCTACTTGCTCCTCGGTCGATCAACTCTTGCATCTTTTGATGGGCAAGCCTAGTGCTCTCTTCCAACTTATCAAGCCTTGCCCTAGTCTTCTCAGAATCTTCTTCATAACGTTTGAGAAAACTTTGTGTGTGATCAACCATCTTTTGCAAGTTCTCCATCAGTTGAGCCGACTTTGACTTCGGTGGCTCTTTCGGAGCGGGGTTTTCGCAGTGATCATTACCATAGTTTAGTTTACTACGGTCTTGGTTAGGGCCATAAGTTTGGTTAGCCGGTGCATATCCTTGATTGTTTCCGAATCCTCTTCTCCAAAATCCACCTCGAGGGTTCCTACCTCTTGACCGTAGCTAACTTCTTGAGTACCAAACTCCGTAGCAAAGGCTTCTTCTTCGCCTCCTCGAGCCCAGTTGCCATCATCGTATGCCAACTCCAATCTACACATATGGGCCCCATGCCCATAGTTCTTGCATATTCGGCATACTTCGTTCGAAACAGTTGTTCCGGTGGCGCTCTTGAGGACTTGCTTCATTTCGTTGGTAAAACACTCGAATTGATCCCTATTCCCCCTATACATAGGGGCTTCTTGAGTCGGTGGAGCTTCAGGTCCACGTCTCCTAACCATTGCTCTTGGGTCCTTGAACTGCGAACCCTTAGCAAGCCTTTCGAAAACTGCCCAGATGGCTTCTGCGGTTTCCTCCCAAATATTGCCTCGGCATTGGAAATCCACCACTTGTTGGTTCTCGAAGGTTAGTCCATTGTAGAAGTGTTGGACTAGGTCGGAAAGTTCAAAACCATGGTGAGGGAACTTGTTCGTGAGATCTTGGAACCTCTCGAACGCGGTGTAGATGGTCTCATCATAGTCCTGCTTGAATCCAGTGATCTGCGCCTTTAGCGCGGTAGTCAAGGTGTGAGGGAAGTATTTCTCCATGAAAGCTGAAAAAACCTTCTCCCAAGTGTCCAGCAAGCCTGCTGGAAGAGAACTTAACCATGACTTGGCTCTGTCGCCAAGTCCCATAGCAAAAACCTTCATCCTCAACTCATCCGTTGTTATGTCAGCTCCGGGTCGTGGGAGTTGGTTGACGAAATCATCGATATCGTGCAAGTACCCCATCACATCTTCCCTTGATAAGCCATAGAACCTCGGAAGTTGTTGGAATGCGTGGTTCTTGATCTCCAGATCTCGGGTTGCAGACGAAAGATCAATCGCCGGTCCCCTCATACGATCCTTGGTGGGTTGAACCCATGCCTTCAGTGGTCTAGCTTCTGCCATTCCGTCGATTTCCTTGAAGAGACTGAGTAGAGATTCAGAGAAATCGGTTTCCTCTATTTCCTCTAGTGCGCGCCTTTCAAGTAGTCGCCTTCTTTGGTGGTAGACTCTGTCGATCTCAGCAATTGAATCAGCAAGCGGTGTTCCTGCAGAACGTGTATGCGGCATACACTATCTGTAACAGACTAGGAAAGGTGAATTAGAAACAGACTAGGAAAGCAGTATCAGAGTGAGATTAAAAAAGAAAACTAAAACTAATAGAATTAGGAATCTAAAGTTGTAAATATAAACAAATTAAACAGAAAAAAGGAGTATAGTCCCCGGCAACAGTGCCAATTTGATGAACGCGCTGGTGTCGTGTTCCAACGCGAACGAATCAAATAAATTTGTAATTTAGCAAAAGGCAATCCACAACTACAACGAAAACCGTAGTGTAGCAGTAGAATGACTCTAGTGTCGTTCTCTCAGGACTATAACTAGCTTTATCTATTTAACAAGAGAATATAAACAGCAGATAGATAGCAAAGGGTTTTTCTAACAGATAATGGAGATTGGTGATAGTATGATCCTTCTTAACATAACGGGTCGATAATCCTGCATAAATTCCTCGGTCTTGCATAGAGATCTTTGAATCAATCTAGTGTCCTGTTGCAAATATTAAGCACTACGAAGATAATTGGTCTGACAAGTCAATCACTATTGTCCTAATGTGTTCCGTGATTATTCAACACTACGAAGATAATTGGTCTGATGGTCGACAAGTGTCCAATTGTGCATAATAATTAATACAACATACGAGAATTTAGGTTGTGCCTGATCAACGAAATAAAGCAATGACACGGAGTATAATGCGCGATATAGCCATTAGCATGATTATCTTCCCTTCGCTAAGAATTCACATACTACCACCAATGATAAGTTTAGCTACTCATAATAGGCATGCAATCAATAGAAATCATAGAAGAAAACATATTGAAAGATATATAAAATAAGTAGATTAAACTGTAAGATACAAGTTACCGAAGGTTGTCAATCTCCGAAGAATTGCGATCCTACGAGCTCCAATCCGCTATGAAAAAGTATCCCCTAAGCTACGGAACTCCCAGGACAGGCCCCGGGAAGTTCCTACCTAAAACTATAGAAAGAGGTGAGAAAGTAGGTCTGGAAAGATATGATTTTCGGAGAAAACTGAGCAACTATATATAGGCCCCGAAATACTGTGGGGCGGTTTGCCCCGGAGAGTTTTTCGCGGAATTCCGCGTTTTCGACGCGTTTTTGGATTTCTTCCCCTTTTCGGACTCGGTTTCTGACTTCTAGTAGCCTTCTAACTTCCAGATTCGGCCCCTAGACTTCAAATCCTATCCGGAAACCTTCAGATACTCCAAATAGGCTTCTGGAACACCAATTCCTTATCAACTTCAATATAATTGTCCGAAAATCTTCGAATTTCAACCAAAACCTGTAAAATAAAATCTAAAGGGAAACGTGACACTATTCTAATAAAATGCATTAAAATATAGCTAAATTAACATAGAGGATAGCTAAAATAGGTGAAAAAGACTCGAATGAAAATGTAAAATACACATTCATCACAAACTTTGGGACCAAGCCTCATCAGATCCAGAAAACTTAAGTTCAATCACTCTTTCACAAGGTTTACCTTGAAGTAAAGTCTTCCACCGCCGGCTTGACCATCAAGCAAGCTGGTAAAAAAGGTCCTAAGCCCCCCCCCCCTAACTCCCTTCTTGTTGGCCCCTTTAAACAACAAGAAAAGACTAGAGGGGGGGGGGGGTGAATAGTCTTTTCAAACTTTTGTCGTTCAAAACTTTCTCAGCAAGTACTTATTACTTTACAGTAATGAGGTTGCTGATACTTAACTTTCTCAGCAAGCGTAAGTTACTTTACAGTAGCTTGGTTGCTGATACTTAAAATCAGAGAGCGGAAGTCTTTGAAACGATAAGTGCTTTTTCAGCAAGTAAAGAGTTTCAGCAAGTGATGTGAGTGACTGTGTACAAACAGATATAATTTGCTGAAAGCTAAATGCAGTAAGTAAATCACACAAACACTTTTAGAGTGGTATCTGAGAGTGGCGTAATCTCCCAACTAATCCACTTTGTCCTTTCTAGGACTGAATCCACTAAGATATGATTGAGGTTCCTTACAATCTCCTATCTAAAGCGATTCAACAGAAACCAAAGCACACTTGCTTTGTCTCCAACCTAAACTAGAGAACTCAACCTTGTTCTCCACCAAACTTGGTACTTTTAATCAGCAAAAGCTTGCTCGATTAAGTTCCCCCTGAATATCACGCCTGAAAGGGTGTATTTTCAGTTAGAGAGTTTTGGGGTGAGATAACTTAATTATAACTTATTCAGTTACAACAAGTAATCTAAGAAACACAACTTGGAATACTTTGCAGTAAACAAGTTTGATTGTTTCTGGTGTCAAGACTTGTTCTTGTTCGAAAGAAAGAACACTTAAATAATTTCTTAGCCGAGTTTGTTCTACTTCTTCACAAGTAGCTTTTTCAAGCTTTAAGTCTTGGAACGGATCAATGGCAGTAAGAGTGTTTGAAGGTTTGTGAATTTTAAGCACAAGTGAGAGTTTGATCACGTTGTTGACACGCTTCAACTCTTTGCCGGATGACCTCTATTTATAGTGCAAGTAAGGAGCCGTTTGAATTTCAAATCCTAAGGCTTTTATTCCTTAACATGTCACTATCTTGCTTTTGTACTTTCAGCAGCAACCTTTGTTTGTCTTCTAGTCTTCATGTCCTTTGTGTGTAAGCTTTGCATTAAATGCACTTTTGAATAGAATTCAAACAGTAACAATGGAGCGCAAAATCACGTACATTCAGCAAGAGGTCACATATGTTCATCAGCAAGTGTTCATTCTCAGTTTCAGTAAGCACAACCTACTCTGTCTTTCAGATTTTCACTTATGCAATGCTGTTGCTGAAAATTTCACTTTCTGAGCAACACGTGCCTTACCAGTCTTCAGCAATCTTCAAGTCTTCAAGTCTTCAAGTCTTCAAGTCCTCAGATCTTCAAAAGTCTTCAAGATTCTGACCGGTTTCTTATTTGCTTCAATAATTTGTTTGTAATGAACAAAATACATCTTCAGCAAATGCTTCAATAGGTCATTTTCTTTTCAGAAAATAAGATACATCAAAGCTAAGCATCAATAAGATATTTTCTTTTCAGAAAATAAAATACATCATACGCTAAATGTGTCAATAGATTAATTTCTTCACAGAAATTAAAGTACGTCATCCACTAAAGAAATAACTTATCTAACACCTATCTAAGTCATCAGCAAACGTTCCTCTTTTACAATGTCCTTAAAAATCTAAATTCCTATGGACCTTAAGAGTACTAGTTACTGGACTGTTCTTAATTTAGCATGGTTAATTGCTCATCAAAATTACAAGTATCCTAACACTTCTTATCCAGTCTTAAATCAGGTTCCAAGGAGGCAGATGGACGGCAAGAGAGGAGTTACCTCACTGCATAGATCTGGTCGATTGTTCTGTCAATCTGTAGGTAGTTTATAACCCGAGGGAGAATCACGTCCCATCTTTTATGGCACCGTCTGTGGGAAGCGATACAAAAAGCATCTTCACTAAAAAACCTCTTTGAGTCCAAGCCACATGGTGAATACAAGGCGCTCAGCTGGCACGGAAGCGAGAACCCCTAGGAGGCAATCTAAACCAAGGACGCAGAGACAACCGAAAAGGGGGAGCCAACCACCAGGGTGAAAGACTCAGCCGAGTGTTGAAACAAATGTGAATGGCGGGATAAACAATCTTCCAGTTGACGGGCAAGAAACCAGCGTGTCATCCTCTGTCGAAACCGATCCGAGTCAGGATCAGAGGAGGAGGGAGATCCAAGAAAGGAACATACATAATCAGTTGGATGCAGATGGGAGGATGGAAGAACTGGAGCAGATGCAGCTGCGACCGGAGAGTCAAAAACCCTGGTCAGAGAAACAGCGAACCAATAGTTCTCAGGACCGTCGTGTTCGTGGCCTCTACTTAACCTCCCACTGCGGGGTGAGATCCCACCGGTAACTTCAACACCTATTACTTTGAATACGCCTTTGTTATCTCAGCCTGATGCAATAATATCTGATGTGCGATTACTTCCATCTACACATGTTGTTACAACTAATTTAACTAGTGGTTTAATGCATGATGAAAGTTACATGATTCATTATTTAAATAGAAATAGGGATAATGCTCCCCTTCCTCCCATTGCATGCATGTATCCCCAAAATGTTTTTTCCCAAATAGCATCTCAGGAACAATATGTCCCCATGTGTCCGATAAGTCAACTGGCAGAAACATATGAAGTACCAACTACCCAGACCACAGTGGCACAAGGAAGGGCCGGTCAAACACACTCGGTGAGATTCCAAGAGATGATTTCTCAGCCCACAGGGACCATGGAGACCGGTACCAGTAACCAAGTTCGTGAGCCTTACCAAACTCCCAGAGCTGTTGTACCAGCCTATGTTCCAACTATAGTCGCACCTGCAGTTGCCCCGATGCCATTGCCACATCAACAAAGGGACGGACGTGAAGCAGAAAGAATCGGGAGTCAGAATGTTATCGATCTGGACAGAACGATTAAAGGGGGAAGACAAAGGGATCAGGAAGATCTGAGTCAAAGGTACATGGACCTGGAGTTAGCTCTCGAAAGTCTGAAAAGGAGGTCTGGAATAAGAGACAAGAAGAAAGTGGCAATCAACAATCCATTGAGCCCAGCCATAAGAAACACTCCGAAGCAGCTGGGTTTACAGTTGCCAACCCTTGAAAAGTATTTTGGAAAGACAGACCCGTACGGTCATCTGAGCAGGTTTGAGAGTAACATGGAAGGGTGTGGATTCAACGAAACAATGTGTGCCATCACGTTCCCAACTATGTTATTCGGGGACGCAATGGATTGGTGGGCCTCATTAGCTCATGGTTCGATAGAATCAGATGAAGAGATAAAGGACAAGTTCGTGGATCGTTTTGATAGGTTAAAAACCAAGAAGAGGCTAACTGGATATTTCCGGGAGATCGTGCAAGGAAATGAGGAGGACATTCAAGATTTCCTCACCAGGTTTCAGGAGGTGGCAGAGCTAGTGCAACTACACCCTGCTAAGGAAAGAGCTAAATATCTCTACGAGAATACCATGATTGTCCGGTTACGTCAAACATTAGCCCAAATCGGTCACAAGATCGAATCTGACAAAGATTTAGCTGAAACAATTGGGTTATTCCTGGAAATGGAGGACTTTGTGGAGAACGCCCACATACGCACAGGCTATCGAAAGGTACCTCCTCCACAACAAGAACAGAAGAACAAGTCCACAAGATTCAATTAAAGAAGAGGTGGAAACTATAATCAGAACCAGATGAAGATGTACGACGTGCGAACGCAGCACAAACGAGAAAGGTCCCCAGAAAGGCACCCCGCACCAAGATCAACCTTATCCAGATCGCCCCGGTGCTGACATATTAACCTTTATATTGGACAAAAGGTTGGACGTGAAATGGCCAAGACCACTACACACGAATCCGAGTAGTCGTAATTCACATCTCTATTGTAAGTTCCATTGATCTTTAGGGCATGATACGGAGGACTGTACCAACTTAAGAAGTGAAATATGCTCTCTTTACAAACACGGATACTTGAGAGGACTTCGCGGGAAGGAGGAAGAATGGAGAAACCATAGAGGAAGTAACTATGGATATAACTCGCGGTCACAAAGGGAAGAACAGCCGGAGCATCAACACCTGCCTCCGCCACCTGACATACAAACCTACTATGCACAACCACTCACTATCCAGCAGAGAAGGTCACCTGAGAGGAGTCATCCACAACAAGTAAATTATCTGGAAGAAGAAGACAATCGAACAATAACTGGCATAGTCCATTTCATATCGGGACGACTAACAGGAGGAGATTCAAGGAAAGCTCGAGATAAAACTGCGTATCAGTTATCTGTTACTGATGTACTGTATGGCCCACTTGGCATGGCAGGAGCCCATATGATAACATTCGACGACAGCCAAATCCCTCCAAAGACGACCGAAGGAGGGTCTATTGATGACCCGGACGTCCCATTTGTTATATCCGCCATAATAGCTTCGGGGTATAATGACAAGGTTCTAGTGGACACCGGAAGCTCTGCTAATATCATCCGTGCAGATACTCTTGTTAGATGGAAGCTCGATCAGATCCCTATGACGGAGGTTGTAAGTTCGTTGAAAGGGTTTGGAAACAAGAAGTTGATGCCTATTGGAAAGATTATGTTACCAGTAACCCTTGGAACTGCCCCCAGGAAAGTAACCACGAATATTCCTTTCCTAGTTGTGCACACCGACTTCGAGTATGACGCTCTGCTAGGAAGACCAACCTTAAGAATCTTCAAAGAAGTCGCATCCACCCTGCACAACAGAATGAAGTTCCCAACTGACCAGGGAATAGGGCAGGCAATAGGAGACAGAGACCTGGTATGGAAATGCTACTCTATTGAAACCAAGAGTCTGTCTTCTCCCAGAAGAATAGAAGCTGAAAATCGGGCGGCGATTGAAGAAAAAATGGTGGTGTACTGCATTGAAGAAACGCCACCTAAAAGACAAGAAATGTTATCTTGTAAGGAACAAGAAGTGGCAGGACACAAGAAGAAGGAGCCAGAGGATCACAAGGTTATACCCGAAGAGCCTACTACGCCAACTCCGAAGAAAAGGTTTTTGCAACAAAATAAGATAGAGCCACACGAAACCATTAAGGAAATTGAATTGGTGGTTGGAGACAGAGAACGCTGCACCAAGATAGGGACGGAAATGCAAATTGAAGTTGAGATGAAACTCATTAAATGTTGTTTGTTTTGCAATTTACTGTTGAGGGTATTTTGGTAATTATGAAATCTGAGTTTAAAAATGTTTTCTAAAAGCTAGTGAAGTTATTGGTTTCCGTCTTGATGAATTTGAGTAATTAATTATCTCCTAGCTTAGTTGGTTAAAGGTTGTGTGACTAACTTAGAGGTCTTGAGTTCGAGCCACTCCTCCACCGACCTTTTTACTTTTATCCGTTTAACTTTTGTTCAACTTCTAGTTAGTAACTATACACTTTCTGTTTAGGTGCTCCGTACGTTAGCTCTTAGTTCGCTGTGCTTTTCTGGACCTTTGCTTGAAAGTTTAAGGTGAGTGTTCACCCCAAACTACTTATTTGCGAAGGCAATCTGTTACGCATATATATATATATATATATATATATATATATATATATATATATATATATATATATATATATATATATATATATATATATATATATATATATATATATATATATATATATATATATAATTACTTTAGAATTATATATATATATATACATATATAGATATCTGTTTGCTCCCGCTTCTAAAGTAATTATGTCCTAAGTATAACTATTTTACTTTATTCTTTTTTATATTACTCTGTTATGTACTAAATCTTCCACAGGATTATTTCTCGATATCTCCAGTACTGCTTTTGTTATTAATTGTGCTCTGTTTATACGTTAGCTCTTAGTTCGTTGTGCTTTTCTGGACCTTTGCTTGCAAGTTTAAGGTGAGTGTTCACCCCAAACTACTTATTTGCGAAAAACTGGAAGGCAATCTGTTACGCATGTAAATATACTTCCTGTTTTTTGTGTGACCGGTCGATTAGGTCGTAATTAGGTAGACTTGGGTGGTGAGGACTACCGGGTTTATTTGATTATTTCCTAGTCTATTCCCTTTTAGACGTGAGGCAGACGTCGCTAAGGTCTATTAGGGTCGTAGGATCTGTTTCCCCAAAGTACACGTGGCTCTGTCCGTCTGGAGTTGTATACCCTCTGGAGGGAGTCACAGGGGAAATCTGTGGAGTAGGAGAAATAAGGCGAGCTGAACCAATGAAATTTGTTCTGTTTCTGTTTGTTCTGTTATCTATCTCTTCTGTTCTATTATCTGTCTCTATATATTGTCTTATGTGTTACGATTGTTGGAAAAATTAGTTTTCGCGCGGGGAATGTGAGAGTTAGAAGATGGAACAAGAGAGAGATAACATGATAATAAATGAAACTTGTACATTGATATATGATACAATATAACAAAAAAGGAATTTACAAAGTAAACTTCCCTATATTTCCTGACGCCTCAAAAGATCATGTCTTCAAGCAACTCCAACATGGTAACGAACAACAAGAAATGGTGAGTAGAGTCGATGGTTTGACCATCTCTCCTTAAGACAATATTTTCCCCGCTCATGGTGCTAACGGAATAACGGCAAATGGTCTCCCAGGATAAAACTATTCTTGAGACGACTAAGGAGCACTCCAAATAGTCGAATCTGGCGAACTTATTTTGAGTAGGATTGAGTGCAAAGATAAAGCAAATGAGAAGAGAATCTGGCGAACTTACCTTGGATGTGTATTTGGGAATGAACCTCACTCCCATATTTATACTTCTCAAAAGCTTCAATGAAGAGGCATGAAATCCCTTCAGAAGGTTTCAATGAATGGTAGCAACCCATTCAACTAAACGCCAAAAGGTGCAAAAACTCGCCAGTCATGTCTAATGGATAAATTCGAGAATAGACAAAACCATTCACAAGTGGTGTGATGGTCCAGTGGCAGAAAGTCGTTTGTGTTATCCAACAGGTATGTGGATCGATTCCCAACAGATGCTATTTTTTACTAATAATGTTTTTCCCACCGTTTCTTGTTGGAAACTATTGTGAAAGGTCACAAATTCACTAATTCAGGTTGTTTAACTTGTAAATTAATTTTCTCATCAACTTTGAGCAATTAAATACAAATGAATAACATTCCAACAATGCATTTTGCATATATCTATGCAAAAGCCTCATTTGCCTTTTCCCATGAATTTTAGCACAGTGGATCCAACTGTATTTGAACGACTTAATTCATTCATGTATCGATCAATACACTATGTGCATTAATCACCTTTCACCACACATGATTTTAGTGACTTAACGCCTTAGTGACATCCATTAACAAATGGAAATACACGATCATAAAAAGCTTGTTTCCAACGTGTTGGGCCCAAATGACCAGTAGATCGAACGAATTGAAGGCTCATTCATTTCACTAAAATTCCCAACAATCCCCACATGAAAGGGAATTGATGCACTTGCACTCTTTCGGCGGGAAGTGATAGCATCGGGATCGATGGCTTCCGCTTTGAATCTTCCCTAGTGAAAGATCTTCGGATATACATGCCACGCGGTGGACGTGATGCCTTGAACCGGTCGGTGTTTTGTGTATACCAAGATAAAGATAATTCACACTGTCACAACCCTGTACTCGTTTCAGGTTCTTACGGTATGTCCATTTTGGCTGTGGACAGCTCCTGGCTTCATAAGTGCTTTCATTTGAAGCGGCCTGTCTTCGCACTTAGATAGGTGAACTCCCAAAAGGAACATCCTGCCAATGCCCCACTTGAACCAAGGATGAACTCAAGTTTGGGATTCATTAAGAGTATAAAACTCATCCTTTACCCCTTGTAGGATAGCACTAAAATGTCTTACGCGGGAATGGATTTTTTTGGAGTAAAAATCACAAGTGACCTTTATCCGGAGTGCTCTTACTTCTTCGTGTGTTTATTACAATCTCGAAGCGCAAAACTGAATTCGTACTGTTTAGTTTTCCACATTGAACCAAATTCTTGGGATCTCCAATCAGTATGGTTGGGTATCCACTGTACAAATTCTTTGTATCATGGGTTTTAACCCCATTCCCCTAGACAAGAAGTTCGTTCGATCTTCCACTTATGCTTTGTGTTAGCGGATCCGCAATGTTATCTTTTCATTTCTCAAAATCCAAAGAGATAACTTCCATGGAGATCAACTGCTTAATGGCATCATGTCTATGACAAGTGTGTCTAGACTTACCATTCTACTTCGTGCTCTTCCATGTGTAGGTTACAATCTCAGTAAACTGTTTTTCTTGAAGGCACGGCTTCCAAGACACACCACATCTCCACCAATGGCAAACATGTTCCTCATTGTGAAATTGGTGTTCTCGCGTTCGAATATCCAGTTATCATCATTGTTCCTCCTATACAACTGGATAACTCGAATAGAGAAGATCATATTTGAGCGTGTGCTATAGGTATCTCAATAACCTATCCAACATCGTCCAACGATATTCTTGGCCCGGATCACGCATAAATCTTGCCAAGTTGTTGACCGGGTATGCCAAGTCCAGTCATGTACAATTACTAATGTACATAAGTGGGCCAACGATTTTTGCATACCGTCCTTTACTATGGGTTTAAACATGATTCTTTGCAATACTATTTGTTCATACTCATCAACGTCTTAAGCGTTGACCGAACAAAACACTGAATCTCTTCAAAACATCATCGATGTAATGAGATTGCGAAAGTGCTAACCCATCAGCATTTTTAGAAATCTCAATTTCTAAGATCACATATTTTATGCTCATATCCTACATGTCAACAACATTTCCAACATGTTCATGATCTCTAAGATCAGTTCGGGACTACTCCCCCAATTATGAGCATATGACCGACATAGAGACAAATCATTACGAAAGGTTTTGAATCTTCTTTCACGTATATGCATTTGTACTACTCGTTTGTAGAGAAATCTCATATCATCGAATTTCTCTTGCCATCGGTTTCAACCCGCACCACTATTTATCAAGATGACAAGTCTTGTCTTCTTATCTCGAAATAGAATACCACTCGGGTTGTACCATGTAAGTTTCTTCTTCCAAATCAGCATTTGGGAACGCTACCTTAACATCCATGTGAGGTATCTCAAAGTTGCTAGAACAATGAACGCTCTTATGGATACTTTTATCCAAAACACCATTTGCTTGCAACCTAGCGCCGAGGAAGATCAACTAGTTGCCAAGCTTGATTTTGTAGGATGGAACCTATTCACTTCCGATGACATCCTTCCAAGAAGGAGTATCAACAATAGACAATTCTTTGTCTTCAAATATCTTCTACCAAACAAGGTTAGAAAATTTTGATCAAATATTTGTTCTTTAGTTTCAATGTCATGAGCCTTTTTATTCTCTTGCATTGAATCACTCGCATGTTATTTCCACCGATTTCAATATCATGAGCCTTGGTTATCTCTTGCATTGAATATTCAGGAAAACCACTAGTTTCAATATCATGAGCCTTGGTTATCTTTTGACTTGAACTAGATACGATGCTGGGGGTTCCCACATTTGATCCATCTCATTCATTTGGTGCAGAATGTTCATTCTCACCAAGGTCACTCACTTGACACTTAAGAAAATCCAAGTCTTTCTCTTCCTTTCTAGGGAAGGAATCTTCAAGAAATTTCCACATTTCTTGTCTCGACCATTGATTGTCCCCACATGAATATTACTTCCTTTAGACCGATGGACTAAGAAGTAATACGTTGGATCAATCTTCTTTTGCTAGGACATTTCAACCTTTGCCAAACATCCCCACACTTTGAGGTAATCGTAAGTTGGGGAATAACCACTCCATAACTCATATGGAGTCCTGTTGTTATTCATGTGAGATATTCTGTTCAGAATTCGTTAGCCATTTGGATAGCGCCTCCCCATATTTTATGAGTTAGCTAGAAGTCAACAACCATCTTACTTCAAACAGACTTAACAAGTCCATTGCTTCCATCAACACATATGTTGGTTAACTTTTGCAAGTACCTTGTTATTCTCAACACTAGATTTAGATAAATGTAGCACAAGGTTGCTAACAACATCGAAGTAACTAAATTACTTTCTCCGTTTTCTGTTCTTTACAAGCATGATCATAGAATAGAAGGTTTATTTGGACAAGTTAGATTTAACAATTACATGGTGAATTGAGTTGTTAATCGTGCTTCAAGGTTGAAGACGCACCGACTAGCAGTCCCCAAAGGCACGGAGTCGTGTCAAACTCTTTTTCCACCATTAATTAGAAAAAGCAATTTTTCAAACCAATACACCACTTCAGAAAGTGGTCTTTATTGCAAGTCATATGATGATGTCGTTTTTCACCAATTAAATTTGTTTAAAAGCCTAAGAACACTTATCACTACACAAACTAGAGTGCAATGGCAAGTTGTCCCCGAGTGTCGTTCTCTCGGGACCTAACGTGGCTTTGCTTGAGGTTTTTGCAAGTAATTTCAGTCAACGAATTCAAATGTTTAGAAAATCGTTTCCCTTGAACAATAGCAACGAGAAATCAGATTGTTGTAATCAAGTTTGGAAAACGGTTGATGGTAGAAATCAAATACACATGCATGGGTTACGAATATGCTCACAAGTTCAGTGCGTAAAACCTTCGATCAAGTCTGCTAAGCAACTCGTCTAGGCAACTTTAAGACACACATCATAAAAGATCACTATCAATACTTTAGAGGTGCTTGTCACCAACACCATTTATCTAGCATGCTGCAAATCTCTAACATACAATCCTATATCTTTCATTGACCAAGAGTTTGTCACTATACTCAATTCGAATATATTTTATAGGCAACTAAGAATCATATGAAGGGATTTGCAGCAAGATTGAATCACAATCTCATGTAAGCATAAACATAACCCATAGCATGCATATTCTACATTCTACCACCAACACAAAAGATTTAGCTACTCATATTCATCAACATAGACATCAATTCATATGAATAATAATCAGAATACATCATATCAAACTACAAGACAAGAGAGTGATACAAGTTACCACCAAAGCTGTCACTAATCGGTGGAAAGCAAAGAAAACCTCTCCGTAGATGATTACAAAGGATGAATCCCAATCAAAACCTTGAATCCCAAGCTAAAATACAATGTAATCTGAGTTTTCTCTGAGTTTTGGGGCTTAGGAGCTCCCCACAACGAAGTTACAGTTCAAAAGATATTCAAAAAATGATCAAAGAAGGAAAATCCGAAAACGTAACCGCTGCCAAGCGGACCGCTTGGAGAAGCCAAGCGGACCGCTTGGCAAGAGAAGCGCTTTGGGCACTCCAAGCGCTTCGCTTGGCTACTGTGCCAAAGCTCCTGGAAATTGAAGCGGAGCGCTTCACTATTCCAGGCGCTTAGCTTGGCTCCTGGGCAGATTTTTGTCTTCAAACTCAATCTTTTTGCCCTCGCATGGCCCTCGGGTGCCTTGGACTCATCCTTCTCGATGCTTATTGATACTCAAACACTTACGAACAAGCCACGGAGATTGGGGAACTTCAACGGGGCCATCTTTTCCATCAAAAAGGCTCGTTTTTAGCTCCAAAAACGCCGTTTCGTACCTAAGTGCCTGAAAATGCAGAAAACACAAAACGTGACACTATTCTACAAAACTAACCAAAACACAAGGCTAGAAGATAGCAAAAGAAGGTAAAAAAGACAAGATGAACGCGTCAAAAATACGTTCATCAAACTCCCCAAACCAAACCTTTGCTTGTCCTCAAGCAACAACTATCCTAAATGCAACACAAAAGGAGTCTCATGCCAAGTAAAGTGAACTAATCTATTGAATCTACCAAATGCTTATGAACAAAACCAAATGAGCATGACATACAAATAGGTTGAAGTATGCCTCGATTGCGAATATACACATTCTCAAGTGCACTTGGTTAAACAAAGGAGTCTCACGTAACATCTTCTACCTGGACCTGGTCAGTGAAGATACATTGATGCATGTTATCATACTACAATTGCCCCGTGCCTATGAAACCGAGGACTTACTTCTGTTCACCAAGCGAGACTTTTCCTCAAGAGAGGGCGAACCAATACTGGTTCTCATCAAACGAAGGAGGGTTCCCTTAGAAAGATAACACTCCCCTATTCTACCCAGACTCTCAAGAATGAGCCTCTTTCAACCACTTCTTGAAAAGCAAGACGAGGGTGGTCAAGAACAGGCCTTGGACAAAGGCGACACGAAACGAAAGATAGAATTTACAACTCGACAACTTCACAATAACAAATATTTACATGACACTTGATACTTTACTAGACTGCTTTTGGCTTGCAACGACCCTTCTTTTGCTTTTGGGTCTTATTCTTTATTTTCTTTCTTTTTTTTTTATTTTCTCTTTTCTTTTTTCTTTTCTTTTCTTCTTTTCTTTTCTTCTTTTCTTTTTCTCTTTTTTTTTTCTTTTGTATAGGGGCAAGCAGCAGTACTACGTGTCAAAAACTCCTCCCCAAACCTATTCGAGAGAATAGGTTTGAGCACAAAGACGAAAAAGAAAAAGGAAAGACTCATTTACAAAGACACCTCCCCAAACCTATTCGAAAGAATAGGTTGGGACACAAAACAAAAAGAAAAAGAAAAAAGAAAACTTTACAACGACTCAAAGACGAAAGACAAGTATAACGAAGCAACCCCCTCCCCAAACCTATTCGATAGAATAGGTTTAATACAAGGAATCGCACACCTCACACTACCTCCTTCCTAGGCATTTGGCAATCTCTAATCGAGGTGAAAAACTTGTCGCCTCTTACGTACATAATTACACGGGTTACAACCATAGACTCTAACATGCATCATTTTATAAGGCCATCGTGAACCGCAGTAGAAGAAACACCACTCGAGGTGATGTCGAGACTACTAAGCTTAACTAGTGCACATGCGAATGTGACAAACCAAGCGAGACAAGCTTCAAACTACTTGCAAAGTGATGCAACATATGATCAATGGTCATAAACACTTAGTCTACTCAATAAAAAAGTTCAAAAGACTTGGCAATAAACTCCACACACAACAACGTGCAGCAACTAATCTAGGGATGATATGCATGCAAAAATTGAAAAAACACGACAAATCACATGAACTTAAGTAAAATCAGGCATGTACGAACCACACAAGCATATAGTACTGAAAATCCAGTACCCCCTCCCCAAACCTAAACTTTTGCTCGTCCTCGAGCAAAGAAAAGTTGAATGAAAAGGAAAAATTTGATTGAAAGTACACTTCCCTGAGATAAAGGTTCGTGTCCAATCTCCTATATATGAGTAGTACCTGAAAGGACTCAAGAAACAAGTGAAAACGGGTGCGCAAAGGTGAGAAGAATGGAAAAAACGAGGAAAATCTGGGTACAGGGTCCAGGCGGACCGCTTGGCGGGAGCCAAGCGGTTCGCTTGGCCAAGCGGAGCGCTTGGGAGGCTCCAGGCGCTCCGCTTGAATTTCCAGGAAGTTGCAAAACTTCCTGCAATTTCAAGCGGACCGCTTGGCCCTTCCAAACGCTTCGCTTGGACCTGTTTCCAGATTTTCGATGTTTTTTTCCTATCGTAATCACCTAAGGCACCAAGACAAAAACTAGACTAAACTAATCACGACAAAAGGCACACAGGCCACCACTACAAAAGCAAATAAAGAGTACAAGAGTCAAAAGTCATAATATCAGTTAAGAGTATCAAAAAGGAGTACCACCACCGCAAAATCACTCGGATTTGACCCCTTGCTCTACTTCGAAGCGGTGGAGTATCAGATCGTGCGTCTCTATGCCGATTGGTTCCCTCGATGCCTCGGTGAGCCGGATGTTTGGCACATTTGCTTTCTCACACATAGCAGTGATCAGATGTGGGAAGACTAGTGGGTGGCCGGGTTCTCGTTTAATCTAAAATTGCTGGAAGATGATGTCCCCGGGAGTGATGGGCAAGTTTGCCATGAGGGAATAGACTAAGATCCCAACTTCTGGCGTTATCTCTTCGGTTATGAGTCCCGGGATCAGATTAGCTACTACGAAAGGTAGGATCATGCGGGCGTGCAAGTGCAAATCTTTATACTTCAAGGTGTTATCGAGACGCGTCTTCCTTGGCTTATAGTCCTTGGTTGTCAGAACCCCGGCTATCTTCCTCGGAAACTTCTCAATCGTTGGGTCATAGACATAGTGCTCATAGGGATCACTCACGTAGTATGCTACCTTATTCTTGTCTTCCCGCAAGGGCTCCTCTAGTCCCATAATGAAACTAGTGATACTCAATGGTGAGAAAGGGACCATCACACCACGAATAGGTACTGCTTCGGCCTTATAGTTATAGTCCTCGAAGGCAATGTGGAACTCCTCGACAAGGTCTCTATCCCATCCGGAGAGTTCTTTCCCATAGAAGGTCCATCCTCTCGCCGTTATAAACCTGGTAAGGTGAGCATAGGGTGCATAGTGTACATCAAAGAAAAGCCCCTTGTTCTCATATTTTGTCCCCTTTAGTACGTCCAAATCTTTTGAAGTAAAGGAGATGCTACGGTCCCAAATCACTGACCGTTCTCCTCCCCTATAGAAGTTGTAGCGGAACCTCCGCAATGCGTCCGATTCTTTGTATAGGTCACGGTCGCTTTCATCACGGGGAATCTCCTTGGAGGTTGAAGCTCCATCCTTCCTTGCTTTCTTCTTGGCTCTTGTGTCCATGGTACCTAGAATAATCATATTAGATAACTTCAAGAGACAATGAGACTTAGACTCGACTCCTAGACTCCAATACTCACTCAAGTAATCTCATGGTGAGTTTGAAGGCTTGCTAAAGTTCATATGAACAAATCGAGAAGCTTCAACACTTCGTTTCGATAAATCCATACGAATCTAAACCAAGCAAACAAACTCTCCAATTAAATTACCCAACCAATCCAACACATTCTCATGCAATTACAACATCACCATAATCATAATCATAACTCAAATTCAAGGCTAACAATCATCAAACAATTACATAGCAAAAATTCGAATCATATCATAACTCAAATTCAAGGCTAACAATCATCAAACAATTACATAGCAAAAATTCGAGCACTAGAGTTCATCATAAATCAAGAAGAGCAAAATTCGAATTTAGACATCACATCTAGTAAGAAACATGCTCAACAATCATCATCAAACTCTAATTCACCAATGCATAACACAATTGAAGCTAATTAAGATAAAATCCCAAATTCAAGAAAGTTAGGGTTCATGAGAGGTACCTTTGATTCCTTGTTATGGATGCCTCAAACGTGAAATTTGATCGGTTTAGATGATAGAGGGGGTGATGGGCTTTGTAAAATGCACAAGATTGCAAGAATTGGTGGAGAATTGAGAGAGATTGAGATTTTTGGGGTGCTAAATCGGCAATGGAGGAAGAAAAACGAAGTGGGGGGCTTTGAAACACAAGTGCCCCGCTTGCTTCCTTAAGGAAAGCCAAGCGAAGCGCTTGGGCGTCCCAAGCGAAGCGCTTGGCAAGCGGTCCGCTTGGGAACTCCCAAGCGCTCCACTTGGATTTCCAGTAAGAATTTTCATTCTTACTGGAAATTCAAGCGGACCGCTTGGGGGTGCCAAGCGCTTCGCTTGGATTTCCAGTAAGAATGGAATTCTTACTGGAAATCCAAGCGCTTCGCTTGGATTTCCAGTAAGAATGGATTTCTTACTGGAAATCCAAGCGGACCGCTTCGGCTTTCCAAGCGGTTCGCTTGGGACCTGAAGCTCCCAAATCCATTTTTTTTCGAGTTTTGCTAAATTTTCACCCCAAAAACATTGTCTAAACAACGAAACAAAATTTTAAACGTGCTTCTAATCTATATGCAATTACCTACAACCTCGGGTTGCCTCCCGAGAAGCGCCTTCGTTTAAAAGTCGTTGGCTCGACTCATCTTAGCTCATGCGGGATCAATTTGCATCGGGTACTAGACTTCCCCGTCCAAGTGCTCTTCAAAGCACCAAGTCCCTGCACATCTTGACGAACATAAACAGGACCAAAGAATCCTACAAGTTCGTTAGTATCAACATAAGCACATGAATTAATTATGGCTCGCAACGTATGTTGCTTGCCATTTACCTCGAAACTACATGTACGACGGTACATGTCTATCACCATATGTACTTTGTTGATGAAAGCTCTACCCAAGAGAACCACATCCTTGAGCTTAGCAGAAGATGTAGGCATAACGATGAAATTAGTCTTCACCTCTACACCGGCAACCCTCACCGCCAAGTTCTCAATCACACCCAACGGATTTTTCATGGACCCATCTGCTAATTGCACCATGCATTTCATAGGTCTCAAGCCAGACAAACCCGACTCTTCATACACGTTCAAGGGTATGACATTCACACCCGCTCCCGTGTCTAGAGTTGCCACTATTCCATCCTTCTTCCCCAAGCCGATTTCAACATCGAAGCTCTCTTGGATGGGCACTTCCACCATATCCACCATCTCATCCTCAGACGATGAGTTTTCTTTCACCTCTTCAACTATCGCATCAGATTGTGCGACAACTTCCTCTTCCATAACCACCTTAGGAGTCTCAACCTCCTCACTCACCTTGCAAGTTTCAGTTATCTTGCAACTTGGCACCTCAACTCGTGCATTATCTCTCACAACCGTGATCTCCACGGGCAAATCAGTCACCACGGTTATAGCCATGGCTTTCTCCGTGTTTCCGGGAAACTTCCCTTGCTCTCTACTCGCCCCTCGATCTATAAGCTCTTGTAGCTTCTTATGGAGACTGCTACTACTAGCCTCAAGCTTCTCAAAGCGTTGATTGTTAGTAGACTCATTACGATAGTAATGCTCCATGAATTTGTTCGTCTTCATAACCAGATCATTGAGTGAAGTAACAAGAGGAGAAGGGAGCACCCCTCCACCTTGCGGTCCTGAACTAGCAACCGGAGGTGGGGGTGTGGGATTAGAAGGTGGTGCTCCTTCATACCAGTTGTTCTCATAGCTGAGACGACTTCTATCTTGATTAGGCCCATAGGCATTTTGATCCGGGTTATGAAGATAACCACGGTTACCCTGATTCTGGTACCCACCTCGGGGTCCACGGTTTTGTGGCCTCACATTGCCATAACCTTGCCCGTAGTTCACATCTCCAACTACTTGCTCTCCCTCAGCAGCATATACTTCTTGACGGACATCGTTCGTGATATATTGCTCTCTAGCAAATTCAGAACGGCACAAGTAGGCCGGGTGCCCATAGTTCTTGCACACACCACAAACTTCCGTAGAAGGAGATGGAACGCTTTGCCTCAAAGCTTGCTTCACTTCATGGGCGAACCCATCGAAGGCATTTTGTTCCACTACCACCTTGGCTTCACCTCTTTGCTCCTTTTGGAGCACACGAGCCCTCACATTCCGGTTTTGGGAATTCCGGTACATCATATCCAGCTTCACTTGGGCTTGAGAAGGAAGCAACTCCCCCATACTACCTCCACAAATACTATCCACTTGAGATTGAATCTCAGGATGTAAACCATTGTAAAAGAAATGGAGAAGCTGACCTTTATCATACCCGTTATGTGGGCATCGATGATGCAACCCCATGAAACGATCATAGACCTCGTGGAAAGGCTCATCGTACCTCTGCTCGAAGGAGCTAATTTGGCTATTCATAGCCACTGTCTTGGAAGCGGGGTAGTAACGCTCCATGAACTTATCAAAACATAGATCCCATGTTGTCAAAGACCCGGCCTCCAAAGTATTAAGCCAAGCCTTTGCACGATCACCTAGCCCCATAGAAAAGACCTTCATGCGGAGATCATCATCTGTAACACCAGCTCCTGGTCGCCCAAGATGGAGAACAAAGTTCTCGAGCTCATTCAAGTACCCTATCACGTCCTCATTAGCCATCCCATAGAATTTGGGTAGTTGTTGGAACATGTGATTCTTGATCTCCAAGTTCCTTGTGGCATCATTGAGGACAATTGCTGGTCCTCTACCCCCAACCGTAGGCTTAGTAAGTGTACGTATAGGTCTCTCCGCCATTTCACCTTCCAAGTAAACAGATTCAAGTATTGGCTCCAAAAGATAAGAAGAAGACTCTTCCCGAATACCAGAAGTGGGAGCTCTAGATGCTACTCCTTCAAACTCGGGATTCAAATTCCTCTTTCTCCTTTGAAACAAACGATCGATCTCGTCTACAAAAGGTTCAATAATAGGTCCACCCGTTTGGGTTCTAGGCATGCACTCACCTGAAATACAAGATAGTGAGTATCTCAAGCAAAAGAAACAAAAACAGAAATGAGACAAAGAAGAGATGTTGGCTGAAAAAACCAAAACAAAAACACCAACCAAAGGAGTTAAGTCCCCGGCAGCGGCGCCAAATTGATGATGTCGTTTTTCACCAATTAAATTTGTTTAAAAGCCTAAGAACACTTATCACTACACAAACTAGAGTGCAATGGCAAGTTGTCCCCGAGTGTCGTTCTCTCGGGACCTAACGTGGCTTTGCTTGAGGTTTTTGCAAGTAATTTCAGTCAACGAATTCAAATGTTTAGAGAATCGTTTCCCTTGAACAATAGCAACGAGAAATCAGATTGTTGTAATCAAGTTTGGAAAACGGTTGGTGGTAGAAATCAAATACACATGCATGGGTTACGAATATGCTCACAAGTTCAGTGCGTAAAACCTTCGATCAAGTCTGCTAAGCAACTCGTCTAGGCAACTTTAAGACACACATCATAAAAGATCTCTATCAATACTTTAGAGGTGCTTGTCACCAACACCATTTATCTAGCATGCTGCAAATCTCTAACATACAATCCTATAGCTTTCATTGACCAAGAGTTTGTCACTATACTCAATTCGAATATATTTTATAGGCAACTAAGAATCATATGAAGGGATTTGCAGCAAGATTGAATCACAATCTCATGTAAGCATAAACATAACCCATAGCATGCATATTCTACATTCTACCACCAACACAAAAGATTTAGCTACTCATATTCATCAACATAGACATCAATTCATATGAATAATAATCAGAATACATCATATTAAACTACAAGACAAGAGAGTGATACAAGTTACCACCAAAGCTGTCACTAATCGGTGGAAAGCAAAGAAAACCTCTCCGTAGATGATTACAAAGGATGAATCACAATCAAAACCTTGAATCCCAAGCTAAAATACAATGTAATCTGAGTTTTCTCTGAGTTTTGGGGCTTAGGAGCTCTCCAAATCGAAGTTACAGTTCAAAAGATATTCAAAAAAATGATCAAAGATCAGATCTAAGAAGGAAAATCCGAAAACGTAACCGCTGCCAAGCGGACCGCTTGGAGAAGCCAAGCGGAGCGCTTGGCAAGCGAAGCGCTTTGGGCACTCCAAGCGCTTCGCTTGGCTTCTGTGCCAAAGCTCCTGGAAATTGAAGCGGAGCGCTTCACTATTCCAGGCGCTTAGTTTGGCTCCTGGGCAGATTTTTGTCTTCAAACTCAATCTTTTTGCCCTCGCATGGCCCTCGGGTGCGTTGGACTCATCCTTGTCGATGCTTATTGATACTCAAACACTTACGAACAAGCCACGGAGATTGGGGAACTTCAACGGGGCCATCTTTTCCATCAAAAAGGCTCGTTTTTAGCTCCAAAAACGCCGTTTCGTACCTAAGTGCCTGAAAATGCAGAAAACACAAAACGTGACACTATTCTACAAAATTAACCAAAAAACAAGGCTAGAAGATAGCAAAAGAAGGTAAAAAAGACAAGATGAACGCGTAAAAAATACGTTCATCATCATACAAGATACGAAGTATTCATTCTTGCTACAAGTTTGTCTCGATGTTTGTAATTCACATATTACTTCCACATCGGTTATTATGAAATATTCCAGAAATATTTCATGTTCTCAACATCACATCAATATATCAAGATATAAGTCATCTTGATTTATTTTGTGAAACAAGGTGTGAGAAATGTTTGTCATAAACTTAATTATGAAAAACGTCAACATAGAATTTCAAGAATTATACATTTAACATGGTCTCCTTATATATTTAAGAAATAGCATTTCTTCAATACAAGAATTATTTAAATGACAGTTAAATTCTAACGCTTCTAAGAGTATCATCTTAGATAAGTCATCTAAGATCAACGTCTTAGGCAATCCATCTAAGATCAACGTCTTAGGCAAAACTGTTATTCCGAATTAATGGATCAAGTTTGCTTCACCAAACTTTTCGAACTTTCCAATTGGATTACCCGTTCGTCCATGTGATCACAAGACAATCACACAACATTACCAAGACCAAGAAGATTGGTTGTATTTACTTTCCCACGAGCCAACAGAAAAGACTTTCTTGATAATAGATCACTTTTGTGCCTTATAGTAAACACAGTACCATGATTAAGGGGGAAATAATCTTGCTCTTTGCTAATGGATAAATCTGAGACGGGAAAGTAAACACAGTTGCCAACAAAGCCCACTGTTCATTATCAAAGGATAAATCTGAGACGGGAACTCAGCAAAGAGCAAGATTGTTTTCACTAAAGAAGAACTTACCGAAAATATCTCACTATAAAAGGGATTTACTGAGACGGGAACTCAGGAACATCTTTGACCTAAAGAAAAATGAGATATTTGATTAAGGGGGAACTTTCAGCAATTACAAGGCTTGGTACTTATAAAGTAATTGCTAAAGTTAGAACGATTAAAATTGCTGAAAAGATTCTCTAATACTTCAGCAAGCTATTAGCTTCTAACTAAAAGAGGTAAAATCCCTTGATTCAAGGTAAAATCTAATGTGACGTTAATCTTGGCACATATAAACTCGCTACTAATCATGACATGATATGCAATCGTGGCCATTGATTTTAAAGCAGTTGATGATCCAACGGTTAATGTTATAAAGTGAAAACAAGCTCTGACGGTTTCGGGTTAGTGGACCACTACGCATTTAATGCAAAGGCTCCACTAAATCATTGTATCTCTGTTTTACCCTTGTTGAAGACTCAAAACCATTGAGTTTCTCACACAACATAGATACTATATAAATGAAGAGTTAGAGAAAGACAAAATTCTTTAACTCCATGTTTCCTTTCTCTGCAAAAATTTCTCTAGCCTGTGCTCTGAAACACTGTACCTCCGGTAAAAAAGAAAAGCATCTTTTTCATATTCTTATCCCCTATTCTTACCTTACTATATAAAGACATGGCTCCCAAGAGACAACAAACCAAGAACACCAAGTCCTCAAAGGCAGACAGCGCTGGAAAAAGCACTGCTCCGACTCCGGCCGCATCTCCGGCGAAGAACACAGTGAAAATTGTGTTATTAAATAACCGAGTCACTGAAAGAACCATGCCTCCCGCATATCTCAACACTGAAAAGTGTGAGCAGATGATGCAATGGGGTGGATTTCAAAAGAGAAGTATATCCGATACTTCTATGAACAAGAACTTGACGAAGAAGATGTTGAGGCGTTGAATTACATCAATCAACAAGGCCTACTTTCCTTTATCACTGCTCACTCTAAAAGAGAGTGAGTATGGTAGACACTATGGAATTCTACAACAATGCATAAGTCCAAACCCTTACTGTCGAACAAGGAATCACTGAAAAAGTGATTTTGTTGGTCCCTTTAAACAACAAGAAAAGACTAGAGGGGGGAGTGAATAGTCTTTTCAAACTTTCATCGTTTAAAAACTTTCTCAGCAAGGGCTTATTACTTTTCAGTAATGGGTTTGATGATACTTAACTTTCTCACCAAGTACTAGTTACTTTTCAGCAACTGGTATTACTGGTACTTAAAAACAGAGTGCGGAAGTCTTTATACCATAAGTGCTTTTCAGTAAGTGCTAATTTCAGCAAGTGAGTAGAGTGACAATGTACAGATAGATAAGCTTGCTGAAAACTAAATGCAGTAAAGTAAATCACACACACTTTTTATAGTGGTATCTGAGAGTGGCGTAATCTCTCAACTAATCCACTTTGTCCTTTCTAGGACTGAATCCACTAAGATAAGTTTGAGGTTCCTTACAACACCTATCTAGAGCGATTCTTCAGAAACCAAAGCACACTTGCTTCGTTTCCAACCTAACTAGAGAACGAAACCTTATTCTCCACAAAACTTGGGACTTATAATCAACAACACCATGCTTGATAATTTCCCCCTGAATTTCACGCCTGAAAAAGGGTGTTTATCAGTTAGAGAGGTTTGGGATGAGATGACTTGAGTATAACTTATTCAGCTATAACAAGTAATCTAAGAAACAAAACTTTGAATACTTTGCAGTAAACAAGTTAAGTTGTTTCTGGTGTCAAGACTTGTTCTTGTTCGAAAGAAAGAACACTTAACTAATTTCTTAGCCGTGAATGTTCTACTTCTTCACAAGTAGCTTTTGTTTCAAGCTTTAAGCCTTGGAACGGATCAATAGGCAGTAAAGAATAAGAAAGATGAGTGTTTAAGCACAAGTGAGAGTTTGATCACGTTGTTGACACCCTTCTACTCTTTGCCGGATGTCCTATATTTATAGTGGATCAAGGGATCCGTTTGAATTTCAAATTCTAAGGCTTTTTTCCTTAAGATGTCACTATCTTGCTTTTGTACTTTCAACAGCATCCTTCATTTGTCTTCTAGTCTTCATGTTCCTCGCATGCTTACTTTTGCATTTAATGTTCATTTGAATGAAATTCAAATATGAACGTTGGAGCGCAAATGCAAGTACTTTCAGCAAGAAGGTCACATATGTATTTCAGCAAGCGGTCAGTCTCAGTTTCAGCAAGCACAACCTACTCTGTCATATAGATTTTCACTTATGCAAGCTGTTGCTGAAATTTTCACTTTCTGAGTAACATGTGCCTTTGTAGATACCATCTTCAGAAATCTTCTTTAGTCTTCAGTCTTCGAATTCTTCAAGTTTCTGAACGGTTCTATTGCTTCAATAGTTCGTTTGTAAAAACAAGGTACATCATCAGCAAAACTAAAGCACCTAACTAGTACCTACACTAAGTCTTCAGCAAACGTTCCTCTTTTACAATATCCTTAAAATTCTAAATTCCTATGGACCTTAAGAGTACTAGTTACTGGACTTTCCTTAATTTAGCATGGTTAATTGCTCATCAAAATTTACAAGTTTCCTAACAAATTTCCCCCTTTTTAATGTTAGCAATCCATGGCTAAATTAATTGTTACCCTTTTAGAGGTTTCTGATGTTGAATAAATCAGTTGAATAATGCAAACATACTTGAATAATAAAACAGTAAGCATAAGTAGATTGCATAATCAAAAACCAATAAGAGTCAAAAGCTTATTGCTGATAGTTATCTTTCAGTAAGTTTACAAGAAAGTTCAGAGATAACTACAAAAATCAGCAAACAAAAACAAACAAAGCTTTTACAAGGGACTTAAGCTATTCCAGCAGAAGATTTCCTCAGAATCTCCCTTACACTCTTCTCAGGAAGCGCAGAAAATTCAACACAGTCCTTCTCGTAATCTTCAAGTAGCTTACGGACTTCAAGTTGAATGATCCTTGTATTCTTGCAGGCAGTATAATGATGGTTTTCACCATTCATTTGTTTGTAGTGAAGTACCCACAAGTGCATGCCCCAATTGCTGGCATGGAGAAGTTGTGTATCTGAAATTCCATTGTTGGCATGAATCTTTCTTAACCAGAGAAGATCTTCTTCTTGATCCTTGGCAGTGAGATAAAAATACTCATAAGGAATGAAGCCATATTTCTTCTTTGACTTCTTGGTTAAAGGATCACTATAGTAAGCAACATCAATCGATTTGATTAAATAAGGCTCTTGATTCATTAGCTTGCCGATAGAAGTTCTTCTTACTAAGACTTCCAGATTCAGCCATTTTGCAGCAATGTTTCTTGGGTAGGGAGGAGGATCCCTATCTTTTCTTTGCACTTTTAATTCAATCCAAGTGTACATTTGATTCAGCACAGCAGTTGGAAACAAATCATTGACCGACAAATCTTCCAGCTTTAAGACCCAGCAACCATGTAGGTTTCTGATCACATTTTGAGTTATTTATTCATTGCTGGTCTTTGTGTATTCAATGCCAGAGCCAATGGCAATGCTGGCTAGCCTCTTTTCTTCCTGTCTTTGCCTTCTTCTTCTTGACTTAGCATTTTCTTGATCTCTTGATGAAGATCTTGAGTCAGAAGAGAAATGTTTGGAATGGCCAGAAGGAGTTAGGGATGTAATTGGTCTAGCTCTTAGTGCTTGAGCTATTGTTTGGTCATCATCATTATCATCATCTTCATTCAGATCTTGATGACTCTCTGTGTGACAGTATTCTTGAGTTTCAGCAGATGTTCTTCTCCTTTTCGGATTTGCTGAATTTCTCTCAGAATCTGTTTCAGCTCGTCTCTTTGAACTTTGATCTCTTTCTTTCAGCAAGAGGTTCTCTGGGAGGTGGACTAGGCAGTATCAATGGCGCTTCAACAGGGGTTTTCTTTACTCTTGAAGATTTTCTTTGTTTATCTTCCCCCTTAGACATGGATTGCATCATTGGGTGAATGTGCAGAGAGAAAAATTCATTGCAATTTTCAGCAAGTTAACTTAGGTTATTGTACTTAAGAATTATTCCTTGCTGATCAGTAGTCAGCTTGGACAGATCTTCTTTAATACTCACCAAGTTCTCCTCATGTCTGCGGTCATTGTCGACTTTTTCTTCAACGAAAGTCTGAGCCTTTTTCAATGCAGTTTTAGCCAGTTTCAATGCTTGACTGACATCTTCTTCATAGCTTTTATGATGTAGACTTATGTCTTTCTGAGCTATTGTAAGAGAAGTAGTGCGTTTCAGCACAGTAGCCAATATCTTGCCAATATCAAGCGGACTCTCAGCAAGCAGTGCATCATCCTCTTCTTTGCATGCTTTGTGAACAACCATGAGTGCCTTAATTCTGGGAGTAAAATCCTCAACATTAGGGAACGACACTAAAAAGAGGGAGTGAGTGAATGAACTTTGATCTCAGTAGCGAATTGATCATCATTTATCAGCAAACGACTTCTTTCAGCATCTCCTTCATCATGATCAAGAGACGGAGGAGGAATTGTAACCACTGTGGGTTCAACTTTCTTTGTCAGTTCTTCTTCATTTGCTGAGAAATTGAAGAGATCTTCTTCGTCGTCAGATTCATCAAGGCCAGCAACCTTGGTTCCTAAATCTTGAGCTTCAATCACTTGTGGTTGGTTTAGACTCAACAATTGGATTTCACCAGCAGTAAGTGGAAGGGAGGGGACTTCCATGTTCTTCACTCTTGAAGAATGAGCAATGTCTAGATTCAGCGTATGTCTAGCATGAATCTGTAGACTGTTTTGAAGTACTCTTTGATAATCTTCATCCATATCTTCATTATCAAGGTTTGGTTCAGTGACCTTGGCATCGAGTAAAGTTAACTCGGCATCAAAAAGCTTGTTTTTGCCTAATTTCATTTCAGCACGCTTGCTGGCGTACTCTTCTTCAGTTTCAACAACTTGTTCAGTTGCTTGAGTACTTGTCTCAGCAGGAGCAGGAGTGGATTCTTGATGCTGACTGGTAGTTTGGTCAACTTTCTGATTTTCAGTAACTTGATGTTCAGTCTCAGCAACTGTCAGCTTAACTCCACCAGCATCAGGACTAGGACCTTGATTATCATCATCATCATCCTTTTTGTCCTTGGAATCTTTTCCTTCATCATCACTTGGATCTTTTGGGATATTTTCATCCTCTTCTTCTTCATCATCGTCCGTTAGTATAACTAACTCAAGATGTTTGTACATAGCTGCGCTAGTTACTTCCTTTTCCTCATTGATTTTGTGGGGATCAGCCACCATGGGTACAAAAGAACCCTTGAGCATCACAGCTTGTTCAGCTGGAGAAGCACTCTTGAATTTAGCTTTCATATTCTCTCTGATTAGAGCAATCAGACTGGAGCTCATTAGCTAAGAATATGTCAGCTCTTTTGGAAGTATGGATTGTACAAAGGTCTCGAGTCTCAGTAAAGAGAGTCTCTTTTTCTTGTTGGACAGATGAAGGTAAAGATCAGAGAAATCCATCCTTCTGTACCTTTGCCAGTTGCTGACAGATTTAGCAACTCTGGTCAAGGTAGTTCTTTTGAAGTTCGAGTAAAGTTCTTCTGAACTTACTTCCAAATCTTCAGTGATGTGAACCACTTTAGTGGTCTCCTTTTGAGCCTGAAAAAGAATAAAATTAAGTTCAGGAAGGTTTTGGAAAATAGTTTTAGAGTCTAAAACTGGAACATGATTTACCTGCTGAAGTTCAGCAAGCTCATGTTGCACACTTTGTTGTGCTGGCACTATTTCCATTGCTTCAGGAGCTTGAGCAGCATCCTTGAAATGTTTATCCTGAAATAATTTTAAGTTAGATACAAGTACTAAGTTGTCAAACTTAGTAGATTTACCAAACACTTCATATACATGCTGAACATGAGTTGTGGAATCTGGTGCAGAAGTTTCAGCAATCTTTTGACTTGTATCTTGAGAAGTCTGTAAGGAAACAATAATATCAGCAAAAGATATAGTTTCAGATATTGAACTTTTGCTTATGTCTGAGTTAACTACCTGCTGAAGAAGGGAAGGTGGTGACTCAGTCCTTTCAGCAATGACAACATCTTCATTATCTGGGACTTGTTGTTCAGCAGACTTATTTTCTTGTTCTATTTAAGAAGGCTGTGCAGATTCAACAATCTCCCTTGTCTGAATTGAGAAGTTGAGCAGAGACATCTTGACCTTTAAGTTCACTGCTAGTCATGACACATCTACTGACTTGTTGGAGGTGTCCAAATCCATTTGCTGGCTTAATTCTGCCAGAACCAGCTGAACCTTGTCAATGGATGTTTTTGGTGAACTAGGTCCAATATTCTCAACATCACGAGATGCATCGTTGAATAGTGTCTCTTGTGGTGTTTCAGCAACCTCTGGGACTTGAACCATTGTAGTCTCAGCAACTGGTTCTTCAGCAATTGCAGCTTCAGTAACTGCATCTTCAACAACTTGATGAGTTGCTTGTTCAGCAACCATCTTTTCAGCAGCATTATCAGCAAGTGCCGCGTTTCTCAGATCAGCAGCAATATCACTTGCTGGTTCCAGAGTATAGTCATCGGGATTATCTACAATGTAGATATCGGGGACTGGGGCTGGAATTTCATTTCCACTGCCTTGTGGTCTTATTTCAGCAGATGTATCAACGTTGGGTTGATTGTTGAAGGCTTCTGCAAACACTTCAACATTGCTGAAGGCTTCTGCAAACACTTCAACAACATCTACTGGAGGGGCTTGTGTTTCAGCAACTCCTGGAGCATCATCTGAAAGATCATGGACAATTGGAATGGTCTTACGAGCCATTGTTTTCTTTCTTGGATAAGCCTTTGTCCGTTTCTTCTTAGGAATGGGGTCAGCTGATGACGCTGCAGTTTGAGTGTCATCATCAGCTTTCCTCTTTTTCTTCTTAGATTTTTCCCTGGGTGAATTAGTTTCAGCAACCACAGTGGCTCCAGCAGCAACATCTGCAGCTGTTGCATTTTCAGCAACGGCTGTTGTACACTTATCTTGTTGATCACCATCTGCAGCAGTTGCATTCATGGACTGATTTTCAGTCTCAGCAACATTTGCAGCTGTTCGATACCTGTCTTGCTGACCAACACTGACAACATTTGCAGCTGTTCGATACCTGTCTTGCTGACCAACACTGACAACATTTGCAGCTGTTGTCTTCTTTTACTTCTTGTCAGCAAGCTTAGGTCCATTCTGCTTGTAGAAAGCTCTTCCCACATTGCATATTGATTTCTTAATCGGCAATGGGTTTCTCAGCTGAATCCTGAAGTGTTCAAGGATATAGCATATTTTCCGTCCATACATTACTGGGAAGGTAGGTGAGACTGTGTTGTCTTCAACCTTTACCTTGAACTTAGTAACACAATCAACAAGTCTGTTGAAAATGTACTTAGCCCAGTTGAGCTCTGTTCTGTTCTCATGGATATGCATCAACAATGACCACCTTCTCAAGCCAACTTGGTCTATTCCTCCAACTTGGGAGTCTAAGACTTTGATTAGTAGCAGAGCTACTAGACCAAGCGAATGGCAGAGATGCTTTCTTTTTACATGCTTTGAAGTCCAAGTCACAGGAGCAATTTGTCCTTTCTTCATCTTTTCATTTCTGACATCACTGTAGAAGGCTTCTATTTCTTCATCAGTGGCAGTGATGTCATCTTCAGTTCCAGTAGTTGGAATCTGAAAGATGTTGGCTAAATCGATCTATTTCAGGATGATTTGCACACCTTGAACTGTGGTGGAAATCACTTTTTCAGTGACTCCTTGTCCATCAGTGAGAGTTTGGATTTATGCATTATTGTAGAATTCCATAGCATCTAACATACTCCCTTTCTTAGGGCGAGCAGTTATGAAGAAAAGAAGGCCTTGTTGATTTATCAAATTTAGCGCCTCTTCATTTTCTTCATCTAATTCTTGTTCATAGAAGTATCTTATATACTTCTCCTTGGCGAATCCACCCCATTGCATCATATTTTCACACTTTGCAGTGTCAAGATATGCAGGCGACATGGGTCTCTCTGTTATTCGGTCGTTTTTCAACACAATTTTCACTGTGTTGGTTGCCGGAGTTTCAACCGGAGTAGTGCTTTTCCCAGCACTATCAGCTTTGGATGACTTTGAGGTCTTAGAGGACTATCTCTTTGGAGCCATTTATTATATAGCAGGAGAGATGTACGAAAAAGATTAACTTGCTTTTTGACCGGAGGTACAATGAATTCAGGGCGCAGGCTATAAAATTTGCAGAGAAAGGAAATGTGAGTTAAAGAATTTTGTCTTTCTCTAACTCTTTGTTTATATAATATCTCTGTTGTCCAAGAAGCTCAACGGTTTTGAGTTCTCATCAAGGGTAAAACAGAGATTCAACTGCGTTAGTGGAGCCTTTGCATTAAATGCGTAGTGGTCCACTAACAAAAACTGTCAGAGCACACTTTCTCTTTGTGATATTAACCGTTAGATCAAAAACTACTTTAAATCAATGGCCACGATTGTATTTCATGTCATGATTAACAGCGAGTTTATCTGTGCCACGATTAACGTCACAAATTGATTTTACCTAGATTCACGGGATTTGATCCTTTTTACCACAGCGCTAATTGCTTGTTAAAGTAAATGTGAATCTTTTCAGCGATTTTGGACAAATTGACTTTGGCACTTACCTTTTTAGGTAACAAGCCTTGTATTTGCTGAAAGTTCCCCCTTAATCAAATATCTCATACTTCTTTAAGTTAAAAGACTTTTTGAGTTCCCGTCTCAGCAAATTCTTTTTATACTAAGATATCCTTTGGTAAAATTCGAGAAGTGTTCTTGCTCTTTGCTGAGTTCCCGTCTCAGGTTTTTCCTTTGATACTTGAATACCTGTTTCAGTATCTTTGATTGTCTGAATGCCCATTTCAACAATCCTTAAAGTTTTTCTCTTTACTGAGTGCCCGTCTCAGCAAGTGATCAAGTTTCCTAACAAATACCCGTTTTGAAGGAATTACTTGTTGAATGCATGTTTCAGCAATCATGTAGTGAACTATCATTTCTTTTAGAGGAAATCAGTGGAAGGAGCTTTATACATGTAAGCATACTTTGGCTTGCTGAATGCTTGTTTCAGCAATCTGCCAATTGTATCCCTTACTATTGAGGTAGTTCAATCAATCCAAGGTTATACCTTAGCATTGCGAATCTATTATCTGGTAGGGGCTTGGTAAAGATGTCAGCAAGTTGATCATCGGTACCTACTTTCACAACCTCAATGTCTCCTTTTTCCACATGATCTCTAATGAAATGATGTCTAATATCAATGTGCTTTGTCCTTGAGTGGAACTTAGGATTTTGCGTGATAGCAATAGCACTTGTATTATCACAAAAGATTGGTGTTTTCATTGCTGAAATACCATAATCTCTTAATTGTTGCTGTATCCATAGGATTTGAGCTGTGCAACAACCAACCGCAATGTACTCAGATTCAGTAGATGAGTTGGCAACACATGTTTGCTTCTTGCTGAACCATGATATTAATCTAGTACCTAGAAACTGACAAGTTCCAGAAGTACTTTTTCTATCAAGAGTTGATCCTCCATGATCAGCATCAGAATACCCAACCAATTCTAGTCCAGAATCTTTAGGATACCATAATCCAACATTGACTGTACCTTTGCCATATTTAAGTATCTTAAGTGCCTTTTTGTAGTGTGATTCTCTTGGATCAGATTGGAATCTTGCACACACACAAACAACATACTGAATGTCAGGTCTACTTGCTGTTAAATACAACAAGGAACCAATGAGCTTCCTATACTTGTGTTCTTCAACACACTTATCTTCTTTAGTATAGCCCAATTTGGTACCAACACTCATAGGGACCTTTTCAGGTTTTTCTTCCTCTTTGATCCTAAACTTTATGAGCATTTCCTTTGCATACTTTGCTTGATTTATGAATATTCCATCCTTGAGTTGCTTGACTTGCAATCCTAGGAAATAATTCAATTTACCCGTAACGACCCAGCCCACTAACGGGCCGAGACCCAGCCCAACGGGCCGGCAAGGTTACTCATGGGTGCTCTCTGGGGTGATATGTTGGACCCAAAGACCAACACGGATTCTAATCCGCGCACTTTGTCCTCACTCGTGCGCGCACCGAGAACTTCTCAGTGGGTCACCCATCCTAGAATTGCTCCAGATCAAGCACGCTTAACTCTGAAGTTCTTCTAGGTGGATTCCCGAAAAGAAAGGTCTTTTCTTGTTGTTTAAAGGGACCAACAAGTGGTATCAGAGCTGGAGGTTCCTTAACCTTCAGCACTGAACCTAGGTCCCCTTAGGTGCTTTCCGTAAATCACTCTCACTTGATCAGTTTGGTAGTCTTTTGCTGACAGGATGTCTTTAGGAGACGCTCCCTTGCTGAAGCTGTAAAACTACGAAAAATGGCGAAACAACATGATGCTACATATTGAGGCCATTAGTGATGAGATGGTTACTTTCATTAATGATGGACCTATCAAAATCACTAAGGTTGAAAGAAGCTTTCCTCACAAAACCACGGATACTACTGGTAAGGAAACTATCTTAGGAGACCCGGTTGACACCGCCATTCCAAAACCTAGAGACGAATGGACTTCCGACGAAGCCAAGAGATTCCGTCTTGATGGCCAAGCAAGAAACATCATCATTTGATCAACTCCGGATACTATACAATAGAAACTGTGGGGTGCCAAAACTGCTAAGGAAGCTTGGAAAATGGTTCAAGATCTTTCTGCTGGATCTGACAAAACCAAGGAAAACAAACTCGAAGTGCTGAAGTTAAAGTTCCAGAACATTAAACAAGGTACAAATGAGTCACTGGAAGACTTGGACTTCAGATTCACAACTCTAGTTAGTGAGATGGCCGCCTTGGGTGTTGGAAATCTTTACTCAGATTCTGAGAAGGTGAAAACCATCATCAGAAGTCTGAACCAAGAATGGATCCACACTCAGAACTTCTACTACAATCAAGGAATGCCAGACATCACACCAACAGAGTTGTTCTCTCATCTTGCTACTGTCAACTACGAGACAAAGCAAAGAGAAAATGTGTTTGCTGAAAAATCGCAAAACATTGCTCTTGCTGCAAAGCCGTCATCTTCTGAAAAGAAGAATGATAAAGAGCATGCTGATGAAAATGCTTTAGTTGTTAAAAACATGAAGAAATTCATCAGTAAGGATCTTGAAAGGTGAAAAGCAAAAGAGAAGCTGAAAAAGCATCTTGGTAACAACTACCATAAGTACAAGAATGAGACTAGCTCGCTGAACAAGCAAGCTCAGCAAGCAAACTCATCAGCAGAACCAGCAGTTGGAAATGATCTTTGTTTTTACTGCAAAAAGCCTGGACACTTCAAAGCAAATTGTCTTTGCTGAAAGGCAAATCTGCTGAAAAGAAGAAGAAGTTCAAAAGAGCTTTTATTGCTAAAGAAAAGAAGAAGCTTCAAGCAAAAATCGATGCATTGTGGATTGATACTAGCTCCGAAGACAGTGAGGAAGAAAGCTCAGACACTTACGATGAAGAAGTCACTCTTGACGTAGAGATTGGCAAGGAAGTTTGTGGAATAGTCATGGAAGCTTATCCAGATGTGTCAAACTACGGGTTCTGCCTCATGGCCGGTCAGGTAAACAGTCCTACCTATGACTCTGACTCAGAAAGTGAAGACGAGATTGACCTTGACAAGATTCAAGGAGAAATCGAAAGATTTGAGAAAACTCTGAGCAAACAGCAAGAGAAACTACAGAATGCTGAAACTCTGACCAAGCAGACTACTGAAAAGTATGTCTTGCTGAAGGAAGAAACAGAAAAGAAAGATGATGAAATAGTGCATCTCAAGAAGTTGATTGCTGAAGCTACAGAGAAGAATTCTCAGATGGCAATAGAATTGGAAGAGTATCAGTCCTCAATTCTAATGGTGGTCAACCAGAACTCTATCAGTTTGGTCAATCTAAGGTTGCTGAAAAATGCAATCAAGTACCTACGACCGTAAAGCCCGCTGTTGCTACTCAAAGTAACAAGACTTTAAAAGGAAAACAGGTTGCTGAAAAGCAAACTGTAAAGAAAAAGGATGTTGTAAAGCATTCTGCCAAACAAGTTGCTGAAAAGCAATTTGTTAAGTCAAAAGGCAAGATTACTAAAAGTAATCAGAAGACCTTTGCTGACAAACCTGAATCAAGTAAGGTTGCTGATACAAAAGTCAGCATTCTCCGAAAAGTGGACTCGGTTTTAAAACCAAGCAAAGTCAACTCTTTCACGAGTATCAGCAAAGTCAGCAAAGATACTTCAAAGAGATGAACAAAATCAAGCCTAAGAGTTCTGACAAGACTCAAAATGCTAGGGCTAGAAGGAACCTTGCTAGAAAAGAACTTACCGAAAAGTATGTTCATCAAAAAGGTCAACCGAGCAAGACACCACATCAGAAAGTGGATTTGATCAGCACGAATCAAAAGTCTTTTGGCTCAAAACCTCCTAGTTCCTCAGCAAGTAGAAAACAAGTCAAAGTTGAAAAACTTAAGACTTGGGTTTCCACTGGACGCATTCTTGAACATGTTAATGGACATCCAATATTGGATAATTAACTTGTTTGCTCTTGATTGTTCATACTTCAGCCATGGAGACAAACGATGCAATCTGGCACTTTGACAGTGGTTGTGGAAAGCACATGACGGGCAACAAGAATAACCTTATAAACTATAGACGGTGGTCTAAAGGTCCAACAATAAGGTTTGCTGGTGGAGGCTCTGGTTCTACAAAAGGCTATGGTGACGTGAAGTTAGGATGCATTACCATTACGGGAGTTCTTTATGTCAAAAATCTTAAGTTTAACCTTTTCAGCATGAGTCAATTCGCTGACAAAGGATACTTCATCAAAATCAAAAGTGATGAATGTAAACTTATAGACTTTGAGACAAAGAAGGTTATTATGATTTCCAGAAGATCAGGAGGCTTGTACACCGTAGATTGGTCTTCAGCAATCGTTGAAAAATTCCTTGTCACAAATCACGATTGCCTTGCTGAAACAGCATGGTTATGGCATAAACGAACAAGTCACCTAAACTTCAAGACGCTAAATAAGCTGTCTAAAAAGGCACTTGTAGTTGGATTACCTAAGGTTACTTTTAAGAAGGTTGGTGTTTGCAATGCATGTCAGCAAGGTAAGCAAACCAAATCTTCTTTTAAGAACAAGGCAGTACCGTCAACTACAAAACCTTTACAACTCTTGCACATGGACTTGTTTGAATCTTCTTCAACAAGCTATGCTGGTAAGAAGTATGGTCTGGTGATGGTAGATGACTATTCAAGATTCACTTGGGTAGTAATTATCAAACACAAATCTGAAACAAGGACTGAAATACCTAATTTGCTGAATAAGCTTGAAGTCATGAAAAATGAAAAGGTAAAAGTCATAAGGACAGACCATGGTACTGAGTTTGTAAACTAGTACATAACTGAGTATTGCACTTCAAAAGGCATACAACATCAGTTATCCTCAGTAAGGACACCACAACAAAACGGTGTTGCTGAAAGGAAGAATCGCACCCTAAAAGAAGCCGCAAGAACAATGCTTGCTGACACTGAAATAAGTGATGCTTACTGGGTTGAAGCGATTAATACCGCCTGTTACACTCAAACAGATGTCTGATTACTAAGGAATACAACAAAACTCCGTATGAGTTGTTTGTTGGAAGACCTCCTAATATCACTCATCTAAGAGTATTTGGTTGTAAGTGTTTCGTTCTTAATAACGGTAGAGAATACCTAAGAACATTTCAACCAAAGGCAGACGAAGCGATATTTCTTGGTTACTCCTTGTATAGTAAAGCTTATAGAGTTTACAACAAAAAGACACAAAAGATCGAAGAATCAGTGCATGTTGTATTCTCCAAAAAGACACAAGGAGTGCCCGCTGAAGAAGAAATATCAGAATGTATGAAAAAGCTAATCATACATGAGCAAAGAACTGAATCTGATGCTAAGCAAATCAAGTCAATTGAACTAAATGATGATTCTGACAATGACTCTCCTCCCCCAAGTCATGACAAGATAAATATAGTTCATGACAAAGAATTTCCAGCAAAAGACGCAGTTGCTCCGGATGTTGCTGAAACTACGCAACCTCCCGTGCCTGCCGATGACTTACCACAATCTAGCAATGCTGAACAAGCAGTTGCTGATGAACCAATCTCAGCAAAGACACAAAATACCAGTAGTACTGAACAAGTACATGCTGAAGAGTCACATGCTGATGAGCAAACGTATCCAGATCCAAAGAGCAGAAAGCCTGTTAACAAATGGATTAGAGATCATCCCTCTACGGATATGATTGGTGATATTGACAAAGGCCAAGTGACTAGATCCAAAGTTTCTGCTACTCATGGACTTGCTGAAGAAGCAAATGTCGTAGAAGTAGAATCTTTGTTCTCTTGCTTTGTTTCAGAAATTGAACCCAAGACCATAGAAGAAGCTCTAAAGCATTCTGAATGGATCAAGGCAATGCAAGAAGAACTGGATCAATTTGAAAGGAACAAAGTCTGGAAACTTGTACCTCTTGCTGAAGGCAAGAAAGCTATTGGTACAAAGTGGGTGTTCAGAAACAAGCTGAGTGAGTCTGGTGAAGTAACAAGAAACAAAGCACGTTTAGTTGCTCAAGGTTACTGTCAGACTGAAGGATTGGACTATGATGAGTCTTATGCACCAGTTGCAAGATTGGATGCAATTAGACTTTTCTTGGCCTTTGTTGCTCACAATGACTTCATTGTTTATCAAATGGATGTTAAAAGTGCATTCTTGAATGCTGAACTTGCTGAAGAAGTCTACTTAGAACAACCCCCTGGCTTTGAACTTCCCTCAGAAACCAAGATGGTATACAAGCTTCAGAAAGCTGTATATGGTCTAAAGCAAGCACCAAGAGCTTGGTATGATACCTTGGCCAAGTTCTTGCTGGATAATGGTTTCAAGAAAGGTGAAGTTGACAAAACCTTGTTTACCATGAACCATGATGGTAAAATACTCTTAGTTCAGATTTATGTGGATGACATAATATTTGGATCTAAGGACAAGCAACTTTGTGATGATTTTGCCAAACTCATGACAAATAAATTTGAAATGAGTATGATGGAAAATTGAATTATTTCCTAGGATTGCAAGTCAAGCAACTCAAAGATGGAATATTCATAAATCAAGAAAAGTATGCGAAAGAAATGCTCATAAAGTTTAGGATCAAAGAGGGAGAAAAACCTGAAAAGATCCCTATGAGTGTTGGTACCAAATTGGCTATACTAAATAAGATAAAAGTGTTGAAGAACACAGGTATAGGAAGCTCATTGGTTCCTTGTTGTATTTAACAGCAGTAGACCTGACATTCAATATGCTGTTTGTGTGTGTGCAAGATTCCAATCTGATCCAAGAGAATCACACTACAAAAAGGCACTTAAGATACTGAAATATGTCAAAGGTACAATCAATGTTGGATTATGGTATCCTAAAGATTCTGGACTTGAATTGGTTGGTTATTCTGATGCTGATCATGGCGGATCAACTCTTGATAGAAAAAGTACCTCTGGAACTTGTCAATTTTTGGGTACTAGATTAATATCATGGTTCAGCAAGAAGCAAACCTGTGTTGCCAATTCATCTACTGAATCTGAGTATATTGCGGCTGGTTGTTGCAGAGCTCAAATCCTATGGATTCAGCAACAATTAAGAGATTATGGTATTTCTGCAAAGAAAACACCAATCTTTTGTGATAATACAAGTGCTATTGCTATCACGCAAAATCCTAAGTTTCACTCAAGGACTAAGCACATTGATATTAGACATCATTTCATTAGATATCATGTGGAAAAAGGAGATATTGAGCTAGGTTGTAAAAGTGGGTACTGATGATCAACTTGCTGACATCTTTACCAAGCCCCTACCAGATAATAGATTCGCAATGCTAAGGTATAACCTTGGATTGATTGAATTACCTCAATAAGGGATACAATTGGCAGATTGCTGAAACAGGCATTCAACAAGCCAAAGTATTCTTACTTGAATAAAAGCTCCTACCACTGATTTCTTCTAAAAAGAAATGATAAGTCACTACATGATTGCTGAAACAGGCATTTAGCAAGTAATTCCTTCAAAACGGGTATTTGTTAGGAAACTTGATCACTTGCTGAGACGGGCACTCAGTACGAGAAAAACCTTAAAGATTGCTGAAACATGCATTCAGACAATCAAATATACTGAAACAGGTATTTAAGTATCAAAGGAAAATTCTGAGACGGGAACTCAGAAAAGAGCAAACTCACTTCTCAGATTTTACCAAAAGGTAGCTCAAGATAAAAAGAATTTGCTGATACGGGAACTCAGAAATATCTTTTAACTTAAAGAAATTTGACATGTCTGATTAATGTTGGAACTTTCAGCAAGTAACAAGGCTGGTTACACAAACTCGCTGAAAAGATTCTTGTTTACTTAAGCAAGCAATCAAATCCAATAAATCTAGGTAAAATCAATTTGTGACGTTAATCGGGCACATATAAACTCGCTAATAATCATGACATGAAATACAATCGTGGCCATTGATTAAAAGGCGTTTTTTATCTAACGGTTAACATTGCAAAGAGAAAGAGTGCTCTGACGGGTTTTGTTAGTGGGCCACTACGCATTTGATGCAAAGGCTCCACTAACTCTATTGAATCTCTGATTTACCCTTGCTGAGAACTCAAAATCGATTGAGCTTCTTGCACATCAAAGACACTATATAAACAAGGAGTTAGAGAAAGACAAATTCTTTAACTCACATTTCCTTTCTCTACAAATTTTCGCCTGAATCTACTGTACCTCCGGTAAAAAAGCAAAGTAATCTTTTTCGTACACATTTCTCACCCTATAAAAACAATGGCACCAAAAAACAGTCCTCTAAGACTTCAAAATCATCTAAGGTTGACAGTGCTGGAAAAAGCACTGCTCCGGTGATAACTCCGGTGACCAACACAGTGAAAATTATGTTGAAAAATGATAGAATAACCGAGAAACCCATGCCGCCTGCATATCTAGACACTGCAAAGTGTGAGATGATGATGCAATGGGGTGGTTTTGCCAAAGAGAAGTATATCCAATACTTCTATGAACAAGAACTTGACGGTGACAATGAAGAGGCACTTGACTTGTTAAAACAGCAAGGCCTCACTCTCTTTATAACAGCTCGCCCTAAGAAAGTGAGTATGTTAGATACAATGGAGTTCTACAATAATGCAGAAATCCAGACTCTAACTGATGGTCAAGCAGTCACAGAAAAAGTGATCTTCACCACAGTTGAGAATGTGCAAATAGTCCTGAAATGGACTGATTTAGTCGACATCTTTCAGATTCCGACCACTGGAACTAAAGATGACATCACTGCCACTGAAGAAGAAATCGAAGCCTTCTACAGTGATGTCAGAAATGAGAGAATGAAGAAAGGAGAGATTGCTCCCGTGACTTGGACAAAGCACGTTAAGAGGAAGCATCTCTGTCATTCACTTGGTCTAGTAGCTCTGCTACTAATCAAAGTCTTGGACTCCCATGTTGGAGGAATAGACCAAGTAGGTTGAGAAGGTGGCCGCTGCTGATGCATATATATGAGAACAAAACTGAGCTCAACTGGGCAAAGTACATTTTCAACAGACTTGTTGATTGTGGTACTAAATTCAAGGTTAAGGTTGAAGACAACAAGGTCTCACCTACCTTCCCAGTCATGTATGGACTAAAAATATGCTATATCCTTGAACACTTCAGGATTCAGCTGAGAAACCCATTGCCGATTAAGAAATCAGTATGCAATGTGGGAAGAGCCTTCTACAAGCAAAATGCACCTAAGCTTGCTGATAAGAAACTGGAAAAATCAAAGAAGACAACAGCTGCAAATGTTGTCAGCACAAGTCATCAAGAAAGGTATACAACAGCTGCAGATGTTGTCACCACTACTCAGCAAGAAAATGTTCCAACAACTGAAAAAGTTGTTGATGAAACTGTTGTAGATGGTGATCAACAAGGTAAGTGTACAACAGTCGTTGCTGAAAATGCAACTACTGACGCTCCTGCTGGAGAGAAACTTGAAAAATCTAAGAAGAAAAAGAGGAAAGCTGATGATGACACTCAGACTGCAGCGTCATCAGCTAACCCCGTCCCCCAGAGAAAAAGGACAAGTAACCCAAGAAAGAAAACACTGGCTCGCAAGTCAGTACCAATTGTCCATGATCTTTCGGATGATTCTCCGCAGTTGTTGAAACACAAGTTCCAGTAGATGTTGATGAAGTGGTTACTGAAACCTACGTCAGCAATGTTGAAGTGTTTGCGGAAGCCTTCAACAATCAACTCAATGTTGATACATCTACTGAGAAGAGACCACAAGGCAGTGGAAATAAAATTCTTGCCTCAATCCCAAATATCTACATTGATATTGCTGCTGATATAAGAACCGCGGCACTTGCTGATGCTGCCAATGCTGAAAAGATGGTTGCTGAACAAGCAACTCATCAAGTTGCTGAAGAACCAGTTGCTAAGACTGCAATGGTTCAAGTCCCAGAGATTGCTGAAACACCACAAGAGACACTATTCGACGACGCATCCCATGATGCTGAGAATACTCGACCTAGTTCACCAAAAACATCCATTGACAAAGTTCAGCTGGTGCTGATAGAACTGAGCCAGCAAATGGATTTGGAGATGGATGACAACTCCAACAAATCGGTAGATGTTTTCATGACAAGTAGTGAACTCAAGGGTCAAGATGTCTCTGCTCAAGTTGTCATTTCAGAGACAAGGGAGATTGCTGAACCCGCACAACTTTCTCAAACAGAAAAAAAAAAAAAAGTCTGCTGAAGAAAAAGTCCCAGATACTGAAGAAGCTGTCATTGCTGAAAGGACTAAGTCACCACTTGTCCTTCTTCAGCAGGTAGTTAACTCAACCATAAGAAAAACTTCACTATCTGAACTCATTCTTTTGCTAATATAATGATTTCTTTACAGACTTCTCAAGATACAAGTCAGAAGGTTGCTGAAGCCTCTGGACCAGAATCCACACCTCCTGCTCAGCAGGATGAACAATTCAAGGATGCTTTTCAAGCTCCTGAAGCAATGGAAATAGTACCAGCACAAACAAGTGTGCAACATGAGCTTGCTGAATCTCAGCAGGTAAATCATGCTCCAGCTTTGGACTCTAAAACTATTCTCCAAAACTTTCCTGAACTTAATTTTGTTCTTTTTCAGGCTCAAAAGGAGACCACTTAAGTGGTTCACATCACTGAAGATCCGAAAGTAAGTTCAGAAGAACTTTACTCAGACTTCAAGAAAACTACCTTGTCCAGAGTTGCTAAGTCTGTCAGCAACTGGAAAAGGTACAGAAGGATGGACTTTTCTGACCTTCATCTTCATCTATCCAACGAGAAAAAGAGAATTTCTCTGCTGAAACTCGAGACTTTTGTGCACTCCATACTTCCAGAAGAGTTGACATATTCTCAGCTCATGAGCTCAAGTCTGATTGCTCTAATCAGAGAGAATATGAAAGCCAAATTCAAGAGTGCCTCTCCAGCTGAACAAGCTGTGATGCTCAAGGGTTCCTTTGTACCCGTGGTGGCTGATCCCCACAAAATCAATGAAGAAGTGGAAGTTACGAGTGTTGCACTATACAAACTTCTTGAGTAGGTTATACTGACGGATGATGATGAAGAAGAAGAAGATGAGAACATTCCTACAGATCCCAGTGATGATGAAGGAAAAGATTCTAAGGATAAAAAGGACGACGATGATGATAATCAAGGTCCTAGTCCTGATGCTGGTGGACTTAAACTGACAGTTGCTGAGACTGAACATCATGACAATCAGCAAGCTGATCAAACACCAAGTCAGCAACAAGAATCCAATCCTGCTCCTGCTGAGACAAGTACTCCAGCACCTGTACAAGGCGCTGATACTAAAGAAGAGTACGCCAGAAAGCGCGCTGCTTTGAAACTAGGCAAAAGCAAGCTTTCTGATGCCGAGTTATATTTACTCGAAGCCAAGGTCACTGATCCAAACCTTGATGATGAAGAATTGGATGAAGATTATCAAAGAGCACTTCAAAACAGTCTACAGATTCATGTAAGGCATACGCAGAATCTAGACATTGCTCAATCTTCAGGAGTGAAGCTTAAGGAAGTCCCCTCCCTTCCACTTACTACTGGTGAAACCCCACTTATTGAGTCTCAAACGTTGCCCTCAGCAACTACTCAATTAAAAGTCACTACTGGTGAAACTCCAGTTGTTGAGTCTGAAGCGTTGCCATCAGCAACCACTCAACCAAAAGGGAATGAAGCTGCAGATTTAGGAACCAAGGTTGCTGGCCTTGATGAATCTGATGACGAAGACGATCTTTCATCAAATGAGGATGATCAATCAAAGAAAGGTGAACCCACCGTGGTCACAATTCCTCCTCCTGATCATGAAAATGATGTAGGAGATGACTTAAGAAGCCATTTGCTGACCAGAGATGATCAATTCGCTACTGAGCTTAAAGTTCATTCCTTGACCCCGACTTTAGTGCCGTTTCCACATGTGGAGGATTTTACTCCAAGAATTTTGGCACTAATGGAAGTCCACAAAGCCTGCAAAGCAGAAGATGATGCACTGCTTGCTGAGAGTCCGCTTGACATCGGCAAAATACTGGCTACTGTGCTGAAACGCACTACTTCTCATACCATAGCTCAGAAATACATAAGTCTATACCACAAAAGCTATGAAGAAGATGTCAGTCAAGCACTCAAACTAGCAAAGTCTGCATTGGAAAAGGCTCAGACTTTCATTGAAGACAAAGTCGAAACAGAGCGCAGACATGAGGAAAACTTTGTGAGTATCAATCAAGAATTGTCAAAGTTGACCTCTGATCAGCAGGCAATTATCATGAAGTACAATAGCCTAAGTACTCTTGCTGAAAATTGCAATGAGTTCTTTTCTCTGCACATTACTCCAATGATGCAATCCATGTCTAAGGGGGAAGATAAGAAAAAGAAATCTTCAAGAAAGAAAACCCCTGCTGAAGCGCCACTGACTATAGAACCTCTTGCTGAAAAAGAGCAAAGTTCTAAAAGACAAGCTGAAGCAGATTCTGAGTTGAATTCAGCAAATCCGAAAAAGAGAAAAACTTCTGCTGAAACTCATGAATACTGTCACACTGAAAGTCATCAAGATCTGAATGAAGATGATGATGATGATGACAATCAGACTATAGCTCAAGCTATAAGAGCTAGACCAATTACAGCCTTAACTCCGTCTGGCCATTCAAAACATTTCTCTTCTGACTCAAGATCTTCAGCAAGAGATCAAGAAAATGCAAAGTCAAGAAGAAGAAGGCAAAGACAGGAAGAAAAGAGGCTTGCCGGCATTGCCATTGGCTCCAGTATTGAATACACAAAGACCAGCAATGAGGAAACTACTTAAAATGTGATCAGAAATGTTCATGGTTGCTGGATCTTAAAGCTGGAAGACTTATTGGTAAATGATTTCTTTCCAACAGTTGTACTGAATCAAATGTACACTTGGATTGAATTAAAAGTGAAAAGAAAAGAAAGAAATCCTCCTCCCTTCCCAAGAAACATAGATGGGAGATGGCTGAATCTGAAAGTCTTGGTAAGAAGAACTTCAATTGGCAAGAATGTAAAACAAGAACCTGAACTGATTAAACCAATTGATGTTGCCTATTACTCTGACCCTATAACCAAGAAGTCAAAGAAGAAATATGGATTGATTCCTTATGAGTATTTCTATCTCACTGCTAAGGATCAAGAAGAAGATCTTCGCTGGTTAAGGAAGATTCATGCTAACAAAGGCATTTCAGATACACAACTTCTCCATGCCAGCAATTGGGGCATGCACTTGTGGGTGTTGCACTACAAATTAATGAATGTTGAAAAACATCATTATACCGCCTGCAAGAACGCAAGAATCATTCAGCTCGAAGTCCGTAAGCTACTTGAAGATTACGAAAAGGACTGTGTTGAATTTTCTGCACTTGCTGAGAAAAGTGTAAGGGAGATTCTGAGAAAATCTTCTGCTGAAAGAGCTTAAGTCCCTTGTAAAAGCTTTGTTTAGTTTTATTTGCTGATTTTGTGTAGTTATCTCTGAACTTTCTTGTAAATTTACTGAAAGATAACTATCAGCAATAAAGCTTTTGACTCTTATTGGTTTTTGATTATGCAATCTACTTATGCTTACTCTTTTATTATTCAAGTATGCATGCATTAATCAACTGATTTATTCAACATCAGAAACCTCTAAAAGGGTAACAATTAATTTAGCCATGGATTGCTAACATCAAAAAGGGGGAAATTTGTTAGGAAACTTGTAATTTTGATGAGCAATTAACCATGCTAAATTAAGGAAAGTCCAGTAACTAGTACTCTTAAGGTACATTGGAATTTAGAATTTTAGAGGACATTGTAAAAGAGGAACGTTTGTTGAAGACTTAGAGTAGGTGCTAGATAGGTTTGTTTTACCGCTTATGATGTATCTTGTTTTCTGAAAAGAAAAACAACCTATTGAAGCATTTGCTGATGATGTACTTTGTTTACACAAACAAACTATTGAAGCATTTAGAACCGTTCAAAAACTTGAAGAATTCGAAGACTGAAGACTAGAAGATTTCTGAAGATTGTTATCTACAAAGGCACATGTTGCTCAGAAAGTGGAAACTTCAGCAACAGCTTGCATAAGTGAAAATCTAAACGACAGAGTAGGTTGTGCTTGCTGAAACTGAGACTGACCACTTGCTGAAAAACATATGTGACCTCCTTGCTGATAATACTTGCATTTGCGCTCCAACGTTCATATTTGAATCTCATTCAAATGAACATTAAATGCAAAGCATGCACGCGAAGGACATGAAGACTAGAAGACAAATAAAGGACGCTGTTGAAAGTACAAAAGAAAGATAGTGACATCTTCAGGAACAAAAGACTTAGAATTCAAAATTCAAACGGCTCCCTTGATTCACTATAAATAGAGGTCATCCGGCAAAGAGTTGAAGTGTGTCAACAACGTGATCAAACTCTCACTTGTGCTTAAAACTCACATACCCTTCAAATACTCTTTACTGCCTTTGATCCGTTCCAAGAATTAAAGTTTTGAAAAAGCTACTTGTGAAGAAGTAGAACATACACGGCTAAGAAATTAGTTAAGTGTTCTTTCTTTCGAACAAGAACAAGTCTTGACACCAGAAATAATCAAACTTGTTTACTGCAAAGTATTCAAAATTTTGTTTCTTAGATTACTTGTTGTAGATGAATAAGTTATAATCAAGTTATCTCATCCCAAACCTCTCTAACTGAAAATACACCCTTTCAGGCGTGAAATTTAGGGGGAACTTAATCGAGCATAGAGTTGCTGATTAAAAGTCCCAAGTTTGGTGGAGAACAAGATTTCATTCTCTAGTTAGCCTGGAAACGAAGCAAGTGTGCTTTGGTTTCTGTTTTAATTGCTCTAGATAGGTGTTGTAAGGAACCTCAAACTTGTCTTAGTGGATTCAGTCCTAGAAAGGATAAAGTGGATTAGTTGAGAGATTACGCCACTCTTAGATACCACTATAAAAGTGTTTGTCTGATTTACTTACTGCATTTAGTTTTCAGCAAAGCATATCTATCTGTACACAATCACTCTGTTCACTTGCTGAAACTATCACTTACTAACAAGCACTTATTGTATCAAAGACTTCCGCTCTCTGTTTTTAAGTATCAGCAAAACTCGTTACTGAAAAGTAACTTGCGCTTGCTGAGAAAGTTAAGTATCAACAAACTCATTACTGAAAAGTAATAAGTCCTTGCTGAGAAAGTTTTTAAACAACGAAAGTTTGAAAAGACTATTCACCCCCCCCCTCTAGTCTTTTCTTGTTGTTTAAAGGGACCAACAGATCCAAATATTATGTCATCCACATAAATCTGAACTAAGAGTATTTTAGCATCATGGTTCATGGTAAACAAAGTTTTGTCAACTTCACCTTTCTTGAAACCATTATCCAGCAAGAACTTTGCTAAGGTATCATACCAAGCTCTTGGTGCTTGCTTTAGATCATATACAGCTTTCTGAAGCTTGTATACCATCTTGGTTTCTGAGGGAAGTTCAAATCCAGGGGGTTGTTCCAAATAGACTTCTTCAGCAAGTTCACCATTTAAGAATGCACTTTTAACATCCATTTGATAAACAATGAAGTCATTGTGAGCAGCAAAGGCCAAGAAAAGTCTAATTGCATCCAATCTTGCAACTGGTGCATAAGACTCATCATAGTCCAATCCTTCAGTCTGACAGTAACCTTGAGCAACTAAACGTGCTTTGTTCCTTGTTACTTCACCAGACTCACTCAGCTTGTTTCTGAACACCCACTTTGTACCAATTGTTGTCTTGCCTTCAGCAAGGGGTACAAGTTTCCAGACTTTGTTCCTTTCAAATTGATCCAGTTCTTCTTGCATTGCCTTGATCCATTCAGAATGCTTTAAAGCTTCTTCTATGGTCTTGGGTTCAATTTCTGAAACAAAGCAAGAGAACAAAGCTTCTACTTCTACGACTTTTGCTTCTTCAGCAAGTCCACGAGTAGCAGATACTTTGGATCTAGTCACTTGGCGTTTGTCAATATCACCAATCATATCCGTAGAGGGATGAACTCTAATCTATTTATTAACAGGTTTTCTGCTCTTTGGATCTGGATAAGTTTGCTCATCAGCATGTGACTCTTCAGTATGTATTTGCTCAGTACTACTGGTATTTTGTTGTGTCTCTGCTGAGATTGGTTTATCAGCAACTGCTTGTTCAGCATTGCTAGATTGTGGTAACTCGTCAGTAGGCACAGGAAGTTGCATTGTTTCAGCAACATCCGGAGCAACTGCGTCTTTTGCTGGAAATTCTTTGTCATGAACTATATTTATCTTCTCATGACTCGGGGGAGGAGAGTCATTGTCAGAATCATCATTTTGTTCAATTGACTTGATTTTCCTAGCATCAGATTCAGTTCTTTGCTCGTGTATGAGTAGCTTCTTCATACAATCTGATATTTCTTCTTCAGCAGGCACTCCTTGTGACTTTTCATAGAATACAACATGCACTGATTCTTCGATCTTTTGTGCCTTTTTATTGTAAACTCTATAAGCTTTACTATGCAAGGAGTAACCAAGAAATATCGCTTCGTCTGCCTTTGGTTGAAATGTTCTTAGGTATTCTCTACCATTGTTAAGAATAAAACACTTACAACCAAATACTCTTAGATGGTTGATGTTAGGAGGTCTTCCAACAAATAACTCATATGGACTTTTGTTGTATTCCTTAGTAATCATACATCTGTTTTGAGTATAGCAGGCGGTATTAATCGCTTCAACCCAGTAAGCTTCACTTATTTCAGTGTCAGCAAGCATTGTTCTAGCAGCTTCTTTTAGGGTGCGATTCTTCCTTTAAGCAACACCATTTTGTTGTGGTGTCCCTACTGAGGATAACTGATGTTGTATGCCTTTTGAATTGCAATACTCAGTTATGTACTGGTTCACAAACTCAGTACCATGGTCTGTTCTTATGACTTTTACCTTGTCATTTTTCATGACTTCAAGCTTATTCAGTAAGTTAGGTATTTCAGTCCTTGTTTCAGACTTGTGCTTGATAAATACTACCCAAGTGAATCTTGAATAGTCATCTACCACCACCAGACCATACTTCTTACTAGCATAGGTTGTTGAAGAAGATTCAAACAAGTCCATGTGCAGGAGTTGTAAAGGTGTTGTAGTTGACGGTACTGCCTTGTTCTTAAAAGAAGATTTGGTTTGCTTTCCTTGTTGACATGCATTGCAAACACCATCCTTCTTGAAAGTGACCTTAGGCAATCCAACTACAAGTGCCTTTTTAGACAGCTTATTCAGCGTCTTGAAGTTTAGGTGACTTGTTCTTTTATGCCATAACCATGCTTTTTCAGCAAGGCAATCATGATCTGAGACAAGGCATTTTTCAACGATTGCTGAAGACCAATCTACAGTGTACAAACCTCCTGATCTTCTAGCAACCATAATAACCTTCTTTGTCTCAAAGTCTATAAGTTTACATTCATCACTTTTGATTTTGATGAGATATCCTTTATCAGCGAATTGACTCATGCTGAAAAGGTTAAACTTAAGATTTTTGACATAAAGAACTCCCGAAATGGTAATGCATCCTAACTTCACGTCACCATAACCTTTTGTAGAACCAAAGCCTCCACCAGCAAACCTTATTGTTGGACCTTTAGACCACCGTCTATAGTTTATAAGGTTATTCTTGTTGCCCGTCATGTGCTTTCCACAACCACTGTCAAAGTGCCAGATTGCATTGTTTGTCTCCGTGGCTGAAGTCTGCACAATCAAGAGCAAACAAGTTAATTATCCAATATTGGATGTCGATTAACATGTTCAAGAATGCGTCCAGTGGAAACCCAAGTCTTAAGTTTTTCAACTTTGACTTGTTTCTACTTGCTGAGGAACTAGGAGGTTTTGAGCCGAAAGACTTTTGATTCTTGCTAATCAAATCCACTTTCTGATGTGGTGTCTTGCTCGGTTGACCTTTTTGCTGAACATACTTTTCAGTAAGTTCTTTTCTGGCAAGGTTCCTTCTAGCCCTAGCGTTTTGAGTTTGTCAGAACTCTTACGCTTGGTTTTATTCATTTCTTTGAAGTATATTTGCTGACTTTGCTTATACTCATGAAAAAGTTGACTTTGCTTGATTTTGAAACCGAGTCCACTTTTCGGAGAATGCTGAGCTTTTGTCTTAGTAACCTTACTTGATTCAGGTTTGTCAGCAAAGGTCTTCTGATTACTTTTAGTAATCTTGCCTTTTGACTTAACAAATTGCTTTTCAGCAACTTGTTTGGCGGAATACTTTACAGCATCGTTTTTCTTAACAGTTTGCTTTTCAGCAACCTGTTTTCCTTTTAAAGTCTTATTACTTTGAGTAGCAACAACGTGCTTTACGGTCGTAGGTTCTTGATTGCATTTTTCAGCAACCTTAGATTGACCAATCTGATAGAGTTCTGGTTGACCACTATCAGTTGCGCGTACAAAGGTAATTGGTGATTTGTCTTTACTCAAGATTATTACGTCATCACCTTCATACGTTGCACCTAAACCTTCTTTCTGAGATGGATCTCTCGTATAAGAGTTTAGTTCAGTCAGCGTATTACTTGCATCAGCATAGGATTTGAAATTGATTTTCATCTTTTTCATTTCTTGTATTTCAGCAAGTAACTTTAGAACTGAGGACTGATACTCTTCCAATTCTATTGCCATTTGAGAATTCTTCTCTGTAGCTTCAGCAATCAACTTCTTGAGATGCAATATTTCAGCATCTTTCTTTTCTGACTCTTCTTTCAGCAATACGTACTTTTCAGTAGTTTGCTTGGTCAGAGTTTCAGCATTCTGTAGTTTCTCTTGCTGTTTGCTCAGAGTTTTCTCAAACCTTTCGATTTCTCCTTGAATTCTATCAAGGTCAATATCATCTTCACTTTCTGAGTCAGAGTCAGAAGCAGGACTATTTACCTGACCGGCCATGAGGCAGAATTCGTAGTTTGACACATCTGGATAAACTTCCATAGCTATTCCACAAACTTCCTTGCTGATCTCTACGTCAAGAGTGGCTTCTTCTTCTTCAGTGTCTGAGCTTTCTACCTCACTGTCTTCGGAGCTGGTATCAATGCACAACGCATCGATTTTTGCTTGAAGCTTCTTCTTTTCTTCAGCAATAAAAGCCCTTTTGAACTTCTTCTTCTTTTCAGCAGATTTACCTTTTAGCAAAGGACAATTTGCTTTGAAGTGTCCAGGCTTTTTGCAGTAAAAGCGGAGATCATTTCCAACTGCTGGTTCTTCAAAGGAATTTGCTTGCTGAGCCTACTTGTTCAGCGAGCTAGCCTCATTCTTGTATTTATGGTAGTTGTTACCAAGATGCTTTTTCAGCTTCTATTTTGCTTTTCGCCTTTCAAGTTCCTTACTGATGAATTTCTTCATGTTTTTAACAACTAAAGCATTTTCATGAGCAGGCTCTTTATCATTCTTCTTTTCAGAAGATGATGGCTTTGCAGCAAGAGCAATGTTTTGCGATTTTTCAGCAAACACATTTTCTCTTTGCTTTGTCTCGTAGTTGACAGTAGCAAGATGAGAGAACAACTATGTAGGTGTGATGTTTGGCATTCCTTGATTATAGTAGAAATTCTGAGTATAGATCCATTCTTGGTTCAGACTTCTGATAATGGTTTTCACCTTCACAGAATCTGAGTAAAGATTTCCAACTCCTAAGGCAGCCATCTCACTTACTAGAGTTGTGAATCTGAAGTCCAAGTCTTCTAGTGACTCATTTGTACTTTGTTTAAAGTTCTGGAACTTTAACTTCAGCACTTCGAGTCTGTTTTCCTTGGTTTTATCAGATCCAGCGCAAAGATCTTGAACCATTTTCCAAGCTTCCTTAGCAGTTTTGGCACCCCACACTTTACACTGTATAGTATCCGGAGTTGATCGAATGATGATGTTTCTTGCTTGTCCATCAAGACGGAATCTCTTAGCTTCGTCGGAAGTCGATCTCTTGGTTTTGGAACGGCGGTGTCAACCGGTTCTCCTAAGATAGTTTCCTTACCAGTGGGATCCGTGGTTTTGTGAGGAAAGCTTCTCTCAAGTTTAGTGATCTTGATAGGTCCATCATTTATGACAGTGACCATTTCATCACTAATGGCCTCAAGATGTAACATCATGTTGTTTCGCCATTTTTCATAGTTTTCCAGCTTCAGCAAGGGAGCGTCTCCTATAGACATCCTGTCAGCAAAAGACTACCAAACTGATCAAGTGAGAGTGATTTACGGAAAAGCACCTAAGGGGATCTAGGTTTAGTGCTGAAGGTTAAAGAACCTCCAGCTCTGATACCACTTGTTGGTCCCTTTAAACAACAAGAAAAGACTAGAGGGGGGGTGAATAGTCTTTTCAAATTTTCGTCGTTTAAAGATTTTCTCAGCAAGGGCTTATTACTTTTCAGTAATGAGTTTGCTGATACTTAACTTTCTCAGCAAGTACTAGTTACTTTTCAGCAACTGGTATTACTGGTACTTAAAAACAAAGTGCGGAAGTCTTTATACAATAAGTGATTTTCAGTAAGTGCTAGTTTCAGCAAGTGAGCAGAGTGACAGTGTACAGATAGATAAGCTTTTTGAAAACTAAATGCAGTAAATTAAATCACACAAACACTTTTTTATAGTGGTATCTGAGAGTGGCGTAATCTCTCAACTAATCCACTTTGTCCTTTCTAGGACTGAATCCACTAAGATAAGTTTGACGTTCCTTACAACACCTATCTAGAGCGATTCTTCAGAAACCAAAGCACACTTGCTTCGTTTCCAACCTAACTAGAGAACGAAACTTTGTTTTCCACCAAACTTGGGACTTATAATCAGCAACACTATGCTTGATTAATTTCCCCCTGAATTTCACGCCTGAAAAAGGGTGTTTATCAGTTAGAGAGGTTTGGGATGAGATGACTTGAGTATAACTTACTCAGCTATAACAAGTAATCTAATAAACAAAACTTTGAATACTTTGCAGTAAACAAGTTAAGTTGTTTCTGGTGTCAAGACTTGTTCTTGTTCGAACGAAAGAACACTTAACTAATTTCTTAGCCGTGAATGTTCTACTTCTTCACAAGTAGCTTTTGTTTCAAGCTTTAAGCCTTGGAACGGATCAATAGGTAGTAAAGAGTAAGAAAGATGAGTGTTTAAGCACAAGTGAGAGTTTGATCACGTTGTTGACACCCTTCTACTCTTTGCCGGATGTCCTATATTTATAGTGAATCAAGGGAGCATTTGAATTTCAAATTCTAAGGCTTTGTTCCTTAAGATGTCACTATCTTGTTGTTGTACTTTCAGCAGCGTCCTTCATTTGTCTTCTAGTCTTCATGTTCTTCGCATGCTTACTTTTGCATTTAATGTTCATTTGAATGAAATTCAAATATGAACGTTGGAGCGCAAATGCAAGTACTTTCAGCAAGAAGGTCATATATGTATTTCAGCAAGCGTCAGTCTCAGTTTCAGCAAGCACAACCTACTCTGTCATATAGATTTTCACTTATGCAAGCTGTTGCTGAAATTTCCACTTTCTGAGCAACATGTGCCGTTGTAGATACCATCTTCAGAAATCTTCTTTAGTCTTCAGTCTTCGAATTCTTCAAATTTCTGAACGGTTCTAGTGCTTCAATAGTTCGTTTGTAAAAACAAAGTACATCATCAGCAAAACTAAAGCACCTAACTAGTACCTACACTAAGTCTTCAGCAAACTTTCCTCTTTTACAATGTCCTTAAAATTCTAAATTCCTATGGACCTTAAGAGTACTAGTTACTGGACTTTCCTTAATTTAGCATGGTTAATTGCTCATCAAAATTTACAAGTTTCCTAACAGATTTCTACAACAGTACAGGGAAACAAAATCATTCTGAAATGGATTGATTTGACAAATATCTTTCAGATTCCAACTACTAGAACTGAAGATGACATCACTGCCATTGTTGAGGAGATTGTAGCCTTCTACAGTGATGTCAGAAATGAAAGGATGAAGAAAGGAGAAATTGCTCCTATTACTTGGAACAAGTTCACAAAGAGAAAGCATCTTTTTCATTCTCTTGGACTAGTAGCGTTTCTACTCATAAAAGTCTTAGACTCCCAAGTCGGAGGAGTAGACCAAGTCGACCTGAAAAGATGGCCATTGCTGATGCACATTTATGAGAACAAAACCGACATCAACTGGGCTAAATACATCTTCAACAGATTTGTTGATTGTATTTCAGAGTTCAAAGTCAAGGTGGAAGACAATACTGTCTCGCCAATGTTCCCAGTGATGTATGTACTAAAGATTTGTTACATCTTGGAACATTTCCAGATCAAGCTAAGAAACCCATTGCCAATCAAAAAGTCAGTATGCAATGTGGGAAGAGCTTTCTACAAGCTAAATGGACCAAAGGATGCTGACAAACATTCCAAGAAAGCAACATGGTCAAATGTTGTTGATACTGTTGCGGTTGCTGACACTAAGGCACCCAGCAAGGGATAAAAGAAGAGAAAAGCTGATGATGACACTCAAACTGCAGCTTCATCAGCTGATCGTGTTCCCAAGAAGGCTAGAACAAAAACCTTCCCAAGGAAGAAAACGACGGCAAGAAAGTCAGTTCTGATCGTTCATGAGATACAGGACGATGATACAACCGTGGTTGCTGAAAAGCAAGCCACTCCGGTAGTTGTTGTAGAAGCACCTGCTGAAGCTTCTACAAATCCAATAAATTTGGATACATCTACTGAAGGAAGACCACAAGGTAGTGGAAATTAAATTCCTGCCTTAGAAAGAATTGATGATGTCTACATTGTAGATAATCTTGAGGATACAACACTTGAACCAGCAAGTGATATTGCTGCAGACCTCAAAAAGGCTGCACTTGCTGGAAATGTTGCCAACAAAGCAACAAAAGAAAAAGAGACAGTTGCTGAGATAGCAACTAGTCAAGAAAAGAAAGTTGCTGAAACAGCAACTATTGACGAACCAGTTGCTGAAACTGCAACTATTCAAAATCAAGAGTTTACTGAAACTCATCACGAAGCATCATTCGACGCCGCATCTCATGATGCTGAGAATGCAAGACCAAGTTCACCACTCACTTCAATAGACAAAGTCCAACTAGTACTGGCTGACCTAAGCTAGAAAATGGACATGGAGATTGATGATAACTCCAACAAGTCAGTGGACCTTTTCATGACAAGTAGTGAACTAAGAGGTCTAGATGCTTCTGCTCAACCTGTCCATTCAGAGACAAGGGAGATTGTTGATACTACACAACTTTCTCATTTAGAGCAAGAAAAGAAGTCTGCTGAAGATCTGGTCCCAGATAATGAAGAAACAAACAATGCTGAAGGGACTGAGTCACCACCTGTCATTCTTCAGCAGGTAGTTAACTCAGAAATAAGCAAAACTTCTTTATCTGATACTTTATTTTTAGCTAATACTATTACTTCTTTACAGACTTCTCATGATACAAGGCAGAAGAGTGCTGAAACTTCTGCACCAGAATCTACAACTCCTGCTCAGCAGGTAGATGAAAATTTTGGTAACTTTACTAAGTTCAAAAACTTAGTACTTGTATCTAACAAAGTGTTATTTCAGGATGAACAAAACAAGGATGCTGCTACAGCTCCTGCTGAATTGCAAGTAGTACCTGCACAACCAAGTGTGCAACATGAGCTTGCTGAGAACCAACAGGTATTTCATGATACAGTTTTAGACTCTAAAACTACTTTCCAAAACCTTCCTGAAAATAAATTTGCTTTTATTCAGGCTCAAAAGGGGATAAAAGAAGCATTTCTCATCACAGAAGTCCATGAAGTCAGTTCAGATGAACTCTACTCAAACTTCAAGAGAAATACTTTGACCAGAGTTGCTAAATCTGTCAGCAACTGGCAAAGATACAGAAGAATGGACTTCTCAGATCTTCACATCCATCTCTCAAATGAAAAGAAGAGAAACTCTCTCATCAAGCTTGAGACTTTCATACACTCTATCCTTCCTGAAGAGTATCTTATTCTCAGCAAATGAATGCTAATCTAGTTGTCACAATCAGAGAGAATATGAAAGCTAAGTTTAAGAATGCCTCTCCAGCTGAACAAGCGGTGATGCTCAAAGGCTCCTTTGTGCCAGTGGTGGCTGATCCCCACAAAATCAATGAGGAGGAAGAAGTGACAAGTCAGGCTAAGTACAAACATCTAGAGTTAGTTATTCTAACTGATGATGTTGAAGAAGAGGAGGATTAGAATTTCCCTGAAGATTCTAGTGATGATGAATCAAAAGATTCAAAGGACAGCAAGGACGAAGATGATGACAATCAAGGTCCTAGTCCAGATGCTGGTGGAGAGAAATTGTCAGTTGCTGATCAAGAAGATCAAGCACATGCCGAAACCCAAGAAGCTGAACAACCTCCCAGCAAGCAACATGAATCTGCTTCATCTCTTGCTGATCGATCCACTCCAGCAACTGAACAAGTTGCTAAGACTGAAGAAGAATATGCCAGAAAGCGGGTTGAAATGCCTAAAGGAAAAAGAAAAGCTTTCTGATGCCGAGATAATTTTACTCGAAGCTCAGGTCACTGATCCAAACCATGAGGAAGATGAAATCTTTGATGAAGATTATCAAAGAGCAATGAAGAATAGTCTACAGATTCATGTAGCAAGCATTCAACCCTTAGATATTGCTCAATCTTCAAGAGTGAATAACATGGAAGAATCCTCACTTCCACCTACTGCTGGTGAAACTCTAGTCGTTGAGTCTCAAGAGTTGCTTTCAGCAACCACTAACCAAAAGAATCTGAGGCAAAAGATTTAGGCGTCAAGGTTGCTGGCCTTGATGAACCTGATGAGGAAGAAGACTTGTCAGATTTCTCAGCACATGAAGAAGAAAAAGAAAAAGAACAAAAGGTGGTAGAAATTCCTTCAGCATCCATCAATTCTGATGAAGGAGATGAGGAAAGAAGCCGATTGCTGAGAAATGATGACCAATTTGCCACAGAACTCAAAGCTCATTCACTTACTCCCTCTATAGTGCCTTTCCTAAACGTTGAGGAATTTACTCCAAGAATCAAGGCACTAATGGCTGTTCACAAAGCATGCCAAGAAGAGGATGATGCACTGATTGCTGAGAGTCCAATCAACATAGAAAAGATACTGACTACTGTGCTGAAACGCACTACTACTCTTACTATAGCTCAGAAAGATATAAGTATACATCACAAGAGCTATGAAGATGATGTCAACAAAGCACTCAAGATTTCCAAAAGCGCATTAACAAAGGCTCTGCAGGCAATCATGGAAGAAAAGGTTAACAATGAGCGACGACATGAGGAGAATTTGGCTTTTATCAAGGAAGAACTGTCTAAGCTTACATCTGATCAGCAAGACATGATTCTTAAGTACAACAGCCTTCATACTCTTTTTGAAAATTGCAACGAGTTTTTCTCTGCTCACATCAAACTGATGTTGCAATCTATGTCTAAGGGGGAAGATACACAGAAAAAGTCTTCAAAATACAAATCATCTACTAATCCCTCTTCAGCTCTACTGCAACTGCTGATGACAACATTTTTTACACTGTCATTCGGTTCTTTTTCACCTATTTAGCTATCCTCTAGCTTGTTTTTTTAGTGCATTTTATTAGAATAGTGTCACGTTTCCCTTTTCTTTTGTTATTTTCAGGTTTTAGGTGAAAAACGCATTTTTGGACAGGAATTATGGCGAAACCATGAAGTTTTGGTGCAACAAGATCACCCGTGGTGTGTCATGATAGTGTATATGTCCTAGAGACAGTCCTTATTAAGGGCATGCAGCCCTTATAGAGGGCATATATGTACTATTACACAGGTCAACGTAATATAATATATGTTTGTTGTTTGACTATTGAGTATCGCTTTCATATTTATATTACACCAGGCATGCAGCATGTCATATCTCTATTTCTGTCTGTATTGATATTAAACATGTCCCCTCGGATAGATGACCGATCACACAGATAGTGGGAGCTATGTGAGTTATCATCTATCCCAAACTCTCCCTAGTCGAGGTTCATCTCGGATGTGGGGGTCTGAATGAAACAGCTAAGACTAGTATGCGTGGAGGTTATACTTGTTGGAGCAAGTGTGAGCCGATCCCACGGCCACGGAACGGATTGTTGGACAATCAAGAAACGTTCCCATAACTGCGCATAGTTGTTCGATGGAAGATTACCGAACAATGGAAGTACCCACCGGACACTCCCATCGATGTATACTCTACACCGAAGTGTCTATGGGAACCGGTAAGTTGTCGAAGTGATGCCAGTCGTCCTTTGGACTTACAAGACTTTATCATCACATTTGTTGCCCCATATCCTTGGTGGACCCGTCGATGTCAGCTCTGAATAAGCAGTTGACCTAAGACACGATCCAGGATTATGGCTACATACAAATGGGGATGATAAGTGTTTCTGTGAAGGATTCATCTCTCATGTGTAGCACATGAGAGTACTGCTCATAGTCTTCATAGTTGTGTTGGTAAAGTCACTGGCCAGTGCATCGATATATTATGATGGTCATAAGTATATCTTCGTAACCAAGCAACTCCCTAAGACGCCCGTGGATGTATTATTGGGATAGACACATCATCGATCCTAGATGCATTCGAGTCAGTCAGATGAAGGGACGTTACCATTGCCGCGTTGAGCGCAACAGGCTTCGTAACGAAAGAGTTTGCTTTGAGAAACCTCTCAAACGTCCTCATGTATTAATATTGCAAATGGAACCGTCTAGGAATTCCATTTTTCCTAGTCTAGGACTTGCTTAATACAATGAGGCCCTATGGGTCACACTATGTGGTGATTCAGCTTATCAGAATATCCTTGAAGATGGAATCGCAATTGATTTGGAATTAATTATAATATTTAGTGGCTCAATTAATGATTTGAAATTATTAATTGAATTGGCTAATTAATTGTATTTTATGTAAATACAATTAAAGATTATATTTTAGAAATATAATAGAGGTTTGATTTGAAAGGATATGTTAATTTAGAATTAACATATGCACATGGGCAAAATCTACTTGGAGTTTGAATTGCCTTAGAACTATAAGTGGGTCCCAAAATCGGGACCCACCTATCTCCCGTAGGACACGCGCGCGCGCGAGCTGAGTAGGGGAAGGAGTTCGACTCCTTCCTCTATTAGAAGTTCAAGGGATAAGTTAGATTTTCCTGATTGAGTTTTAATTTAATTAGGAATGAATCTGGACTTGAAATTGGTTTCCTAGTGCGATAAGAATTAGATTCTTATTCCTTTATGAAGTCTAATTGCTTATGCTTTAGGCTTCTATTGACTACTATATAAGTAAGTCATTAGAGAGCTTTTTCAGTATTCTGAAGTATCAAATTCTTAGAGAATTATTCTACCTTTCTTAGAGAAAATAAAAGCTCTCCCCCTCTCCTCTATAAGCCGCGCGCGCCACCCCTCTTGCCGGAGGAAAATCGCCGCCCCATCTTCTTGGTCACACAAAGAATATCCTAGCATTCTTCCGATAGGCTGTTTATCCGTGGATACCAAGGTTGAGGTTCTAGGAGCTGGAAACTAACTCTTATTGTCTTGCAGATAATCAGAGTATTGCGGATATCTTCGACTTCGACGAAGGAGAAGATACACCGGATTATTACGAAGACTTGGAAGTTGTTCTTGCTTTGGAAGTAAGGTTAGTATTCTAATTGACGTGTTTAAATATATACGGCATATACATAATCAATTAACCTCTATGTTAAGAAAAATTTTGAAATTCCGCTGCGTACCCTAGGGGTAACTCTGACCGTATTTTCTTACAGTGGTATCGGAGCGAGGCTAATTGATTACGTATATACGTATATGTTGTATGCTTTTGTAGTTAATGTGGATGCAATTGATTCTATGATTAATTCGATTTTCAAAAGTTTTATTTTTTATATAAATTTAGAATTTACAATTTTTCAAAAAAATAAATAAATAAATAAAATATATATATAATCGACCGGCCGCCTGCGCGACGCAGGCGGCGGCCGCGGCGCCCGTGCCTGCGCGCCGCAGCCGCCGGGCGGCGCGGCCGCAGGCACGGTAAGGGACGGGTCCCGTCCCATATTTTAATATATATATATTTTTCCGGGTTGGACCCAAAATTGAATTTTTGAAAATTTTGAGGATTGAATTTTATATTTGGAATATAAATATGATTTAATTGTAATTGTTTTTAACTACAGGGGTTAAATTTAATTAGTATAAAGTTAAAGTGCTTATTTGTAATTTATTAATTTATTGTTTATTGCAAATTAGTCCTTGTACTTTTGAATTTTAGATTTAACACCTCCAAGGTTTCAAAAATTACAATTAAGTCCTTCGGGTTTTCGAAAATTGCTACCTGGTCAATAGAATTTTTGATTTTTCAATCTAGTCCAAATTTTCATTTATTTCATAGAGATTATAAGTATGGGATTATAATTTTCATAATGAAATTATGAAGTCATTTGGCATCCACATAGGCTACTACTTGTTTTGTTTGCTCGATATACTATTGTTTGACAATGCATGTTTAAATACCATCTATTTTACTTTCCATTCGACCGCTATGCATGCGAGGGTAGGCGGCGCCCTCTTATATGTCGGACCGCATATTTTATGTATGGGTAGGCGGCGCCCATTATGTGCTTGACCGCGTTTAGAACTAGAATGGATAGGCGGCATCCATTACGTGTAGACCGCTCATGCATGATGGGTAGGCGGCGCCCTTATTTGTTTGTAGATGACTGATAACAACCCTCAAGCTACAAGCCCCAACCAATATAAGTGCAGAAATATATATATATATATGTATTTATTTCTGAGATGCTTTCCATAGGGTGCTTTAATTCTGAACTTTCATTGCGTTTTCTTGTATTGGCGACCTCGTCTTACAGACTCGCAGTGATCGTCGGATTAGAGTAAGCCTATGGTTATAACTTACTGCATATTGTATCTAGCGACCTCGATAGGTACAATATGTAGAGCATCGGGTTAAATTAGATTTAACACCCAAGAGTTGCGTGACGCAATTGGATAGTCCTACCGGTCATATTATGCTATGGGACCAGCCCCCGTTGGAGTATAGCATAGTATGGATTTGATCTTGGCCACTACGGTAACTTGTTGGACATTACCCGTATGTTTGTTTTGGGGGCAAGCATATGTGAAAATAGTGGGAGCTAAACAGCTAAAGGACCTTGTTGTTTAGTTATGTTGACTGTGTATTTAGAAATAATATTTCAATAGTTGATTTATTATTTTCGTTCTATATTATTTCTCCTTAGGAAATTAGAAATGGCAAGTATCTCACTCCGTGCTGTCTTAGAGAAGCAAATTTTGACCGGACCAAACTTCCTAGGTTGGATCAGGAATATATGTTTGGTGTTGAGGTACGAAAAGATTGAGTACGTCTTGGACGAGGTCATTCCCGTGTGCCCTGAAAATCAGACTGCCGATCAGGTTGCTGCTTGGAATCAAGCCAACAAGGCAAAGTCTGATAAGCTTCTTGAGGATGCTAGATCTGCGCAGTGTATTATGCTGGCGGCAATGAGCAATGAGCTGCAGAGGCAACATGAAAGCATGTTGCCGTATGAGATGCTGAAGCATCTTGAGTCGCTCTTTAAGACGACAACTAGAAGTGTTGAATTTGATTTGATCAAAGAGATACACAGATGCAAGATCAATGAAGGAGGGAACATGTCTGAGCATGTTCTCAAAATGATTGGTCTCTTTGAAAAGCTTGCCGATGCCAGTGTTAAGCTAGAGAACAAGATCATGGTGATCTTTGTCCTTCAATCATTGCCGAGTTCGTATTCGCAGTTCATCATCAACTACATGATGAATGCGAAGGACGTAACACTGTCCGAACTCCATAATATGCTGAAGACATATGATCAAACTCTTCCTAAGAAGGAAAAGTCGATCATGTTTGTTGGGCAACCATCTAACCCAAACCCGAGAAACAAAGGTGCTAAGGGTAAGGGAAAGTCGGGAGCCAAGGCTAACACTTCGAGTGATAAGCGTAAGCGTCTGAACCAGAAAAGGAAGTTCAAGAGAAGCGGAACGGTACGCACAGATGAATGTCTTTTCTGTAAGCAGAAAGGACATTGGAAGAAAGATTGCCCTAAGCTGAGGGCAGATCAAGCTAAGAAGCCACCAGCTTCTAGCTCAGGTATGTTTGTTATTGAAATGAACATGACTACTTTTGACTCCAATGGTTGGGTATTAGATACAGCCTGTGGCTCACACATTTGTAATAATGTGCAGGGGCTAATTGATCACAGGCTAGTCAAGCAAGGTGAAATCGACTTGCATGTTGGGAACGACAATCCAGTTGAAGCCAAACGCGTTGGACGCTGCAAGATAGATTTACCTTCGGGACAATGTTTAGAACTTGATAATGTTTATTTTGTTCCATCCATTGTCAGAAATATTATTTCCATTCCATTGTTAGACAATATGGGTTTTTCCTTTCGATTTGCGAATAATACTTGTTATTTTTCATTGAATGACCAGTATTATGGAAAAGCTCGCTTAGTGAATGGTTTATATATTTTGCAAAGTAGTCTACCTTTATTTCAAATACATAACAAACAACCGTCTTCAAGTAGGAAGAATAATCCATCTTATCTATGGCATTGTGGGCTAGGCCATATCAATGAAACACGGATTCAAAAACTAAGGAAGTTGGACTACTTAGAACCATTTGATTTTGAATCATATGGTACATGCGAATCATGTGTTAAGGGTAAGATGACGAACAAACCTTTTGTTGGACAAGGTGTTCGTGCCACTCACTGCTTAGAGCTCATACATACCGATGTATGTGGACCTGTTAATGTCCATGCGCGTGGGGGTTATCCTTACTTCGTTACCTTTACTGACGATTTCTCAAGGTATGGATATATTTATCTTATGAAGAATAAATCTGAGACCTTTGGGAAATTCAAGGAGTTTAGGAATGAGGTCGAGAATGAATTGAACCTAAGATTAATCACTCTTCGATCAGACCGAGGAGGTGAATACCTTAGTGAAGAATTTATCGACTACTTGAAGGAAAATAGAATTCAATCGCAATGGACTCCTCCTGGAACACCACAGTTAAATGGTGTGTCTGAGAGAAGGAATCGAACCCTGTTAGACATGGTGAGATCAATGATTGGATTCTCAACTCTTCCAAAATATATGTGGGGATATGCACTACAAACTGCAATCTACATTCTGAACCGTGTATGATGAACCGAGATTTGTCGGGTCCCGATTAATCAAATAAATTTGTTATTTAGCCAAAGGCAATTCACAACTACAACGAAAACCGTAGTGTAGCAGTAGAATGACCTCGAGTGTCGTTCTCTAAGGACTATAACTAGCTTTATCTATTTAACTAAAGAATATAAAAACTGCAGACGGTATAGCAAAGGTTTTTCTAACAGATAATGGAGATTGGTGATAGTATGATCCTTCAAAGCATAACGGGTTAATAATCATGCGTAAATTCCTCGGTTTTTCATGGAGATCTTTGATCAATCAATTGTCCAGTTGTAATTATTAAACACTACGAAGATATAGATACTGACAAGTCAAACACTATTGTCCAATTGTGTTTCGTAATTATTCAACACTACGAAGATATAGATATGCATAGGTCGACGAGGGTCCAATTGTGCAAAATAATTAATCAACATACGAAGATATAGGTTGCGCCTGATCAACGAAATAAAGCAATAACACGGAGTATAATGCGCGATATAGCCATTAGCATGATTATCTACCCTTCGCTAAGAATTCACATACTACCACCAACGATAAGTTTAGCTACTCATAGTTGTCATGCAATCAACAGAAATCATAGAAGAAAACATGTTGAAAGATATATAAAAATAAGTGGAATAAACCGTAAGATACAATGTTACGGAAGGTTGTCAGTCTCCGAAGAATCGCGATCTTACAAGCTCCAAACGCTATGAAAAAGTATCTCCTAAGCTACGAACCCCCAGAACAGGCTCTGGGAAGTTCCTACCTAAAACTACAGAGAAAGGTGAGAGAATAGGTCTGGAAAAGTATGAATTTCGGAGAAAAACTGAGCAACTATATATAGGCCTCGAATTTGTGTGGGGCGAAGGGCCCCACACACCGGGCGATTCGCCCCACGTCCCGGGCGATTCGCCCGGGAGTAAAATTCACGGAATTCTGCGTTTTCGACGCGTTTTTGGATTTCTTCCCCTTTTCGGACTCAGTTTCTGACTTCTAGTGGCCTTCTAACCTCCAGATTCGACCCCTAGACTCCAAATCCTATCCGAAAACCTTCAGATACTCCAAATAGGCTTCTGGAACACAAATTCCTTGTCAACTTCAATATAATTGCCCGGAAATCCTCGTTTTTCAACCAAAACCTGTAAAATAAAATCTAAATGGAAACGTGACACTATTCTAATGAAATGCACTAAAATATAACTAAATTATCATAGAGGATGGCTAAAATAGGTGAAAAAGACTCGAATGAAAGTGTAAAATACACATTCATCAAACTTCCCAAACCGAACCTTTGCTTGTCCTCAAGCAACTAAGCTAGACTCTAATGCAACACATAAAATGGAGTCTCATGCCAAATAAAATGAACTAATCTACTCAATCTATCAAAAAACATATGAACAAAAACCATATAAATCAAAGCATGAATATAGGTTGAAGAATACCTCGATTGACTTATACACATCCACATAAGCACTTATGTCAAGACAAGATAGTCTCTCGTAACATTCTCTACCTCGACCTAGTCAGTGACGATGTAATGAAGCATGCTAAGATACGAATGGTTGTCCCGTGCCTATGAAACTGAGGACTTACTGATGTTCACCAAGTTTAAGACTTTCCCTCAAAGAGGTCGAACCAGTACTGGCTCTCATCAAACGAAGGAGGGTTCCCTATAAAAGATAACACTCCCCTATTCTACCCATCTCTCAAGCAAAGTCTTAAGCTATTCACCACTTCCTGGATGGCAGGACGAGGGTGGTCTAGAACAGATGACACTCAAAAACAAAAGACAAAAAATACAAAATTACAACACGATTACGAACATTACAAGAATTGGAAAATGAGACACAACACTTTGCTAAACTGCTATTTGGCTTTCTTTTTTTTGGACCCTTCTTTGCTTTTTTGGGGTTTTTTCCTTTTTTCCTTTTTTTTCTTTCCAGATTCTTTTTTTCTTTTTTTTTTTTCTATTTTTTTTTTTAGCCAGCAGTAGCATAACAAAAAGAGAAAAAATGACTCACACGACTTCCCCGAACCTATTCGAAAGAATAGGTTGGAGTATAAAATTTACGGAAAAGGAAAAATAAACTCACGATACGGAAATGAAAAAAAGAAAACAAGTCTATGATGGTGCAACCACCTCCCCAAACCTATTCGGAAGAATAGGTTATAAACAAAGGATCACACAACCTCACACTACCTCCTTCCTAGGCATTTAGCAATCTCAAAGCATGGTGAAGACTTGTTGCCTCTTAGGTTCATAATTACTCAGGAAAACAACCATAAGACCCTAACATGCATCATCCTATTATAAAGGCCTTCGTGAACCGCAGTAGAGAAAACACCACTGAGTGATGTCGAGACTACCAAGCTTAACTAAGTGCAATACATAAATGTGACAAGCCAAGCGAGAAAAACCTCAAACAAATTCATAGAGATAAAGCATACGATTAATGGCATAGTTAGTTGATCTACTCAATAAAAAGGTTCAAAAAATTCGGCAATAAACTCCATATAAAACATGCAAGACTATCCTAGGAAAGTAGTAAACGTGCAAATGAAAAACATTTCACGAGCAAGATAAGTATAGAGATAACCAGTGATAACCTCCTCCCCAAACCTGAACGTCGTCGCTCGTCCCGAACGTCGAAAGTGGATCCAAGGTGAGAGCTAATGCTTGTATAACTGACCTATAATACTCAATCAAACTCGTGAGAAAACAAAACAACAAAACACACTAACCTTCAGTGGAGGCGGTAAGGGTAAGCTCAAGGTGATCAACCTCCCTTTGATCGCTAGATATCTCGAAGTATGGCTTCACTCGCTGGCCATTCACCTTGAAGGTATTGCCCGTCTTTGTATCAAAGAGTTTTACAGCTCCATGGGGAGCAACTTCGATAATTTCGTACGGTCCATCCCAACGAGTACGGAGATTTCCAGGAAATAGTCGAAGGCGAGAATTAAATACTAAAGCTTTTTGTCCAGGAATCAATTACTTACGTACTATACCACGATCATGATACTTCTTAGTACGTTCCTTGTAGATCTTGGCATTTTCATAAGCACCTAGTCGTAATTCATCAAGCTCATCTAGGTGCAACAATCGTTCCTCGCCAGCTTTTCCCATGTCAAGATTGAGTGCTTTTATGGCCCAATATGCCTTGTGTTCCAGTTCTACGGGAAGATGACATGCTTTCCCATACACAAGTCTGTACGTAGTGGTCCCGATCACCGTCTTGTAGCTAGTTCTGTATGCCCAAAGTGCATCATTCAATTTTCCTGCCCAATCCTTCCTACTAGGCTTCACTACTCGCTCCAGGATCTTCTTGATTTGACGGTTGCTGACTTCGACTTGTCCCAACGTCTGTGGGTGATAAGGTGTAGCGATACTATGGTGCACACTGTATCTCTTAAGAAGGGAGGCAAACGTTCTATTGACGAAGTGTGACCCTCCATCACTGATGATTGTCCTACGGCACCCAAATCTCGAGAATATTACTTCCTTCAAGAACTTCATAACCACTGCGCCGTCATTTGTTTTTGTAGGAATTGCCTCCACCCATTTAGTCACATAGTCCACTGCAACAAGAATGTATTCATAACCTCCACTGGATGGAAATGGTCCCATGAAATCAATGCCCCATACATCGAAAGGTTCTACCACTAGATTCCCTTGAAGGGGCATTTCATCTTTCTTGCCAATACAACCACCTCGTTGACATGGGTCACAATTCTTCACAAAACTTCGAGCATCTTTGTATATTGTTGGCCAGAAAAATCCTGCTTGCAGTACCTTGCGTGTTGTTTTCAACCCACTGTAGTGTCCCCCACAATTAAGCTCATGGCAATGGCTCAGTACACTTTGTTGCTCTTCTTGTGGCACGCATCTCCTTAGAATCCCATCAGCTCCTTCCTTTAATAGATGCGGATCATCCCATATGTAAGTCCTGCATCGCTTGGCAAGAGAGCTCTCTTGTCTGAGGCTGAAAAGTTAGTGGGGCAAACATTCATAGCCAAATAGTTTACAATATCAGCATACCATGGCTCTTCATTAGCCTTCATTAAGTGCTCATCAGGGAGGTCTTCATTGATGGGTATCGAATCAACAGGGATATTAGGTATTCTAGATAAATGATCTGCTACTAAATTCTCCCTACCAGCTCTATCCACTATGGTCAAATCAAAGTCTTGCAGCAAAAGGACCCAACGGATTAATCTAGGCTTAGAATCTTGCTTAGCTATCAAAGGTCTCAAAGCAGCATGATCAGTATGGACATTCACAGGATGGCCAATTAAATAAGACCTAAACTTTTGTAAAGCAAAGACAACAGCTAAAAATTCCTTTTCAGTAGTTGGATAATTAACCTGCGCAGAGTCTAGAGTCTTACTAACATAATAAATCATACGATACTGCTTATCAACTTTTTGGCATAAAACAGCACCCATAGCCAAATTCGAAGCATCACACATAATTTCAAACGGAAGATTCCAGTCAGGCGGCACAACAATGGGAGCAGTAACAAGCTTTTCTTTAATGGTATTAAAAGCAACTAAGCATTCATTAGAAAAATGGAAAACCACATCTTTAGCAAGCAAGCTACTTAAAGGTTTAGCAATTTTCGAAAAATCCTTAATAAGCCTCCTATGAAAGCCTACATGGCCAAGAAAAGATTGCAATTCTTTCACACAAGTAGGTGGGGGAAGTTTATCAATGATTTCGATCTTAGCCTTGTCTACCTCAATACCTCTCTCAGAAACTACATGTCCTAGAACAATGCCTTCTCTAACCATATAATGACTCTTCTCCCAGCTTAAGGTCAAGTTGCATTCAATGCACCTTTTCAAAACTAGATCTAATCTTTGCAAGCATTCATCAAAGGAATCGCCAAAAAGGGAAAAATCATCCATGAAAACTTCAACAAATTTAGTTACCATGTCAGAGAAAACAGAAAGCATGCACCTTTGAAAAGTGGCGGGAGCATTGCATAGTGGCATCCTCCTATAGGAAAATGTTCCGAATGGGCAAGTGAATGTCGTCTTCTCTTGATCCTCCGGTGCAATCAGAATCTGGTAGAAACCTGATAAACCATCAAGAAAAGAATAAAACTTCCGTCCCGCAAGGCGTTTTAGCATGTCATCTATAAACGGTAAAGGGAAGTGGTCTTTTTTAGTGGCGGCATTTAATCTTCTATAGTCAATGCACATCCGCCATCCAGTGGTCTTCCTAACCGGTACCAATTCTCCCTTCTCATTCTCTTCCACCGTGACTCCAGATTTCTTAGGAACTACATGTACCGGGCTCACCCATCGACTATCAGGAATGGGGTAAATCATATCGGCATCTAGCAACTTGATCACTTCCTTTTTTACCACCTCTTGCATGGCTGGATTTATCCTTCGCTGAGGTTGCCTAACGGGTTTGGCATCTTGTTCTAGAGTGATGTTGTGCACGCATCGTGTAGGGCTAATTCCTTTGATATCACTGATCCTCCATCCTATAGCTGCGGAATTTTCCTTCAACACTTCAATCAGCTTACTTTCTTCATCGTCGGAGAGATGTGAGGAGACAATTACAGGCTTCTTCTGATTTTCTCCTAAGTACACATACTTGAGGTGCGCAGGAAGTGGTTTCAATTCTAAGCTAGGTTCTTCAGGAAACCCACTTTCTTCTTCTTCTTCATCTAAAGGTTCAAGTACCTCTTCTCCTGCGGGAATTTCTGGGGTGCTATCCATTATTTCAACTAGTTCCCTTGCTTCTTCGGTCATGTAGCACGTCTCAGCTCGCATTGTTAGTGCCTCCTCAAGTGGTTCACGATTACCATGGCAATGATGAAATTCAGGAATTACGGATTCGTAGCAATCGACAAATTTTAACTCCTCCGCAACTTCCTTATCTCTGATGCTACATCCTACCAACTCAATCTTCTCGCCCATTACCTCCATGGTTATTTTCTTGCCCTTAAGTTCAAGACATGTGTTGGTAGTTGCCATGAATGGTCTCCCAAGTAGTACTACGTGCTCACGGATATGACTCTTTCCCTCGTCCGCGAACTTCATTACTACAAAATCAGCTGGGATTATCAATTTGTCCACTTTCACAAGGATGTCTTCTATTATCCCGACCGGCCTCTTCACACTTTGGTCTGCCATTTGGACGACCATATCAGTTGGTGTCAATTCTCCGAGTTCCAGGGCCTTGTATACTGAATATGGCATTAAGTTAATGCTAGCTCCTAAGTCAAGCATTGCCTTCGTAGTTCGTCCATTCCCTAAGGCGATATCGATGATGAAGCTTCCAGGATCCTTTTTCTTCACGGGCAATCCGGCAATCGAGTTGACCGTTTCAACCCCATTCACTTCCTTTCCTGAAGTAATCCTTTTGTTCTTGATCTCACGAAAGAATTTCGTATAAGCTGGAATGTTCTGGATTAACTCTAAGAGAGGCACATTGACTTCCACTTTTGACAGGCGTTGGAATAGGGGTGAATCTTGAATATCCTTCTTGGCTGGTTTGATCCGACTCGGGAATGGCACATGTGGCTTCGGAGGCACATATGGATTGGAAGATTTGTGAAGTTCCCCTGGCATACTAGTTCCTACCTCGACTTCGTCATCATCTATGTCTACCACAGATGGTCTTGGTTCATCATTCCTTTCCGGAACTTCTTGAGGTTCTTTGGAACTTCCGCTAACCTCTTGTTCTGTGCTTGGTCCTGTATTATCGATCTCAGTAGATTCCACCCGTTTAGGACGTACGAAGTTAGGAATTTTGGTCATCTTGCCTCCTCGGAGTAGTAGATTCACCTCTTCGCACTCATTCTCCTCAGTAGCAACAGCTGGAGGTTGCTCGGGATCAGTTTCAGGTGTCTCATCGGGAGGACTAGGATCGACCGGTTCCCTGGAGTTGGGAGGTGATTCGCCCCTCACCTCGGGTGGTTTTCTCACTACTTCCTGGGGGGTATCCTCGACTGCTTTACCGCACCTTCCACACTTCAGTAGGCTAAGCTCTTTGATAAGTTGCTTAGTTACTTCGACCGCTTCAAAAGCCTTCTCGATGCGAAGATTGTTCTCAGCTTGCCCTGCGTGTGCTATCTCGAAAACACTCTCAATGGCTTTAATCCCTGTGTAAAACGCAAGTTCCTCCTCCTCATTGATGTCTTCGTCCTCAAAATATCCTTCGTATAACCCGTCAGTTTCGTCTTGATTTGAGTATATGTTGGTGACTTCATTCGACATTATTTTCTCGAATTGTGCGGATCCATTGGTGTACTTTTGAAAGACCTTCACTGCCTCTTCAACTGTACATTCTTCTAAACCTCCACACATCCCATCCACTTGAAGCCTAACTTCATCACGTAGTCCTCCAACAAAAAACCAAATCAGCTCCCCATCGTCGAAACGGTGGTGGGGGCACTCACGTTTATACAACTCAAAACGTTCATAGGTGTCACAGAACCGCTCGTATTCTCCTTGCTTGAAGTGTTCGATCCGATTCCGTAGTGCAATCGTCTCATGGTAAGGCATGAAACATGCCAAGAACTCCTCTACTACTTGGCTCCAGGTCCTCAGTGATCCTGGTGCTAACCTCGCTATCCATATCCTCGGTTCATATCCCAAAGCAAAAGAAAATAATTTCCTGCATAATTGATCCTCGGTGCACCCCTTTGCTGGAACTTTTGCTATTTCCTCTTCATAGGACCTGATGAAGCTTATCGGATTCATATCCTCTCCATCTTCGAACCTCGGTATCCTTCTCACTATGGAGCTTGTTACCTCATACCCCGATAACTCTTCTTCCAAGTATATAGCTGACCCCCTCCTGACTTGCGAGAACGTAGGTGTCAAGCGGGCTTTTAAGGTCGTCATACCTGGAAATCTGTATCAGGAGTAACTCAAAACTGAAAATTAGCCTCGTTAGAAATTTCGAAAATCGAGAATATTTCTAGATATCGAATACTACTAAGCCTAGGAAAGGAGAGTTAGAAACAGACTAGGAAAGCAGTATGAGAGAGAAATTAAAAAGGAAAACTAAAACTAATAGAATTAGGAATTGAATGCTGAAAATATAAACAAATTAAACAGAAAAAAGGAGTATAGTCCCCGGCAGCGGTGCCAATTTAATGAACCGAGATTTGTCGGGTCCCGATTAGTCAAATAAATTTGTTATTTAGCCAAAGGCAATTCACAACTACAACGAAAACCGTAGTGTAACAGTAGAATGACCTCGAGTGTCGTTCTCTAAGGACTATAACTAGCTTTATCTATTTAACTAAAGAATATAAAAACAACAGACGGTATAGCAAAGGTTTTTCTAACAGATAATGGAGATTGGTGATAGTATGATCCTTCAAAGCATAACGGGTTAATAATCATGCGTAAATTCCTCGGTTTTGCATGGAGATCTTTGATCAATCAATTGTCCTGTTGTAATTATTAAACACTACGAAGATATAGATACTGACAAGTCAAACACTATTGTCCAATTGTGTTCCGTAATTATTCAACACTACGAAGATATAGATATGCATAGGTCGACGAGGGTCCAATTTTGCATAATAATTAATCAACATACGAAGATATAGGTTGCGCCTGATCAACGAAATAAAGCAATAACATGAAGTATAATGCGCGATATAGCCATTAGCATGATTATCTACCCTTCGCTAAGAATTCACATACTACCACAAACGATAAGTTTAGCTACTTATAGTTGTCATGCAATCAACAGAAATCATAGAAGAAAACAAGTTGAAAGATATATAAAAATAAGTAGAATAAACCGTAAGATACAATGTTACCGAAGGTTGTCAGTCTCCGAAGAATCGCGATCTTACAAGCTCCAAACTGCTATGAAAAAGTATCTCCTAAGCTACGAACCCCCAGAACAGGCTCTGGGAAGTTCCTACCTAAAACTACAGAGAAAGGTGAGAGAATAGGTCTGGAAAAGTATGAATTTCGGAGAAAAACTGAGCAACCATATATAGGCCTCGAATTTGTGTGGGGCGAAGGGCCCCACACACCGGGCGATTCGCCCGGTGTGGGGCGATTCGTCCCACGTCCCGGGCGATTCGCCCGGGAGTAAAATTCACGGAATTCCGCGTTTTCGACGCGTTTTTGGATTTCTTCCCCTTTTCGGACTCAGTTTCTGACTTCTAGTGGTCTTCTAACCTCCAGATTCGACCCCTAGACTCCAAATCCTATCCGGAAACCTTCAGATACTCCAAATAGGCTTCTGGAACACCAATTCCTTGTCAACTTCAAATTAATTGCCCGGAAATCCTCGTTTTTCAACCAAAACCTGTAAAATAAAATCTAAAGGGAAACGTGACACTATTCTAATAAAATGCACTAAAATATAGTTAAATTATCATAGAGGATAGCTAAAATAGGTGAAAAAGACTCGAATGAAAGTGTAAAATACACATTCATCAGTGTAACATCTAAATCAGTGGAGAAAACTCCTTATGAGTTATGGAAGGGAAAGAAGCCCTCACTGGGCTATCTTAGACCTTGGGGCTGTCCTGCGATAGTCAAACTGATGCTCACTGATAAGTTAGATGCCAAGGGTGTCAAAGTATATTTCATAGGCTATCCTCGTCAGACGAGAGGCTATGAATTCTATAATGTTGAAGATCACAAGGTGATAGTATCTAGAAACGTCAAGTTTTTAGAAATGATAGAACTTGAAGAAATTCAAGACTTTGACACGCGCGAACATGAGTTCTCTAAATCTTCTGATTAGGACTCAAGTTCAGTGGGAGCTTTCGAAACAAACAAGGGTAATGATATGACACTTGCTAGGCATGTCATAGTCAGTGGGAGTCCTGTGATTAGATCAACAGTTGAAACCACACCAACAGAACCCGTTGTCAACCAACCTGTGCAACAAGTTGCACAAGAGCAGCCTCTCGCAAGGGAACAGGGTCGCGGGGCACGACCAGCTGCATCAGTACCCACTGGTAATGTTCGTGTTACACGAAGCCAGAAAAGAAAAGCACCAGAACCAGTCGAGTTCCGTAGGTCGAAGAGGATCCTAAAAGGACCTCAGAAGCAAAGCTTTATGATAGAAGACATCAGTGAACTTGATGTCGGCTTATCAGATCGGGAAGATCCCGAGACCTACAAAGAGGCAATAATTGATATTGACTCAGACAAATGGCAAGAGGCCATGGAATTGGAAACGGACTCAATGTACCAGAACCAAGTTTGGAAATTGGTAGACATGCCCCAAGGGGTTAGAACTATTTGGTGCAAATGGGTCTTTAAACAAAAGACAGATGCCGATGGCAAGGTACAAACGCACAAGGCTAGACTTGTGGCGAAAGGCTACACGCAAAGGTATGGCATCGATTACGATGAAACCTTTTCACCGGTAGCAAAATTGAAGTCCATTCGAATTCTATTTGCGATAGCTGCCTACTATGATTATGAGATCTGGCAGATGGATGTAAAAACATGTCCCCTCGGATAGATGACCGATCACACATATTGTAATGCCCCGAATCCCACATCGCTTAAGAGTGATTGAAATAAAGGGTATATATGGACCACCACTCTCACATGGTATGAGGCCTTTTGGGTGATTCCAAAAGCAAATCCGTGCGGGCTCAGGCCCAAAGCGGACAATATCATACTGTTGAGACGTGTGTGGGTCCGTCCAGGAGTAACCACGCCGGCCGGATTGGTCGGGTCGTTACAAATGGTATCAGAGCCTAGACCAACCCAAAGCCCGCACCGGGTGGACGGTTGGTAAAGGTTATTGTCAGTTTGTCTCCCCCACCACTTAAGGCGCTCGACGAGGACGTCGAGGCTTTAAGGGGGGTAGTTTGTAATGCCCCGCATCCCACATCGCTTAAGAGTGATTGGAATAAAGGGTATATATGTTAGACCACCACTCTCACATGGTATGAGGCCTTTTGGGTGATTCCAAAAGCAAATCCGTGCGAGCTCAGGCCCAAAGCGGACAATATCATACTGTTGAGACGTGTGTGGGTCCGTCCAGGAGTAACCACGCCGGCCGGATTGGTCGGGTCGTTACACAGATAGTGGGAGCTATGTGAGTTATCATCTATCCCAAACTCTCCCTAGTCGAGGTTCATCTCGGATGTGGGGGTCCGAATGAACCACCTGAGACTAGTATGTGTGAAGGTTATACTTGTTGGAGCAAGTGTGAGCCGATCCCACGGCCACGGAACGGATTGTTGGACAATCAAGAAACGTTCCCATAACTGCGCATAGTTGTTCGATGGAAGATTACCAAACAATAGAAGTACACACCGGACACTCCCATCGATGTATACTCTACACAAAAGTGTCTATTGGAACCGGTAAATTGTCGAAGTGATGCCAGTCGTCCTTTGGACATACAGGACTTTATCAGCACATTTGTTGCCCCATATCCTTGATGGACCCGTCGATGTCAGCTCTGAATAAGCAGTTGACCTAAGACACGATCCACTACATACAAATGGGTATGATAAGTGTTTCTGTGAAAGATTCATCTCTCATGTGTAGCACATGAGAGTATTGCTCATAGTCTTCATAGTTGTGTTGGTAAAGTCACTGGCCAGTGCATCGATATATTATGATGGTCATAAGTATATCTTCGTAACCAAGCAACTCTTTGAGACGTCCGTGGATGTATTATTGGGATAGACACATCATCGATCCTAGATGCATTCGAGTCAGGTCAGATGAAGGGACGTTACCATAGCCGCGTTGAGCGCAACAGGCTTCGCAACGAAAGGGTTTGCTTTGAGAAACCTCTCAAACGTCCTCATGTATTAATATTGCAAATGGAACCGTCTAGGAATTCCATTTTGCCTAGTCTAGGACTTGCTTAATACAATGAGGCCCTATGGGTCACACTATGTGGTGATTCAGCTTATCAGAATATCCTTGAAAATGAAATCGCAATTGATATGGAATTAATTGTGATTAATGGATTATAATTGATTTGGAATTAATTATAATATTTAGTGGCATTTTAGAAATATAATAGAGGTTTGATTTGAAAGGATATGTTAATTTAGAATTAACATATGCACATGGGCAAAATCTACTTGGAGTTTATTTATAGGTCATGACACTAGAGGTCATAGGTTCAATTCTCGTCAAGTGCGAGATTATTTATAGTTTATTACTAGCTTTGTAATGCTACTTATAAAATTGTAATGGTTCGATTATTAAAAAAAATCTACTTGGAGTTTGAATTGCCTTAGAACTATAAGTAAGTCCCAAAATCGGGACCCACCTATCTCCCGTAGGAAGCGCGCGCGAGCTGAGTAGGGGAAGGAATTCGACTCCTTTCTCTATTAGAAGTCCAAGGGATAAGTTAGATTTTCCTGATTCAGTTTTAATTTAATTGGGAATGAATCTAGACTTGAAATTGGTTTCCTAGTGCGATAAGAATTAGATTCTTATTCCTTTATGAAGTCTAATTGCTTATGCTTTAGGCTTCTATTGACTACTATATAAGTAAGTCATTAGAGAGCTTTTTCAGTATTCTGAAGTATCAAATTCTTAGAGAATTATTCTACCTATCTTAGAGAAAATAAAAGCTCTCCCCCTCTCCTCTATAAGCCGCGCGCGCCACCCCTCTTGCCGGAGGAAAATCGCCGCCCCATCTTCTTGGACACACAAAGAATATCCTAGCATTCTTCCGATAGGCTGTTTATCCGTGGATACCAAGGTTGAGGTTCTAGGAGCTGGAAACTAACTCTTATTGTCTTGCAGATAATCAGAGTATTGCGGATATCTTCGACTTCGACGAAGGAGAAAATACACCGGATTATTACGAAGACTTGGAAGCTGTGCTTGCTTTGGAAGTAAGATTAGTCTTCTAATTGACGTGTTTAAATATATACGGCATATACATAATCAGTTAACCTGTATGTTAAGAAAATTTTTGAAATTCCGCTGCGTACCCTAGGGGTAACTCTGACCGTATTTTCCTACAGTGGTATCGGAGCGAGGCCAATTGATTACGTATATATGTTGTATGCTTTTGTAGTTAATGTGGATGCAATTGATTCTATGATTAATTCGATTTTCAAAAGTTTTGTTTTTTATATAAATTTAGAATTTATAATTTTTCAAAAAAATAAATAAATAATAAAATATATCCTTACTTCGTTACATTTACTGATGATTTCTCAAGGTATGGATATATTTATCTTATGAAGAATAAATCCGAGACCTTTGGGAAATTCAAGGAGTTTAGGAATGAGGTCGAGAATGAATTGAACCTAAGGATAGTCACTCTTCGATCAAACCGAGGAGGTGAATACCTTAGTGAAGAATTTATCGACTACTTGAAGGAAAATGGAATTCAATCGCAATGGACTCCTCCTGGAACACCACAGTTAAATGGTGTGTCTGAGAGAAGGAATCGAACCCTGTTAGACATGGTGAGATCAATGATTGGATTCTCAACTCTTCCAAAATATCTGTGGGGATATGCACTACAAACTGCAATATACATTCTGAACCGTGTACCATCTAAATCAGTGGAGAAAACTCCTTATGAGTTATGGAAGGGAAAGAAGCCCTCACTGGGCTATCTTAGACCTTGGGGCTGTCCTGCGATAGTCAAACTGATGCTCACTGATAAGTTAGATGCCAAGGGTGTCAAAGTATATTTCATAGGCTATCCTCGTCAGACGAGAGACTATGAATTCTATCATGCTGAAGATCACAAGGTGATAGTATCTAGAAACGTCAAATTTTTAGAAACATAATACCTCGAAGAAGAGAGGTTAGACGACATGATAGAACTTGAAGAAATTCAAGACTTTGACACGCGCGAACATGAGTTCTCTAAATCTTCTGATTTGGACTCAAGTTCAGTGGGAGCTTTCGAAACAGACAAGGGTAATGATATGACACTTGCTAGGCATGTCATAGTCAGTGGGAGTCCTGTGATTAGATCAACAGTTGAAACCTCACCAACAGAACCCGTTGTCAACCAACCTGTGCAACAAGTTGCACAAGAGCAGCCTCCCGCAAGGGAACAGGGTCGCGGGGCGCGACAAGTTGGATCAGTACCCACTGATAATGTTCGTGTTACACGAAGCTAGAAAAGAAAAGCACCAGAACCAGTCGAGTTTCGTAGGTCGAAGAGGATCCTAAAAGGACCTCAGAAGCAAAGCTTTATGATAGAAGACATCAGTGAACTTGATGTCGGCTTATTAGATCGGAAAGATCCCGAGACCTACAAAGAGGCAATAATTGATATTGACTCAGACAAATGGCAAGAGGCCATGGAATTGGAAATGGACTCAATGTACCAGAACCAAGTTTGGAACTTGGTAGACTTGCCCCAAGGGGTTAGACCTATTGGGTGCAAATGGGTCTTTAAACGAAAGACAGATGCCGATGGCAAGGTACAAACGCACAAGGCTAGAATTGTGGGGAAAGGCTACACGCAAAGGTATGGCATCGATTACGATGAAACCTTTTCACCGGTAGCAAAACTGAAGTCCATTTGAATTCTACTTGCGATAGCTACCTACTATGATTATGAGATCTGACAGATGGATGTAAAGACTGCCTTCTGATGAACGTGGATTTGTCGAGTCCCGATTCAGCAAATAAATTTGTTATTGAGCCAAAGGGAATTCACAACTACAACGAAAACCGTAGTGTAGCAGTAGAATGACCTCGAGTGTCGTTCTCTAAGGACTATAACTAGCTTTATCAAATCTAATTTAGAATATAAAATCAGCAGACGGGATAGCAAAGGTTTTTCTAACAGATAATGGAGATTGGTGATAGTATGATCCTTCAAAGCATAACGGGTCAATAATCATGCGTAAATTCCTCGGTCTTGCATGGAGATCTTTGATCAATCTAATGTCCTGTTGCAATTATTAAGCACTACGAAGATAAAGATACTGACAAGTCAATCACTATTGTCCTATTGTGTTCCGTAATTATTCAACACTATGAAGATATAGATGCGCATAGGTCGACGAGGGTCCAATTGTGCATAATAATTAATACAACATACGAGAATTTAGGCTGAGCCTGATCAACGAAATAAAGCAATAACACGGAGTATAATGCGAGATATAGCCATTAGCATGATTATCTTCCCTTCGCTAAGAATTCACATACTACCACCAACGATAAGTTTAGCTACTCATAATAGGCATGCAATCAACAGAAATCATAGAAGAAAACATGTTGAAAGATATAAAAAATAAGTAGAATAAACTGTAAGATACAATGTTACCGAAGGTTGTCAATCTCCGAAGAATTGCGATCCTACAAGCTCCAATCTGCTATGAAAAAGTGTCTCCTAAGCTACGAACCCCCAGAACAGGCTCTGGGAAGTCCCTACCTAAAACTACAGAGAAAGGTGAGAGAATAGGTCTGGAAAAGTATGAATTTCGGAGAAAAACTGAGCAACTATATATAGGCTATGAAAAAGTGTGGGGCGATTCTCCCCACACACCGGGCGGTTCGCCCGGTGTGGGGCGAGTCGCCCCACGTCCCGGGCGGTTCGCCCGGGAGTAATTTTCACGGAATTCCGCATTTTTGGATTTCTTCCCCTTTTCGGACTCGGTTTCTGACTTCTAGTGGCCTTCTAACCTCCAAATTCGACCCCTAGATTCCAAATCCTATCCGGAAACCTTCAGATACTCCAAATAGGCTTCTGGAACACCTATTCCTTGTCAACTTCAATATAATTGCCCGAAAATCCTCGTTTTTCAACCAAAACCTGTAAAATAAAATCTAAAGGGAAACGTGACACTATTCTAATAAAATGCACTAAAATATAGCTAAATTAACATAGAAGATAGCTAAAATAGGTGAAAAAGACTCAAATAAAAGTGTAAAATACACATTCATCAAACTCCCCAAACCGAACCTTTGCTTGTCCTCAAGCAACTAAGCTAGACTCTAATACAAAAAACAATGCAAGACACAAAATGGAGTCTCATGCCAAATAAAATGAACTAATCTACTGAATCTACCAAAAAACATATGAACAAAAACCATATAAATCAAAGCATGAATATAGGTTGAAGAATACCTCGATTGACTTATACACATCTACAGAAGCTCTTATGTCAAGACAAGATAGTCTCTCGTAACATTCTCTACCTGGACCTAGTCAGTGACGACGTAATGAAGCATGCTAAGATACGAATGGTTGTCTCGTGCCTATGAAACTGAGGACTTACTGTTGTTCCACCATGTTAAGACTTTTCCTCAAAAGAGGTCGAACCAGTACTGGCTCTCATCAAACGAAGGAGGGTTCCCTATAAAAGATAACACTCCCCTATTCTACCCATCTCTCAAGTAAAAGTCTTAAGCTATTCACCACTTCCTGAATGGCAGGACGAGGGTGGTCTAGTACAGATGACACTCAAAATAAAAGATAAAAAATAGAAAATTACAACACGATTACGAACATTACAGGAATTGGAAAATGAGACACAACACTATGCTAAACTGCTATTTGGCTTTCTTTTTGGACCCTTCTTTGCATTTTTGGGGTCTTTTTTTTTTTTTCTTTTCTTTCCAGTTTCTTTTTTCCTTTTTTTCTGCTTTCCTTTTTCCTGGAATTTTTTCTTTCCTTTTCTTTTTTAAGCCAGCAGTAGCATAACAAAAAGAGAAACAAAATGACTCACATAACTTCCCCAAACCTATTCGAAAGAATAGGTTGGAGTACAAAATTTACGGAAAAGATAAAATAAACTCACGATACGAAAATGGAAAACAAGTCTATGATGGTGTAACCCCCTCCCCTAACCTATTTCGGAATAATAGGTTATAAACAAAGGATCACACAACCTCACACTACCTCCTTCCTAGGCATTTAGCAATCTCAAAGCATGGTGAAGACTTGTTGCCTCTTAGGTACATAATTACTCGGGAAAACAACCATAAGACCCTAACATGCATCATCCTATTATAAAGGCCTTCGTGAACCGCAGTAGAGAAAACACCACTAAGTGATGTCGAGACTACCAAGCTTAACTAAGTGAAATACATAAATGTGACAAGCCAAGCGAGAAAAACCTCAAACAAATTCATAGAGATGAAGCATATGATTAATGGCATAGTTAGTTGATCTACCCAATAAAAAAGTTCAAAAAATTCGGCAATAAACTCCATATAAAACATGCAAGACTATCCTAGGAAAGCAGTAAACGTGCAAATGCAAAAAATAAGATACCATACTCAACATCACAAAGCCAAACAATACTTAACATCATGGTTCACATCCCATCCCCCTCATAAAACTTAAGCTAGTCCCTAGCAAAAGAGAATGAGTAAATAAAAAGTGATACTAGATGTTACCGAACGGTTTGGCCTCGGTCGGCTGAGAGCGGACATGTGAAAAGACTAATTATCGGGATTGAAATCCCCATAATAGTCCCTCCACATGTCGGACAGGAGATCATTACCACTAATGTTATCCATTATCAAATGGAAACGAATCTTGTGCATCCGTTCTATTACTCCTCGCATCTTGGGAACCATCCTTGGCTCCTCTCCGTATCTGCTCAAGAAAGTCCATGATTCCCTGAAAACTAAAATTAACAAAACCAAGAAAAACAAAATCTAAAAAATAACTAAGGGAATCAGATGGAAAATAAAAAGAGTAAAGAGGATCAAAACTCCTTTGGATCTCATAGGTGGGCGCATGGACCAGAACGTAGGAGTCAAGATCAAGAGTATCTGCAGCAATTGATTCAGAGACACCAAAATCTTCAGAGATTGGCTCCTCGACCTCAACACAACTGACGCCTTCACTCTCTGACTCAAGTGAAGCAATGGATTCAGTTATCACCTCCTCCATGACTTCCTCTTGACCAACAACCTCGACATCCGCAAGTAAGGACGTGGAATCCAAGCTAAGCACTGAGGAGACTTCATCGATGGATTCTTCTCCACATTCCTCTTCATCGGCTATGTCAATTTCTGGTGGCTGACTACTGAAGTGAGACGTCCATGCCCCTATGCCGGGAGGTGTGTCCCTATCCCAATGTTCCAGAAACTTGTTGGTTACTTCACCCCAAGTGCGCAATGATTTTTCCGGCGGGATTCTGAGCCATCTTCGAGCGTACCCTTCCAAGGCTCCCATAAATCCTCTCATACAAAGTTGCTCATGTGATAAAATAACCCCCTCCTCATTCTCACGAGGTATCCTCAACACACCTTCCTTGTATGTGTCTAAGAACCCTCTTGGATCATCACCCATTGAAAACGTGGAAAGAATGGAGTAGTACGCAAGATCAAAGTCATAATTCCTGCAATCGTCATCCAATGTTATGCAAGGCCCTCTAGGCATCACATACCGGGGCAACGGTGGTTGACTCATCCTTCATATAATTAGTTTCTGCACAGGAGGAAACAAGAAACCAAGGAGCAGAATCCACAAAAGAAAAACAAAAACTTGCAAAGAAAAGCACAAAGAGTGCAAACAAACACAATGTAACCGAGAACTACGAGAGCGCAAGCACGTAAGGTAACCGAGATATCAGATTAGATGAATTTTTTGAAAAAGATAGGGGGAAGAAATAGGGTAAAAAAGTGAGATTTCCTGAGAGCAAACCCCCAGAGCCTGTTCTTCTGTAGGGAACCGAATGCTGAAAATATAAACAAAATAAATAGAAAAAAGGAGTATAGTCCCCGGCAACGGCGCCAATTTGATGAACGTGGATTTGTCGGGTCCCGATTCAGCAAATAAATTTGTTATTTAGCCAAAGGGAATTCACAACTACAACGAAAAACGTAGTGTAGCAGTAGAATGACCTCGAGTGTCGTTCTCTAAGGACTATAACTAGCTTTATCAAATCTAATTTAGAATATAAAATCAGCAGACGGGATAACAAAGGTTTTTCTAACAGATAATGGAGATTGGTGATAATATGATCCTTCAAAGCATAACGGGTCAATAATCATGCGTAAATTCCTCGGTCTTGCATGGAGATCTTTGATCAATCTAATGTCCTGTTGCAATTATTAAGCACTACGAAGATAAAGATACTGACAAGTCAATCACTATTGTCCTATTGTGTTCCGTAATTATTCAACACTACGAAGATATAGATGCGCATAGGTCGACGAGGGTCCAATTGTGCATAATAATTAATACAACATACGAGAATTTAGGCTGAGCCTGATCAACGAAATAAAGCAATAACACGGAGTATAATGCGCAATATAGCCATTAGCATGATTATCTTCCCTTCGCTAAGAATTCACATACTACCACCAACGATAAGTTTAGCTACTCATAATAGGCATGCAATCAACATAAAATAGAAGAAAATATGTTGAAAGATATAAAAAATAAGTAGAATAAACTGTAAGATACAATGTTACCGAAGGTTGTCAATCTCCGAAGAATTGCGATCCTACAAGCTCCAATCTGCTATGATAAAGTGTCTCCTAAGCTACGAACCCCCAGAACAGGCTCTGGGAAGTCCCTACCTAAAACTACAGAGAAAGGTGAGAGAATAGGTCTGGAAAAGTATGAATTTCGGAGAAAAACTGAGCAACTATATATAGGCTACGAAAAAGTGTGGGGCGATTCGCCCCACACACTGGGCGGTTCGAGCGGTGTGGGGCGAGTCGCCCCACGTCCCGGGCGAACTTTTGCGGAATTCCGCGTTTTCGACGCGTTTTTAGATTTCTTCCCCTTTTCGGACTCGGTTTCTGACTTCTAGTGGCCTTCTAACCTCCAGATTCGACCCCTAGACTCCAAATCCTATCCGGAAACCTTCAGATACTCCAAATAGGCTTCTGGAACACCAATTCCTTGTCAACTTCAATATAATTGCCCGGAAATCCTCGTTTTTCAACCAAAACCTGTAAAATAAAATCTAAAGGGAAACGTGACACTATTCTAATAAAATGCACTAAAATATAGCTAAATTAACATAGAGGATAGCTAAAATAGGTGAAAAAGACTCAAATGAAAGTGTAAAATACACATTCATCACCTTCCTCAATGGAAACCTTGAGGAAGAGGTCTATATGGTACAGCCGGAAAGTTTTATTAGTAAAACCAGGCCAACTGCTGTATGCAAATTACAAAGATCCATCTATGGGCTAAAGCAAGCGTCTAGGAGCTGGAATATCCGCTTTGATGAAGCTGTCATATCGTTTGACTTCATCAGAAGCAAGGAAGATCCCTGTGTCTACGCTAGGCACAGCGACAAGGGAGTCGTTTTCATGATCATCTATGTTGATGACATTTTGATCATGAGAAACAATGTCTCTATGCTAGAAGAGACTAAAGTTTGGTTATCAAGTACCTTCTCAATGAAGGACTTGGATGAAGCGAACTACATCCTAGGGATCAAGATCTATAGAGATAGATCCAAGAGGATGTTAGGATTGACACAGTCCACCTACATCGACAAAATACTGAAGCGTCATAAGATGGACGACTCAAAGAGAGGCTTTCTCCCAGCTAGGCATGGGGTTGTCTTATCAGTTAAGGATGTTCCTAAAACTGATAAAGAAAGAAATGCAATGAGTCGTGTGCCCTATGCTTCGGCAGTAGGGTCTATAATGTATGCAATGAATTGCACAAGGTCCGATGTGGCATATGCGCTTAGTGTCACTTGTCGGCACCAACAGAATCCAGGAGTACCTCACTGGACTGCTGTAAAGAACATTCTTAAGTACCTTCGACGGACTAAAGATATGTTCTTGGTGTTTGGTGGAGAACCAGAATTAAAGATGTCTGGTTATGTCGACGCTAGATTTGAATCAGATCCTGATGACTTTAAGTCACAGACAGGATACGTGTTCAAATTGAACGGAGGAGCTATCTGTTGGAAGAGTTCTAAGCAAGCCACAGTTGCTGACTCATCCACAGAAGCCGAGTACATTGCTGCATCTGAAGCATCGAAAGAAGTTGTCTGGATTTCAGAGTTCTTGAAGGAATTGAGGGTTGTTCCTGCTCCTAGTCCAATAACGATTTATTGTGACAATACGGGCGCCGGGGAGCCTAGATCTACAAACAAGAACAAACATGTACTTAGAAAATATCACGTTATACGTGAGATTATTGATAGAGGAGAAGTTAGTATAGAACGTGTCTCTACCACGGACAACGTGGCAGATCCTTTCACCAAGGTCTTATCAGTGGAAGTTCACTTAAGACATTATGCTAATCTGGGTATTAAGCATAAAGGTGACTGGCTCTAGTCCAAGTGGTAGATTGATAGTGTATATGTCCTAGAGACAGTCCTTATTAAGGGCATGCAGCCCTCATAGAGGGGATATATGTACTATTACACAGGTCAACGTAATATAATATATGTTTGTTGTTTGACTATTGAGTATCGCTTTCATATTTATATTACAACAGGCATGCAGCATGTCATATCTCTATTTCTGTCTGTATTGATATTAAACATGTCCCCTCGGATAGATGACCGATCACACAGATAGTGGGAGCTATGTGAGTTATCATCTATCCCAAACTCTCCCTAGTCGCGGTTCATCTCGGATGTGGGGGTCTGAATGAACCAGTTGAGACTAGTATGCGTGGAGGTTATACTTGCTGGAGCAAGTGTGAGCCGATCCCACGGCCACGGAATGGATTGTTGGACAATCAAGAAACGTTCCCATAACTGCGCATAGTTGTTCGATGGAAGATTACCGAACAATGGAAGTACCCACCGGACACTCCCATCGATGTATACTCTACACCGAAGTGTCTATGGGAACCGGTAAGTTGTCGAAGTGATTCCAGTCGTCCTTTGGACTTACAGGACTTTATCATCACATTTGTTGCCCCATATCCTTGGTGGACCCGTCGATGTCAGCTATGAATAAGAAGTTGACCTAAGACACGATCCACTACATACAAATGGGTATGATAAGTGTTTCTGTGAAGGATTCATCTCTCATGTGTAGCACAGGAGAGTACTGCTCATAGTCTTCATAGTTGTGTTGGTAAAGTCACTGGCCAGTGCATCGATATATTATGATGGTCATAAGTATATCTTCGTAACCAAGCAACTCCCTGAGACGCCTGTGGATGTATTATTGGGATAGACACATCATCGATCCTAGATGCATTCGAGTCAGTCAGATGAAGGGACGTTACCATCGCCGCGTTGAGCGCAACAGGCTTCGCAACGAAAGGGTTTGCTTTGAGAAACCTCTCAAACGTCCTCATGTATTAATATTGCAAATGGAACCGTCTAGGAATTCCATTTTGCCTAGTCTAGGACTTGCTTAATACAATGAGGCCCTATGGGTCACACTATGTGGTGATTCAGCTTATCAGAATATCCTTGAAGATGGAATCGCAATTGATTTGGAATTAATTGTGATTAATGGATTATAATTGATTTGGAATTGGTTTCCTAGTGCGATAAGAATTAGATTCTTATTCCTTTATGAAGTCTAATTGCTTATGTTTTAGGCTTCTATTGACTACTATATAAGTAAGTCATTAGAGACATTTTTCAGTATTCTGAAATATCAAATTCTTAGAGAATTATTCTACCTTTCTTAGAGAAAATAAAAGCTCTCCCCCTCTCCTCTATAAGCCGCGCGCGCCACCCCTCTTGCCGGAGGAAAATTGCCGCCCCATCTTCTTGGTCACACAAAGAACATCCTAGCATTCTTCTGATACGCTGTTTATCCGTGGATACCAAGGTTGATGTTCTAGGAGCTGAAAACTAACTTTTATTGTCTTGCAGATAATCAGAGTATTGCGGATATCTTCGACTTCGACGAAGGAGAAGATACATCGGATTATTACGAAGACTTGGAAGCTTTGCTTGCTTTGGAAGTAAGGTTAGTCTTCTAATTGACGTGTTTAAATATATACGACATATACATAATCAATTAACCTGTATGTTAAGAAAATTTTTGAAATTCCACTGCGTACCCTAGGGGTAACTCTGACCGTATTTTCTTACATGTCAAGGGGCTCAAAACCGTTCCCAAGGCCAAGGAGAACATGAAAGATTCTAAAAATCTTGTATGAGGCGGAAACGGTAGTTCATTCGGAGTTCGGATGAAGATTTTGGAGCCTTTGAAGTGAAATTCCATTTGCATAGTCTTAGTATTTTGGGCACCAGTCTTTCATACCATATTGGATTGGGATGAGGTTACAACCTACGCGTAGCTAACTCGAAGTGCTATCCAACGGTGGGTCTTACGTGCCAATCTGAGTTCAGACACGCCCGAAATCTCTGTTTGAACTTACAAGAAACTTGATGCCCGTGGGAGGCGGTTCCCCCGGCACCCCGGGCGGTGCGCCCGGCGTTGCGGCAGAACTTATATATATGTTTCCTAACTGCGTTTTTTCATATAACACATTCATATTTTGAGAGACCAAAACCCTAGAGATTGTTCTGGGTATTCTTAGCTTAGAGACACCAATTCATCTCACCTTGCTTGTGAGTTTAAGCAATTCACCGGAGATTGACAACCTTCGTTGGTAACTTGTATCTCACGATTTTCCTGTTTTTAATTATTCAATTCAACATGTTTTCATTGATTCTTACTTTGTTTGTTATCGTTGGTTGCAATTTACATATGAGTAGCTAAATCTAAGGTTGGTGATAGTATGTGAATTCGTAACTAGGGTTCGTATTATGCGTGATTGAATTTCTGAGTCTTTTACTTGTTTAATTATCTTAATTCGATTCTTTGATCTGACTAAGCCATATGTCTTCGTAGAAAAGTGTTAGAAACACTAGGACAATTCAAGATCATCGATTCAATTATATATAATTTGCAAGTACTGCTTGAACTAAGACTGACAACCTTAGCCAAGTATTAGTATAGATAGGAAGCTTTCAAAATACACGTCTACAAATCTATCTTTGGTGTTTGTAAATCGAATTACTTTTAAGGCAGTACGAGTTGCACTTTCATGCATAATTAGAACTTGATCCTTAGAACGAGCATACTATCACCGGCTTTCTCCATATATTGTTAAGTTAAGTTAGAGATAAATTTGTTTTCTGAAATTATATATAGTTATTTAGTTAAAGCTAGTTTAGTCCCTAGAGATCGAAACTCGAGGTCATCTTACCTCTGCACTACTTGTTTTGTGTAGTTGTGAGTTGCCCTTTGGCTTAAAACAAATTTATTTGATTGTTCGAGTCTGACAATCTCGTTCATCAAATTGGCGCCGTTGCCGGGGACTATAACTCCTTTTTACTCTTTAGCTTGTTTATTTTCAGCATTCAATTTCCAGGATATAGTAATGTAGTTGTCTAGTGTAGAAGTTGGGTTCCAAATTTTGGTTAGAACTAACAAGACTGATTTTTGGTTTTGAGTTATATCCTTTCCCAGATATCCAGGTATGACGTCCATGAGGGCTCGCATGACCCCACAATTCTCGCAAGTTAGGAGAGGATCATCTATATACCTGGACGACGAGTTAAGGGAGTATGAGGTGACGAGTTCAGTAGTGAGAAACATACCGAGGTTCGAAGATGGAGTGGGGATGAATCCGTTGAGTTTCATCAGATCCTATGAGGAGGAATAGGAAAAGTTCCCGCAAAGGGGTTTACTGAGGACCAATTGTGCAGGAAATTATTTTCTTTTTCCCTTGGATATGAGCCAAGGAGTTGGATGGCAAGGTTAGCACTGGGATCGCTGAAAACTTGGGGCCAAGTAGTAGAGGAGTTCTTGGCGCGATTTATGCCTTACCATGTGACGATTGCTGATAGTGTATATGTCCTAGAGACAGTCTATATTAAGGGCATGCAGCCCTTATAAAGGGCATATATGTACTATTACAAAGATCAACGTAATATAATATATGTTTGTTGTTTGACTATTGATTATCGCTTTCATATTTATATTACACCAGACATGCAGCATGTCATATCTCTATTCCTGTCTGTATTGATATTAAACATGTCCCCTCGGATAGATGACCGATCACACAGATAGTGGGAGCTATGTGAGTTATCATCTATCCCAAAATCTCCATAGTCGAGGTTCATCTCGGATGTGGGGGTCTGAATGAACCAGCTGAGACTAGTATGCGTGGAGGTTATACTTGTTGGAGCAAGTGTGAGCCGATCCCACGGCCACGGAACGGATTGTTGGACAATCAAGAAACGTTCCCATAACTACGCATAGTTGTTCGAAGGGTGATTACCGAACAATGGAAGTACCCACCGGACACTCCCATCGATGTATACTCTACACCGAAGTGTCTATGGAAACCGGTAAGTTGTCGAACTGATGCCAGTCGTCCTTTGGACTTACAGGACTTTATCATCACATTTGTTGCCCCATATCCTTGGTGGACCCGTCGATGTCAGCTCTGAATAAGCAGTTGACCCAAGACACGATTCAGGATTATGGCTACATACAAATGGGGATGATAAGTGATTCTGTGAAGGATTCATCTCTCATGTGTAGCACAGGAGAGTACTGCTCATAGTCGTTCATAGTTGTGATTGGTAAAACCGCTGGCCAGCGTATCAATATTATTATGATGGTCATAATAGATATTGGATTCACCATGCAACTCACTGAAGACGCCCGTGGATGTATTATTGGGATAGACACTTCATCGATCCTAGATGCATTCGAGTCAGTCAGATGAAGGAACGTTACCATCGCCGCGTTGAGCGCAACAGACTTCGCAACGAAAGGGTTTGCTTTGAGAAACCTCTCAAACGTCCTCATGTATTAATATTGCAAATGGAACCGTCTAGGAATTCCATTTTGCCTAGTCTAGGACTTGCTTAATACAATAAAGCCCTATGGGTCACACTATGTGGTGATTCAGCTTATCCGAATATCCTTGAAGATGGAATCGCAATTAATTTAGAATTAATTGTGATTGATGGATTATAATTGATTTGGAATTAATTATAATATTTTGTGGCTCAATTAATGATTTGGAATTATTAATTGAATTGGCTAATTAATTGTATTTTATGTAAATACAATTAAAGATTATATTTTAGAAATATAATAGAGGTTTGATTTGAAAGTATATGTTAATTTGGAATTAATATATGCACATGGACAAAATCTACTTGGAGTTTGAACTGCCTTAGAACTATAAGTGGGTCCCAAAATCGGGACCCACCTATTACCCTTAGGACGCGTGCGCGCGCGCAAGATGGAGTAGGGGAAGGAGTTCGACTCCTTCCTCTGTTACAAGTCTAAGGGATAAGTTAGATTTTCCTGATTGAGTTCTAACTTGATTGGGAATGAATCTAGACTTGAATTGGTTTCCTAGTGCGATAAGAATTAGATTCTTATTCCTTTATGAAGTCTAATTGATTATTTATTAGGCTTCTATTGACTACTATATATAGTAGACTATTAGAGAGCTTTTATCATGGTTGATTTTACATACAGTTGAAAAACACAGACATACAGTTAGTCTACCAGTTTTCTTAGAGAAAATAAAAGCTCTCCCCTACCTCTCCCTAGCCCCACGCGCGCGCCACCCCTCACCGGAGGAAAACCGCCGCCCCATTTTCTTGGCCACACAAAGAATATCCTAGCATTCTTTCCGATAAGTTGTTCATCCGTGGATACCAAGGTTGAGGTTCAAGGAGCTGGAAACTGACTTTTATTATCTTGTAGATAATCAAAGTATTGCAGATATCTTCGACTTCGACGAAGGAGAAGATTCACCGGATTATTACGAAGACTTGGAAGTTGTGCTTGCTTTTGGAGTATTGTAAGTCTTCTAATTGACGTGTTTAAATATATACGGTATATGCATGATCAATTAACCTGCATGTTAAGAAAATTTTTGAAATTCCGCTGCGTACCCTAGGGGTAACTCTGATCGTATTTTATTAAAATTGCCTTACGAGATAGTATTAAAAACTTCAAGCAAGGAGAAGATGAGCGGTTTTGTTACACCTACGATCGGTTTGAGCGGTATAAGCGAGAGTGCCCCCATCACCGTTTCGATGATGGGGAGTTGATTTGGCATTTTGTTGGTGGGTTACGCGATGAGGTTAGGCTTAGAGTAGATGGGTTGTGCGGAGGGTTGGAATATTGCACAGTTGAAGAGGCAGAAAAGGTCTTCCGTAATTACGCCAGAGGATCCGCACAGTCAGAGAGACTAAGACCACGTCACATCGCCAGTGAGAGGCTAGATCAAAGTGGAACCGAAAGATTATCTGAGGAGTTCCGAGAAGATGAAGATGATATCAGTGAGGAGGATGAACTTGCAATCTATGCAGGAATTAAAGCCACTGAGAGTATATTTGAGATCACACATTAAGGACAAGTTGAACAGAACCTCCGTATAGCACAAGTTTTTGAAGGGGTAGAAGTAACTGAGCAATTAATAGAGGAAGTCAGTTTGTTAGAGTGTGAAAAGGTCGAAAGATTCAACACACAAGATCCCGGAGACGAAAATCCAGGGGACGCCTCACTGGACGTGAGGGGCGGTCCGCCTGGTGTGGGGGGCGGTGCGCCCCCCACGTCCAGAAAGTGTGGGGACCCCCTGCCACTCCCAGGCGCACCGCCAGGAGTGGGGGGCGGTCCGCCGCGTACAGACAGTGGGGAAGGATCCCCACTGCCCACCCCAGGCGGTCCGCCGGGCGTGGGAGGTGGTCCGCCACGGACCGCCAGGGAGTTGGACGACCCCAGCTCCCCGAATTCGCTCGTCGCCGACATTCTTCATGCTACGGAGCCCGTTCCAGCGGTTACTACTGAGGCTACTGAGTTCGAGGAAGTGAATCTACTTCTCCGAGGTGGAAAGGACGATACACCTCAAACACCTGAAGGAGGTGTCGTCAATAATGAGGAAAAGGGGGACACACCCAATCTTACGGAGGTACTTCATAAGTCCTCCAACCCTTATGTGCCCCCGAAACCTCATATGCCATTCCATGGTAGGATCAAGCTGGCCAAGCAAGATACACAGGAGTCGCCACTATACAAGCACCTCGCTGAGTTCGAAGTTAATGTTCCACTATTGGTGAAATGTTTAGCGGATATTCCTGCGAAGCAAAACCGTCCATTCCCGATGGTGAGATCAATGAAGCTTCCTAGGTCTCTTTGCTACACCGGACCAAGAGAATGGCGCCCACCGTGGGGAGATACTCTTGAATCGTCAGCTTGAAGTTTTACACATGTCTATTCTGGTACTCAGCCGACAGAGGCCAAACATTCGGTAACATCTAGTATCACTTTGTATTCCTTATTTTCTTTTGCTAGGGACTAGCTTGAGCTTCATGTGGGGGGGTGTTATGTGAACTTTGATGTTAGTTGTGTCTGGCTTATTGGTGTTGAGTATTGTATCTTGCATTTTGTTTGCACGTTTACCGCTTTCTTAGGATTTAGTTTGCATTCATCCTTAGTATAGTTTTGCATGATTTTTGTGTGGTGTTTATTGCCAAGTTTATTGAAATTTTTTATTGTATAGACTAAGTGTTTATGACTATTGCCCATGCATTGCATCTCTATGGAATAGTTTGAGGTTTGTCTCGCTTGGCTTATCATATTTGTATTTGCACTAGTTAAACTTGGTAGTCTCGACATCACTATGTGGTGTTTTCTCTACTGCGTTTCGTGAAGGCCTTATTATAAAATGTTGCATGTTAGAGTCTTTGATTGTAGTCCCGTGTAATTATGTACATAAGAGGCAACAAGTCTTCACCTTGCTTATTGAAATTGATAAATGTCTAGGAAGGAGGCAGAGTGAGGTGTGTAATCCTTTGACATGAAACCTATTCTAACAAATAGGTTTGGGGAGGGGGTTACTATCATTATGACTTGTTCTTCGTCTTTGTGAGTCAAGTTGAGTTCGTTTTTATTTTTTCTTGTGAGTTTGTGCTCCAACCTATTCTCTCGAATAGGTTTGGGGAGGTCGTTGTAGTGTTGTTGTTATTTCCTTTCATTGTACTTTCATTGTGCTATTGCTGGCTATATACAAAAAAAAAAAAAGAGAAGAAAAAAGAGAAAAATTCCAGAATCTGGAAAAAAAAAAGAAGAAAAAGAATAAAAAAAAAGAATAAGACCCAAAAAAAGGCAAAAGAAGGGTCCAAGCAAGCCAAAAGGAGTTATAGCAAAGTGTTGCATTATTTTTCAGCTTTTGTAATAGTTCGTAATCGAGATGTAAATTCTTCCTTGTGTTCTCGTGGCGCCTAGTCCAAGGCTTGTTCTAGACCACCCTCGTCCTGCCATTCAGGAAGTGGTGAAGAGTTTTTCTGTAAGAGTCGGGTAGAATAGGGGAGTGTTGTCTTTTAGGGAACCCTCCTTCTTTTGATGAGAGCCAGAATTGGTTCGACCTCTCTTGAGGGAAAGTCTCACTTGGTGAACAGTAGTAAGCCCTCGGTTTCATAGGCACGGGGCAACCATTTGTATTTTTGGCATGCATCAATACGTCGTCATTGACTAGGTCCAGGTAGAGAATGTTACGAGAGACTCCCTTGTTTAACAAAGTGCATATATGAATGTGTATAGGTTCATTCGAGACATTCTTCAACCTACTTCCATGTTATGTTTTGTATGGTCTTTGTTCATAAGCATTTGGTAGATACAATCGATTATTTCTTCTTGTTTGACATGAGACTCCTCTTTGTGTTGCATGTAGGTTGCATAGAGTCTAGCTAGTTGCTTGAGGACAAGCAAAGGTTCGGTTTGGGGAGTTTGATGACAGCGTTTTTTACACTGTCATTCGGTTCTTTTTCACCTATTTAGCTATCCTCTAGCTTGCATTTTTAGTGCATTTTATTAGAACAGTGTCACGTTTCCCTTTTCTTTTGTTATTTTCAGGCTTTAGGCGAAAAACCCATTTTTGGATAGGAATTATGGCGAAACCTTGAAGTTTTGGTGCAACAAGATCACCCGTGGTGTGTCAAGGGACTCAAAACCGTGACCAAGGCCAAGGAGAACATGAAAGATTCGAGATATCTTGTATGAGGCAGAAACGGTAGTTCATTCGGAGTTCGGATGAAGATTTTGGAGCCTTTGAAGTGAAATTCCATTTGAATAGTCTTAGTATTTTTGGCACCAGTCTTTCATACGATATTGGATTGAGATGAGGTTACAATCTACGCGTAGCTAACTCGAAGAGCTATTCAACGGTGGGTTTTACGTGTCAATCCGAGTTCGGACGCGCCCGGAATCTCTGTTTGAACTTAGAAGAAACTTGCTGCCCATGGGAGGCGGTTCGCCCGGCACCCCGGGCGTTGCGGCAGAACTTATATATATGTTTTCCAACTGCGTTTTTTCATATGACACATTCATATTTTGAGAGACCAAAACCCTAGAGATTGTTCTGGGTATTCTTAGCTTAGAGACAACTTTTCTTATCGATTTTGGAGCATAGCGTAGAGATTTGGACACCAATTCATCTCACCTTGCTTGTGAGTTTAAGCAATTCACCGGAGATTGACAACCTTCGTTGGTAACTTGTATCTCACGATTTTCCTGCTTTTGTTTATTCCATTCAACATGTTTTCATTGATTCTTGTTTTGATTATTATCGTTGGTTGCAATTTACATATGAGTAGCTAAATCTAAGGTTGGTGATAGTATGTGAATTCGTAGCTAGGGTTCGTATTATGCCTAATTGAGTTTCTGAGTCTTTTACTTGTTTAATTATCTTAATTCGATTCTTTGATCCGACTAAGCCATATATCTTCGTAGAAAAGTGTTAGAAACACTAGGACAATTCAAGATCATCGATTCAATTATATATAATTTGCAAGTACTGCTTGAACTAAGACTGACAACCTTAGCCAAGTATTAGTATTGATAGGAAACTTTCAAAATATACGTCTACAAGTCTGTCTTTGGTGTTTGTAAATCGATTTACTTTTAAGGCAGTACGAGTTGCACTTTCATGCATAATTAGAACTTGATGTGATGCTTAGAACGAGCATACTATCACCAGCTTTCTCCATATATTAAGTTAAGTTAGAGATAAATTTGTTTTCTGAAATTATATATAGTTATTTAGTTAAAGCTAGTTTAGTCCCTAGAGATCGACACTCGAGGTCATCTTACCTCTGCACTACGTGTTTTGTGTAGTTGTGAGTTGCCCTTTGGCTTAAAACAAATTTATTTGATTGTTCGAGTCTGACAATCTCGTTCATCAACTGCCTGGACCGCCACCCAGAGAACCTCTTGTTGACACTGAGCAAAGTTCTATGAGAAAAGCTAAAACAGATTCTGAAAGGAGTTTAGCAAATCCAAAATGGAGAAGAATTGCTGCTGATACTTCAGAACACTGTCAACCTGAGAGTCATCAAGGAAATAATGATGATGACGATGATGATGACAAAACTATTGCTCAGGTTATCAAAGCAAAACCCATCAATGCCTTAACTCCATCTGGTAACACAAAATTGCTATCCTCTGGTTCTTCAGCAAAGAAGAAGGCAAAGAAGGGTCACTGAACAAGAGGCAAACAGAAGAAAATCCCAGAAGTTGTTGGCTTGGGTGTACAATACACCAAAACAAGCAACAAAGACACTACTCAAAGTGTAATTCGAAAAAGACAAGGCTTTTTCATTCTAAAGCTTGAAGATCTCCTTGCAAATGATCACTTACCCAGACCAGTCCTTAAACAAATGGATAAATGGAATGTGATTAAGGTTGCATCCAAAGAAAGAGATCCTTGTCCATTGGATACCTTTGATGACAGAAAACTTTGGCTGGACGTTGAGGTCAAAACAAGAAGGATGGCTCTATCAAAGAACTTAAGAGACACGCCACCTTACTTCAAGCCAATTGAAGTCACCCATTACTATGATGATAGGCTTAAAAAGGCAAAACCAAAGATGATGTTGACTCCATATGAGCTCTTCTATCTGACAAAAGAAGATGCTGATGAAGACTTTAGATATCTTGAGAAAATCTACAAGAAGTACAATATAAGTGATCTCCAAATCGAACATGCAAGCTGCTGGGGACTTCACATTTGGACTGAAATTTTGAAAAAGCAAGATCCCTCAGCAGACCACAAGCTAATTTGCAGACTTGCAAGGGATATGCAACTTCAAGTCAGAAATCTTCTTGAAGATTATGAAGCTGACTATGAAGAATTCCCTAAGATTGCTGATGAAAGTTTGAAGGATGTTTACAAAGATTGCTTCTAGATTTTTCTCAGATAGTCTAGTCTTTACTTTTGATTGTTGTTTGCTAAGTTATCTTATGCTTTCATGTAAAACTTACTTTGAAAGATAACTTTCAGCAATCAATTGCTTTTGGTCAACTTTATTCGTTTTTCTGATTATGCAAGTTATATATGCTTACTGTTTGATTACTTCAAGTATAATTTGCATTACTCAACTGATTTATTCAACATCAGAAACTTATAAAAAGTACTTGCATTTTGGCTCCAACGTTCATATTTGAATTTGATTCAAAAGAACATTAAATGCAAAGTAAGCACGCGAAGAACATGAAGACAAGAAGACAAATGAAGAGCGTTGCTGAAAGTACAAAAGCAAGATAGTGACATCTTAAGGTACAAAGCCTTAGAATTTGAAATTCAAACGGCTTCCTTGAGACACTATAAATAGAAGACCTCAGGATGAGTAGAAGGGTGTGTCAACAACGTGATCAAACTCTCACTTGTGCTTTAAACACTCAAATCCTTCTCTACTTTTACTGCCTATTGATCCGTTCCAAGACTTAAGCTTGAAACAAAAGCTACTTGTGAAGAAGTAGAACATTGAAAGCTAAGAAATTAGTTAAGTGTTATTTCTTTTGAACAAGAACAAGTCTTGACACCAGAAACAACAAACTTGCTTACTGCAAAGTATTACAAGTTGTGTTTCTTTAGATTACTTGTTATAGCAGCAAAGTTATATTCAAGTCATCTCATCTCAAACCTTTCTAACTGATAAACACCCTTTTTCAGGCGTGAAATTTAGGGGTAATTAATCAAGCATAGTTTTGCTGATTAAGTGTCCCAAGTTTGGTGGAGAATAAGGTTTAGTTCTCTAGTTTAGGTTGGAAACAAGGCAAATGTGCTTTGGTTTCTGGGAATCATTAGTGATAGGATTTGTAAGAAACCTCATATCTTATCATAGTGGATTCAGTCCTAGAAAGGACAAAGTGAATTAGTTGAGAGATTACGCCACTCTCAAATACCACTATAAAAGTGTTTGTGTGATTTACTTTCCTGCACTTAGCTTTCCACAAGCTACTTTGTTTTACACTGTTATTCTGTTTCCTTGCTGAAACTAGTTTTCTGACAAAAGCACTTATTGTAAAAGACTTCCGCACTTTGTTCTTAAGTATCAGCAAACTCATTACTGAAAAGTAATAAGCACTTGCTGAGAATGTTAAGTATCAGCAAACTCATTACTGAAAAGTAATAAGTACTTGCTGAGAAAGTTTTTAACGACGAAAAATTTGAAAAGACTATTCACCCCCTAGTCTTTTCTTGTTGTTTAAAGGGACCAACAAGTAAAAATAGATGGCCTATAGGCATGGAAATGGTACCTCAATAATATATATTCAGATATCCATGATCAGTACTGAATCAAACAAATAATGAGAAAAGATTTGAACATTGAATATACAGGTATACATGGAACCGAGAAATTGAAAAGCATATGCGAGATTCAATGGATATTGATGACTAAACATGTAAAAGGGATCTTACATGAAAATCCATTTACTGTCGACAAATGATTATAGGAAATGAGCTCCTCGGCCTCATGTCCATTTCATTGATGAAATTTAGAATTTCATACGGTACCGTTGCATTATCAAGTCAAATTTCATGTGCATCTAGATACTAAGTTTTTCATCATGCATATTATCTTTATTGCTATAGCATTTACATATTCTTGCTTATTGTAGTATTTTTAGGTATGCATGCATAGATGTTATATCATCTTTGCCTAATGATTACCACTTGATTATATAACCTTGAAGGTTTCACATGAATTGTCATTAAATTGACAGTGAATTTCTATCATTTGAGAAAATTTAAGAGATGAGATGAATACTCTCTATCACTAATTAGTCCCTCATGGACTAGAGATTTCATATTGGCAAACATGAATTAATGAATAAGAAAAGTTCTTGAAGAACTAGATTTTGATATATGGTTGAACCTCAATACTTATCTATTTATGCACCGCTTCACATATTGATAAGTATAATATATGTATTCACTATAAGTGAAACATGAGAATTATGATTTATGATTATCGAGGTTCCTGAAGAATGCAAAAGAATTTATCTTGCATACAAGGGGAGATAATAAGCAACCGTGAAAGTTTTTGCGCATCACAACTTGTTACACTCTTTTTCCCTTCGACTAGGTTTTTATCCCATTGGGTTTTTCCTAGCAAGGTTTTTAACGAGGTAGCATTATAAGCGCACATATAACTATCTCTCAATCTCCATAATGATGATACATTGGCTAAAGATATGGTTATAGACCTTATTGGGTATTTTACAAACACACACACACACACACACACACACATATGTGTGTGTGTATATATATATATATATATATATATATATATATATATATATATATATATATATATATATATATATATATATATATATATATATATATATATATATATATATGAATGATGGAGATCTAATGAGTATTGAACTCATTTTATGACAAGATCATTTTTTGAATAGTCCAAGTGACATAATATATATAATTTGAAGAAATCTAAATCTTCAAGGGTTCGAGAGGTTTCCACATGAGGTTGAAGCATATATGTCCCATGTACTCCTTCAACCATGGTCTACAAGAAGGGTTCACCCGAACACAACATATTCGCTCAATTGAAGATATTGCATATTTGTTCACCGTGTGATTCCAACATCATCAGTTTAGCAGTTCATTTGGGAAATTGCATTGCGAAGATTCAAAGACTTGAAGTGATGTTTCAATCAGGGGAGACGGATACGCACTGCACTCGTTTTCCCTTGATTAAGTTTTTATCCCACTAGGGTTTTCTTAGCAATGTTTTTAATGAGGCAATAACTTCAAAGTGTATCCGACAAATAAACTAATGTCATTCAAGGGGAGTGTTATAAATATGATGAATTCCATGAGTTCATGATTCTTCTTATACTCCATTTATGTACTTTAGTTAGTGTTATCATTATGTAAAATGAGAGTTACAAACTCACTTAGTTAATTAGTTGCAACTCACTTACATACACACTTGAAATACAATGACATTCTCCATTCTCTTCTAACTATTTTATTCTTGCAAGTCTTTTATATATCTTATGAAACAGTATTATTATAATCTTATATTTTAATAACGCTTTTATTGTGAAACTTTAATACTCCATTTAACAAGTATGAGTTTTGTTACTGTGATATTTGAATGAATTTATTTATCTGTTAAAATTTTCTATAATTGTTGTTAATATTATTATTTTGTGCTAGTTCAATTGTTTTCATATTTTGTTCTTTCAAAAGTATTTTTTTAGGTGTTTAATATATATAAAAACAATATGAAAATATATAGTTGTGCCAGCCGTGTTTGTGTCGTGTCATCTCCTGCCCCCTGTGTCCGTGTCACTTCAACCTAGGATTATGTAGCTTTGCCCCTGATTTCACCACTACGAACAAAGAGATATGATTCTGAGTTTCTTAGAAGGTGGTTGTCCAATTCGCATTTATAAGGACAATTTTTATTATGACTGGATGACCTAAATCGAGAGTGCTCTACTTTTAAACCCCCTCCCCCTCCCTATTTTTAGCACCAAAATAAAAGAAAATAAATAAAATAAAATTGAACTCAAAAAAGAGGGAAAAAGTGGTCCCTGTAACTCTATGATGTTTTGTCCATGTGGGTACCATCCTAGTCGAAAGTTGTCATGGTACATCTCCATCATGAAAAAAAAATGACGAATTGAATAAGTTAATTAGTTTCAGTGCATTGTGTATTCATTCCATCATCATCATCACTTGACTACACTTATAACCATTTCATCACATACAGTTACCAAAATGAGCTCACATGGTGCTAGACTAGTTGTGCCAATAGATCTAAAGAAAAAGCCAACGGAACAAGAGCTTCCTCTCCATAACCGATGGCATCCCGACATACCTCCGGTGGCGGAGGTGCGGACCAGGGAGGTTTTTCGGGTTGAGATGGTAGATTTCAGTGGAGGTGGGATAACTAAAGAGCATACTGCTCAAGATATCAAGCACTCTGATCAGTCTATTGTGAGTTTTCTCATGGACTGCCATTTTACTTGCTTCAAGTTATTATTTCTTAAAATTTATTACTAGTTATTGATATGTACTCTGTTTAGCAAATTAACTCATAGCTAAGGTATCTGGTAACTTATAAAAATACTAGCTGATTTAATAGTTGGAACTTGGAACTGAAATTATATGATTAGTTGATTAAGTAGTTAAAATTCGGAACTAATAAACTAAGTCGATCAATTATATATTTCCTCCCTTTCACTAATAAATTTTTATTAGTTTCTAATGGAACTATTACCTTTGACGTATAACTCCTAAATTACATTAGAGATAAATATAATAAAATTATATTATAAAATTAAATGAATTATATTTTCATAATCAAATTTAATTTATAATGATACAGTTTAATTAAAAAACTATACGTTGTCAAAGGTCCCGGTCCCCTTAGAAACTTATTAATAAAACGGAAGTAGTATGAGGTAGTATTAGATTAGACATTATTTAAAGCCAAAGATTTATGGTCTACTGAGATGTTTCGCGCATAATCAGAGATCTGTCTTATAACTAACAGTATAGAAGTATAATGAATTCGGAAATTTCTTATATACACCTGATGTACGGCTAATTTTATAGACTTGTGTCTGAAAAAGTTCCACCGGGTATTGACCAAGTCATGTAATTAAGAGATGATCTGATCTAGTTCATTTCAAGTCATGGGGTTCATTAAAAAAAAAAAAACGTGGTGACCTGGTCTAGGAAGGAATGCTCCAATGGATTGGCATGACCGTTTATGGAATCTTTCAGAAACCATTACAACACAAAACAAGTTTGAGCAATTGAGCATGGAATCATTTCAGAAGAGCCGTCTTTTGTAAAACAGAAAGCTAAGTTTTGTCCATGACTTACATAATACTATACTATATCCTAGTAAAAAAATTAAGGTTGAATTCTGCATTATATATGCAGCACCATTACATTCTTTCACATTTTCATGAGAATTTGATCAGTAAACCCTTGACGACTAAGCCAAAAATGGGTACACCTGGTGCTAAACTAGTCGTGCCAATAGATTTAAATAAGCAGCCAAGTGAACAAGCACTTCCTCTCCACAATAGTGGCATCCCGCCGACATCCCACCGGTGGCAGAGGTGCAAACCGGTGAGTTTTTTCGGGTCGAGATGGTGGATAGCAGTGGAGGTGGCATAACCAAGGAGTACAATGGGGAAGATGTCAAGCATCTTGATGCCTCTGTTGTGAGTCTCATATAGCCTAAATCATTACCAAGTAACATTTCTTTTCACCATTCATTTACTTAACCCGACCCGAATCTTAATTGATCTGCTATCAAACTTTTGTGACGCAACCACCATAGATAACTCTCACCCAGTAGCAAATATGAGCGAATGAGACATAGGTAACCCTTTCAATACGAGAGTATACCTCTAGCAAAGAGTAACGCAGATCAAATTTCTATTCTCCGTGCAAAAGCTACTAGTTTATATCCATTCTCGTATTCGAAAATCAAAACCAAAAACTTATATTGACCGTCTAATGATAAGATAGTTGAAATTAAAGAAGTGCGACTAACACTTGGGTGGGTCTAATGGTTATTCTAAATATGCAAGGTATGTATAAATTTAACATCATGGGCCATTGTCATCCCTAATCATAATAACCTAAACTTGCCTGAAAATAACAGCGTACCAGCTCCCAATGTAATCTGACACGACCGAGAATGACTTGGTTGGGACAATGGGAAAGCCACCCCCCATTTTGTCAGCTAGGACAACATGTCCAAATCAAGCCTTACAAGGCTCTCACTTCATTGAATCTCATCTATTAATTAACTAACTAAACATAAGAACCATCAAAGAACAGTATATGTATATCTACAACATCCATATTCCATGGCCCCTCCAACTCCAAAATTACTAGTTCCAATAGACCTGAAAAAGAAGCCATGGCAGCAGAACCTGCCGCTCCATAATCGGTGGCATCCCGATATCCCACCAGTGGCCGAGGCCAATACTGGTGAGGTGTTTAAGGTGGAGATGGTAGACTGGACTGCTGGAGCCATTGTAGATGATAACTCCGCACTTGATGTTAAAACACTAGACCTATCGACCGTAAGTACAGCTTCTGAATTTTTCTATTTTTATTTTTAACGCGTTCATACAATCAAATACTAGGCCAACTAACAATTTTACTCGTGGAAATGTAAAATCGACCGGGAGGTAACAATTCTACTCGTAAAAATGTAAAATCGACCGGCAGGTGTCTCCGCTTACCAATTAGGCTACCACTACTTATTACTTCAACACTGTTTGACTTGGTATAGCAGGGAACTAACTATAGGATCATAAAAAACCTCTAAATACTGTCTCTCAGGTTCATTACTTGAGTGGACCTATAAGAGTGGTTGACACAGATGGGAACCCTGCTAAGCCTGGTGATCTTCTTGCTGTTGAGATATGCAATTTGGGACCTCTACCTGGAGATGAATGGGGATTTACTGCCATTTTCGACAGGGAGAACGGTGGTGGATTTCTCACTGACCATTTCCCTCGTGCGACGAAAGCTATATGGTATTTCGAAGGAATATATGCCTACTCGCCACACATACCTGGTACACTTTTCCATGCTATCATACTATTACTAGCAGTGAATCACACACAAAGCTCTATAGCAGCTAATTCCCTGATGCTGTAATAAGTTTAAAAGGTTTGACTAACAAAAACTGGACAGGGGTGAGGTTTCCGGGTCTAACTCACCCCGGGATAGTAGGAACTGCACCTTCAATGGAATTGCTCAATATATGGAACAAAAGGGAAAGAGAACTTGAAGAAACTGGTCTCGAGTCCTTGAAATTGTGTGAGGTGCTGCACTCACGGCCTCTGGCGAACTTACCATCCACAAAGGGGTGCGTTCTTGGCAAGGTATGTCACTTACCTATAAATTCACACACAGTATGATTCAAGTGTGTATCTACTTGTGCTAGACTGCTACACAAAAAAACAGTATCCTAAAATGCATGATCAACTTATTAGCTTATTGTGTATACCCCCTATATTGGAAAATCCTTCACTATGAGGTCTTTTTACACCAAAATTATCCAAGTTTCGAAAGAAAGATATATGCGTAGCAGGATTCTTGATAACGAAATGGGAACTCGATGTAGTAAAACATCATAAACTGTTATCCTATTCATAGTTGCAGATAAAATACGTAAGCTGCTAATAAATATACTACATATAACTAACTATCGTGACAGCCAGAGAAAGAAGGATTATGACTATATATGATGATGCTGCTGTTTGTAGGTTAAAGAAGGAACTCCTGAATGGGAAAGAATAGCAGTTGAGGCAGCAAGAACTATTCCTGGAAGAGAAAATGGAGGAAATTGCGATATTAAAAATCTCAGTAGAGGCTCAAAGATTTACCTTCCAGTATTTGTAGAGGGAGCAAATCTTAGTACCGGGGATATGCATTTTTCACAGGGTGATGGTGAAGTTGCCTTTTGTGGGGCGATCGAGATGAGTGGATTTCTCGAGCTTAAGTAAGTATCATCACCCTCTCTCCAGTCATAGGTTAAAATGTTCAGATTACTTTAAGTGTTAAAACACTAGTCACACCTTCAAAGCAATGGAAGAAACAGCTACAGGAGAAAACTTTGAGGCTTAAACACATGCAGCATTTGTCCGAACACTGGAAAGCCTAATTGGTGAAAGATCATAAGGAAACTTATAGTTTATCTGGCTTATATTTTCTTACAAACATAATTCCGAGTATATAGACAATAAGTTAATGAGACAGCTCTTGATCCGCATGAATTGTTTCAGCGCATACGCCTCAGGCAAGAAAATGGAAAACCTTATTGGTGAAAGGGCATAACGAAACATATAATTTATCTGGTTTAGATTTGCTTATATTCCATAATCCTACTCAAATATCAGCTTAGAGTTTAGAGACACAAGAATATATACAGTATTAATTCGGTTCCTAACAGATGCGAGATCATAAGAGATGGCATGAAAAAGTACCTCACTCCAATGGGGCCGACTCCTTTACACGTCAATCCAATATTTGAGATAGGCCCAATGGAACCGAGGTTCTCAGAGTGGTTAGTGTTTGAGGGCATAAGCGTTGATGAGAGTGGAAGACAACACTACCTTGATGCTAGTGTTGCTTACAAGCGAGCAGTGCTCAATGCTATTGACTACCTCTCCAGATTTGGATACACTAAAGAACAGGTCAGAATCTCTCCTTCACATCCCTAAAGCCAACTCTCAGGCTTCCAAAATATAACTACCCAAACTGATACAATGACGTCGATCATCAGGTGTATCTTCTACTCTCATGCTGTCCTTGTGAAGGAAGGATCTCTGGAATCGTCGATGCTCCTAATGCTGTAGCAACCCTGGCAATTCCCATTGCCATATTTGACCAGGTACTATTACTAGACAGAAGTCATTCATCTCATTATGACTAGCAGCAAAAGATGCTGTAGGAAGACAGTTCTATTGCATGTAATACATCCCTAAGTAGATTATATATTTTGACTTGCAACTATGGACAAGTATTGGTGAGTGATTGAATAAAAGCAAACCCAAAGAAGCACATGAGTATCAAGTAAAGGCATGGGATAAACTGATAAGTGATATAAGGTTAACAATCCTGACGTTCAACTCTGGAAATAAGACTTTACATTTTCACTAAAACCACCACTACTTAACGTGTGCAGGATATTCGTCCCAAGACAGATGGTGTTCCTACAGGACCTAGGCTTGTAAGGAATCCAGGTATCCCACAGTGCAGTTATGATGGAAACTTGCCAACCACCAAAAATCCCTGTGCTGAAACATGAGCCAATCAACATTGATAAGAAGAATGCCAAGAACACATGATGATGTACCAGAATTTAGTATTGTGCCAAAAATAAAATGAAAAAACTTATGGTATGCCACAAACATTACAGACTAACGTCATATGCTTGGATCTTGATATAGAAATCACTATATACACACTACAAACACAGATCACAGGAGAAACAGCTAACTAACCAATATAAACTTTCAACACTCCACATAAAAGAGAAAAGAAGACTAAGAAGGAAAATGAAAAGTAAGAGGAAGAGAATCTCAATTCTTCACTCTTACATATATCTAGCATCGAGATCAGATAAACCAAAAACAATTTGTGGGCAGCAGTATGGGAAATTTATTGAATGTGGCCAACTACAAATACACAGCTACTAAACCAAACCAAACATACCTCGAAAACAAAATTGCCTTTACTTTAGACTCAGCATGGTCTGCTCAATAATATATAGATAGTGTTCGGTGATGTTGAAGAGAAGCACATTTGATGCCAAAAGCCCATAACCAGAGATCCAGCTCAACGCTCAAAACCTGGCGAAAAGAACCAGCTTCAACTTTTTCTTCAATAGACTAAATAAAAGCTGATAAAATGTGTGCTTACTTAGATGCAGAATTAAAAAATGAAGACTGAATCAAGTTACATAGCAAGTACGTTCAGTACTACGTAATTATCTACACAGTGAAATTAATGATTGCGGTGCTTATAAAGAATGTAGAAGCATAATACAACTTCTTCATAGAAATTATTGTTGCATTTTAAAGAAATCAATAACTAAACCTGAATATCAAATTCAAACATGGAACTGTATTTTATGTACCAAGAATGTAGTTGCAAAATAACTGTACCGGTTTTCCGGATTTTTGGTGGATCAAGTCCCTAATCACTTCCACAGCATGCACTGAACATGCTCTGAGTTCTACTTCCTCCTCACTTCCAGGCGTGATTTCTTTATTACTTTCAATTGCATTGGTTAGTGAAGGACTAAAATTCAGAACTCCAAGCTGCTGAAGGACTGCCGGTACAATGTAGTCAGCAAACATTGTGACTGATTCTATATCTCTGAAATCACCATATCCTTGGCCTTTGAATGCACCCCATAGATCTGCAGCAAATATTTGCGCTCTTTTATACAAGAAAACCTGGTGACCTTTGTACATTGTATGATCACGAAATCCTGCACATTGAACAAAGTGTTATGACTCGTGTACATTGAGTAACTACAATATTCAAATATATAGAGTGACAGATTTAAGTGGTAGTACACTCACTAACCAGGAAAGTGGCTTGTGATGAGTGAGACAAGCTTTGCAGCAGATTTTTCACAACGTTCTACAAGTATGGATGCTTTCCCCTCAAAGGATCTGTCAAGCTCAAATCCCACCTAGCCGTTGCATTGCAGCAATCAGCTTAAAGTGTTTCAAAAAGCCAAACACATTGTCGAAATAAAGGAAATACAGGTAATTCAGAGTACATTGAACCCTTAGGAGTAGCTGTGATGAATGTGTACCTCATGCAGTAAGCGTATTCGTTCATCTTCCAAAGGCAAAGGCCTTGGCCACTTGAGCATTTTACGCAGGTCAGGTCCTGTTAAACATGACAGCACCCATTAGCTATAAATTTTGTACTCTTTGAGAGACACAGAGTGGTAAACCTAGGCATCATAACTGCAGCAAGAACTCATTAACACTTCAATTTTCCAAATCTCCGATTTCTGAAACTAAATAAAGAACAGCTACATTGTGTTTGTGTTTAAACATAAACGATTCATAAAAGTACCAGTATACTTCTGCAGACGATCTGCATCAAAAGCAGACTTGTCGTTCTGGAGAGCTTCCTTCAAACCCGCAGCCAAATGATCATAAGTCATTTCTTTGTCTGCACCAAGAAAAGTCAAGAAGTCGACAAACAATCAGTAACAAAATAGTGATGCACACAAGTAACATAATTTACTTTACAGCACATGACAATACAAAATCCAATTTTCCAGTTTCAACTTAGGCATGGGCTTTCAAAAACTGCTACGATTGTTGTGAAAATGTTTACATACATAAATTGATCATAAAGGTGTTTGGTTCTGCTTATTCAACGTCTCAAACTTTTTAGTATTCAAACTGTTGTAAATTAAAATAATCAGAAGAGTACATGCAGCATGCTTTTGGTGATAAAATCAGCAAAAAAAATAAAAAAATTAATTAATAGTACTCCTCGCAGTCATTTCTTTACCTTTCATTTGTTGAATTTTTCGTAGACCGCTTTGACATCTAATAAATACTAAATATTATCGAAAAAATAATTAATGAAATTATAAAATGAGAAAATAGAAAGAGTATATTTTATTAATATACTTTCATAAATTAATTTGTGGTTATAAGTAAACGGAGGTCAAAAAACAGCTCTGCTTGCAAAAGGCTCGCTAAACAAAATCTCGCACAAATAGACCTAAATGCTAAGACCAGTAAATACAAGAACAAACTGTAATACAGTGAAAAACGAAGCAAACTTATTCGAAGTAGTGAAAAAAAGAAGAAGAACCTGGCCAAAAGCAGAAATTGAGAGCATCCAAAACAAACAAGTACTGGACAGTAAGAGGACCATTATCAAAATAATGAATCCCTTCGAAATCCCATTCCACTTTCGGAATCGAGTCTTTCATCCTCTCTGCAACTTTCTCAATGCCTAAATTCAAAACACACACAAATTCAATTTAATTAACTTAATTAATTTATAATTATGGTAATGGAAGAAAATGACGAGAATGTGAAGCGGCCTGACCTGAAGAATCGACGGTGACATGGGAGGCGTGAGCGGCGACCCAAGCGGAAGTAGCCCTAACCGCTTCCATTGTTTCGTTTTCTCTGCGGAAAAAAATCTTCGAATGGATGAATGAATCTTCTAAACACGATTCCGTAAGCTCCGTAAGCTGGTTATGTCAGACACTAGAGATAATAGTTTCTAACGTCAAATGCGAGATTATTTATAGTTTATTACTAGATTTGTAATAGTTCGATTATTAAAAAAAAGCTGGTTATGTCAGTATTAATTAAATAATAAATAACTATTATTGCACAAAAGGTTCTCATCTTTTACTTTATTAATTAAGTAGTACTAACTTCTTACCATTTCTTAAATTTGCATACAGGTTCTTTTTGTATTGAACTGTTGATTATACATTTTTAATGCTATTCTGAAAATTTGTGAAACGATATACGGTGTCAGTTAGCTCATTAATCAATTTAATGTACGAGTAACTTTTTTTAAAAATTAATCATATATTAACATTTATTAAACATATTTATATTTATTGTAGCTACACACCTACATCACGTTATTTTGATAATTGTATGATAAGGTGGTTGATCAGATCGTCTTATAAACTTTATCTTCTTTGATCAAGTTGTGTAAGATAACGTAAGAAAAATGAAAATGGCATAAATCATAATAGTCCGCTTAAAAGGTGGTTCATATTGTGTTTAAAAGAAACAATATACTAAAACATATATATAGAGAGCATTATGTTTATTTGACATTGTTATGTTGGTTATACAAGCAAAGCCAACTCTAGGAGTCTTTTTTTTATCAGTGTGCCTTAAGCCAAATGTATTCCTTCAATTTTCTCTTCTTCTCTATATTTCTGAAGTTGCGTACAAGTTTGAGAATTTCACTGTTAAGCACAAAATATAATTCTTCGATTTGGTACTACGTACAATAAATCTAGAAAGGTAATTATAATTTTGACGAAAAATAGTATTAGGAGATTGTAGGGGGTTTGACTAATAACAACTACTCCTAGTAGAGACTTATGAAGTTACTAGAATTCATCGGCACACGCTACGCGTGTGCTACGTGTAGTTTATAGATATATAATGTTCACTCAATTGATTTTAACGTAAGTAAATGAAAATTTACAATTAAATAATTGAGTAATTAAAATCAAAAGTTGTCACGAAATGTCTTCAAACAAACAAAAAATAACTAACTGAATAATTAAATCTAATTTAAAAATAACTTATTGAGTAATAGAAATAGTTCATATAGTCATGCGATGAAAATTTTGAATTGAACGGTACGTAAAGTACTCCTCCGATGATTTAAGAACCGTCGAATACGTCTGTAGGCTATTGAAACATTCCACTTCGAAATCTGCAATGCAGCTTTTGCATGTAAATTTGTGTTCTTCATCTGGTTCTAGAATTTATGACACACGCTACGCGTGTGCTATGATTTTTTTTAAACCATTAAGTAATGGAATAATAATACTAATAGTAAATGAAACGATGTCCTAGAATTAGCGTAATTCGCTATTCGTGTGTGATGCGTGTAATTTTGTGGAAAATGTGATTAATTGTTTGTTTTGTTGTATCCATACTCACCCGTCCCAAAACAGCTACGTGTGTGCTATGATTTGTTTTTAAACCATTAAGTAATGGAATAATAATACAAATAGTAAATGAAACGATGTCCTAGAATTAGCGTCACACGCTATGCGTGTGTGATGCTTGTAATTTTGTGGAAAATTTCATTGTTTGTTGTATCCATACTCACCCCTTCCGAAAACAGTTACACCGCTTTAACTTTTTTACGGTCAACAATTCTGAAGTTTGACTACATATTAATCGTACCCATACTCCGTCCCAAAACAGTTACAACGTTTTGATCTGAAATTTGATAGAGATCAATATATATTTATACTCAAATCCAAACATGTGGTTATGATCATAATATAATTGTTTACGAAGAGTTACTCCAATATATCTATCTAAGCAAAATGACTACTATTGTTTATAGCAGTATTACAAGCAGCGCATCAATATGTAGAAGAATCCAACTTCATAGACTTTTGATGGGAAAATGAAAATAAAATAAAAAATTGCCACACAAATCCATTAATCACATACAATTAAAATGTATAGATGTGCGAAAAATAATGTGGTAAGTGTTAATGTTGGATTATGTCCGGTTCGCGGTACGAACTAACACTACAAGAAAACAGCTAAATAGCAACCACATTTAGCAACCGATCGATCGGTTGCTAAAATTAGCGACCGATCGGGCTTTTAGCGACGGATGGGAGAGACTAGCGACGGATGGGTTAATTCGCCCTTAGAGCGGCAGAACCTTTAGCGACGGATGGCTTATCCGTCGCTATTTAGTGACGGATGGAGTTATCCGTCGCTATATTAGTGACGGATAATACCATCCGTGGCTAAAATTCCAAGGTTTTTTGTTATTTTTTTTGCCGGTCAATGCTCTAGCGACGGATGACTCCATCCGTCGCTAAACTATATTTTTAAAAAAAAATAATAATATAGCGACGGATGGTTATCCGTCGCTAATATAGCGACCGATCGCTATATTCCGTCGCTAACGTCTTCATCTTCTCAGAACGCATTTCTCGCATTTCTCCTCCCTTCTCTCTTCTTCTCCATTTTTCTCATTTCTTCTCTCCAATTCCAAAATTCCCTTATACTCCATCATTTCTTCCAATCTTGGTGTCAAATCGAAGCCAATTCAACAAGGAACGTAGTGAGACATTCAATTTGAAGTGGGTTGTTCTATTTATTCCGCAATTAAAGGTACTAATCTCGAAACCTAACTTTTGTAAATTTGGTATTTTTTCAATTTTGAAGTGTTTTATGGTTTATTAGCTAGTTTTGATGTTAGTATTGTTCAATTGGGATGTTTTGGGATGTAGTGGGTTCGATTATGTTTGAGATTTGAATTGGGTTTGATTATCTTTAGGATTTCAATCGGGTTCGATTATGTTTGGGATTATCTACGTATTTAGTTTTGTTCAATTAGTGTAGTTTGTTTGGGATATACTAATTAGATTTGAAAATTGCATAAGTATAATTATAATGGAAATATGAGTAATTATAGTGTATTGTAATTAGTTATTATAATGGAAATTGTATAAATATAATGAAAATATAGATAAATATAGGTAATTATAGTGTATTGCAAGTTTTTATTATAATGAAAATTCCATAAGTATAATGGAAATATATAGATAAATATAGGTAATTATAGTGTATTGGTAGTTGTTACTATAATGCAAATTGCATAATTATAATGAAAAATATATGTAATTATAGTGTATTGTAAGTAGTTATTATAATGAAAATTGTACAAGTATAATGGAAATATAGATAAATATAGGTAATTATTGTTTAAAAAAATTGTAAGTATGAAGGAAATAACTCATTGATAAATTAAAGTTAGAAGATAATATGAGTATTTTTATTTCTAATGTAGAAATATTGGGAGTATATATAATGCAATGTAAAAATTTGATAACTAAAATGAGTACTTGGTGAAAAACAACGTTAGCCGCAATGTACTAAACTTCCATTGGCCAGGTTTAGCATTCAATTATGAATCCCGATCGTACTTGGATGTACAGTAGGATTGCAGATGGAATACTTTTGCCTACGTTTGTACAAGGGGTCAATGCATTTGTCGAATTTGCATTGTCAAAACCCGAGTGTTTGAGTACTGGGATGATGAAGTGTCCTTGCAACCATAAGAAATGTAGGAACCGTCAGTACTTACCCTCTACGGTGGTTGTAGACCATTTGAAGCGTAATGGTTTTGTCCCTAAATATGAGGTGTGGAATCATCATGGTGAGGCAGTTCGTTTGTTGGGGGACTATTCCATGTTGTCGGGGAAGCGTAGGAAAAGGCAGGAGAGTAGTGCTACACCAGGTGCCTGTACTCATGATGATGCCACAGGGGACCGGATGAAGAGATGGTCCATAACGCTGCGGGTCAAGAATTCACGGAGGGTGTTGTTAATGAGGAGCCTCCGAATGCTGAGTCACAACAGTTCTTTGACTTGTTGGAAGCGTCCAAGATGCCACTCTACCCGGGGTGCAGGATGAATGAATTGTCCTGCTTGTCTAGAATTATGAGCAACAAGGAGGGTGGTGGGAATTCAGAAAACAGCTGCAACGATTGGTTGAGTTTGATCACGGATATTGCGCCTGAAGGAAGCCTAGTTCCAACAAACTATTACCAAGCGCAGAAGAAGATGAAGGCGATGGGATTGCCTATGGAGAAAATAGATTGCTGCCCGGGTATGTGTATGATCTATTGGGGGGAGGATGAAGGTTTGTTGAAATGTAAACATTGTGGGAAGGATCGGTATAGTCGTTACAAGGAGGGCGCTGCAATGAAACGACAGAAGAAGAATCTCTCCCACAAGAAAATGTGGTACTTCCCTATAGGTCCTCGTCTGAAGAGGTTGTATGCATCAGATGCATGTGCAGATAAGATGCGTTGGCACAAGGAGAGAGTAGTCGCGGATGACCAAGAGGGTAAGATGGGTCACCCATCAGACTCGCCGGCATGGAAAGAGTTTGATGTGAAATATCCACAGTTTGCAGCCCAGTCTAGAAATGTAAGATTGGGACTTAGTACTGATGGTTTCAACCCGTTTGGGAGTGAACGGAAGTATTCGTGCTGGCCAGTGATGCTTACACCTTACAACTTGCCTCCGGGTGACTGTTTGAAAGAACCATTCATGTTCTTGACCGTGCTGGTGCCAGGGCCGGATGATCCAGGACAGAAGATAGATGTCTTCTTGCAGCCACTGATCAAGGAGCTTATAGAGTTGTGGGAGGATGGTATCCCGGCATACGATGTCTCAACAAAGACGAACTTTACCTTGAGAGCAGCACTACTCTGGACCATCAGTGATTTCCCTGCGTACTCCATGTTGTCTGGAAGGAAAACATCCGGATACAAGGCATGTCCACATTGTCTCGATGATGTTGATTCACACTATCTGCCGAAGAGTCGAAAGGAATCTTGGTTTGATTGTCATCGCAGGTTTCTAGACGATGAACACCCGTTCAAAAAGAACAAGACTCAGTTTCTTAAGAACAAAGTGGTGTTGAAGAAGGCCCCTCAAGAACTAACAAGTGCACAACAATTTGCTATTATAGAACGCTTGGGGTACAAGAAAGTAACTGAGGTTGGGTGGGAACAGCATAACGAGAATATCAAAAGTGAGTATGGATGGAAAAAGAGATGCATCCTATGGGATTTGCCTTATTGGAGTAGTCTTCGCATATGTCATATCTTGGATGTCATGCATATTGAGAAGAACGTATTTGAGAACTGCTTCAACACCATTTGTGAAATTCCCAACAAAACAAAGGATACGGTTAGGTCCAGGGAAGAGTTGGATATTCTATGCAGGAGGCCCGAACTGTCAAACAAGAATGCTGATGGCAAGTGGCCGAAGGCTAAATACACTTTGTTCAAAGAGGCTAGAGCGGAACTTTTTGATTGGGTGAAGTTGTTGAAGTTCCCCGACAATTATGCTTCTAAATTTGCTCGGTGTGTGGACACGAGTAAGACAAAGATGTATGGGATGAAGAGCCACGATTGTCATGTGTTCATGGAGAGGCTCATCCCGATTGCATTTCGCCAGCTCTTAGATAGATCGGTATGGAGTGCCTTGACCGAGTTGAGCTTGTTCTTCAAGAATCTATGCACACGGGTTGTTGAGGTTGAAGTGTTGAAGACGATGAAGGCTAACATACCGGTGATTCTGTGCAAGCTCGAGCGTATCTTTCCACCTAGCTTCTTTGATTCCATGGAACACTTGCCCATTCACCTACCAGATGAGGCGTTGCTAGCCGGACCTGTTCAGTATCGTTGGATGTATCCCTTTGAGAGGTAAATATTTTAGTATCATATTTACAAACATATATGACACATAATTGTATAGTATATCTAATTATGACAGACATATTATAACAGATACTTAGGCAAGCTGAAGCATTATGTGAAGAACAAAGCTCAGCCTGAGGGTTCGATTGCCAATGCATACATTCGAGCAGAGACTGCAACTTTTTGCTCCTATTTCTTTGACACTGGGGTCCCTACGAAGACATCTAGACCGGCTAGAAATGCCGAAACATTTCAAGTGCAAGAGGACCATAAAGTTTCTCTATCAATCTTTAAGGTTTCGGGGAGGGCGTATGGTGAAGAAAAAGTGGCATATCTGACGGATAAAGAGTACAATGCTGCACATTCGTATGTCCTTCAGAATTGTGCTGAGCTCAACCCATTCCATCTCAAGTTTACTAGGTTAGTTGCCTTCTTACGTTTTACGATTGAATTAAAATCTTATTTTAGAGAAAATGGTAGTATTAAACCAAATATACGCATCATGTGCAGTTTCTTCAGCGCCCGTTGTGTAGAGCAAAATCCTATAGTGGCGGATGACACAATTGAGGACATGCTTAGGGAGGCCCTAGTCTCCGAATTTCCAACATGGTTCAAAGAGCATGTACAGAACCCGGCCAACAAAATAACATGTCCTTACTTAAGAGCACTAGCAAGTGGACCTGGGAGAAGATACTCCTCCTTCCCATCTTACATTGTAAATGGACTTAGGTTCAACAGTAGTGAGTGTGGATCGACAGATGCTACAGTTAATGGTGGGGTTCGTGTCTTGGGGAAAGACATAGGTGATGATGTCTACGATTACTATGGGAAGCTTAGGCGTATTATTCGCCTTGAATATCCCGGAGTACCTTTGAAAAGAACAATGTTGTTTGATGTTGATTGGTATGATCCCACTGATGTAGGCACCAGGAGGCTTGAGGAGTATGATATGGTGGAGATAAACTATAAGAAGAAGTACAAAGTGTACGAACCATTTATCTTGGCAAGTCAAGCACTTCAAGCTGTATTTCTTCAGTATCCTACCTTGAAAAAGGATAAGGGCGATTGGTTAGCTGCTGTACCTATAAATGCTCGATCCAAAGTTGAGTATGTGGAGAAGGACGAGTCAATTAACAACTCGTACCAAGAAGAAGATGTCGATGATCAGGCTAGAAAACCTGTACAGGCTACAGTAGAAGTTATTCAGCTGCATGATGATGTTTTCATTGACTTACAACCAGAGTAGATTATAGAGGGTACGTGAATTAGTACTAGGTAGTTAGATTAGACTTAGATTAGACTTATCTATCAGGCATATAATAAAAAAATGTTCATTACTTTTTTTGGTCAGGTTTAGCATTCAAATATGTCAGAACGTACACTGAGGATTCCCTTACTTGAGGTTTGGAAAGCCAACTGGCTTTTGGGAGTTCCGCCCAAAGAGTGGATGCCGAGTCCCCTTCATGATGTTTGGGAGTCCTACTGGCGTGACCACCCGAATGTCTAGTGTCGTTCCTTGCTATATCTCTGATTGTACATGTTTTATATTCAATTGTGTATGTACTAACACGGATCTTTGTATTGCAGATGCCACGACCCAGGAGGCCACAATACATGACCCCGCAGTCCCAGAGGGATGATACCGACGGAGAGGACACCTGGCAGGGCTCCCCTACTGTTTTAGGGACTCCACCTGGGTCGAGCAGGGGATCGACTCCTCATTCCTCCCTCCACGACCCGTGGGCCCACGTTCCAGACGACGGTTGTCCCTTTCAAAGGCCGGAAGATGGTCTTATGTGGAATGGTCGCCCTGTCCTTTACCCCAATGGAGAGAAGTAAGTATTAGGCATTAACTGATTTACGAACTTTTAATATATATATACCGAACTAACCTTGTCACTATTGACTTACATGTTCTTCACAGGTTGTATGGGGAGCACGCTGCTAAAGTACTCAGTTCGATAATACGGAACAGAATGGTCCCACCGCAAGAGGGTGGCAGCCAGTAGCATTGCATCCCGGACCAAATTAAGGGAGAGCTCTTCGAGGAGCTGAGGGTGAGTTAATATATGCATGTTTAAATACCATGTTTTTACATTCCGTTCGACCGCTATGCATGCGAGGGTAGGCGGCGCCCTCTTATATGTCGGACCGCATATTTATGTATGGGTAGGCGGCACCCATTATATGCTTGACCGCGTTTAGAACTAGAATGGATAGGCGGCATCCATTACGTGTAGCTCCCCTTGTTATACTTGAATGTTTTTTAAGTATTCACCAACGTATGTGTTTCGATGTTTATTTGTAATTGTGTAGAAAGAATTCTTCCTTCCGAAAGCATTGCTGATGGATCTCTGGTGGAGCTTCAACTCTCACGGTAGTTCCCTTTACAAGTGCATGGTTCATAGCCTGAAGAAAATGTGAAAAGAAAACCGTCCACGTACCGGTGATTGGCCCGGAGATGCAATTTGGGAGGCGTGGAAGGTGTATTGGACTGACGCGAGAGTCCAGGCGCAGGCTGACCAGAACACTGAGAACCGGAAGCAGCAGCCGAATGATGGGAGCCGTACCCTGGTGACACACCGTTTTGGCTCTGAGTCGATCGCTACAGCACATGTGAGGCAGAAGGTAAGTATATTAACTTTGTGAATTCATCATTCTTATACTTGTTATTTACTTGCATTTCGAACTTTCAAACTAAGTATATGATGCTTTCATGTGTCATTCAGTTGAAGGATAAGGAGAGTCTCCTATTCACCCTGTTCTCGAGATCTCAGAAGGCCAAGAACGGACAGTGGTTGTGTGACGAGGCCACAGCAATTGCGGTAAGTATCAACAATACATGTGTTTATTAAATACTGATGATTTTATAACTAATTAACAACATAACTAACACCTTATACTCTTGATTTATAATTTCAGACGGCCTACGAGGACAGGATTCGTGATCAAGATCTCACTGTTGAGGAAATGAATGCCATTTTCCTCGAGGTGAATCCTCCAGACGAGAAGGGCCGTCGCTTGGGACTTGGGAGTGCAGCAGCCGTCCCTGAATTGGACTCGAGGCCGACTCGTCGTTCTCGTGCCAGTACATCTTCATCATCTTCAGCAGCAGCAGCAGCTTCCGCTCGAGAGCAGGCCCTCTTACTTCAGTTGCAGGAGAGGGATGAGGAGATGAAGAGGTTAGCTGAGGAGCAGGCTGCGCAGAAGGCACAATTTGTTACTATGTTTGCTGAGCTGTATGCGAAGCTGGGGATGCCTCCACCTCCCTTTCCATGATACCCCTATCCTTTTCGACTTTATTTACTATTTTCTACATGAATACTGTGTACACTATGATATTATTTTGGATTAGTATTGTGTACGTATGATTATTATTATATGTATGGAGGGTTTTGGTACATTTATTATGATTTTTTTGGTTTATTTGGTCTATAGAATTTTTGTAACATGTTGCTTAATTAAACAGGTTGCATTTGATTTTGAGTCTCATTATTATATCTAAAAAAAAAAAAAAAAAAAAAGAATTTAGCAACCGATGGCCTCATCCGTCGCTATATACAGCGACGGATAAGGCTTATCCGTCGCTAAAAGCCCCGGACTTTTAGCGACGGATAAGGCTTATCCGTCGCTGTATATAGCGACGGATGAGGCTCATCCGTCGCTAAAAGTCCGGTGACTTTAGCAACGGATAAGTCATCGGTTGCTAAAAGTCAGCCTCATTTTCCGTCGCTAATCCGTCGCAAATTCGCGACGGATTACTCATCGGTCGCTAATTCGCTAGCGACGACGATTTTAGCGACGATGATTTTATCCGTCGCTAAAAACACCGATCGGTCGCTAGCGTATTTAGCAACCGATCGGGGAGGTTTAGCGACGGATGGTTCCGTCGCTGAACTCCACATTTCTTGTAGTGTAAGGGACGACTTACCTTGGCGGCTAGGGCACACATGTCCGACATATAAGCCCTAGTCCGACAAAAGATCACTCCCAGAAAGGTGTTACTCGGAGCACGGGTCCGACACATTGCGCGAGACTCTCCAAGGACAACGGGCGAAATCTCAAGTCCGATACCTCAAGATATATGTCCGACACATAACTTGGTATCCCACGAGACGCGCGAGTCACAATTTTGTCGGATCCTACGAAAGTCTTTACATGGCCCATCTGAAGTGAACAAGCTCACATGATATCGGACGGTACCTCAGACGTCGGGCCGTGTATCGAACACCTTGTCGGACGAAGGAACAGGACAGGATCCTGGAACGTTCCTAAAAGCGTGAAATTACATACTTGCCCCTGAAGAAACCCTAATTTGGTACGTGGGCCAGGCCCATTAAGCCAGCTAATGGGCTTTTAGCCTTGAGATTCAATCATAGCCGTACACTTGGCGTAATCCCAGGAGTCCTATCACTATTTGGGAAACACTATAAATAGTGGACATCATTCAACTCAAAAGGTAATCAATATCTGACCTACTTTATATATACACTAGAGTGGATTTCAACCCTCTAACCGTAAAGTTGATTACCCGGTTTGATCACTAGACAAACCGAAAAACCGTTACTAATCTCCCCCTCAAGTTATTTTCAGGACATCACTTGCAATAGAATGAGGCAGAAGTTAAGAGGGACGCTTTAGAACGTATTAGAAGGACTTGATAATTTACCCATCAACATTTGGCGCCGTCTGTGGTAATCTGAACAAAAGGTTACCCTTTGTCCTACTAGCAAGAGTCCTACAAAATGGTTAATAGGAAGAGTACTAGAATTGCTCAAGCGGCAAGAAACCCTCAATCCACCCATCCTCGGGGCCGTCCCCCATTAGGAGGAAGGGGAGGTGGAAGAGGAACCGCAGCTACAAGGACACATAGAAATGATAATGTTGATATGGAGATGGAGGATGGAGCAGGTGCAAGTGTAACCGAGAGGAATGAAGGCTCGGGTAATCACAACCCGAATGCAATCCCCGCTGGGAGTGGGTTTGGAGCTCTTCGAGTTCATTCTCAACCAGCACCACTCGCTCCTGTAGCACTGCCACCACAACCACCACAACCCATTACTCCTCCACAACCATCACAACCCATTGGTCTTCAGGATCCAGCTGCACTACAATTCACCTTGCCCAATGGACAAGTTGTGAGACCAAGGGACTACGGTATGGGAGAAGAACAATTTGGATTGCTCCTCTTAACGATCCAAGGTTGTTTTGCACCAGATGATGTGGCGAGGATACAACAACAAGTAGTCCAGCAGCAAGCACAAGGAAGAGCAAATCAGGTGGTGCAACCTAGAGAGGATGGAGCACAATCTCGAGCTAATTCAAGGCCGATACAAGATCGAGTTGGACCTCCTCGTGTTCAGTCACGGTTAGGACCCCAAGGGGCTCCAGATGATTTGAGAGAGATAATAGACCGGAGGGTCAGAGCATCCCAATCGCAAGGAAATGAAAATATCCCTCAAACTCAAATGGTTCAAACTCAAGTGGTGGCACAAACTCAGATGTTACCACAAACTCAGTTGGTAACTCAGAACCAAATCCCCTTGAACCAAATGGTTACACAAACCTTTCCTGAAACCAGAATGGAGAACCAAGTTGGAGGTCCAGTGGTACTCCCTACTCTAGTGGGGAGCGATCCGCCTCCGACAGCGGAACTTACTTTGGGAGAAATGAGGGCTCAAGAAGCTGAACTTAAGGCACGAATAGAGGCTTTGAGAGCATCCGTGAAAGAAAAAGAGCAAGAGATAGACCAAGAGCCTAGTGCCTTATTTGAAGAGATCCGGAACCATCGGGTTAACACTGAAAGAGGATTCCCTACTCTTGACACCTATGATGGAACTACATGTCCAACCAATTACTTGATTAAGTTTGGAACCAAAATGGATGCATATGGGCATGATTCTAGGACCAAAGCATTAATCTTTCCCGCTACTCTTTCGGGAGATGCAATGGTGTGGTGGACAGGTTTGGAGAACGGCTCCATCAAGAGTTACAAACAACTCAGCCAGGAGTTCACCAAAAGGTTCGAAAGGGCGATCAGAAGAAGGAGAGGAGTGAAGTACTTAGCAGAGATAGTACAAAAGCCAAAAGAAGACTTAAGAACCTTTTTGGATAGATTCCACGAGGCATGTTGTCAGGTGGAAGAGCACACCATAAAAGAGAGAAAGGAATACCTCTATGGAAATACCTCCAATGAGGAGTTCAGACTTAGGCTTTCCTACTCTCGGACAGAGAATTACAAAGAGCTCGAACAATTTTGCCAAGACTTTTTGAGGGCGGAAGAATTTCAGAAAACGGTTCAGGTGAGAGCAAATTCTTCTAGAGAAAAGAAAAAGGATTACCAGAAAGCAGAAAGAGACAATAAAAAACAAGCTCAGAATCACAACCAATCCAAGGGAAAGAAACCCGAGCAAAGACACAATTTACTCAAAGGGAGTATCCAAAGAAGTGAGTTCAGAGATCAAAAATCCCCTCCGAGAGGAGGACCGCCTAAGAGGTATGACACATATACTGATCTTAATAGGCCAAGATCCGACATCTTGCATACTATTATGACCAGAAATATTGATGTTGAATGGCCTCCTCCCATTCAAGAGACAAGGAGAAATAAGAACTCTGATAAGTTTTGCAAGTTCCACAAAGGGAAGGGCCACACCACGGAAGAGTGCTTCACTCTCAAGACCGAAATTGAGACCTTAGTCCGCAGAGGACAGCTTGCGAACTATGTGGCAAAGGATGAACCCTCGAGACATGAGAGAACAGAAGCGAAAAGAGGAGAAGCCTCCTTACCTCCTCCACCTCCCACCCAAGGAGGATGGAAAGAACAAGAAGATCATGACCAAGACTTTGAGAACTTGCCAGTGAACGGTAGAATTTTTGCCCTCACCATAGCAGGAGGACCAGCTGGAGGGGACTCGAGGAGCGCGAGGGACAAAACGTCCAGGGACCTCTTGGAGTACTCTAAGTATGGAGAAGTCGCTTCCCCAGGATCAAACATCATATCCTTTGACGACAGTGAGCTGCCACTGAGGAGTGCCGGAATGGGAGGAATCCATGACCCTTGCGTCCCTTTAGTTGTCGCGCTGGACATTGCGAAATTCACCATTGGACGAGTTCTAGTGGATACAGGAAGTTCCGCCAACTTAATATTCACTGGAACTTTGAAGAGGATGGGGATAGATCCCCGGAAGGAAGGAATCAGAGAAGTTGCGAGTGCGCTCGTCGGATTTGGAGGACAGCCAATCATTCCAATGGGAAGCCTGACCTTGCAGGTGTCAATGGGAAAAAAACCCCAGAGGATCACCAAGAATGTTCCCTTTGTAGTAGTCGACATACCTTTTGATTATTTTGTGGTGCTAGGAAGACCAGCGTTGTCTCAATTCAATGCGGTGGTGTCAACCGTTCATAATAGAATGAAGTTTCCTACAAAGAGAGGAATCGGTCAAGAGGTAGGAAATATTCAAGAGGCTTGGGCATGCTATAGTCTCTCGGCAAAGGCTGTCTCAAGTCCCCATACCAGAAGAGGAGATGCTAATGGGATTGGTCAACCTATGGATACTTTCTTTTCAGTCCGTCACTCGAAAAGAAAGTTCAAGAAGCCAAGCCCCATTCAAAGAAGAAGGAGAGCTTTACAGAGAAAGGCAAAGGAACAGTTAGTAGGGGAAGTTAAAGAACTGGAGGACTACAAAGTCATACCACCAATCCCTGCTACTTCCAAAAAGAAGAAGTTTTTCGAAGACAATCAGATAGAAGCAAAAGAAACTCTGAAAGAGATTCAAGTGGTAGAAGGAAGTACCGAAAAAGTTACCAAGATTGGCACTGAAATGACCTTGGAGGTGGAGATGAAACTTATTGAGTGCCTCAAAAGGAACAATGATATCTTTGCATGGAGTACTGAAGATCTCAAAGGAATTGATCCAAGGGTCGCTGTTCACCGTCTGAACGTTGATTCGTCAATTACTCATATTCGAGAGAAACGAACAGACTTCAGTGCGGAGGACAATGCCATCATTGAAGCAGAAGTACAAAGGTTGCTTAAGGCTGGACATATTAGAGAAGTAAGATACTCTGATTGGGTCTGCAATGTAGTATTAGTGGAGAAAGGACCTGACAAATGGAGGATGTGCAACAACTTCACAAAACTCAACAAGTATTGCCCAAAGGACCCTATCCGCTCCCCCGAATCGACCAACTAGTCGATTCCACTGCTCGATGCGCCCTCTTAAGTTTTATGGACGCGTACCAAGGCTTCTATCAGGTCAAAATGGCCAAAGATGATGTACCCAAGACCGCCTTCTTCGCTAATGGAAATGTATACTGCTTCAACGTGATGCCATTCGGTCTCAAAAATGCAGGAGCAACCTACCAAAGGTTGGTAAACAAGATGTTCAAGGAAGAGCTTGGAAAGACAATGGAGGTTTATGTTGATGACATGTTGGTAAAAAGCAAGACAGAAGATCAACACATTGCTCACTTGGACAGATGTTTCTCCATCTTGAGGAAATATGGCATGAAGTTAAATCCTGCTAAGTGCACATTTGGAGTCAAAGGAGGAAAGTTTTTGGGTTACATGGTAACTGAGAGGGGGATTGAGGCAAACCCGGAGAAAATCAAAGCCATACTTGACCTTCCGCAGCCAAAGACGCTCAACGAGGTACAACAAGTCAATCTCGAGATCGGTCGAGAAGAATTTGCCTTTCGTCAAAGTCCTAAGGAAGAGTAATCAGTTCGAATGGACAAAGGAATGCGAAGAGGCTTTTGAGAAACTGAAGCAGTATTTGTTATCGCCACCTTTGTTATCCAAGCCGGTCGACAGAGAACCATTATATCTCTACCTTGCAACCACTCCAGAGGCAATAAGTTCCGTCCTGGTACGGATCCAAGGGAATGATCACATGCCGATCTATTATTTGAGTAAGGCACTTACGGGTGCGGAGACGAGATATATGGACATTGAAAGATTGGCCTTTGCCTTGGTTTACACAACGAGGAGACTTAAACCATATTTTGGGTCTCACAAAGTGGTAGTACTCACTAGCCAGCCCCTCAAACAAGTTTTGGGGAGACCAGAGTTGTCAGGAAGACTAGCTAGATGGGCAATCGAGCTCAGTGAATTTGAAATTGACTATCAGGCTCCGTCAGCCAAAAAAGCTCAGGTTATAGCCGACTTCCTAGTAGAGTATCCAAGGAAGGAATCAGCAGAAGAAGATCCCAAAGAATCATCAAAGGCAAACATGCTGGTGATAGAAGACCAAGACTCTTTAGTTAGTCAGCGTTTCAAAGACTTGGAGTTTGCCCTAAAAGCCTTTCAAGAGGCAACAAGGAAAACACCAGGTGAGGACATAGAAGAAAACACCCTTCAGAGACCAGGAAAGGCGCAAAAGAGAGAAGAAACATACTCAAGGGAGATGATCCTACATGCTGAGGAGGTCCTAAAGGAAAAGGAGACCGTCTCTCCAGAACCAAAGGAACCCTCCAACCAAGAAGAGATCTGGGTATTAGAAGTAGATGGATCATCATCAGGAACAAATGGAGGGATAGGGATTTATATCCGAAGTCCTGGAGGAGCTGAACTCGAGTATGCGGTTACTTTAGGGTTTAGTGTTTCTAACAATGAGGCTAAGTACGAAGCTATCCTCATAGGACTACGGATGGCAAAGGCCCTTCAAGTGAAAAAGATCAAAGTCTTCACCGACTCTCAGCTAGCAGAGAAGCAGATTTCCGGAAAATGGAGTACAAAGAAGGATGTACTATCCATTTACAAGTCTAAGATCCAAGAGGAAATGACAAAATTTGAGAAATGTGAGATTGAGAAATTTTCAAGAGACCTCAATGGAAGGGCGGACGCTTTGTCAAAATATGCATCCGCCTCGGGGGGAATAGACACAAGAAACTTTATCTTGATGAGAGTCGAAGCTTCATCCGTCATGAACCAAGGACTCAAAACCCTTCCAATCTTTTCAATCTCAACAACTCCGGGAACCAGTTGGATGCACCCATTGACAGATTATCTCCTGAAAGGGAGCCTTCCACAAGATCGGGGTGAAGCAAGGAGACTAAAAGCCAGAGCATTGAAGTACTTTGTCCAAGGAGATTACCTGTATAAGTGGTCCTTCAAAGGGGCACACTTGAGATGTGCAAATGAGGAAGAAGCAAAAGCAATCTTGGATGAAGTACACAAGGGAAGTTGTGGAAACCATTCAGGAGGAAGGGCATTGGGCCAGAAAATTTACCGGCAAGGATACTATTGGCCAAGCTTGAGAGAAGATGCAACATCCTATGCAAAAAAGTGCGAAGATTGTCAATACTTCGCCAAAACTTCTCATGCCCCAGCAAGACCACTCATCCCAGCCACGATCACTTGTCCTTTCGATCAGTGGGGAATTGATATAGTAGGACCTTTTCCAAAGGGATCAGGCCAGAAGAAATTCATAATAGTAGCTGTGGAATATTTTAGCAAGTGGGCAGAAGCTGAAGCAGTGGCAACAATTTCTGAGAACAAAGTCATGGACTTTGTATGGAAAAATATTGTTTGTCGTTTTGGATTGCCAAGGATCTTAATTTCTGATAATGGCGCACAGTTTTCTGGAGCCAAGTTCAAAGCATGGTGTGAGTCCATGGAGATTGAGAGAAGATTCACTTCAGTAGGATACCCGCAAGCCAATGGACAAACCGAAGCTGTCAATAAGAAACTTGTTGATCTCTTGAAGAGAAGGTTTGAGGCATGCCAGGGAGACTGGGTGGACGAATTGGATGGAGTTCTATGGGCCTATAGAACCACTTCAAAAGTTGCTACAAGGGAGACTCCTTTCTCACTAGTATATGGCTCCGAGGCTGTGATACCGGCTGAGATCGTTGTGGAGACCATAAGGATCCAAGGATACGAGCCGGGAGATAATCATGAGGCAAGGATGTATGACATTGAGACGTTGGAGGAATCGAGAACCACTGCATTGGCCAACATTCTGAGATACCAAGCGTTGATCGCAAAGTCCTACAACAAGGGCGTGAAGGAGAGAGACTTCCAAGTAGGAGACTTGGTTCTAAGGAAGGCGGAAATACTGGAGAATGTTGAAAAAGTGCATCGCAAATGGGAGGGACCATACAAAATAGTGAAAGCTTACTCCAACGGAAGCTACCGCCTTAAGGACTCGCAGGGAAGAGACTTGAAAAACACCTGGAATGCCATCAACTTGCAGAAGTTTTACGCTCAAGGGAAAATTATGGTCAAGCAACAAGAACTCAGCCCACTTTTACTGTTTCAATTCAGTTTATTTTGTTTAAGGAATTTTATCTTGTCTGTAATCGGCTATAAAGCCCACTGTTGTAGTTGTATTCGAATTTTCGTCAAATTGGTACAATGAAGCTTGTTAAGGTTTCTTCTAGGATTTCATAAGTCTCGCATGATTTATTTTATTCTTATAAGACTCAACAGACCGCTAAGGTTTGGGAGGGTTAAAGAACCGGAGAAAGGATAAAACACTAAAAGAAGAATAGAGAGCGGAAAGCTGAAACGGAAGGAATCATGGACATGCAAAACCTGAGGATGAGAGTTCAAAGTCGAGAAAAAGTCGAAAAATTAAAATTTCTCAACTTTTTATTCCAAGAAACAAACATCTCGGAAGGTCTAAAAATGGTTAAAAATTCGATTTCGGACCTATAGAGTCCGAGTACGAAAACTAGCGAATCACAGGCTCAAAAAGAAGAGCACGTGGCGTGTCCGACACATTGACTTCCGAGAAAGAATTCCGCAAAAAGCGAATTACTAACACTTGTAAAGATTTCAAATTTACAAAGTGAACTTGTAACAGCTCCGAGATAAAATCTCCTCGGAACAGCTTCTTGCGGAATAAAGTTACTAACTTGTAAAATTTCAAATTTACAAGAGCACGTGACAGTTCCGAGATGAAATTTCCTCGGAATAGCTTTTTACATTAAAAAGTTATGACTTGTAAAATTTCAAATTTACAAGATCACATGATTGTTCCGAGATAAAATCTTTTCGGAATAGATTTCTCAGATTAAAAGTTAAATTTGTGAAATTTCAATTTTTACAAAAACACTTGATAAGTTCCGAGATATAATTGCTTCGGAACATAATCTATTGAGAAAATTATCAACTTTTGAAATTTTAATTTTACAAAAACATTTGATAGGGCCGAGATACGATATGCTCGGAACTATTTTTAGTGAGCAAACCTTTAATTTGCACAACTTTAAACTTTGTAAGACAAAGCTGTTGTCCGAGTTAAATCACTACTACACGAAAATATTCCGAGATGTAAACACTTGGTTATTTTTACTCAAGAATGATGAAGCACACAAATCATTCGACATTGTTTAAATAAAGGTACGAGCAAAATACAAAGGCATTATCCGAGTTACATTTGCCACAAAGGGCCGAATCAAAAACACGTGCAAATAAACAGAGATTGTTTCAAAATGTATCGAGATACAATGTTGCTCGGGCATACCCGGCCTTTAATTTCTTCAACTTCTGGAACGGGAGCAGTTGAGCTGGAACTAGAGCCTGGGGCTTTGACTGGAGTTTGAAGAGGAAAGAGTCTGGAGTCAAGAGCCTGAACAATGGCTGTAAGTTCTCGTGGGTCTCCGTTGGCTTTAATTGACTCGGCCTCCTTAATCAGTCGGGCGCGGTATTGGCAGACCTCCGGCTCGACGAAAGCGCAAGCCCGTCCGACAACAGGTCCCGGGAGAGTTAAGAAATTGCAGTTCCAAGCCTCGTTCGCTTTGAACGGAGCGAATAGACCACTTCTCAAGACTTCAGGAAACCAAGTCGGGTAAGAACCAGGTCGCACTGGGAAGTTTGGACCGTCTTTCGAAACAACGGCGCCAAACTCGTCCCCTTCAATCTCCTCATCAGTGATGTCCCGGTCCGGGTAGTCGGAAAAGTCACCCCTTTTGGTATCGTCAAGCTTGGCGGCCGAGAGGTTGTTAGGATTGAGAGTCAGACCCTCTTTGACGTACCCGAGTCGTATCATCTGCCCGAGACATGACCTGAAGCCCTCCTCGCGACCTTCTTCCTGCGCCTGTTGCTTTCCGAATAAATAGGAGACCGAGGCATAGAAGTCCTCGACCGCCTCAACTCGGGCAAATCTTAGTTTTTCCACCAGCTTCTCCCGGAAGCGATGCAGAGTAGCCCCGATTCCAAAGAACGAATCTTTGAAAGACCGGTGCTTTGCGGCCTTCGCGCTCACTTTCTTTGCCATGTCCGAGTTCTTGCTACGAAGCATACGGACCTCGGCCTCCAACGTCTCGACCTTAGAGGCCGCCATCTCGGCCTTCTTTTCAAGCTCCTTGGTCCGAGACTCGGATTCAAACCTTTTATCAGCCAGGTCGTTGATCGCTCGGACGAGCAGTTGAGCTACAAAGGAAAAAAAACAAGTTAGAATACTGAAAAAGAGATGCCAAAGAACTTGTAAAAGATTGGAAAGAAAAAGCAACTACCTGTCGGCTTATCTGTTCGAGGGCATGAGCACGGTCGTACTCATCCATGGACACGAGGCGCGAGACCTCAGCATCTCGGCCCTCCTTTGTCGCGAGATCGACAAACTCGACCTCATCAGCACGGGCCTTCTTCCTCTGCGGACTGCTACCATCCACTTCAACCGGGTCTGAGGCAACCCTCTTTCCTTTCGGATCAGCTCGCTTTCTTCCCTGTTGAGCAGAGGGAGTCGGAGCTTGCTGCCCCTTAGCCTGGCCGACATTAGGCCTCGGAGTTGGAATGGCGGGCATGGAGGGGTCCCCTCCTTCTCGGACTCCTTTTCTAGCTCATGGTAGTCGGCCGCATTCTTTGGATTAGAGAGGCCGGGGAGGAAGCAGGAGTTTGCACTTGCTGTTTTAGCAAGTTTTCTTCAACCATTTGTCTCTGCTTTTCCCTATTAGCCCGAGATGCAGCAGCGATATGTCCCATGATGTACTTAAGCCAAAAGTCTGCAAAGAAAACAAAGAAAGTTAGTCCGATATGCGAAACGTTCCGAGAAGGATAAAGCATAGAAACTTGTAAAAAAAAAAAATAAATAAATAAATAAATAAAATAGAAAGACTTAGACTTACCAAAACTGGTACTAACACCAGTTTCAACCGGACCAGTCAGACCGGCGAGATAGGGTAACGGCTGAAGAATCAGACCGTAATAATAGTATCGGATGGGGTTGGCCTTATTCTCCTTTTTAAACTCGGCGACCCAGTTGTCGAGACGATTGAGAAGAGGTTGCGAGTCCGTATACATACCCCGGAAGAACTTTTTGGGAAAGCCCCAGTCCGACAGAGTTGCGGCATCGGCATCCGACATCCCGGCAGTCCTTAATTTTCTTACAAAAATGTACCGGTTCCACCACTTACAACCGACCGAAGAAGGGGCGTCGAGGATAAATGCAAACCCCGCGTGAGCCTTGAAAAAGTAGAAATCATCGTTGCCCGGGCTCTTGGCAACTCGGAATATTTGATTGAAGTTTCGGAAGTTAATCTCCACTCCTCGAATGTGGCAGAAAACCCCGAAACACATCAACGTGCCTAAAGCACTCGGGATGAGCTGGTACGGACTAAATCTGAGAGCGTTAAAGATATCATTAAAACCCTCATGATAGGGTACTCGCCACCCTCGCTCAAGTGACATCAATGCACTTACATGTAGCCGGCGGGAGGATTATAAAAGGCGTATTTGGTATCGGGTGCCACGATCTCGAGTGAGTCCGGTATTGAGTATTCATAGCGGATCCGATAAAGCTCGGACTCATGGACGGTCGAAGCACAGGTAGGAGTTGTCCCAAGTTCATTTAACTCGCCGTTCGGGTCCGGGTGAGTTACAACAGAAACAGGCTGAGGGAATTTATTTCGCCTCGCCTCGGTGCCTTTTAATTCCCCACGCTTAGTTCTTTTGATGACCCGGCCTTGGCGTCAAGCTCAACTCCAACGGGGGAACATCTTGTTTCGGCCCTTCTTCGTCCTCCTCGGCCTCGTCGTCGTCATCGTATTCATCATCATCCTCGTCCTCACCTTGATGGCCGGGGATGAGATCCGGTCCAATCAAGTCTCGAGGCACAGTTCCATCGCCGACAGAAGAACTGGCCCGGTTTGACTGCCCGACACCTGAGGAACTCGGAGCCCACTTCGATCGGCTCGCCAGTGTCTCGTCATCTTCAGAACTCTCTAGGACGGTCTGAGATCTGAAACCTTTTGGGAGAACGCTGCTCACAGGTTTCACAGATCGGACCACTGTCGGGTCAGTCAGACCCGGTATCTCCAAGGCTTTCGGAGAACCCTCCGAGTCACTGGAAAGTTCTGTAATTTCAGGAGAGCGCGGCATAGGAACCCGCTCAGAGGTCCGATAGGCATGCCCGGCGACTCGCGCCGCCCCCATCATAATATCGTGAGGAATTCTTGTAGGGGGAGCTGGAACCGGGGAAGGAGATCTAACCTGAAGTTCTTGCCTCCGGCTCAGAATGTCACGACGATCTGGGCGAGTAATACCCAGATCATCCTCCTCGGACGCATCGGTAAGGTGCCCATCCGATTTAACAAGCTCGGGCATCGGAGCCGAACTGGAGGGCAGATTAGCAGATGGAGGCGCGACATAGCCTTCATCGAGGAAAGATAGGTCAACCATGTCGATATCCGACATGTCGACGTTCTCTGACCTAGTTGACTCGTTCGCGTTTCTTCTCTCGGACATCCTAGGAAGGGAGGAAGAAATAGAACAAAATTATCAGATAATTGGTTGGTTTCGTCCGAGAGGTTATTTTAGTATATTTTGTTAAGTCCTCAAAGTGTTAAAGAGCACGTTGTGAGGAAGGGGAAAAAAGAAAAGGGGAAAGATAAAAAAGAAAAAATACGCAAAGTAAAAGCAGCAGAATTCGAGAAGAAACTTACTTGGAAAAAAGGTTGAAAGTTGGAATCTGGATGCAGAACTCGGACGGGTATCGGACGCGTTTATCGGATCGGGAGCAAATTTCTAGTGAGAGAAATTTTGCAGTTTGCGAAAAGTGAAGAAATGAGCTTATCAACCCCTATTTATAGAAGGGCAACCCCGAAATATGAATCGTCGCTGACGTCAGCAATCATCTTGGACGTTAGATGAGTCGGAATCAACGGTCCAGATTAAAAGTTCTGATGAAAAGACAGTTTGACCCCAAACTTCGCAAAAATCGAGACAAACGTCGCTATTTCAAGGTCGCTAATAATCGATATGGCTTACTCGGACAAAGAAGCTACTACACTCGGAAGTAAGCGTGAGAAAAAGCTTATCAAGTCGAGCAAATTGATGACTTACTCGGATTGGAGAAAGCCCTAAGTCGGACGAGAGAAGTAATACTAAAATCCGAATCTTGACATTTCAAATTTCAAAATATCTCCTTTTTATTATCCGAGTGTTATATTACTCAGACTATAAAAAGGAGAGGGGGGAATGGAATGAAAAGAGGAGGGTTGGAGTACTAACGAACTTGGATGAAAACTTAGAAAATTTTCGACCGCAAATAATAGTACGACTCGCAGGGGACTCGGACTTTACTGATAGTTACGCAACTATCTTGTTCCAAGATACTTGGAAACTAAGGGGACATATGTTAATGTTGGATTATGTCCGGTTCGCGGTACGAACTAAGGGACGACTTACGTCGGCGACTAGGGCACACATGTCCGACATATAAGCCCTAGTCCGACAAAAGATCACTCCCAGAAAGGTGTTACTCGGAGCATGGGTCCGATTACTCGGAGCACGGGTCCGACACATTGCGCGAGACTCTCCAAGGACAACGGGCGAAATCTCAAGTCCGATACCTCAAGATATATGTTCGACACATAACTTGGTATCGGACGAGACGCTCGAGTCACAATTTTGTCGGATCCTACGAAAGTCTTTACATAGCCCATCTGAAGTGAACAAGGTCACATGATATCGGACCGTATATCGGACGGTACCTCGGACGTCGGGCCTTGTATCGAACACCTTGTCGGACGAAGGAACAGGACAGGATCCTGAAACGTTCCTAAAAGCATGAAATTACATACTTGCCCCTGAAGAAACCCTAATTTGGTACGTGGACCAGGCCCATTAAGCCAGCTAATGGGCTTTTAGCCTTGAGATTCAATCATAGCCGTACACTTGGCGTAATCCCAGGAATCCTATCACTATTTGAGAAACACTATAAATAGTGGACATCATTCAACTCAAAAGGTAATCAATATCTGACCTACTTTATACTATATACACTAGAGTGGATTTCAACCCTCTAACCGTAAAGTCGATTACCCGGTTTGATCACTAGACAAACCTGAAAACCGTTACTAATCAACCCCTCAAGTTATTTTCAGGACATCACTTGCAATAGAAGGAGGCAGAAGTTAAGAGGAACGCTTTAGAACGTATTAGAAGGACTTGATAATTTACCCATCAACAGTAAGAAACTGAAAAGAATGTAGAGAGGAAACATTATTGTTGATAAAATTGGGAGACACCGCCGTAGAGAGAGAAAGCTCCGCCATCGGATTTCAGTGGACGTGCAGGCATCATGCACTGTGTGTGGTATCTGTACAACAAAGGATCACTATGAGCTCTCTCAACTACATGCACTGAACTGATCTAAAAAACCTGTGGCATCATAAAAGCTTATCGTTAGAATCCACATGGCCATGTTTCCGAGGTTGCACCATTGTATCCCTTGTTTAAAGGGATTTCAGGAGCAACGTAGTTTGGACTTCCAGAAGTTGTATGCAGTAGTCCGCCATCCTACATATTTTTAAAAAATTTGTAGCATTTGGAGAAGGAAGCTGAACCAGCAGGTTATATGCTATGCTTACCCAAAAATGTGAGCAAAGGCCGAAATCATTTTAATATTCCCATCTGAATCAATTAGCATGTTCTCTAGCTGCATTCATGCTATACACATTAGATGGGTAGACAACATAACTTAATATATTGTAGCTTATTTCATGTGTATTTCTCACCGTGACATAGATCTTTGTGGAGAACTCCTTTGTCCTGGCAGTAACAAATACAATCAATCCACTATTGGAAAAGCTTCCTGCCTTGATTTCTGAAAGCCTTCATTTAGATACCTGTGAACCATAAAATAAGGACATGATCTGGAGTACCATGAATAAAATTAAACCATGGAGGGGAAAAGAAAAACGTTAGAAAGAAAAGAACCTTGAAAAAAGAAAAAATGATTTTGTAAAATCCAACGCCTAAACTATTCTTTAGTAGTTTATCATTTTCGGGTCTTTGTAGTTTACTGCCAGGTGGTGCTTACTGCACTTTCAGGCCCTTGTAGTTTGTTCCATAACTCGCCTATCATCCGGCTAATCTCCCTATCCCTGCCATGATAGTGTGGCTTCAGGCGGGCATGCTGCTACACAAAGAAAAAGTTGTAACCGTTTCTGTTAGGCTTCAGATGAGCTGGATCCCTCTTCTTGATTTCACACTTCTTCCTACGCTTGCGCCTTGGTACCGCAACCTTTGCTTGAGGTGGCTGATTCATAAAATTAACAGATCCCATTTGCATTTGAGGAAGATTTTGCTGGTTTGGTACTGACGCGCTTCATTACTCGGGGAGACCTGATAAAGAACACTTTTGAAGTCTTCGGAACCAATCTTAACAGTAATAAGATATCCACTTTCAAAATTTCCATCAATCACGCTGCAAACTGGAGATCCTTCTGCTGTTAGTGGTGCAGAAGATACTACAAGAGGCAAAAGATGAAAAGGAAAATCTTGTTATATACGAATGCAAGCTATTGTAGTTGGTAGAAAAGCGAAAGATAGTATGTGGATAGAAACCTTCAGGTACTGCAGTATTTGCCTGTTGCTGTGAAGGCGCTGCTGCGTTGGTTTGTTGTGCTGATAATGCACTTTCAGTCTGTTCATAGTGGTAAAGTAGTGAGACATAGTATTTGCGAAGTATGAACGAAGCATTTGTCGCTGAGGATGTGAAGCTGAAAACCGCAGTAACTTCTTTCCATTTCCTGTCCTCATGATGTGTACACGATGAGTTGAGTTGAACGTGTAAGTTCCAAACATACTTTCATCGAGAGTATCCCGAGTATCACACATCAAAATTACCTTGTTGATACCACCGCGAGAAGTGACTTCCACGAAGAGTTTGTGCAAATCCAAATCTTTCCCTCCCACAACTGGAATCCTGAGAGATTGCTAATGAAATTAGACTACTAACAACATGAATACTCACAGTAAATGCATACAACATTTGTTTGTAAACTGAACTAATCAAAGACACAGTTAAGATTGAGACTTCTGTGAACTTTTTGCATGTAAAGTAAATTGACACAGTATTAAATTGACATTTCAAAATTTACAAGAAATCTTAAAAGCTTAACTAATCCTTTATCTTCCAGCACAGTTTACAACTTTACATGTGATTTGAGACAATGAGATGAAAAGTAATAAGCTGCAAAGCAAAAACAATATTATAAAAGACAGGCAGGAATGGTACTATATTCAATGCACACCATTTATTTGTGAAGTGAACTGATCAAGAAGATTATATTATGCAGCACAGTGGTATGAGATTAGACATCTCAAAATTTACCATGTAACCAAATAAGCACATCTACACTTGCTTAATTAACATATGATTCAAAGAAAATCAATAAGTTCAATGCAGAACCAAATCAATAAGTTCAATGCAGAACCAAATGTAACAAAAAAGAAAAGCCAAGAAAGGAATCATATCTAGTACACTATTTGTTTGCGAGTTTGAGAATGAGTTCAAGACCTGAGAGACTGAAAGACGGAGAGAGAAAAAACGCTTCAGAACTACATCGGGCTCGGTCTCTCAGTACGCGAGCTTTTACGAGCCGCACACGCGCCTTGCACAACCTTTCCAGAATCCAGCTCTTGTGTTTAGAAGTTTTCTCTGGCCCAATCATGATCATTTCCACTTCAATTATGTGCAGTTGATATATAAATCTGCTACTTCTATACGAGGTACGCCTGGATGGATCGATGGAAGAAAACTCTCTCGTGTATTGCTTAGAAACAGTCCAGCAGCCTGCACAATGATTAGTGATTAGTTTAATAGGATAACTCTTAACAAGGCCGTGCAATAAAAACATAAGACAACACATCGAGGACATATGATAACCAAGTTCTTAAGAAGGTCGTGCAATAAAAACATAAGACAACACATCGAGGACATATGATAACTAAGTTCTTAAGAAGGTTGTGCAATAAAAACATAAGACTACACATCGAGGACATATACTAACACAAGCATTTTAATTTGACAACCAAAACTATCTTCCTCCGTAATTCCACAATTCCATTAATTCTATCAACTTTACAACACGATTAATCATGTTGAACCATATTCAAGTTACAACTCAACTTAAAATAATTCTGCAATAGTGATAATGACACTGAGTAAAAGTAAAATTACCGAATGTGACTACTCCATAATATAATTTCGTTAAATAATTTATAATTATAGTTTAAGAGTAATTAGGAGTCGAAGTTGAAAGCCGTTCATCGAAAAAAGTCAAAGTAGGAATAGAAGTAATAACCGGCGTCGACAACAAGTCCAGACACCCATGAGTCATCGTTTCACAGAATAAGTTTGCACAGGTGCAAGCATTAAGTTCTTTCTAGTCAAACTGCGGTTAAAAGAATTGACAAGCAGATCAATACAATTTAGCACCAAAATATTGTCATATCTATGAGCAATCTTACTTCAGAATACGAATGACAATGTTCTAAATCGAGAAACTAAGAACTTTATGTAGTGAGTGCTTGCAATCTAGAGGTCAACATAATTTTGAGTGATCATGATCTACATGTAAATACGGAAAAATCCACATTTGATTAACTAACATAATAAGAAAAATAATACACAAAACTAACTAAAGTACATGCAATGGCCTTAAGACATGGAACAAACCTAGCAGCAAAATTTAAGGTAAAAGGGTATACCACAAGTCGAACACCAGTTTCTATACACAACCCATATATCTCCCTTGCGCAGATAAATTCTCACACAACCTCTCCCACCGAACTTCTCTCTGCTTAGATGATAAGCGAAGATGTTAACTTGGATCACATTCAGCTGCCTCAACATATCACGTTTTATCACCAAGACACATCAAACATTAATTTTCATTAGTCCAGCAGTGGGTGCCTCCCAAGACGTATGTTTGTCTTTCAGGAGGGCGAGACAAATCAAACTGAGTCTTGGTCACAACAAAGCGTCTAAGATCGATAGTCTATCTAAGGATCATTGAACTAAATAACCCAAATACATGGTCCCTAAAAATCAAGACAAAACAACTCCCCCGTCTTCAGATTAAAAAAAATGTACTAATGTATACCACATACGAAAGCCATCTATAAACAACCACATTCAAAATCAAGAATGCACAACCACAAACTTATATTACCCCAATAACGTCACTGTGCATGTGCATATTTAGTATATCCAAGTAGAGACTCTCAGCCACAACCATAAAAGATACTATGTTTTATCAATTTGAAGTACACAATTCAGGCTAACCAATACTGCAAGCGGGATAAAAGTACCACACATAAATTAGAAAAACTTATTGTTGGGATGGGACATTCTGGATATAAATTGCACAGTTGGAGGATTATTTGTGCTCCATGAATTGAAGTGGCAACTTAAATGTTCCTACAAACAAGTAGTATCATTAGCAATGAAATTTTTTAGAGCTTCTGAATCTGTTGTCTTTTTCACATTCTCTACTAAAGGAAATGCAATGAATAAATTTGTGTTCAGTTAATTCCACATCATATATTTTTATTCTCCTCCACCGAATTCTCTTCACAAGGGGTAATATAAGTTTGTGGTTGTGCATTCTGTTATTTTGAATGTGGTTGTTTATAGAAGAGCACAAGGAAATCTCAAGTAATTACAAGCACTCACCTCATCAGCTGTTATAATAGCCTTGATATGCTGCACCCAAAAGGAGGGAAAAAAAAAGTAAGTAAACAAGTACAAACTTATGAAGTAAATATTCAGTTCAAACGTCAAACACTAAAATGATTCTCTAATAGAATTCAATATTTAGGAGTTTTCTTTTACATGACATTCTGGACTAACCTCTAAATTGAGAACAATGGCTCTCTCACGGCCAAGGATAGCAGAGGGGTACAACAAGAGGGGATCTAGAATTCTGAGATCACGTGTGTGTATCTGCACGCGATGCATTATCTCATACTTATCAACATCCAATATAATTTCTTCGCCTGAGGAATCCAATAGAATCCAGCTTCTTGGCCCAGCATTCTTTTTCTTCAACCCCTCGGATGTGGCAGGATCCACAGGCACAACATACCCACCCGTCATTCTCAATTATCATCAGAGAACGAAGAGGATATTTGTTTAAACTTATATTTCTCTACTCTACTTAAGGTGCATCAACATGTCTATTCCACAAACAAACAAAAAAAAAACAAACAAACAAATAAAAGAAAACAGTGAGTATCTACCAAAGGCAAAATCAACATAGGTAGTAGTACTTATGAAACATTGAAATCATCATCATATGTATACAGCAGTATCATATATTGACAAATGCAGAAAGTAAAGAACAGTCCATAAAATTATAAAGTGAAAAATGTATGCAGTAACACTGATCTCAAAATCAAGAGGCAAGCTAACCCGACAATAAAAAATGCTTACTTGCTCCCATATTGTTCCTCGTCTACAGAATGAAGAAGCCTCCCACACTCAGCCCGAACAGCGGCGTCTGCTCGGTGATTGAATTCGCCGGACTTCAACTGCCGCACCGAGGTCCAGTGAGATAAACAAGTTAAGTTTCTTTCATCTTCCAAAACCAATTAAGCTGTAATACAAATAAATTAGAATAATCAGTACAGTAATTGCGATTTCTGAGGCATGGCAAATATACGCACCCAACCTTCCCGCACTCACCCCGAACAGCGGCGTCTGCTCGGTTATTGAATTCGCCGGACTTCAATTGCCGCACCGACGGTCCAGTCAGATACGCCGCCTGAAGAAAGATACTCCGAAGGCTTCGGGATCGAGGTCTCATTAGCCGAAGAAGACCCTGGCCTATCCACGTGGCCTGCTTAACGAATCTAGATTAGATTGGGCAAAACGCAGAAATGGTTCGTAACAAGGTAGCCGGAGGGAAACCCGCGGCTGGATTTTTGAATCCACAAAGAAAAGATGGTTGAGTAAAAAGAGAATTGAGAGGAAGGAACGGAGAGAAGATGAAAGAAGAAAGAAATGAAGAAAGGAATTATCAGAGAAGAAGGAGAAGAAAGAAATAACGAAAGGGTAAGGGTGAATGCGGCTAAATTGGGGAAAGTAATAAAATGCGGCTAAATTGAAGGCGCGTGGAGGTCCGAGCGTTTTTTTTTATGTTATTATATCATTATATACTGATAATGTAGTATAGTTCGAAAAAATGAACTCCCAAGTATCGAAGAACAACAAATTGTTCTACTTGAAGGAGACATGTTCTACGCCGCCACCCATTCAATTCTTAAGGGGCCGAAGAAAAGATTTGATCATGTTCAAAATTTGATGGATGAGGGGTATAAGTGAGCCCAATTTCATTATCAAGATCTTTCACGTGACAAAAATTTTGAGCTTATGGAAAGGATTCAATTTTATTTGTTTTGGTAAGTTTTCATTCCTCTCATTTGGTTTTTTTAATTCTTCTTCATTCTTTTTAATAAAAACGCCACAGCCATATACTTATGCGTTTTTAATTTAAATGTTTAATTAAAAATAATATGTTAATTGAATTATACAACAAAATAAATTCTGGAATTTAAAAATAAATCGTTTATTACTTAAATGTTGAATTATGGTGTCAATTAAATTCTTGGCAAAATGAATTTTAAAATTAAAAATAAATTTTTTTTTATTTAAACGGTGAATTAAAATGTTAATTAAAATCTAGGTAAAATATATTCTGGAATTAAAATTAAATTAGTAGACACAATTGTATTGTATGAATTATTAAAAAAAAATCGAAAATCAGTTCAATTTTTTTTAGTTTATTCGTTCACAATTAATTTTAATTATTGAAAAATGATATTTAATAAATCAGTGATTAAATTATTTGTGTTTTAATTAAAAATATTGGAAAGACAAAATTAAAAAATAAAATCGCAAAAGTTGTGGCCAGAGGGAATTGAACCCGAGTGGAATATATCATATATCATGAACATCACCAAATTCCACTCGGCCACAGATTTTCAATCGTTCATTGTTGATAACATCAAGTATTGATGTTTGATTTAATATTTTATGCTTTTAATTTTATTTATTAACAATTAAGTTTTTTTCCGTAACAATTACTCTAGATTATTAATTATTAAATAAGTGATTAATCGAATAAGTCATTTAATTAAAATAAAAAAAAGAAAAGCTATGGCCAAAGGGAATTGAACCCGGGTAGCATATATCATGAACATCACCACATTCCACTCGGCCACAACTTTTCAATCGTTCATTATTGACAACATCAAGTATTGGTGTTTGATTTAATATTTTATGCTTTTAATTTTATTTATTAACAATTAAGTTTTTTCCGTAACAATTACTCTAGAATATTAATTATTAAAGCTGTGACTAATCGAATATATCATATGATTAAAAAAAAAAAAAAAAAGCTATGGCCAGAGGGAATTGAACCTGAGTGGCATATATCATGAGCATCACCACATTCCACTCGGCCACATCTTTTCAATCGTTCATTATTGACAACATTAAATATTGGTGTTTGATTTAATATTTTTGTTCGTAACAATTTCTATAAGTTATTTTGTTAAGTCTTAAATTTTATTGTCTTTCCTTTCATTCCATACACGCCTCATCAATGCTGAAAATCTAAATATATGGAATGTTTAAATTTTTTGCTTTATTTTGGTGAGTAATTTCTACTTAAATTCAAATTAAGCAATAATCATTGTTTTCGGGCGATTTATTTAGGGCTTTTAATTATTTCTTGGTGAGTATTCTAAATATAGATAATATATGCTAGACACGTTATGCATTAATTGCGGGCGATTTTAATTATGTTGATTGACTAACTAGTTAATTATTCCATTGATGAAAACCCTAATCAATCTATTATATATAGTCCTTCATAAGCACATTGTTTTCTCCACCGGGTCTCATGTCTTCAGATTTGTCTTTGGTTTTCCGAGATGATGAATTGCACGGTATTACTGAACAAATGAAGCTCGATGCTAATTGGGTTAGTTTTTATCATTGTTTTTGTATTCTGATTAAATTGTTCACTCATTGATTAGTCTAATCTTCTTGCTTAAATTGTTTTTGACGTTGGATGCTTTTACGAAAGCTTTGATCTTGCAATTATCACTAATCAATTCGTAGTCAGTCCTGATTTCTATTTCGCGATGCTAATTGTAAGTTTTACCTAATATCATTGAATTGTATGTATTTTTTTATTCTTATTCAATCCGTATTCTATTATACATTCGCTAATTATATTTTATTTTTGTTTTAAGGTTGATGTTTTCGAGTACAAGACCTTCCATCGAGTACAACCTTTGCTAGACATTTTAATAGAAGTGAATCATCCAATGTCCAATTACGCGACATGTATCTTTAAAATGTTGAATAACGACCAAGATATTAGAGAAGATGGATTATTACTCTTAGCCAAGATTGTTTCGATTCCTGGATGGTTGTTGTATTTGAATAAATGTAAAGAAACGGTATTGGAAGGAGTTTGCAAATTATATGATGGCGTGTTGATTACTAAATTTTGTATTCCTAAGTTTTGTTGTATTCATTGTATTCCAGAGTTAGTTTTTGTTGATGATGATTTTTGCTATAGGTGTTTTGCTGATAATTAGATATGTAGCTACGGTTGTTCGTCTGATTATTCAATATTCAATGTATATTTTTAGTTTGAATGTAATTTACCGGCTGTGTGACCAATCACATAAATTTGATGTTAATTATATGACTATAACATTGTTGGCCAATGTTTAAAATTTGAAATTATCAAGCAACACATCGAAGTTCTATTGTACATTATGGTGGATTCGATTTGGGACAAAATACTGGAAGATATTAAAAAGAAATTTTTTGACCGAGTTAGCCGTGGTACAATTTTTTTGATTTATTAAGTATTTCTCAATAAAGACGTAGACGTATGATATACCACGTTGATTTATTCATGTTGGATGAAGAAGTAGATGTATGATATATCAATTTTATTTATTTATAATTATCCATTTTTCATGTTTACACCTTATTTTCCATGATTAAACTTCTAGAGCTATATTTTACTTCACATGGTAATGTATGTTGTATGTTTTTTTACAATTTGCTAGCATGTTTAGTGTCAACATTACTTTGTGATCATTACTTTGGAATCTACCAAATTTTATCAATAATGTGAATGAAGTGTGCATGGTTTTGTAACAAATATGATCTTAGACAATAGAGGATAGACTCACTTTTTAGAATCCACCGTATTATAAAAAATAAAAATAAAATCCATGGCTAAAATTCTGTGGTCGGAGGGAATTGAACCCAGGTGGTGCGGATGATAAAACTCACTACATTCCACTCGGCCACAGCTTTTTAATCGTTCATTATTGATAACATTTGGTACTGATACTTTATTTAATATGCCTTTAAGTTTAATAATCGAAGTCGGATTTTTCAAATATGATCATTAGCTTCCACTTCCAGAGGATAGACTCACTATAACGTGCAATGCATGTCTTGCTGATTTTGAGACTAACATATATACTAAGGCGAGTTATTTCAGGGCCGTTATTAGTCTTCCATTGTTGGATGAAGACGTAGACGTATGATATCTCATTTAATTAGAATTTTCACTATTCATGTTTACTTTTTTTGAATTATTCAAGTTTATTTACGATTATTTTGATTCATTAAGTATTTCTCAATAAAAACGTAGACGTATGAAATATCACGTTGGATGAAGACGTAGATGTATGATATATCAATTTTATTTTATTTATAATTATTCATTATTCATGTTTACACCTTATTTTGCATTACTAAACTTCTAGAACTATCCTACTTCACATGGTAATTTATGTTGTATGATTTTTACAATTTGCTAGCATGTTTAGTGTCAACATTACGTTTGATCATTACTTTGGAATGTACCAAATTTTATACTTTAGGTCTAGAAAATATTTGTTTATGTGAGTGAAGTGTGCATGGTTTTGTAACAAATGTGATCTTAGACAATAGATTATAGACTCATTGTCACGTTCAATGCTTTTTTTCATTAAAAATTAATTATATTTCTTGACAATTGCTATATATTTAAATAAGTTGTCTATTTATTTATGTGAAGTAGTTAACAAAATCTCGATTTAGAATCCACCGTATGATAAAAAAAAATCCATAACTAAAAGCTGTGGTCGGGGAGAATTGAAACCGAGTGGTGAGGATGATGAAACTCACTACATTCCACTCGGCCATAGCTTTTTAATCGTTTATTATTGATAACATTTGATACTGGTACTTGATTTAATATGCTTTACGTTTAATACTCGAAGTCGAATTTTTCAAATTTGTGGAAGTACGCATAGGGCGTAGACCTTCCATCTTTAATAAATTGTTTAAATAAAGCAATGTGTTTAACTACACGCTTGCGCGCAAATTATGGTATTGATTCTCAATTCTTTCTGTATTTAAAACACTTGAATTTTAAAGGATTTTGTTTGACTGAATCCTTGGTTAGTATCTTCCTAAAAATTCGTTTGATTGCTTTAAATTCTGCATAATCAATTTAATTATTCTTTTGCATTTTTATGACTTCATATTCGTGCCAACTTATATACGGAAACGATATATATGTCAAAACCAATATATGTGCCAAAAAGAAAACAATATATATTCCCAAAGAAACGATATATATGCCAAAACGATATATATGCCAAAACTCTCACTATATATATGTGCTTGGGTCTCAGACTCTAATGCAAAATCTTAACCATACAAAACTGTAATCAGTCGAACAAAAAAAAAGAGAAAAAGATGAATTCAATCGCTCTTAAGGATATTAAGAAGGAGATGGAGGGTGTCGAGCTTTTCACCGTCACCGTTAAGGTTATCAAGCTTTGGAATTCGTTGGATACAAATAAGAACCCACTCAGGGTTGAGGCTATTTTAGTTGATAATGAGGTGATTATTATTATGCGTTCCTTTAGTATGTTTTGTCGTTTGTAGTAACAAGCACTAATTTGTGTTTTGTTTTAATCATATAGGACACCTTTGATTCAAGGCACGTCTTCGAAGAGAATGTTGAAGTTTTTAACCAAAAGGCTTAAGGAGGGAGAAACATATAGAATCAGCAAGTTTGATATGGAGGAAAATACTCCACCAAAGTATCAGAGGGGGAGGGTCAATCACGGGGCAAGGCTCGTGATGTGTTATGGTGCTGAAGTTACCCAGTGTAGGCGGGATCTCAACATTCTGACTAACGTTATCAATTTGGTTGCTTATCGTGACATCAACGATTCTGATCCACGTTTTATGTTGGTGAGATGTTCTACTTACTCATATCTTAATTTGTTCAGTAGTATAAATTATATATGTATATGTCATTTCGAAAATTTATACTTATTGATTTGCATGTGCAACATTCTTTTTAAATTTTATGTGTATGCTGTGTTGCTCCACTATTTTCAAATGTATATGTACCGTATTATTTGGTCGTTTAGCTCATGAACTTCTAATTTGTACACTCTTGCAATCTATCACAGCCTTTTAATCAATCAATGTTATACTTTGTTTATGAGCTCTGTCTAAAACCATTGTATCCCGTACCTCCTCCCTTCCTATATCATACAAATGTTATTGGACAAGTCACGAGTAGAAGTGATGTTACCTTTGTCGAGAAGATGCGTGCTCGCAAAATTGATGTTGAGCTTCGAGACGATAGGTACCTATTTTAGTATAAATACAGTATACTTTAATAGCTAATATGTTGTTTTCTAGCTTATAAATATATTTTTATTTTTTATAGCAATTTTACTATTAAGGTTGTCCTATGGGAGTCTTATGCTGATAAGATCATTGAGTTGGCCCCTGCTAGCGGAAATATTGAACCGGGAATTGTTATTATTCTTCAATTTGCTCTTAAAAGTTCATATCTTAGTAAGTAAAAAGTCTTTCTAACCCATGCGCTTGAACATTTATGGATTTATAAGTTTAAGATTTATGAGTTCAAATTTTATGTCAAAACAGATGAGACACGTGTTCAAACCGCTTATCATGCAACCAAGCTTTACATCAATGTTGATCTTCCTGAATTCCATGATTTCAACATAAAGTGAGTTAATTTGTAGGTTACATAAAGTTAAATTGATATCTTATATCCTTCATAGCTAATGTCGAGTTTAAATTGTTTTAGGAAAAAGGACAATGAAGGTAATTCGGTCACGTATCTCACTGCTGACCCTAGGTCATTAAGACCTGATGAGTGGCTCAACATGGACATACACATGACTGCTAGGCAAATTAAGAATTGCACGATGGTACGTTCTATTAGGTTTGAGTGAAGATGTACAATATCATTTATAATTTTTCGAGTAAAACTTATGAAATAAATTTGGTTTGGACAGGCTGGTTCCTACATCACGTTTGTTTTCTTTCAAAAGGTTGATGAGATGTCTCCTTGGTATTATATGTCGTGCTCTTCGTGCAATGGAAATGCGAAGAAGTCTCAAGTTGGTGAACCGTGCAATAGCATCAAGTGTGCTGGTCAGCCAATCAAAGTTCTCATTCCCAAGTAATCTCCATTAACTTCATCAAGTTTATATGATATTTTCCATATACTTATTTAATCAATTGATTTATGATCTAAATTTTTATTTATTATCAAATATAGGTTCCGAGTGAAATTCATAGCTAGAGGTGCTAAGGAAGAGAGAATTTACGTTGTTGTGTTTGAAGAAATGATGATGAAGTTTATCAAGAAAACATGCCAGCAGGTTTATGATGAATGGAAAGAGGTATATTTATTCCATCTATATATCTATATTTATCTATAAGCATCAAGAGCGTGTTTGTCATTTTATTTGATATGTCTGTCAAACAGGAGGATGATGAGGATATGTACCAATGGACTTCTCCGTGATGTTGCACCGTGATTACCTTACTAAAGTGAGAATCACGGAGTATAACTTGAAGGGTGACAAGTTTAAAGACTTTAGCATTGATGTGATGACCGATGATGTTGATATTCTGAGGGAGTACGTTAACATTAGCATTGAGGTATTTTCTGGTGTCATTCGTAGAATAAAACGAATTATTATTATTATGGAAAATTAGTATTATTGTTAATGTTATGATTATCTTATTATGAGATGTTACAATATCCTAACTCTTTGTTTTATTCTCTAATATACCAGAATGGCGTGTCCGATTTTAAGTACAATTCGATTGTAGGGAAGGGCAAGGAAAAGGTGGTTCTAGATGGACCTGAAAATGCTAGCAATGATACTGAAGGCTTCGTCACACCTCGCAAACGTACTTCATCTTCTGATAGTGATGATGAGGATGTCAACACCCTTGGTACTCGGAAATCGAGCAGCAGGATTAAGGTTATCAAAATGGAAAAATAATTTTTTTCATGAGGACCTGAACTCATTCTCTAGGTGTACTAACTAGCCCGGTAGGGTCTTCTTACCATAAAAGGTAGTGTGACTGTGAGCAAGAGGGGTGAGATTTCAACAAATTGAGCTGCGGCGGCATAAATCCAACAAAAAGTCCTTTCATATGGGTGGAATGTTGGAAGGCAGGTCGAGTCTGATTGATCTATCTTCTTGAAAGAATAGGATCGATTAGTGCAATGGACTTCTTCTCCACTCTCCAATCAGTTGATCTTCCACTTCCTTCTTAGGTCTCATTTGGGAACAAGTCCAAGAAAGCACTTTTCCCTACCAAATTCTATCTATCCCTGCCTGCTTCTTCCATCCCTTTCTCGCGTAAAAGCGATCAGAATTCGAACACGCCGCGTTTTACTGGGTAATTTCCCTTTGAACTTATATTGAACAATTTGGTGTTTAAGGTTTTAAGTTGGACATGTTTGTTTAAATTTTGTTTTTGGACTGATTTGATATTGCGTCTATATGGTCATGTCGAACCATAACATTTTGGATATTGCTGGTGATTTGCTGTTTTTTATCACCCATTTTGCGTTTTGAAGTAGTATATGGCCATGTTGAGGTAGCAAGGATACATCATTGTTCAATATTTGTGTTTCTATGTTTTTTCTTCTCTCTTTTTTCTTTTTTTAGTAGGTGAGGTCGATTGTAGTCTACGTCAAGTCGTTAAGGAATCAGATAATCTACACTACTTTTTGATATGGTGGTGTTGAATTTGCACAGGCTTGAGACTTTGGAGTTGTTTTTTAGCATTGAATCGATGAAGTTGGAGAACCCGTATGTTATTGAATTTGAGTTGTATTCGTAGTATTAAAGATGATTTAGTTAAATTTTAATTATGTATTATGCACTTTGAAATTGAATAAGACTTTTAATTTGTAAATTGATGGTGGAAGTTATTTTTCTATGGCTTATGATCATGTTAATTTGGAATAATTAAAAGCTTATAATATCTTGATAAAGACTTCTTGGAACGAACATTGTTCCATTGTATCGTTGTATCGAATTTTTATTGACAATATATAATTCGTACATAACGAAAGTTCTTTTACTAATTCTTATGCACATATATGGATTTTTACTAATTCTTCAGCATATCCAATGTTCGATTTTTATGAGCTTCATAACTTGATCATTCATCTGCATACACTTCATCATCCATCAACTTTTAGAAATTCATCGAGTTTTGTCATTTTGTTTTAACTTATGAAAGGTCTTTAAATTATATTACTCGATAAGAGGCAATTTGCTAAACAATGTAATTTATTAACATCATACGTACACAAGACCGGCCATATAAGTAAATTAGGATTTCAAAAATTATTATTGGTTACGTATTCAAAGTTCACTCGAATTTGATAGATCATGTTTACACCTGAATGTTTTTTGATGCAATGTTTGATTTAATTCGGTGTTGATTATTTTCAAATCTACTATATACTTAGCATATATATTCACGTGCATATTCCAAGATTTGCAAAGTAATTTTAGTAAGTAGCAATAGTAATTATGCATGTGTTTATTATTCAGTATCAATGACATATTTAGAACGAAAATGTCAATGGCAGATCTGTTTGTGTGTATAGATCATTGATTTTAATTTGCTGCTTATTCGACGGATACATTTCTCTAAATTATTTTCATCTCTTAATCAGTTTATGCATACAGGTTTCTCCATGGATACTAATCGCAAGACGTCCAATTGTAATGATAGGCGAATTTATACTGGAAATACTGAAAATAGTTGTGATGCAGCTTCTCATTTGAACAATACTAATGGAGTTTCTGATGGTGTGATTACATCAAAGAGGCCAAGAGGCAATGGTGTTAGGAACTTATCACCACTTAGTGATATTACAAATGGTATGTGTTTTCTTATAGTTAGTCATATAAATTGGTTCTTGCTGAAATTTTGATTATGTCTCATAAATTGTTTGATATCTTTTTCAGCTACTCCCTTCAATTCTAATGTAATTCATAGAAGTGATTATGTTGATTCTAATCATTCTTCGAGACATCTTTCTTGACCCTCTATCAATAATTGTACTCAAGATGAGAATGAAATTATCTCATCACCGTTCACTGGTATGTTTCTAATAATAGTCTGTATCTCATCACCAATCAATTTCACTGGTATGTTTCTAATTTATTGTCATCTCTTAATCAATTTATGCATACAGATTTCTCCATGGATACTAATCGCAAGAGGTCTAATCCTAATGATAGGCGAATTTCTATAGAAAATTCTGAAAATAGTGTTAATGCTACTTCTCATTCGAACAATGTTAATGGAGCTTCTGGTGGTGTGATTACATCGAAGAGGACAAGAGACAATAGTGTTAGGAACTTATCACCACTTAGTGATATCACAAATGGTATGTGGTTTCTTTTAAGTAGTCAAATTAGTTATATATATGGTTTTTTCTGAAATTATGATTATGTCTCATATATTGTTTGTTTGATTTTTCAGCTAGAAAATGATGCTAATCGAGTAATGTTTGCTTTTGCTCCGGCTGTAATTATATTGTCACTTTGATTTTTACAACATGTTCTATAATAGAAGCAGGGAGCAATTCGAATACAAATTCATCACGCAAAGTCACTAAATCCAAAAAAAGGTTAAGAGTGAATGATAGCTTATCGCCGCCTAGTGACGTTACAAACGGTATGTTTTTCTGTATGGAGATACTCCACATTATGTGTTGTTCTGGATAAGATTTGGATTATGTCTAACGTATTGTAAGTTTGTTTTTTTAGTTAAATTGGTTGATGTTCATGTGAGTAGTAGTATTGACTATTCGTTGAGACATCTATCTCAATCTTCCGTCAACACTGTTACTCAAGATGAAAATCGAATTAACTCATTGTCCATTGTTGGCACTGGTATGATAATATCATTTCATTTTACTTTTCACGTAAATAAAATTTATATTAGTGAATGTCTTTAATTAGTAGTAGCATGTTCAACGTTTAATGGAATTCCAATAACTTGATTTTGACATTCGTGGATTTATAGCAAGTTCGATGTACGGGGCAACATCGAATTTGAAGGCCAATTCATCCGGACATGTCATTATTCCGCAATATTACAATCCTACACAACCGCATGGAATTCCATATAATGTCACACGACCCTGTATGCCTCCACCGCCAGGTTATGCTCCTATATCCGTAGGTACTTTTCCTTTACAATATCCTATATCAAGTGTCCTCATTGACAACTGTTCAAGTCCTGGTGTGGTTGGATCCACTAATGTTCAAGTTTCGGTTGCTTCTAAGTCCTCCTTACCGTTTGTTCGCCACCACAATTCCCCGTACCCTGGCCCTATTACCCCAACATATAGGGCGACGCCTTCACATGAATCTGTGCAGTTCTTTATACTCGAGAGTTCTCCAGAGAGCTCTCTGGATGAAGTTAATACTGTTATATCTCCGCCAAGCCGCGTTACCAATGGTAATTAGTTGCTACTCACCCACAATGGAATTCTACGTGTGTATATATATATATATATATATATATATATATATATATATATATATATATATATATATATATATATATATATATATATATATATAAATTATATATTTTAGTAATTCAAATGTATTGTTAATGTTGTAGGAAATACTTTGTTCCATGGTTCTTTGTCTTCTACGTCCTGCGCTCCAAAGAGAAGATCTGTGCTAGATGTAGAGGCACTTGAGAGCCTAAGGAGAGATATAGCGCATGAGATGAGAAGTATCGATGTGGTATCAACCGACAACGGTAAATTTAATTGAGAATTTAATATGATCTCTATAATTATACTCATCTTATTCTATCTTCATCGTGATTTCTAACAATTGTATTTAAAGGTACATCCGACAAAGCTTATAGAGCAGTGACCAAGTTCAATAGACTCAATAGACGGGTTGTTCGACAGAACAAACGCATGTTGACATCACGTCCGAACCATCTCATTTCTTATAGTGAGCCTAATCTTCAATACTGTAAGCCAAATTATTTTGTATTATCATGTTGCGTTTAATCTTTTAAATTTGGTCTCATTGATATTTTTATATTGTAGGTATTACTGCACCGGTTGAGATAAAATATTGTTTGGAGATATATAATTTACGTATAGATATGCTTCTTGATAAATATGCAATTAAGTTGATTAGAGGTGTATCGCTAGACATTCCAGAGTCTTCTTCTGTTGCTGTTGTACAGGAAAAATGGAAAGTAGCAATGTTTCGCAATAAAAAGAAGAATGAGTTGATAGCTAGACGGACTGTTGGTGTTGATGTTGTTGGTAAAGATATGCACTCTAATATGTTTCATTTTCATAATGCTTATTCACATTTTAGTATATTTATAAATTGTTCTTATCATGCATTCAGCGTATGAGGATTTGGGTGATCCAACATATAAGTGTCCATTTTGTGGTGCTCTAATGTGGTTTGCTGAAAAGGTGAAAAATTCATCTAATGGAAATCCTGAATTCAGTCTGTATTGCAACCGTGGTAAAGTTCAGTTGCCTCGCGTACGACCTCCTCCTAGGCTGCTAGATGATCTTTTACATGGAAGGCACGTGGATAGTCAAAAATTTATTGATAACAACCGTGATTACAATATGATGTTTGCTTTTACTTCTATGGCTGGACATCAAGATACGTCGGTCAATGATGGACGTGGTCCGTATACATATCGTCTTGGCGGAAGTAATTATCATTTGGCGGGTAGTTTGTTGCCGCCAGAAGGAGAATCACCCAAGTTTCCACAGTTATACATGCATTGCGGTGAGGATGAGGTGCAAGATAGAATTAGTGCCCAAAGGTAAATTTGTTTGTCATTGCAATTAGTCAATTTATTATTTTAGTTTATTTTATTTCTTGGTAGTATGACTTATCTCATTTATTTCACTCATTGAGCAGCAATTTTATTCTTTTTGATTGTGTAGTAAGAATCGTAAATCTCGGGCGATTGATTCCGTTGTATCCGACCTTAAGAAAATGTTAGATGAACATAACACTCTGGCTAAGAGTTTTCGTATGGCCGTCGAACGATTCAAGGTCGATCATAATAGTAATGTGCGATTAAGGCTCATTGGTAAGAGAACACGTGATGGAAGGATGTATGATCTACCGACATGTAATGAAGTTGTTGCACTTATTGTTGGTATGAGATTCTTTTGTTTGACTTCCTTGAATATATATGATTTATTACGACTTTTTTATTTCGTACTGGAAAATCACATATGTACATAGAGTGTCAATTTAAATTTTGATATTCACAAGCTGTTAATATTATTTCAGGTAATGACGAGATGGAAATGGAACCCCGTGATATAATTCTTGAAGAACGTAATAATAATTTGAAGCGTATCTCAGAATTGCATGCTACATATCTTCCATTACAATATCCTTTATTGTTTCCTTACGGAGAAGATGGATATCATACGGAGATCAAGCTTCATGATCGTAGTACAATTAAGAGAGAGCATATAACCCCTAAGGAGTTTTTGTGCTATAGGATGTTTGACTGTGAAGACGATGCTCAAACAATTCTTATGGGTAGGAAGCTATACCAACAATTCTTGGTTGATGGATACATGATGATGGAGTCCCAACGATTATCTTTCATTACAAGAAATCAAAAATTATTGAGGGCAGATAATTATAAGTCGATTGAGGATGCTATTCGAAGAGGAGACATTGATCCGACTGACGAGGCTTCGATGATAGGTAAATGGTTGGTGTTGCCTTCGACATTTGTCAGTGGTCCTAGGTATATGGTCCAGAATTTTCAGGACACCATGGCAATATGCAAAAGCTTGAAGTATCCTGATTTATTTATTACGTTCACGTGTAATCCTAAATGGCCTGAGATTACATGCTTTGTTCAAGCAAGGGGACTGAGACCAGAAGACCGACCGGATATAGTATGTCGTGTTTTCAAGATGAAGTTGGATCAGCTAATTAAGGACATGAAGACTGAAAATATATTTGGAAAGGCAATAGCAGGTACCATTTTGTTTAAATATTTTTATAGAAACATTAATGGAACAGTTTATATATGTGTTATGCGTATTAATAACATATATCGTTTTCCTATCATTTGCAGTTGTCTACACGGTTGAGTTTCAGAAGCGTGGTTTACCACATGCCCATATTCTACTGTGGATAGACAGGAATGATAGGTCCTTGGATGTGAGTGAAATTGATAATGTTATTTGTGCGGAGATACCTGACAAGGAACTTAATCCAGATTTGTATAAGGCCGTATCGGAGTACATGGTACACGGACCATGTGGTGTGCTGAACCAGAATTCTCCGTGTATGGATAGAGACAAGAGGAAATGCACAAAGAAATTTCCCAAGTCGTTTAATGAAAGAACGACATTCGATGATAATGGATATCCCGTTTACAGGAGGCGGGATACTGGTGCCATGATAATTAAGAATGGTATTGAAGTGGACAATAGGTAAATCTACGTTACTTTATATTAACATTTTTTTATATGTTTATATAATTGGATCAGTGATTCGTGATCTAAATTTACAGGTACATTGTCCCGTACAATCCTTACTTACTGATGAAATATCAAGCCCATATTAATGTTGAGAGGTGCAACTCAACGAATTCAATCAAGTATCTTTCAAGTATGTCAATAAGAGTGTTGACAGATGCGGTGCAAAAATTATGGTTGAGAATGAGGTTAAGGATTATGTGGATTGCCGTTATATATCTGCTTGCGAAGCAGTATGGCGTTTGTTGGGATATCCCATTCACTATCGAGATCCTCCCGTAGAGCGTTTGCCATTCCACTTGGAAGGTAAGCAGACAATGTGTTTCAAAGACGGTGACTACATTCTGGATTTGAAAGAGAAACAAACTGTTGCACATTCAAAATTCCTTGCTTGGATGGATTTCAATAAAAAAACATCCTGAGGCCCGGAAGTATTTGTATGCGGAGTTTCCACAGCATTACGTGTACAATGTTCCTGAGCGCAGGTGGAAGGATAGACAGCAATCAAGGAGGATTTTGGTAGGATTTATCATGTTCCCCCTGGTACTGGTGCTTTATACCATCTTAGGATAATGTTGAATCACATAAGGGGTGCTACCTGCTTTGAAGATTTGAGAACGGTGAATGGTGTTGTCTATGAAACGTACCGTGACGCTTGCTACGCACTAGGGCTGCTTGATGATGATGCTGAGTATATTGATGGCATTAAGGAGGCATTCTTTTGGGGTGGGGGTTACTACCTTCGTCAGTTGTTTTCCATGCTTCTTATGTCTAGTCTAGACCAAAGCATGTTTGGGAGAACACTTGGATGTATTTATCGGATGATATGATCACCCGTATGCGGAATCAGTTTAACAATCCAGGTACATATGTGGTGTGAGATATTTTATCGGTTTTACTTGATTTTTTTTTTATTATTAACACGTCGTACAATGTAGATTTGCAACTGAGTGAAGAACTGCGGAAACAACTTGCTCTTTCTGCAATTCAGGACATACTGAAGAAGAATGGGTGCAGTTTGGATCAATATGAAGGTATGAAACTTCCGGATAATGTTTTCGTTGGTGATGGATTGAACAAGTTAATTGCGGAAGAGATGACATATGATTTGCATGAATTGCAAGCTGAGCATGCCAAGTTGTATCCGTGTTTGACGGGCGAATAGAAGAATAATTATCAAATGATCATGGATGCTATTGAATCAGAAACAGGTGGTGTGTTTTTCGTCTATGGTTATGGTGGTACGGGCAAGACGTTCCTCTGGAGAAAATTATGCTCAGCTATTCGTGGTCGAGGTGATATTGTCCTTCCAGTTGCTTCGAGTGGCATTACCTCTCTTCTCCTTCCTCGAGGTCGTACTGCGCATTCTAGATTTAGTATACCTATAGAGGTTGATGAGACGACCATGTGCAGCCGAATAACTCCGACCAGCGAGTTGACCGCGTTGATAAAACGCTGCAAGTTGATCATATGGGATGAAGCTCCCATGACAAATAAGTTTTGTTTTGAGGCTCTTGATAGGAGTTTGATGGACGTTATTAGAGGTCCGGATGATTTGACGAACGCTAAACCGTTTGGTGAAAAGGTTATTGTGTTTGGTGGTGATTTCCGTCAGATTTTGCCCGTTGTACCCAAGGGTAGCAGGCATGATATTGTCCATGCAACACTATGTTCTTCTAACCGTATATGGAGATATTGCAAGGTGTTGAATCTCAGGAAGAACATGCGATTGCAGGTTAGTATATAATTTATACTTCATTATCATTTGTGTTTTATTGTATTTAGTTTCTTAGTATTTATGTTTATTGTTGTAGTCTGGAAGTTCAGCTGCGGAAGTTGCTAATATAAAGGAGTTTGCTGATTGGTTGTTGCGTGTCGGAGATGGTGTGGAAGGGGGTGATAACGATGGTGAGGTTGATTTCAAATTGCCAAAAGATATACTCATTCTTGAAGCTCCTGATGATCCTATAGTCGCAATTGTGAAATCTACATATCCATCTCTTTTGGATCATGTTGGAGATGGAGCTTATTTTCAGGATAGGGCTATACTTGCGCCGACAAATGAGGTAGTAGAACAAATTAATAACTACGTCATGGATTTGTTTCCGGGTGATGCAGTTGAGCATATGAGTTCTGATAATATATGCCCGGATGAGGATGATGTTGTCAATCGAGAGGATGTTTATTCGATTGAATTTCTAAATACAATCAGAACTTCTCGGCTGCCAAACCACTTGATCCGATTAAAGGTTGGTTGCCCCGTTATGCTCTTGCGTAACATCGACCCAGCGGCTGAACTTTGTAATGGAAATCGGTTGGTGGTGACGGATCTTGGTGAAAAAATTATACAGGTGAAAGTAATTCATGGGAAGTATGCCGGCAATAGAGTTTACATACCGCGGATGGTTCTTTCACCTTCTGACCACACCAAGTTTCCAATACGATTCCAGCGACGACATTTTCCTATTGCTATCTGCTATGCAATGTCTATCAACAAGAGTCAAGGACAATCTTTGGGTAATGTTGGCCTCTATCTTCTTAATCCAGTTTTCAGCCATGGTCAGCTCTATGTTGCGTTCTCTAGAGTTACTAGCAAGAAAGGGTTGAAGGTTCTAATACTTGATGAAGATGGTAAACCCATCGACACTACAACTAATGTAGTGTACAAAGAAGTCATTTGGAAGTTGCGATGAATGCTCCTTTGTATTTCCTTTGCTATACATTGATTATGAATTTTCTACTTTTAACTCGAATTACTTCATTATAATACTTTACTTTACTTAAACATTTTTTTACGATTATCTTTGAATAATCTTTTCTTTAATAAATATAAGATAAGAATTATATCATACCGTGGCATCGCCACGGGTATGTACTAGTAATAGTATATGTTCAATTCCGTATCAAGGAAAAGAAAAAATGATTGGTACATTATGGATGAATTTGAGGACCTCTAATGCAATTAACACTAATTAGCTATTGGTGAAAGAAAAAGGAAATCTAGAAATGGAAATAAAAATAAAAATAATAATAATAATAATAATAATAATAATAATAATAAATATTGAGACACAACACGTTGAGAATGGAGCTGAATGGTTCGAAATTTCCCGCTTTTTGGTACTTAGTGATTTGTGGTTAACCAAGACGTTGACCGGACTGACCGACCCACTCAGACCAGACAACTCACACCATTCACGTGATGGACCCATTTCGGAGTCCATGTTTTCGAGGCATATGTTCTCAAATTTGAACTTCTCCACTTGATAAATATATTTCTTTTACAAATGGCCCCTCAAATTTTCATATATTACACTAGCCAACAGTTCAAAGAGTGTTTTTTTTTTTTTTTCGCGGTAATTATTTTTTGAGTAGAAAATGATTCTATTAATCAATCAATCAGGGTCCAGGATATCTGGATTAACAAACGGAAAGGTCTCAAAACCTACGCAATCACTTCTATAGTCATGAGCCACCAAATGTGCAGCTTTATTACAAATACGATGAACATGTAAAAACGAAATATGGAAAGTCGAAGTAATTGCTTTAATTTCCTCAATGATACCCCCAATCCTGAAAAAGAAGATTCCTGCTGAAGTTGTTGAACAACAGACATGCAGTCCCCTTCAAAGTGAATAAACTGAAATCCCAATTGTTGAATGCGTCGAGCTGCAAGTAAAGCAACATGTGCCTCTGCTATTTCTGGCACCACCGTAAAAGCCTGAAATTTCGACTCCCATGCCACAATGCAACCGCTAGAATCTCGAATAATATATCCCAGATTACATCCCTTCTCAGTCGTTCTGATTGAAGCACCGAAGTTCACCTTGATGAAGCCACTGGGAGGAGGGCGCCACCTGCTCTGTATATCAGTCCTAACTGGAACAACATACTCCATTTTTGCTGCAGCAAACCGATGGATATAATCTTGCACAAACAGTACTGACTACATTGGATCATACACTTCCCCGTCATGAAGCTTCTTGTTACGACTGCCCCAAATGGCCCAGCACGAGCACAAGAATACTGTGAAGTCCTGAGCAGAAAGACGTTTCTTGACAGCAGTAAACCAACTGTCGATGTCCTGACAATCTGTAAGCGAAAAAATATTAGGCAAGCTGGAAAGGGCCCAGAAACAACGGGCAAAATGACACTCCTTGAACACATGCAACAAAGATTCTGGAGAGTTGCCGCAAAGCAAACAAAGAGAATCACAGACTATGCCACACCTCTGTAAATTAACACAGGTAACGCATTATGGAGCAATCGCCAAATTTTTTTTTTATTTTATTAGGCGAATCAATGCTCCAAACCAAGTCCAATTTTGCGCACTCAATCCACTACTCCCTCCTATACGTGCTGCCAACTCCCTTTGCTTTAAGTCACGAGCTAAATGATACGCACTTTTCACCATATAAACTCCAAAATTATTATAGTGCAAAATCCTTCTATCATCAGTCAAGGGAGAAACTAAAGGGACCTGTAGCACACTGGCCGCATCCTGCTCCCAAAAAAATTCCTGAACAGTTTCAACATCCCAAGAGAAATCATGTGGGTCAATCAAGTCAGGAACTTTAAGTGCTCCCAAATTATAAAGGTCTGGAGTTATAGGTTTAAGGTTGAAATCACGAGGTAGCATATTATCATCCCAAACACTCACACTCTCTCCATTCCCTATTCTCCATCTAACTCCAGCTTTCACAAGAGGTAAAGAGGCACTAATACTCTTCCACGTGTAGGACGCATTGGATCCAGAGACTGAATCTAACACATCACAACTAGGAAAGTACTTTGCTTTAAAGACTCGACTAAGAAGAGAATTAGGAAACTGAATGACCCTCCAAACTTTCTTTCCAAGCATTGCAAGATTAAAAGAGTGTAAGTCTCCAAACCCCAAGCTACCATCTCACTTACTGTTACAAAGCAAATTCCACTTAACCCAATGTATCTTTCTATCATTACTATTCCCCCACCAAAACTTTGCACAATGGAATGTAACTCGTTCAAAAGATAATCAGGTAATTTGAAACACCCCATAACATAAGTAGGAATTGTTTGAATCACTGACTTTATTAAGACTTCCTTACCTGCTCTAGAAAGCGACTTATGGCCATACCCCTTCACTCGACTCCACAACCTATCCCTTAACCAACTAAAAACTTCATTTTTTGATCTACCCATTTCAGTTGGTAACCCCAAATATTTTTCATGCTTGTCCACCACTCTAACGGGTAAGAAATCCCTCACCGCATCCACCTGCTCCACCCCCATATTTCTACAAAAAATAGCCGTCGATTTGTCCACATTAATGATCTGCTCAGATGCCAAAGCATATCTATCTAGTAACAAGGAAATCTCCCTATCAGAATCCGCAGTAGCATTACGAAACAAAAGAGTATCATCAGCAAAAATTAAAGTAGGTGAGAGATCCTTGGATCGGAGTTGTGGGCGTAACCGCAATGCCCTTCAACACCTCCCTCTCTTCCGCAATATTATGAATAAGAGCACTAAAAGCCTCGTACAAAAAAGAAACAAGTACGGTGAAAGAGGATCCCCCTGGCGAATCCTCCTCTCTGTCTGAAATGGGTTAAGTGGTATTCCATTAAGAAGTATGGAGTAAGAAACTGTTTTAACACTCAGCATAATTAAATCAATAAAAGATCTAGCAAAGCCAAGTTTCTCTAACACTCTTTCCAAAAATGGCCACTCAACACGATCATACGCTTTACTCATATCCAACTTTAAAGCCATAAAAGCTTCTTTGCCCTTATTCTTTTGTTTGATATAGTGATTAATTTCGTAAGCTACTAAAACATTATTTGTGATCAATCTGGTAGGTACAAAAGCAGACTGAATTTCAGAGATAATAGCATTCATGTGGGGCTTAAGGCGATTAGTGACGGCTTTTGAGGTAATTTTAAACAGGACATTACTTAGGCTTATGGGGAGAAATTGGGTAATAGACTCAAGATTTTTACATTTTGGTATAAGCACTACATGTGTATAATTTAACTGAGGATTAATATTATGGTTATTCAGAAAATCCAAAACACACTCAGTAACATTAGAACCAACAACATACCAAAAACGCTGATAAAAGAGTGCAGGCATACCATCAGAACCATTGAATTTTAAGGGATACATGTCAAAAAGGGCTTTTTTTTACCTCAGAGGCAGTGAAGGGTTGAGTGAGCTCCTGGTTGACAGCTTGATTCACATAGCTACTCATAGTTCCAACAACATCCTCACTCTCTGTACTTGTAGGCTTTCTGCTTCGGAAAATGTTGCTGAATTATTCTGACACAATTCTTCCCATTCTCTCCTCATCGCTACAGAGAGTATCATCTTCATCCTTCAAGCCTGCTATTTCATTAATCTTGGCACGCTTAGATGCTTAACTGTGAAAGAATTTGGTATTTCTGTTCCCTTCTGCAAGCCATTGAACTTTAGCTCTTTGCTTCCACATACCTTATCCAAGATGTCTTCCAGTTAATTGGGGGCTCTCTCATTCACGGTCCCCAACTCCCCCATCACCAATAAAAATAATGTTTAATTTGTTTAAAAACTATTAGCTCGATTTGTAAGAAAATATGGTCAGAGTTACCCCTAGGGTACGCAGTGGAATTTCAAAATTTTCTTAACATGTAGGTTAATTGACCATGCATATAACGTATATAATAAACACATTAATAAGAAGACTTACAATACTCCAAAAGCAAGAATAGGTATTGAATCGATATGCCAATCGATGAAGTCTTCGTAATAGTCCGGTGAATCTTCTCCTTCGTCGAAGTCGAAGATATCTGCAATACTTTGATTATCTGCAAGACAATAAAAGTTAGTTTCAAGCTCTTTGAACCTCAACCTTGGTATCCACGGATGAACAGCATATCGGAAAGAATGCTAGGATATTCTTTATGTGGCCAAGAAGATGGGGCGACAATTTTCCTCCGGTGGGAGTGGCGCGCTCGGCTATAGAGAGGTGGGGAGAGCTTTTTATTTTCTCTAAGAAAACTGGTACGAAGAATGATTCAGAATAATCTTCAATCAATCGTATGAAAAGCTCTCTAATAGTCTACTATATATAGTAGTCAATAGAAGCCTAAAGAAGAATCAATTAGACTTCATAAAGGAATAAGAATCTAATTCTTATTGCACAAGGAAACCAATTTGAGTCTAGATTCATTCCCAATCAAATTAAAACTCAATCAGGAAAATCTAACTTATCCCTTGACTTCTAATATGGGAAGGAGTCGAACTCCTCCCCATACTACTGCTGGTCGCGCGGCTCATCATGGGGGTTAGGTGGGTCCCGATTTTGGGACCCACTTATAATTCTAAGGCAATTCAAACTCCAAGTACATTTTTCCCATGTGCATATATTAATTCTAAATTAACATATCCTTTCAAATCAAACCTCTATTATATTTCTAAAATATAATATTTAATTGTATTTACATAAAATACAATAAATCAATCAATTCAATTAATAGTTTCAAATTATTAATTGAGCCACAAATAATTATAATTAATTACAAATCAATTATAATTCATCAATCACAATTAATTCTAAATTAATTGCGATTCCATCTTAAAGGATATTCGGATAAGCTGAATCACCACATAGTGTGACCCGTAGGGCCTCACTATATTAAGCAAGTGCTACACTAGGCAACATGGAATTCCTAGACGGTTCCATTTGCAATATTAATACATGAGTTCGTTTGAGAGGTTTCTCAAAGCAAACCCTTTCGTTGTGAAGTCTGTTGCGCTCAACGCGGCGATGGTAACGTCCCTTCATCTGACTGACTCGAATGCATCTAGTATCGATGAAGTGTCTATCCCAATAATACATCCACGGGCGTCTTCAGTGAGTTGCTTGGTGAATCCAATATCTATTATGACTATCATAATAATATTGATACGCTGGCCAGCGGTTTAACCAATCACCACTATGAACGACTATGAGCAGTGCTCTCTTGTGCTACACGTGAGAGATGAATCCTTCATAGAATAACTTATCACCCCCATTTGTATGTAGCCATAATCCTGGATCGTGTCTTGGGTCAACTGCTTATTCAGAGCTGACATCGACGGTTCCACCAAGGATATGGGGCAACAAATGTGATGATAAATTCCTGTAAGTCCAAAGGACGACTGGCATCACTTCGACAACTTTCCGGTTCCCATAGACACTTCGGTGTTTAGTATACATCGATGGGAGTTCCCGATGGGTACTTCCATTGTTAGGTAATCACCCTTCGAACAACTATGCGGAGTTTTGGAAACGTTTCTAGATTGTCTAACAATCCGTTCCGTGGCCGTGGGATCGGCTCACACTTGCTCTAACAAGTATAACCTCCACGCATACTAGTCTCACCTGGTTCATTCAGACCCCTACATCCGAGATGAACCTCGACTAGGGAGAGTTTGGGATAGATGATAACTCACATAGCTCCCACTATCTGTGTGATCGGTCATCTATCCGATGGGACTTGTTTGATATCAATACAGACAGGAATAGAGATATGACATGTTGTATGCCTGGTGTAATATAAATATGAAAGCGATACTCAATAGTCAAACAAACAAACATATATTATATTACGTTGACCTGTGTAATAGTACATATATGCCCTTAATAAGGGCGGTCTGCCCTTAATAAAGACTGTCTCTAGGACATATACACTATCAATCTCCCACTTGGACTAGAGCCAGTTACCTTTATGCTTAATGCCTAGATTAACATAATGTCTTAAGTGTGCATCCACTGATAAGACCTTGGTGAAAGGATCTGCCACGTTGTCTGTGGTTGAGACACGTTCTATACTAACTTCTCCTCTATCAATAATCTCACGTATAACGCGATACTTTCTAAGTACATGTTTGTTCTTGTTTGTAGATCTAGGCTCCTTGGCTTGACCGACGGCGCCCGTGTTGTCACAATAAATCGTTATTGGACTTGAAGCAGGAACAACCCTCAATTCCTTCAAGAACTCTGAAATCCATACAGCTTCTTTCGATGCTTCTCATGCAGCAATGTACTCGGCTTCTGTGGCTGAGTCAACAATCGTGGCTTGCTTAGAACTCTTCCAACAGACAGCTCCTCCGTTAAATTTGAATACGTATCCTGTCTGTGACTTAAAGTCATCAGGATCTGATTCAAATCCAGCGTCGACATAACCAGACATCTTTAATTCTGGTTCTCCACCAAACACCAAGAACATTTCCTTAGTCCGTCGAAGGTACTTAAGAATGTTCTTTACAGCAGTCCAGTGAGGTACTCCTGGATTCTGTTGGTGTCGACAAGTGACACTAAGTGCATATGCCACATCTGGCCTTGTGCAATTCATTGCATACATAATAGACCCTACCGCTGAAGCATAGGGCACACGACTCATTGCCTTTCTTTCTTCACCAGTTTTAGGACTATCCTTAACTGATAGCACGATCCCATGCCTAGATGGGAGAAAGCCTCTCTTTGAGTCGTCCATCTTATAACGCTTCAGTATTTTGTCGATGTAGGTGGACTGTGTCAATCCTAACATCCTCTTGGACCTATCTCTATAGATCTTTATCCCTAGGATGTAGTTCGCTTCACCCAAGTCCTTCATTGAGAAGGTACTTGATAACCAAACTTTAGTCTCTTCTAGCATAGAGACATTGTTTCCCATGATCAAAATGTCATCAACCTAAATGATCATGAAAACGACTCCCTTGTCGCTGTGCCTAGTGTAGACACATGGATCTTCTACGCTTCTGACGAAGTCAAACGATTTGACAGCTTCGTCAAAGCGGATATTCCAGCTCCTAGACGCTTGCTTTAGCCCATAGATGGATCTCTGTAATTTGCATACAGTAGTTGGCCTGGTTTTACTAATAAAACCTTCCAGCTGTACCATATAGACCTCTTCCTCAAGGTTTCCATTGAGGAAGGCAGTCTTTACATCCATCTGCCAGATCTCATAATCATAGTAGGCAGCTATCGCAAGTAGAATTAGAATAGACTTTAACTTTGCTACCCGTGAAAAGGTTTCATCGTAATCGATGCCATACTTTTGTGTGTAGCCCTTCGCCACAAGTCTAGCCTTGTGCGTTTGTACCTTGCCATCGCCATCTGTCTTTCGTTTAAAGACCCATTTGCACCCAATAGGTCTAACCCCTTGGGGCAAGTCTACCAAACTCCAAACTTGGTTCAGGTACATGGAGTCCATTTCCAATTCCATGGCCTCTTGCCATTTGTCTGAGTCAATATCATTTATTGCCTCTTTGTAGGTCTCGGGGTCTTCCCGATCTGATAAGCCAACATCAAGTTCACTGATGTCTTCTATCATAAGACTTTGCTTCTGAGGTCCTTTTGGGATCCTCTTCGACCTACGGAGCTCGACTGGTGCTTCTGTCGGCGTTTCTGGTGCTTTTCTTTTCTGGCTTCGTGTAACACGAACATTATCAGTGGGCACTGATGCAGCCGGTCACGTGCTACGACCCTGTTCCCTAGCGGGAGGCTGCTCTTGTGCAACTTGTTGCACAGGTTGATTGGCAACAGGTTCTATTGGTGTGGTTTCAACTGTTGATCTAATCACATGACTCCCACTGACTATGACATGCCTAGCAAGTGTCATATCATTACCCTTGTCTGCTTCGAAAGCTCCCATTGAACTTGAGTCCAAATCAGAAGATTTAGAGAACTCATGTTCGCGCGTGTCAAAGTCTTGAATTTCTTCAAGTTCTATCATATGATCTAACCTCTCTTCTTCGAGGTATTCTGCTTCTAAAAACTTGACGTTTCTAGATACTATCACCTTGTGATCTTCAGCATGATAGAATTCATAGTCTCTCGTCTGACGAGGATAGCCTATGAAATAAACTTTGACACCCTTGGCATCTAACTTATCAGTGAGCAACAATTTGACTATCGCAGGACAACCCCAAGGTCTAAGATATCCCAGTGAGGGCTTCTTTCCGTTCCATAACTCATAAGGAGTTTTCTCCACTGATTTAGATGGTACACGGTTCAGAATGTAGATTGCAGTTTGTAGCGCATATCCCCATAGATATTTTGGAAGAGTCGAGAATCCAATCATTGATCTCACCATGTCTAGCAGGGTTCGATTCCTTCTCTCAGACACACCATTTAGTTGTGGTGTTCCAGGAGGGGTCCATTGCGATTGAATTCCATTCTCCTTCAAGTAGTCGATAAATTCTTCACTAAGGTATTCACCTCCTCGATCTGATCGAAGAGTGACTATCCTTAGGTTCAATTCATTCTCGACCTCATTCCTAAACTCCTTGAATTTTCAAAGGTCTCAGATTTATTCTTCATAAGATAAATATATCCATACCTTGAGAAATCGTCAGTAAAGGTAACGAAGTAAGAATAACCTCCACGTGCTTGGACTTTAAAAGGTCCACATACATCGGTATGTATGAGCTCTAAGCAGCGAGTGGCACGAACACCTTGTCCAACAAAGGGTTTGTTCGTCATCTTACCCTTAACACATGATTCGTATGTACCATATGATTCGAAATCAAATGGTTCTAAGTAGTCCAACTTCCTTAGTCTTTGAATCCGTGTTTCATTGATATGGCCTAGCCGACAATGCCATAGATAAGATGGATTATTCTTCCTACTTGAAGACGGTTGTTTGTTATGTATTTGAAATAAAGGTAGACTACTTTGCAAAATATATAAACCATTCACTAAGCGAGCTTTTCCATAATACTGGTCATTTAGCGAAAAATAACAAGTATTATTAGCAAAACGAAAGGAAAAATCCAAATTGTCCAACAATGGAATGGAAATAATATTTCTGACAATGGATGGAACAAAGAGACGTTATCAAGTTCTAAACATTGTCCTGATGGTAAATCTATCTTGCAGCGTCCAACGCGTTTGGCTTCAACTGGATTGCCGTTCCCAACATGCAAGTCGATTTCACCTTGCTTGACTAGCCTGTGTTCAATTAGGCCCTGCACATTATTACAAATGTGTGAGCCACAGGCTGTATCTAATACCTAACCATTGGAGTCAAAAGTAGTCATGTTCATTTCAATAACAAACATACCTGAGCTAGAAGCCGGCGGCTTCTTAGCTTGATCTGCCCTTAGCTTAGGGCAATCTTTCTTCCAATGCCCTTTTGCTTACAGAAAAGACATTCATATGTGCGTACCGTTCCGCTCCTCTTGAACTTCCTTTTCTAGTTCAGACACTTAGGCCTATCACTCGAAGTGTTAGCCTTGGCTCCCGACTTTCCCTTACCCTTAGCACCTTTGTTTATCGGGTTTGGGTTAGATGGTTGCCCAACATACATGATCTATTTCTCCTTCTTAGGAAGAGTTTGATCATATGTCTTCAGCAGATTATGGAGCTCGGGCAGTGTAACATCCTTCGCATTCATGGTGTAGTTAATGATGAACTGCGAATGCGAACTCGGTAATGATTGAAGGACAAAGATCACCATGATCTTATTCTCCAGCTTGACACCGGCATCGGCAAGCTTCTCAAAGAGACCAATCATCTTGAGAACATGTTCAGACATGTTCACTCCTTCATTGAGCTTGCATCTGTGTATCTCTTTGATCAAATCAAATTTAACACTTCTGGCTGTCGTCTTAAAGAGCGACTCAAGATGCTTCAGCATCTCATACGACAACATGCTTTCATGTTGTCTCTGCAGCTCATTGCTCATTGCCGCCAGCATAATACACTGCGCGGATTTAGCATCCTCTTGATGCTTATCAGCCTTTGCCTTGTTAGCTTGATTCCAAGCAGCAACTTGATCGACAGTCTGATTCTCGGGACACACGGGAATAGCCTCGTCCAAGACGTACTCAATATTTTTGTACCTCAGCACCAAACGAATATTCCTGATCCAATCTAGGAAGTTTGGTCCGGTCAAAATTTGCTTCTCTAAGACAGCACGGAGCGAGATACTCGCCATTTTGGTTTTCCTAAGGAGAAATAGTATAGAACGAAAATAATAAATCAACTATTGAAATACTATTTCTACATACACAGTCAACATAACTAAACAACAAGGTCCTTTAGCTGTTTAGCTTCCACTATTTTCACATATGATTGCCCCCAAAACAAACATACGGGTAATGTCCAACAAGTTACCGTAGTGGCCAAGATCCAAATCCATACTATGCTATACTCCAACGGGGGCTGGTCGCATAACATAATATGACCGGTAGGACTATCCAATTGCGTCACGCAACTCTTGGGTGTTAAATATAATTTAACCAGACGCTCTACATATTGTACCTATCGAGGTCGCTAGATACAATATGCAGTAAGTTATAACCATAGGCTTACTCTAATCTGACGATCATTGCGAGTCTGCAAGACGAGGTCGCCAATACAGGGAAATGCAATGAAAGTTCAGAATTAAAGCACCCCATGGAAAGCATCTCAGAAACACATACGTATACATATTTCTGCACTTATATTGGTTGGGGCTTGTGGCTTGAGGGTTGTTATCAGTCATCTACAAACAAATAAGGGCGCCGCCTACCCATCATGCATGAGCGGTCTACACGTAATGGATGCCGCCTATCCATTCTAGTTCTAAACGTGGTCAAGCACATAATGGGCGCCGCCTACCCATACATAAAAATATGCGGTCCGACAAATAAGAGGGCGCCGCCTACCCTCGCATGCATAGCGGTCGAACGGAAAATAAAATACGTGGTATTTAAACATGCATTGTCAAACAACAACATATCGAGCAAACAAACAAGTAGTAGCCTATGTGGATGCCAAATGACTTCATAATTTCATTATGAAAATTATAATCCCATACTTATAATCTCTATGAAAAATTGAAAATTTGGACTAGATTGAAAAATCGAAAATTCTATTGACCAGGTAGCAATTTTCGAAAACCCGAAGGACTCAATTGTAATTTTCGAAACCTTGGAGGTGTTAAATTAAAATTTCAAAAGTAGAAAGACTTATTTGTAATACACAATAAATTGATAAATCACAAATAAACCCCTCAACTTAATACTAATTAAATTTAACCCCTCTAGTTAAGAATAATTACAATTAAATCATATTTATATTCCAAATATAAATTCAATCCTTAAAATTTCCAAAATTCGATTTTGAGTCCAACCCGAAAAAATTAAATAAAATATATATATATATATATATATATATATATATATATATATATATATATATATATATATATATATATATATATATATATATATATATATATATATATATATATATATATATATATATATATATATATATATATATATATAATGTTCGATCCCGTCCCCTAGGGCGCCTGCCTGCGTCACGCAGGCGGGATATATATATATAAATTTTTTTTTTTTTTTTTGTTGTGAAAAATATAAATTCTAAATTTATATAAAAACAGAACTTTCGACAATCAAATTAATCATAGAATCAATTGCATCCACATAAACTACATAATCACATAACATATATACGTGTATACATAATCAATTAACCTGGCTCTGATACCACTGTAAGAAAATATGGTCAGAGTTACCCCTAGGGAACGCAGCGGAATTTCAAAATTTTCTTAACATGCCGGTTAATTGACCATGCCTATAACGTATATAATAAACACATTAATCAGAAGACTTACAATACTCCAAAAGCAAGAATATGTATTGAATCGATATGCCAATCGATGAAGTCTTCGTAATAGTCCGGTGAATCTTCTCCTTCGTCGAAGTCGAAGATATCTGCAATACTTTGATTATGTGCAAGACAATAAAAGTTAGTTTCAAGCTCTTTGAACCTCAACCTTGGTATCCACGGATGAACAACTTATCAGAAAGAATGCTAGGATATTCTTTATGTGGCCAAGAAGATGGGGCGGCAATTTTCCTCCGGTGGGAGTGGCGCGCGCCGCTATAGAGAGGTCGGGAGAGCTTTTTATTTTCTCTAAGAAAACTGGTACGAAGAATGATACAGAATAATCTTCAATCAATCGTATGAAAAGCTCTCTAATAGTCTACTATATATAGTAGTCAATAGAAGCCTAAAGAAGAATCAATTAGACTTCATAAAGGAATAAAAATCTAATTCTTATTGCACAAGGAAACCAATTTGAGTCTAGATTCATTTCCAACCAAATTAAAACTCAATCAGGAAAATCTAACTTATCTCTTGACTTCTAATATGGGAAGGAGTCGAACTCCTCCCCATACTACTGCTGGTCGCGCGGCTCATCAAGGGGGTTAGGTGGGTCCCGATTTTGGGACCCACTTATAATTCTAAGGCAATTCAAACTCCAAGTAGATTTTGCCCATGTGCATATATTAATTCTAAATTAACATATCCTTTCAAATCAAACCTCTATTATATTTCTAAAATATAATCTTTAATTGTATTTACATAAAATCAATAAATCAATCAATCAATTAATAATTCCAAATTATTAATTGAGCTAAAAATAATTATAATTAATTCCAAATCAATTATAATTCATCAATCACAATTAATTCTAAATTAATTACGATTCCATCTTCAAGGATATTCGGATAAGTTGAATCACCACATAGTGTGACCCATAGGGCCTCATTGTATTAAACAAGTGCTACACTAGGAAACATGGAATTCCTAGACGGTTCCATTTGCAATATTAATACATGAGGACGTTTGAGAGGTTTCTCAAAGCAAACCCTTTCGTTGTGAAGTCTGTTGCGCTCAACGCGGCGATGGTAACGTCCCTTCATCTGACTAACTCGAATGCATCTAGGATCGATGAAGTGTCTATCCCAATAATACATCCACGGGCGTCTTCAGTGAGTTGCTTGGTGAATCCAATATCTATTATGACTATCATAATAATATTGATACGCTGGCCAGGGGTTTAACCAATCACAACTATGAACGACTATGAGCAGTGCTCTCCTGTGCTACACGTGAGAGATGAATCCTCCACAGAATCACTTATCACCCCCATTTGTATGTAGCCATAATCCTGGATCGTGTCTTGGGTCAACTGCTTATTCAGAGCTGACATCGACGGGTCCACCAAGGATATGGGGCAACAAATGTGATGATAAAGTCCTGTAAGTCCAATGGACGGCTGACATCACTTCGACAACTTTCCGGTTCCCATAGACACTTTGGTGTAGAGTATACATCGATGGGAGTTTCCGGTGGGTACTTCCATTGTTCGGTAATCACCCTTAGAACAACTATGCGGAGTTATGGGAACTTTTCTAGATTATCTAACAATCCGTTCCGTGGCCGTGGGATCGGCTCACACTTGCTCTAACAAGTATAACTTCCACGCATACTAGTCTCACCTGGTTCATTCAGACCCCTACATCCGAGATGAACCTCGACTAGGGAGAGTTTGGGATAGATGATAACTCACATAGCTCCGACTATCTGTGTGATCGGTCATCTATCCGAGGGGACATGTTTGATATAAATACAAACAGGAATACAGATATGACATGTTGTATGCCTGGTGTAATATAAATATGAAAGCGATACTCAATAGTCAAACAAACAAACATATATTATATTACGTTGACCTGTGTAATAGTACATATATGCCCTTAATAAGGGTTGTCTGCCCTTAATAAAGACTGTCTCTAGGACATACACTATCACGATTGTGATGAAGATGCACCCCAAGTTTCGTACCCTTAGGCATAGGCTAGCTAATGGAGGATTAATGTTTCACTAATTCAAGGGTAATTTGTAATGTGGGGATCTTATGTAGCAAAAAGTGAGATGGTTAGGAGGATTATTCCAACCTGTGGTTGTATGAGTCAAGTTGGAGGACGTTTGTATAAGGCTCCGATGTAAAAGTATTGAAAGAGTAGGGATGGAGGAAGGCTGGCCTGATTATTTGATCCCGGTATTTATAGGTGAAGTGGTTCCTCGGACACGTGCTACTTAGTATTCATTAGTGCATTCAATGATTTTAGCTGGTAGTAGATCCGCTTTTATACTATCTACCTCTACCTCTGGAGCATTTGATCCACTTGCACTCAAGATTATTTATGTTTTTTCTGAATGATAGGCGGTACGGATGAGCTATTAAATCTCGCTTTTGCAGTAGTAGGCGGTACGATTCGAAGCTATACAATCATTAACTCCGATTTTTGGGTGTGTTCCTTTGTGCACATCTTATGCACTTTTTCTCTTATGTAAATGTAACTTATTTATTATATATTAATAATATTTGGCTTTTTCAAAAAGAAAAAAGAAAAGAGGAGAGGTCAGATACATACCCTAGAGAAGTTTTATTTTACCCCTCATCAAATTCTTTAATTTATTAATTGGCAATAAATTTAAGAAGTGTCAATTTTCTACTATCATGTTGACATTTTCAATGAAAGATACCTGAACAAAGTTTAAAGCTAAAATCATAAATGTCTAACTCCTTACGTTTAACACTTGGCAAAATGTAGGAGTTGATTGAAAGTATGAAACCACCCCGACAACTTTTCGAGAGAAAAAAAATCATTTTCTACACCCTTATCCTTGGTAGCGGACTATTTGATTTCTCATTAGAGCTAGTGTGAGGATTGTGTGATTTTTGTAATACAAACTTATTCTGTCAAATAAGTTTAGGGGAGGGGGTTTTGGAAGTTTCTTTTATTTGTTTTATGTTGATATTATCCTTTGTATATACGCATTGGGATTATCAGTTTGTCCTAAGGCATTGCTAAAAAAAAAAAGGAAAAAAAAAAAAAACTCGGAGGTATGGTCCTAACCCCACATCAAGATTTGTAGACATTCGAACATGGATGCTTTCCAAAATCGATGTGGCACTTCAACAAGCTTGTCATTTGCATGTGAGGATAGAAGTAACTACAAGCCTACAAAAGATATGCGGATTCTTGATAGTTTTTCAAGAGACATACTTGCAAAAAGGAGTTTGAGAAAAGAAAAGAAAAAAAAGAAAAGAAAAGAGAAATTGCAGTAGCGAGGTCTTTATGTCTTATGTTTTCTTGTAGTATTTTGTTGAGAAAATAGAGAAGTTGACTCAAAGTCATTGCTATATTATTGTTAGAATATACATGTTTTCGAAGTTGATTGATTGCAAATTCAAGGGTAGTTTTGGGGAGTGTTTAGTACATTTTTTTGCTACTTTGATTGATTTTGATTCATGATGTAAAATCGTGCTAGAAAATTCTCTTCTCTCCATGTTTCTTTACCCAAGTAATTGTGATCTGTGTGAGGCGGAGTCTACACACCATAGTTCGAGCATATCGCACGAGGTCTGTCATTAGCTATAGCCTATCATCCCTTGAGGTTTATAGTGAGTGTGATTAATTGCAGTGTCATTGATGCACTAATGATTTCTCATTGACCCCTACAAGGCACTTCCTGGAGTGTGAGTGACTATTATGGCAAGATTTGTTACTTAAGTAACTAATTTATCACCCACAAATACACCGTGAGGGACTCCTATATATAGCTTGTTTTATGCTGGTGTGAATGTATATGTGTGCATTTGATTTTGTACAAGCTATAGACTATTCATGTTGTTTGTGGTCTAGGTGCTTGAATGTTGGCTACATACAATAGTTGGTTTCAGTAGCTTGATGATCGACTCTGTTGGTCCCTTTAAACAACAAGAAAAGACTAGAGAGGGGGGCGGGGTGAATAGTCCTTTCAAACTTTCGTCGTTTAAAAACTTTCTCCGCAAGTGCTTATTACTTTTCAGTAATGAGTTTGCTGGTACTTAACTTTCTCAGTAAGTACTAGTTACTTTTCAGTAACGAGTTTACTGGTACTTTAGAAAAACAGAGTGCGGAAGTCTTTATACAATAAGTGCTTTTCAGAGAGTGCTAGTTTCAGCAAGTGAGCAGAGTGACAGTGTACAATAAGTAAAGCTTGCTGAAAACTAAATGCGGTAAAATAAATCACACAAACACTTTTATAGTGGTATCTGAAAGTGGCGTAATTTCTCAACTAATCCACTTTGTCCTTTCTAGGACTGAATCCACTAAGATAAGACTGAGGTTCCTTACAACTCCTATCTATAATGATTCTTCAGAAACCAAAGCACACTTGCTTCGTTTCCAGCCTAACTAGAGAACTGTAACCTTGTTCTCCACCAAACTTGGGACTTATAATTAGCAACACAATGCTTGATTAATTCCCTCTGAATTTCACGCCTGAAAAAGGGTGTTTATCAGTTAGAGAGGTTTGGGATGAGATAACTTGAGTATAACTTTTTCAGCTATAACAAGTTATCTAAAGAAACACAACTTGTAATACTTTTCAGTAAGCAAGTTAAGTTGTTTCTGGTGTCAAGACTTGTTCTTGTTTAAAAGAAAGAACACTAAGCTAATTTCTTAGCCGTGAATGTTCTACTTCTTCACAAGTAGCTTTTGTTTCAAGCTTAAGTCTTGGAACGGATCAATAAGAAGTAAAGAGTATGGAAGATTGAGTGTTTAAGCACAAGTGAGAGTTTGATCACGTTGTTGACACACTTCAACTCCTTGTCGGATGACCTCTACTTATAGTGAATCAAGGGAGCCGTTTGAATTTCAAATTCTAAGGCTTTGTTCCTTAAGATGTCACTATCTTGCTTTTGTACTTTCAGCAGCGTCCTTCATTTGTCTTCTAGTCTTCATGTTCTTCGCGTGCCTACTTTGCATTTAATGTTCATTTGAATCGAATTCAAATGTGAACGTTGGAGCCAAAATGCAAGTACTTTCAGCAAGGAGGTCACATATGTATTTCAGTAAGTGGTCAGTCTCAGTTTCAGCAAGCACAACGTACTCTGTCATATAGATTTTCACTTATGCGAGCTGTTGCTGAAAATCTCACTTCATGAGCAACATGTGCCTTTGTAGATACCTTTCTCAGAATTCTTCTTAAGTCTTCAGTCTTCGAATCTTCAAGTTTCTGAGCGGTTCTAGTGCTTCAATAGTTCATTTGTAAAAATAAAGTCATCATCAGTGATGAACGAGATTGTCAGACTCGAACAATCAAATGAATTTGTTTTAGCCAAAGGGCAACTCACAACTACACAAACATGTAGTGCAGAGGTAAGATGACCTCGAGTGTCGATCTCTAGGGACTTAACTAGCTTTAACTACAATAACTATTATAAATTCAGTAAACAAATTTAAATTAGCTTAACTTAACAATATATGACGAGAGCTGGTGATAGTAATGCTCATTCTAAGCATCGGGTTCTAATTATGCATAAAAGTGCAACACATACTGCTTTAAAAGTAATTCGAACTAATCTTGCTGTGGGAATTATTTACAATAGTGTCAGACAACTCTCTATTCGGAGAGGATACTGTCGCAAGGTTTCCACCCAAACGCTCGATCAGAACAAACACCAAAAGACAGGTTTTGACATGTATTTTGAAAGCCTCCTATCTATACTAATACTTGGCTAAGGTTGTCAGGCTTAGTGCAAGCAGTACTTGATAATTGTAAATATTGAAAATGATGATCTTGAATTGTCCTAGTGTTTCTAACACTTTTATACGAAGATATTTGGCTTAGTCGGATCAAAGAATCGAATAAAACAATTCTACAAGCAAAAGATTCAGAAACTCAATCATGCACAATATGAACCCTAGCTAGGAATTTACATACTATCACCAACTAGAAATTTAGCTACTCATATCAAAATCGAAATCAACAATAGCAATCATAACAATCATAGATGAAAACATGGTTGAATTGAAAGATAGAGTGAAGAAAATAGTGAGATACAAAGTTACCACCGAGGGTTTTCAATCTCCGGTGAATTGCTAAACTCACAAAGATCTAGCAAGGTGAGATCATTAGATGTCCGAATATCTACCTTGATGCTCCAAATCGCTAAGAAAAAGTAGTTCTAAGTCAAAGAAAACCCAGAACAAGCTCTAGGGTTTATGTCTGCAAAAGTATGATCTAAGATCTGAAAATTCGACTTATATATATAAATATCGCCAAATTCCGGAATCTGAGGGGCTGTGCGCCCCCCATCCCAGGCGGTCCGCCTGTGGCTGGCAGCAAGTTTGCCAGTTTTTCCTCTAAGTTCGAACAGAGATTTCGGACGCGTCCGAACTCGGATTGGCACGTAAGACCCACCGTTGGATAGCTCTTCGAGTTAGCTACACGTAGGTTGTAACCTCATCCTAATACAATATCGTATGAAAGACTGGTATCCAAAATACTGAGACTATGCAAATGGAACTTCCAGATTTCACTTCAAAGGCTCCAAAATCTTCATCCGAACTCCGAATGAACTACCGTTTCCGCCTCATACAAGATATATCGAATCTTTCATGTTCTCCTTGGCCTTGGGAATGGTTTTGAGGTCCGAAAATTGGTCTTTTAGCCTGGAAACACGTCCCGGTACTCCTTGACACACCACGGGTGATCTTGTTGTACCAAAACTTCAATGTTTTGCCATGATTCATATCAAAAAGTGCGATTCTCACCTAAATCCTGAAAATAACAAAGAAAATGGAAACGTGACACTATTCTAACAAAATGCACTAAAATGCACACAAGAGGATAGCTAAATTGGTGAAAAAGAACCGAATGAAAGTGTAAAAAACACTGTCATCAAACAACAAACTAAAGCACCTAACTAGTACCTACACTAAGTCTTCAGCAAACGTTCCTCTTTTTCAATGTCTTTAAAATTCTAAATTCCTATAGACCTTAAGAGTACTAGTTACTGGACTTTCCTTAATTTAGCATGGTTAATTGCTCATCAAAATTACAATTTTCCTAACAAATTTCCCCCTTTTTGATGTTAGCAATCCATGACTAAATTAATTGTTATCCTTTTAGAGGTTTCTGATGTTGAATAAATAAGTTGATTAATGTAAGCATACTTGAATAATAAAACAGTAAGCATAAGTAGTTTGCATAATCAAAAACCAATAAGAGTCAAAAGATTATTGCTGATAGTTATCTTTCAATAAGTTTACAAGAAAGTTCACAGATAACTAAAATAAACAGCAATCAAAACAAACAAAGCTTTTACAAGGGACTAAGCTATTCCAGCCGAAGATTTTCTAAGAATCTCCCTTACACTCTTCTTAGCAAGAGCAGAGAATTCAACACAGTCCTTCTCGTAATCTTCAAGTAGCTTACGGACTTCAAGTTGAATAATCCTTGCATTATTGCAGGCAATATAGTGATAGTTTTCACCATTCATTTCTTTGTAGTGAAGTACCCACAAGTGCATGCCCCAATTGCTAGCATGGAGAAGTTGAGTATCTGAAATGCCCTTGTTGGCATGAATTTTCCTTAACCAGAGAAGATCTTCTTCTTGATCCTTAGCATTGAGATAAAAATACTCATAAGGAATCAAGCCATATTTCTTTTTGGACTTCTGCGTTATAGGATCACTATAGTAAGCAACATCAATCGGCTTGATTAAATCAGGCTCTTGCTTTATCTTCTTGCTGATTGAAGTTCTTCTTACTAAGATCTCTAAATTCAACCATTTTATAGCAATGTTCCTTGGGTAGGGAGGAGGATCCCTTTCTTTTCTTGCAACTTTTAATTCAATCCAAGTGTACATTTGATTCAGTACAACAGTTGGAAAGAAATCATTGGCCAAAAGATCTTCCAACTTTATGATCCAGCAACCATGTAGGTTTCTAATCACATTCTGAGTTGTTTCCTCATTGCTGGTCTTTGTATAATCAATGCCAGTGCCAATTGCAATGTTGGCTAGCCTTATTTCTTCCTATCATTGCCTTCTTTTCTTCTTGACTTAGCATTTTCTTGATCTCGTTCTGAAGATCTAGAGTCAGAAGAGAAGTGTTTGGATTGGCCAGATGGAGTTAATGCAGAAATAGGCTTAGCTCTTATAGCTTGAACTATTGTTTGGTCATCATCATTATCATCATCTTCATTCAGATCTTGATGACTCTCAGTGTGACAGTATTCTTGAGTTTGAGCAGAAGTTCTTCTTCTTTTTGGATTTGCTGAATTTCTCTCAGAATTTGTTTCAGCTCTTTTCTTAGAACTTTGCTCTGTTTCAGAAAGAGGTTCTCTGGGAGGTGGACCAGGAAGTATCAATGGAGCTTCAGCAGAGGGATTGTGTTGGTCCCTTTAAACAACAAGAAAAGACTAGAGAGCGGGGGGGGGGGGGGGGTGAATAGTTTTTTCAAATCGTTTAAAAACTTTCTCAGCAAATGCTTATTACTTTTCAGTAATGAGTTTGCTGGTACTTAACTTTCTCAGCAAGTACTAGTTACTTTTCAGTAACGAGTTTACTGGTACTTTAAAAACAGAGCACGGAAGTCTTTATACAATAAGTGCTTTTCAGAGAGTGCTAGTTTCAGCAAGTGAGCAGAGTGACAGTGTACAATATGTAAAGCTTGCTGAAAACTAAACTCGGTAAAATAAATCACACATACACTTTTATAGTGGTATCTGAGAGTGGCGTAATCTCTCAACTAATCCACTTTGTCTTTTCTAGGACTGAATCCACTAAGATAAGATCGAGGTTCCTTACAAATCCTATCTATAATGATTCTTCAGAAACCAAAGCACACTTGCTTCGTTTCCAACCTAACTATAGAACTGTAACCTTGTTCTCCACCAAACTTGGAACTTATAATCAGCAACACAATGCTTGATTAATTCCCCCTGAATTTCACGCCTGAAAAAGGGTGTTTATTAGTTAGAGAGGTTTGGGATGAGATGACTTGAGGGGGTTTATCAGTTCTTTCTTGACAACAATAAACCAACTGCCGATGTCATGACAATCTGTAAGCGAAATTATTAGGCAAGCTGGAAAGGGCCCAGAAACAACGGGCAAAATGACACTCCTTGAACACATGCAACAAAGATTCTGGAGAGTTGCCGCAAAGCAAACAAAGAGAATCACAGACTATGCCACGCCTCTGTAAATTAACACAGGTAACGCATTATGGAGCAATCGCCAAATAATTTTTTATTATTTTATTAGGCAAATCAATGCTCCAAAACCAGTCCAATTATGGGCACTCAATCCACTACTCCCTCCTATACATGCTTCCAACTCCCTTTGCTTTAAGTCACGAGCTAAATGATACGCACTTTTCACCATATAAACTCCAAAATTATTATAGTGCAAAATCCTTCAATCATCAGTCAAGGGAGAAACTAAAGGGACCTGTAGCACACTGGATGATTCCTGCTCCCAAAAATATTCGTGAACAGTTTCAACATCCCAAGAGAAATCTTGTGGGTCAATCAAGTCAGCATCTTTAAGTGCTCCCAAATTATAAAGGTCTGGAGTTATAGGTTTAAGGTTGAAATCACGATGTAGCCAATTATCATCCCAAACACTCACACTCTCTCCATTCCCTATTCTCCATCTAACTCCAGCTGTCACAAGAGGTAAAGAGGCACTAATACTCTTCCACGTGTAGGACGCATTGGATCCAGAGACTGAATCTAACACATCACAACTAGGAAAGTACTTTGCTTTAAAGACTCGACTAAGAAGAGAATTAGGAAACTGAATGACCCTCCAAACTTTCTTTCCAAGCATTGCAAGATTAAAAGAGTGTAAGTCTCGAAACCCCAAGCCACCATCTCACTTACTGTTACAAAGCAAATTCCACTTAACCCAATGTATCTTTCTATCATTACTATTCCCCCACCAAAACTTTGCCACAATGGAATGTAACTCGTTCAAAAGATAACCAGGTAATTTAAAACACCCCATAACATAAGTAGGAATTGTTTGAATCACTGACTTTATTAAGACTTCCTTACCTGCTCTAGATAGCGACTTATGGCCATACCCCTTCACTCGACTCCACAACCTATCCCTTAACCAACTAAAAACTTCCTTTTTTGATCTATCCATTTCAGTTCGTAACAACAAATATTTTTCATGCTTGTCCACCACTCTAACGGGTAAGAAATCCCTCACCGCATCCACCTACTCCACCCCCATATTTCTACTAAAAATTTCCGTCGATTTGTCCACATTAATAATCTTCCCAGATGCCAAAGCATATCTATCTAGTAACAAGGAAATCTCCCTATCAAAATCCGCAGTAGCATTACAAAACAAAAGAGTATCATCAACAAAAATTAAAGTAGGTGAGAGATCCTTGGATCGGAGTTGTGGGCGTAACCGCAATGCCCTTCAACACCTCCCTCTCTTCCGCAATATTATGAATAAGAGCACTAAAAGCCTCAGTACAAAAAAGAAACAAGTACGGTGAAAGAGGATCCCCCTGGCGAATCCCCCTCTCCGTCTGAAATGGGTTAAGTGGTACTCCATTAAGAACTATGGAGTAAGAAACTGTTTTAACACTCAGCATAATTAAATCAATAAAAGATCTAGCAAAACGAAGTTTCTCTAACACTCTTTCCAAAAACGGCCACTCAACACGATCATACGCTTTACTCATATCCAACTTTAAAGCCATAAAAGTTTCTTTGCCCTTATTCTTTTGCTTGATATAGTGATTAATTTCGTAAGCTATTAAAACATTATATGTGATCAATCTGGTAGGTACAAAAGTAGACTGAGTTTCAGAGATAATAGCATTCATGTGGGGCTTAAGGCGATTAGTGACGGCTTTTGAGGCAATTTTAAACAGGACATTACTTAGGCTTATGGGGAGAAATTGGGTAATAGACTCAAGATTTTTACACTTTGGTATAAGCACTACATGTGTATAATTTAACTGAGGATTAATATTATGGTTATTCAGAAAATCCAGAACACACTTAGTAACATTAGAACCAACAACATGCCAAAAACGCTGATAAAAGAGTGCAGGCATACCATCAAGACCATGGGATTTTAAGGGATACATGTCAAAAAGGGCTTTTTTTTACCTCAGAGGCAGTGAAGTGTTGAGTGAGTTCCTGGTTGACAGCTTGATTTACATAGCTACCATAGTTCCAACAACATCCTCGATCTCTGTACTTGTAGGCTTTCTGCTTCGGAAAATGTTGCTGAATTATTCTGACACAATTCTTCCCATGCTCTCCTCATCGCTACAGAGAGTATCATCTTCATCCTTCAAGCCTGCTATTTCATTAATCCTGGCACGCTTAGAAGCTTGATTGTGAAAGAATTTGGTATTTCTGTCCCCTTCTGCAAGCCATTGAACTTTAGCTCTTTGCTTCCACATACCTTATCCAAGATGTCTTCCAGTTAATTGGGGGCTCTCTCATTCACGGTCCCCAACTCCCCCATCACCTATAAAATAATGTTTAAATTTTTTTAAAAACTATTAGGTCGATTGTGATGAAGATGCACCCCAAGTTTCGTACCCTTAGGCATAGGCTAGCTAATGGAGGATTAATCTTCACTAATTCAAGGGTAATTTGTAATGTGGGGATCTTATGTAACAACAAGTGAGATGGTTAGGAGGATTATTCCAACCTGTGGTTGTATGAGTAAAGTTGGAGGACGTTTGTATAAGGCTCCGATGTAAAAGTATTGAAAGAGTCGGGATGGAGGAAGGCTGGCCTGATTAATTGATCCCGGTATTTATAGGTAAAGTGGTTCCTCGGACACGTGCTACTTAGTATTCATTAGTGCATTCCATGATTTTAGCTGGTAGTAGATCCGCTTTTATACTATCTACCTCTACCTCTGGAGCATTTGATCCGCTTGCACTCAAGATTATTTATGTTTTTTCTGAGTGATAGGCGGTACGGATGAGCTATTAAATCTCGCTTTTGTAGTAGTTGACGATTCGAAGCTATACAATCATTAACTCCGATTTTTGGGTGTGTTCCTTTGTGCACATCTTATGCACTTTTTCTCTTATATATTATGTAACTTATTTATTATATATTAATAATATTTGGCTTTTTCAAAAAGAAAAAAGAAAAGAGGAGAGGTCAGATACATACCCTAGAGAAGTTTTATTTTACCCCTCATCAAATTCTTTAATTTATAATTGTCAATAAATTTAAGAAGTGTCAATTTTCTACTATCATGTTGACATTTTCAATGAAAGATACCTGAACAAAGTTTAAAGCTAAAATCATACATGTCTAACTCCTTGCGTTTAACACTTGGCAAAAATGTAAGAGTTGATTGAAAGTATGAAACCACCCCGACAACTTTTCGAGAGAAAAAAAAATCATTTTCTACACCCTTATCCTTGGTAGCGGACTATTTGATTTCTCATTAGAGCTAATGTGAGGATTGTGTGATTTTGTAATACAAACTTATTCTGTCAAATAAGTTTAGGGGAGGGGGTTTTGGAAGTTTCTTTTATTTGTTTTATGTGATATTATCCTTTGTATATACGCATTGGGATTATCAGTTTGTCTTAAGGCACTTCTAAAAAAAAAGGAAAAAAAAAAAAAAACTCGGAGGTATGGTCCTAACCCCACATCGAGATTTGTAGACATTCGAACATGGATGCTTTCCAAAATTGACATGGCACTTCAACAAACTTGTCATTTGCATGTGAGGATAGAAGTAACTATAAGCCTACAAAAAGATATGCGGATTCTTGATATTTTTTAAGAGACATACTTGCAAAAAGGAGTTTGAGAAAAGAAAAAAAAAAGAAAAAAAGAGAAATTGCAGTAGCGAGGTCTTTATGTCTTGTGTTTTCTTGCAGTATTTTGTTGAGAAAATAGAGAAGTTGACTCAAAGTCATTGCTATATTATTGCTAGAGTATACATGTTTTCGAAGTTGATTGATTGCAAATTCAAGGGTAGTTTTGGGGAGTGTTTAGTACATTTATTTTGCTACTTTGATTGATTTGATTCATGATGTAAAATCGTGCTAGCAAATTCTCTTCTCTCCATGTTTCTTTACCCAAGTAATTGTGATCTGTGTGAGGCGGAGTCTACACACCATAGTTCGAGCATATCGCACGAGGTCTGTCATTATCTATAGCCTATCATCCATTGAGGTTTATAGTGAGTGTGATTAATTGCAGTGTCATTGATGCACTAATGATTTCTCATTGACCCCTACAAGGCACTTCCTGGAGTGTGAGTGACTATTATGGCAAGATTTGTTACTTAAGTTGTAAGGTATAAAATAAGATCAATAATTCGGCGTCGGCTCAGCAATTCCTTTAGCCCGGTTAACCTATCCAATCAACTGCACCACCAGGACACAAAGATGTCTACCAACACAAGCCCAACACACCCACCAAGGGACACAAAGATGAGAGGAAGAGAGAAGGAGAAGATACACAAAGTTTGCTTCAAGGTTTCTCTGTTCAAGTCTCAGACGGCTAGTAGTATATGGTGGAGCGAGATCTCAACTAATGAGAGGGACTTCACGTATATTCTGCTCACTGGAATATACACCACACATTGGTGTTATAAGGAGGCTAGGGTTTGATGGTAGTATTGGGCTTGGGGCAAATGGACTTGTTTAATTGGGCCAACAACTAATGGGCCAACATAATTAACAATCTCCACCTTTGGCCCACGATGGTGCACTAAGGACGTAGGAACCGGAGGACTCATCATCGCCGACCCACCTACAAGTTCACAAAGAAAATGCAAGTGGAAGTTTGAGTATCCACAAAGAAAACTCTATGATCACAAAGATCAATGGGTAATAACCAGGGGGGCCGTACACACAAAGCATACAAAGCAAGTAGGCAATTACCATGCAAAGCAACACACAAAGCATGCAATGCAACCACAAAGACATATATAAGCATAACATACACAAAGCACGTAATGCAACCACAAAGATGTCTATCACGCATAGAAAACACAAAGTATGACATGTGAGATAACACATACAAAAAGAAATCATCTAATATCAAAGTTTAACATCCTCTGACACGACAAAAGTTTATTAACAGGCAAACACTTAGTACCCATATCAGCAGGATTAAACTGAGAAGCAACCTTGGCCAACTTAATAATACCCTTTTCAACTATATCACGAATGAAATGGAACCTAACATTTATATGCTTAGTCCTATCATGAAACACAGGGTTCTTACAAAGGTGAATAGCAGATTGACTATTAGAAAACACAACCACATCTTGTTCAAGAAAACCAATTTCAGACACAAGACCCTTTAACCACATAGCTTCTTTGAAAGCTTCAGTAAGAGAAATATACTCGGATTCAGTAGTAGATATGGAAACAATAGGTTGTAATTGAGATTTCCAACTAATGCACGAACCACAGAAGGTAAACACATCGGAAGTGGTGGATTTACCATTATCACTATCTTTAGCATAATTAGAATCATCATAGCCAACAAGTTTCACACCTTCAGAGCACTTAGAGAAAGTCAAGCCAAAATTCACAGATGATATCAAATATCTCAAAAGCCACTTCAAAGCATTCCAATGAGGCATACCAGGATTAGACATATATTTGCTTAAACAACTCATAGGGTAAGCAAGATCAGGTCTAGAACTAACCATGAGGTACATAACTGAACCTATAGCATTTGCATAAGGCACCTTCTTCATACCATTCATTTCAGAATCAGTCTTGGGGGACTGATACTTACTTAACACAAAGTGGGAAGCAAGAGGCGCATCAGTAGGATCAGCAGACAACATGTTAAATTTACTCAAAATCTTTTCAACATATGAATTCTGATTTAACACAAGAGTAGATTTATTTCTATCCTTAACAATGTTTATGCCAAGAATCCTTTTTGCATCTCCTAAGTCTTTCATAGCAAAGTTTTCACAAAGACACTTTTGCCCATGCGCAATAGACTTCAAGCAAGGACTGATGATTAACATATCATCCACATAGATCAATAGAAACAAAGGCACAGAAGCAGTATTCTTAAAATACAAGTAAGGATCAGAATGACTTTTGACAAATTCCAAAGATTGCATGCACTTGTCAAATCTTATGTTCCATTGCCTAGGTGACTGTTTAAGACCATACAAACACTTTTTCAACAGACACACATAATCACGCTTCTTGGGATCTACAAATCCCTCAGGTTGTTTCATATAAATCACCTTGTCAAGTTCACCATGCAAGAAAGCAGTAGTCACATCCATTTGTTTCATTTCCCAATCAAAATGTGCAACTAAAGCAAGTATCATCCTAACAGTAGTGAATTTAACAACAGGAGCAAAGATTTCAACATAGTCTATTCCCTCCTTTTGAGTAAATCCCTTAGCTACAAGCCTAGCTTTAAATCTAACATTTTCAGACTCTTCCTTAACCTTAAACAACCACTTACATTCCACAATAGAACAGTTATCAGGTTTAGGAACAAGAACCCAAGTTTCATTGACACGTAAGGAGTCCATCTCATTTTTCATAGCCACACGCCACTTATCAGATTGTTTAGATTTCAAAGCTTCATCATAAGTTTTCGGTTCATTGCAAGCAAGAGATTCAAACGCATTGAAGGCAAAATCAGAAATATTGCTCACAAAGTCATTATTGAAAATATTTGGATTTTTCTTAGGAACTCTCTTTACTCTATCCCTAGTAAGGGCATAGTCATGCAATTCATGTTCATCATGCTCATTTGGCAAATCATGCACATTTTCATTAGGCAACTCATTCTCATGCACATTTCCATTAGACAACTCATGCTCAGCTAACACATCATGCTCATCTAGCACATTATGTTCATTTTGCACATTATTTTCATCTAACACATTAGGTATATCAAGAGAATTTTCATCATGCTTAACAGGGAAATTAGCAGGCATGTGCTCCACCTTAATGGAAGCACCATCAGATTTGGAACCAGAAACAGTCAAAGGCACATATAAGAAAGGAAATTCAGTCTCATTGAATATCACATCTCTACTTATCACAACTTTACAGCCAGGTTCATTTCTATTCCACAATCTATAACCCTTAACCCCTTCAGGATAACCCAAGAAAATACATTTCTTAGACCTAGGATCAAGTTTATCACCCTTTTGATGAACATATGCAGCACAACCAAATACTTTCACATTAGACAAATCAAGTGGTTTTCCAGTGAAAACAACTTCTGGGCATTTCCCTCCTAAGGGAACAGAAGGCGACCTATTTATGAGATAAGTCGCAGCACATAAAGCTTCACCCCAAAACTTCTTAGAGAGCCCAGATGAGGCCAACAAACACCTCACTTTCTCTATAAGAGTTCTATTTATTCTTTCAACAACACCATTTTGTTGCGGGGTGTAAGGAACAGTTCTATGACGCTTAATACCAAAAGCAACACATAAACCATCAAGTTCCTTATTGCAAAACTCAAGACCATTATCAGTTCTAAGCACTTTAATTTTCTTTCCTGATTGTTTCTCAACAAGAACCTTCCAGTTTTTAAACTTATCAAAAACATCAGATTTTCATTCTAGCAGACAGACCCAAACTTTTCGGGAAAAGTCATCAATCAAAGACAAGAAATAGTGCTTCCCTCCATGAGTAGAGACACTAGCAGGACCCCACACATCAGCATGAACTTATTCAAGCACATCAGAACACTTAGTCATATTGGGGTAAGAGGAAACAGGAAACTTAATCTTGTGTTGTTTACCTAAAACACATGATTCACAAAATTGCACAGAAGTCACACAATCATTACCAAAATGACCACTCCTATGCATAATGTCAAGACCTTTATTACTCATATGTCCTAACCTATTTTGCCATAACACAGATTTATCATCTTTCAAAACATTCACATAGCCAAGAACAGGTTCAGCACGACAAACATACAAGTTATTTTTCTTTTCAGCCTTAAACAAAACAAGAGAACCCTTCAAGATTTTCATAGTCCCATTTCCCCACTTTCCCTCCAAACCATCATCCTCAAGATCAGCACAAGAAAGCAAATTATAGCGCAAATCAGGAACATGTCTCACATTCTTCAAAGTAAACATAGAGCCAGAAGAAAACTTAAGACATACATCACCAGTTCCTAAGACATTGCACTATTTCTCATTTGCTAAAGACATTGCTAATTAGAAAACAAATTTCTAAAAGGAGACATGTGGAAGGTGCAACCAGAATCAATTAACCACTCATGTTCAGACAAAGAGGTCACAGAGTTCACATAACCATGATCACATAGCATCAAAACATCACCCATATCATGAATAGCCACATTAGCATGCGCATTAACCTTTTTGGGACAATCTTTAATAAAGTGATTCGGATCACCAAAATTGTAACACTTTCTTTTCCTAGACTTAGACCTCCTTTTTGCTTGCACAAAATGTTTCTTACCATTGTTATCATGCTTTTGGTGTTCACTCCTAGTTTGAGACCTACCCCTCACATGCATAACCTCACCAGAATCTCTAGAAGAACTAGCACAACCTTTATTTTGTAGCAAATCAAGTTCTTTGTTTTTCAAGCCATTCACAACAATTTCAAGAGTAATATTATCTCTACCATACTTAATAGAAAATTTAACATCATTGTATGAATCAGGAATAGCATTCAACAAAATAATAGGCGTGTATTCATCTATATGCTCATCACCAGACATCTTAATATCTTGTACCAACTTAGTGAACACATCAAGATTCCAATCAATATCCTTAGTTAAATCAAGTTTAAACCTAAAGAATCTTTCAAAGCATCTTTCCAGGCAAAGAGGTATCAGTGTACATTTCAACAAGTTTATTCCAAAGCTCTTTAGCAGATTCAAGAATTCCAACCTTCCTAATCACAGAGTCAGAAAGATACAAATAAATAGTAGAGCATGCCAATTCATTCATATCAAATTGTTTCTCCTCATCATCAATAGCTGAATATTTTCCAGTAATTGCTTTATAACATTTCTGTTGCGGTAGAGCACACTTAACTTTCTGTCCCCAAACATCAAAATTATTTTTACCATTAAATGGAATTATGCCATACATAATGGAAGCCATAATAACAGAAAAAACAAAAAACAATGCCACAGAAAATTATGATGCAATCAAATAACCAGCCGGAACATCCGGACTAACAGAAAATAAACAGCACGGCCCCAACCTATACCGGGGCACCCGGTCACTAAGATGGTTAAGCCAATTTACCTGAGCTAAATTTTCTAACTTAAAATTTAGACTTACTTGGCGTAGCCGGAGTACGCGAGCGGAAGCAGAAGATTAAGAATAAGATATGTAGAGGTAGACACGTAGTAGACCTCCAAAACTCGATCTGGACAGCAACAAATGCTAACAGCAGCAGTAACACCAAAATGTCACGAAAAACAAACTGAACCCAGATTTGCAGCAATCCACGCCAGACAGCAACAAGCCGCTCAAGAAGCAGCGCGCTGGATAGAAAAAAATTGGAGAGAAAAAAAAACAGAGCAAGACAGTAGACGAAACAGAGCAGCGATCTGAATAGGAGACAGAGCACGATCCGACTGGAACTATGTCGATCAATTTGGCCTCCCAGTACAGAACGACAACGTACTACACGCGAGCAGCACAACACAGCCTCAACGAACAGATCTGCAACACCCAAGCGAATTTGGGACAAACCCAAATCAGCCACGAACACGAACTAAGACGAATTAACAACGAACCAAGCTCTGGTTCCACTGTAAGGTATAAAACAAGATCAATAATTCGTCGTCGGCTCAGCAATTTCTTTAGCCCGGTTAACCTATCCAATCAAGTGCACCACCAAGACACAAAGATGTCTACCATCACAAGCCCAACACACCCACCAAGGGACACAGATGAGAGGAAGAGAGAAGGAGAAGATACACAAAGTTTGCTTCAAGGTTTCTCTGTTCAAGTCTCAAATGGGTAGTAGTATATGGTGGAGCGAGATCTCAACTAATGAGAGGGACTTCACGTATATTCTGCTCACTGGAATATACACCACACATTGGTGTTATAAGGAGACTAGGGTTTGATGGTAGTGTTGGGCTTCGGGAAAATGGACTTGTTTAATTGGGCCAACAACTAATGGGCCAAAATAATTAACATAAGTAACTAATTTATCACCCACAAATACACCGTGAGGGACTCCTATATATAGCTTGTTTTATGCTGGTGTGAATGTATATGTGCGCATTTGATTTTGTACAAGCGCATTTGATTTTGTACAAGCTATAGACTATTCATGTTGTTTGTGGTCTAGGTGCTTGAATGTTGGCTACATACAATAGTTGGTTTCAGTAGCTTGATGATCGACTCTGTTGGTCCCTTTAAACAACAAGAAAAGAGTAGAGGGGGGTGAATAGTCTTTTCAAACTTTCGTCGTTTAAAAACTTTCTCAGCAATTGCTTATTACTTTTCAGTAATGAGTTTGCTGGTACTTAACTTTCTCATCAAGTACTAGTTACTTTTCAGTAACGAGTTTACTGGTACTTTGCAAAAACAGAGTGCGGAAGTCTTTATACAATAAGTGCTTTTCAGAGAGTGCTAGTTTCAGCAAGTGAGCAGAGTGGCAGTGTACAATAAGTAAAGCTTGCTGAAAACTAAATGCGGTAAAATAAATCACACAAACACTTTTATAGTGGTATCTGAGAGTGGCGTAATCTCTCAACTAATCCACTTTGTCCTTTCTAGGACTGAATCCACTAAAATAACATTGAGGTTCCTTACAACTCCTATCTATAATGATTCTTCAGAAACCAAAGCACACTTGCTTCGTTTCCAACCTAACTAGAGAACTATAACCTTGTTCTCCACCGAACTTGGGACTTATAATCAGCAACACAATGCTTGATTAATTCCCCCTGAATTTTGATGAATGTGTATTTTACACTTTCATTCGAGTCTTTTTCACCTATTTTACCTATCCTCTATGTTAATTTAGCTATATTTTAGTACATTTTATTAGAATAGTGTCACGTTTCCCTTTAGATTTTATTTTACAGGTTTTGGTTGAAATTCGGGGATTTCTGGGCAAATATATTAAAGTTGACAAGGAATTGGTGTTCCAGAAGCCTATTTGGAGTATCTGAAGGTTTCCGGATAGGATTTGGAGTCTAGGGGTCGAATCTGGAGGTTAGAAGGCCATTAGAAGTCTGAAACCGAGTCCGAAAAGGTGAAAAAATCCAAATCCGCGTCGAAAAACGCGGAATTCCGCGAAAAAGCTGGGGGGCGAACCGCCCCAGAGATATTTCGGGGCCTATATATAGAGCTCAGTTTTTCTCCGAAAATCATATCTTTCCAAGCCTACTTTCTCACCTCTCTCTATAGTTTTAGGTAGGAACTTCCCGGGGCCTGTCCTGGGAGTTCCGTAGCTTAGGGGATACTTTTTCATAGCAGATTGGAGCTTGTAGGACCGCAATCATCCGGAGATTGACAACCTTCGGTAACTTTGTATCTTACAGTTTTATCTACTTATTTTATTTATCTTTCAATATGTTTTCTTCTATGATTTCTGTTGATTGCATGCATAATATGAGTAGCTAAACTTATCATTGGTGGTAGTATGTGAATTCTTAGCGAGGGAAGATAATCATGCTAATGGCTATATCGCGCATTATACTCCGTGTCATTGCTTTATTTCGTTGATCAGTTGTAACCAAAATTCTCGTATGTTGTATTGATTATTATGCACAATTGGACACTAGTCGACCATCAGACCAATTATCTTCGTAGTGTTGAATAATTACGGAACACATTAGGACAATCGTGATTGACTAGTCAGACCAGATTATCTTCGTAGTGCTTAATACTTGCAACATGACACTAGATTGATTCAAAGATCTCTATGCAAGACCGAGGAATTTATGCATGATTATCGACCCATTATGCTAAGAAGGACCATACTATCACCAATCTCCATTATCTGCTAGAAACCCCTATTGCTATTTATCTACTGTTTTATATTTTCTTGTTAAATAGATAAAGTTAGTTATAGTCCTGAGAGAACGACACTCGAGTCATTCTACTACTACACTACGGTTTTCGTTGTAGTTGTGGATTGCCTTTGGCTAATTACAAATATTATTTGCTGAATCGGAACCGACAAATCCGCGTTCATCAAATTGGCACCGTTGCCGGGGACTATACTCCTTTTTTCTATTTAATTTGTTTATATTCACAGCTTTAGATTCCTAATTCTATTAGTTTTAGTTTTCCTTTTTAATCTCTCTCTAATACTGCTTTCCTAGTTTGTTTCTAATCACCTTTCCTAGTTTGTTTCAGATTGTGTATGCCGCATACACGTTCTGCAGGAACACCGCTTGCTGATTCAATTGCTGAGATCGATAGAGTCTACCACCAAAGAAGGCGACTACTTGAAAGGCGCGCACTAGAGGAAATAGAGGAAACCGATTTCTCTCTACTTAGTCTCTTCAAGGAAATCGACGGAATGGTAGAAGTTAGACCACTGAAGGCATGGGTACAACCCACCAAGGATCGTATGAGGGGACCGGCGATTGTTCTTTCACCTGCAACCCGAGATCTGGAAATTAAGAACCACACATTCCAACAACTTCCGAGGTTCTATGGCTTATCAAGGGAAGATGTGATGGGGTACTTGCACGATATCGATGATTTCGTCAACCAACTCCCACGACCCGGAGCTGACATAACAACGGATGAGTTGAGGATGAAGGTTTTTGCTATGGGACTTGACGACAGAGCCAAGTCATGGCTGAGTTCTCTACCAGCCGGTTCGCTGAACACTTGGGAAAAGGTTTTTTCAGCTTTCATGGAGAAATACTTCCCTCACACCTTGACTACCGCGCTAAAGGCGCAAATCACTGGATTCAGACAGGACTATGATGAGACCATCTACACCGCGTTCGAGAGGTTCCAAGATCTCACGAACAAGTGCCCTCACCATGGTTTTGAACTTTCCGACCTAGTCCAACACTTCTACAATGGACTAACCTTCGAGAACCAACAAGTGGTGGATTTCCAATGCCGAGGCAATATTTGGGAGGAAACCGCAGAAGCCGTCTGGGCAGTTTTCGAAAGACTTGCTAAGGGTTCGCAGTTCAAGGACCCAAGAGCAATGGTTAGGAGACGTGGACCTGAAGCTCCACCGACTCAAGAAGCCCCTATGTACAGGGGGAATGGGGATCAATTCGAGTGCTTTACCAACGAATTGAAGGAAGTCCTCAAGAGCGCTACCGGAACAACTGTTTTGAACGAGGTATGCCGAATATGCAAGAACTATGGGCATGGGGCTCATATGTGTAGATCGGAGCTGGCATACGATGATGGCAACTGGGCTCGAGGAGGCGAAGAAGAAGCCTTTGCTACGGAGTTTGGTACTCAAGAAGTTAGCTATGGACAAGACGGTAGGAATCCTCGAGGTGGATTCTGGAGAAGAGGATACCGCAACAATCAAGGATATGCACCGGCTAACCAAACTTTTGGACCTAACCAAGACCGTAGTAGGCTAAACTATGGTAATGACCACTGCGAAAACCCCGCACCAAAAGAGCCACCGAAGTCGAAGTCGGCTCAACTGATGGAGAACTTGCAGAAGATGGTCGATCACACACAAAGTTTTCTCAAACGATATGAAGAAGACTCAGAGAAGACTAGGGCAAGGCTCGATAGGTTGGAAGAAAGCACTAGGCTTGCCCATCAAAAGATGCAAGAGTTGATCGACCAAGGAGCGAGTAGGGAACAAGGCAAACTGCCTAGCAACATTGTGAAGACGAATGCCATTACCTTGGCTGGTGATATACCTGACGGAGTCACCATCAAGAAGGTTGTTAGGTGCGAGTGTTGCATGAAGGAAGAACTTCTACAGGCTGAGAAAGAAGAGAAGAGCCTAGGTTCTGACACAAGTGATGAGGAACAGGAGGATCCCGAACCACTCCCTAAAAGTTTCGATGTAAAGGTAGGGATTGGTGAGCTTGAAGATGTCCGTGCCACACTAGATACGGGATCCTACTCAAACATAATTCCTTCGAATGTGTTTGAAAAGAGCAACATTGGAAAACTATCTGAGCAAAGGGCTATTGTACAACTGGCGGATGGATCCTTTATGAGACCCGAGGGCGTCGTGAAAAATGTTTTGGTCAAAATTGGTGAAGCATCTATATACACCAATTTCGTAGTTATGCCGGCATCTGCACTTGGGACGGGGGATGTCATACTCTTAGGGCAAACATTCTTGACCAAGCTACGCTCCGTGATGGACATCTACCAAAGAACTTGCACCATCGAAGTAGATGGCAAGCGACACGTATTGCAAGCCATACCTGATCCACCGGAACCGCCAGATATTACTACTCACTACTGTGGTCTTGCAGTCTATATTCTTTCTTGTTCACAGGTTCGTGGCATAGTACGAAAGGAATTGATTCCTGGACAAAAAGCTTTGGTGTTCAATTCTCGCCTTCGGCTATTTCCTGGAAAGCTCCGTACTCGTTGGGATGGACCGTACGAAATTCTCGAAGTTGCTCCCCATGGAGCTGTTAAACTCTTCGATCCAAAGACGGGCAATACCTTCAAGGTGAATGGCCAGCGAGTGAAGCCGTACTTCGAGATATCTAGTGATCAAAGGGAGGTTGATCACCTTGAGCTTACCCTTACCGCCTCCACTAAAGGTTAGTGTGTTTTGTTTTGTTTTCTCACGAGTTTGATTGAGTATTATAGGTAACTTATACAAGCATTAGCTCTCACCTTGGATCCACTTTCGGCGTTCGGGACGAGCGACGACGTTCAGGTTTGGGGAGGAGGTTATCGCTGGTTATCTCTATACTTATCTTGCTTATGAAAAACTCGTGAATTTTTTTGCATTTGCACGTTTACTGCTTTCTTAGATTTTTTAGGTTGCATTTCACTACATTCATCCTAGGATAGTCTTGCATGTTTTATATGGAGTTTATTGCTGAATTTTTTGAACTTTTTTATTGGGTAGATCAACTAGCTATGCCATTAATCATATGCTTCATCTCTATGAATTTGTTTGAGGTTTTTCTCGCTTGGCTTGTCACATTTATGTATTGCACTTAGTTGAGCTGGGTAGTCTCGACATCACTTAGTGGTGTTTTCACTATTGCGGTTCACGAAGGCCTTTATAATAGGATGATGCATGTTAGGGTCTTATGGTTGTTTTCCCGAGTAATTATGTACCTAAGAGGCAACAAGTCTTCACCATGCTTTGAGATTGCTAAATGCCTAGGAAGGAGGTAGTGTGAGGTTGTGTGATCCTTTGTTTATAACCTATTCTATCGAATAGGTTTGGGGAGGGGGTTACACCATCGTAGACTTGTTTCTGTTTTTCATTTTCGTATCGTGAGTTTACTTTTCATTTTTCCGTAAATTTTGTACTCCAACCTATTCTTTCGAATAGGTTTGGGGAAGTCGTATGAGTCTTTTTGTTTCTCTCTTTGTTATGCTACTACTGGCTAGAAAAAATCAAAAAAAAGAGAAAGAAAATTTCCAGGAAAAAAGAAAAGGAAAAAAGAATCTGGAAAGAAAAACAGAAAGAAAAAAAAGAGAAGACCCCAAAAAAGCAAAGAAGGGTCCAAAAAAGAGAGCCAAATAGCAGTTTAGCAAAGTGTTGAGTCTTATTTTCCATTTTTATAATGTTCGTAATCGTGTTTTTATCTTTTATCTTTTTTGTCTTGAGTGTCATCTGTTCTAGACCACCCTCGTCCTGCCATTCAGGAAGTGGTGAATAGCTTAAGACTTTACTTGAGAGATGGGCAGAATAGGGGAGAGTTATCTTTTATAGGGAACCCTCCTTCGTTTGATGAGAGCCAGTACTGGTTCGACCTCTTTTGAGGGAAAGTCTTAACATGGTAGAACAGCAGTAAGTCCTCAGTTTCATAGGCACGGGGCAACCATTCATATCATAGCATGCATCATTACGTCGTCACTGACTAGGTCCAGGTAGAGAATGTTACGAGAGACTATCTTGTCTTGACATAAGTGCTTATGTGGATGTATATAAGTCAATCGAGGTATTCTTCAACCTATATTCATGCTTTGATTTATATGGTTTTTGTTCATATGTTATTTGGTAGATTCAGTAGATTAGTTCATTTTATTTGGCATGAAACTCCATTTTGTGTCTTGCATGTTTTTTGTATTAGAGTCTAGCTTAGTTGCTTGAGGACAAGCAAAGGTTCGGTTTGGGGAGTTTGATGAATGTGTATTTTACACTTTCATTCGAGTCTTTTTCACCTATTTTAGCTATCCTCTATGTTAATTTAGCTATATTTTAGTACATTTTATTAGAATAGTGTCACGTTTCCCTTTAGATTTTATTTTACAGGTTTTGGTTGAAATTCGGGGATTTCTGGGCAAATATATTAAAGTTGACAAGGAATTGGTGTTCCAGAAGCCTATTTGGAGTATCTGAAGGTTTCCGGATAGGATTTGGAGTCTAGGGCTCGAATCTGGAGGTTAGAAGGCCATTAGAAGTCTGAAACCGAGTCCGAAAAGGTGAAGAAATCCAAATCCGCGTCGAAAAACGCGGAATTCCGCGAAAAAGCCGGGGGGCGAACCGCCCCAGAGATATTTCGGGGCCTATATATAGAGCTCAGTTTTTCTCCGAAAATCATATCTTTCCAAGCCTACTTTCTCACCTCTCTCTATAGTTTTAGGTAGGAACTTCCCGGGGCCTGTCCTGGGAGTTCCGTAGCTTAGGGAATACTTTTTCATAGCAGATTGGAGCTTGTAGGACCGCAATCATCCGGAGATTGACAACCTTCGGTAACTTTGTATCTTACAGTTTTATCTACTTATTTTATTTATCTTTCAATATGTTTTCTTCTATGATTTCTGTTGATTGCATGCATAATATGAGTAGCTAAACTTATCATTGGTGGTAGTATGTGAATTCTTAGCGAGGGAAGATAATCATGCTAATGGCTATATCGCGCATTATACTCCGTGTCATTGCTTTATTTCGTTGATCAGTTGTAACCAAAATTCTCGTATGTTGTATTGATTATTATGCACAATTGGACACTAGTCGACCATCAGACCAATTATCTTCGTAGTGTTGAATAATTACGGAACACATTAGGACAATCGTGATTGACTAGTCAGACCAGATTATCTTCGTAGTGCTTAATACTTGCAACAGGACACTAGATTGATTCAAAGATCTCTATGCAAGACCGAGGAATTTATGCATGATTATCGACCCATTATGCTAAGAAGGACCATACTATCACCAATCTCCATTATCTGCTAGAAACCCCTATTGCTATTTATCTGCTGTTTTATATTCTCTTGTTAAATAGATAAAGTTAGTTATAGTCCTGAGAGAACGACACTCGAGTCATTCTACTACTACACTACGGTTTTCGTTGTAGTTGTGGATTGCCTTTGGCTAATTACAAATATTATTTGCTGAATCGGAACCGACAAATCCGCGTTCATCAAATTTCACGCCTGAAAAAGGGTGTTTATCAGTTAGAGAGGTTTGGGATGAGATGACTTGAGTATAACGTTTTCATCTATAACAAGTTATCTAAAGAAACACAACTTCTAATACTTTTCAGTAAGCAAGTTAAGTTGTTTCTGGTGTCAAGACTTGTTCTTGTTTAAAAGAAAGAACACTAAGCTAATTGCTTAGCCGTGAATGTTCTACTTCTTCACAAGTAGCTTTTGTTTCAAGCTTAAGTCTTGGAACAGATCAATAGGCAGTAAAGAGTATGGGAGATTGAGTGTTTAAGCACAAGTGAGAGTTTGATCACGTTGTTGACACACTTCAACTCTTTGCCGGGTGACCTCTATTTATAGTGAATAAAGGGAGCCGTTTGAATTTCAAATTCTAAGGCTTTGTTCCTTAAGATGTTACTATCTTGCTTTTGTACTTTCAACAGCGTCCTTCATTTGTCTTCTAGTCTTCATGTTCTTCGCGTGCCTACTTTGCATTTAATGTTCATTTGAATCAAATTCAAATGTGAACGTTGGAGCCAAAATGCAAGTACTTTCAGCAGGGAGGTCTAATATGTATTTGAGCAAGTGGTCGGTCTCAGTTTCAGCAAGCACAACCTACTCTGTCATATAGATTTTCACTTATGCGAGCTGTTGCTGAAAATCTCACTTTCTGAGCAACATGTGCCTTTGTAGATACCTTTCTCAGAATTCTTCTTAAGTCTTCAGTCTTTGAATCTTCAAGTTTCTGAGCGGTTCTAGTGCTTCAATAGTTCATTTGTGAAAACAAAGTTCATCATCAGCAAACTAAAGCACCTAACTAGTACCTACACTAAGTCTTTAGCAAACGTTCCTCTTTTACAATGTCCTTAAAATTCTAAATTCCTATGGACCATAAGAGTACTAGTTACTAGACTTTCCTTAATTTAGCATGGTTAATTGCTCATCAAAATTTCAAGTTTCCTAACAAATTTCCCCCTTTTTGATGTTAGCAATCCATGGATAAATTAATTGTTAACCTTTTAGAGGTTTCTGATGTTGACTAAATCAGTTGATTAATGCAAGCATACTTGAATAATCAGACAGTAAGCATAAGTAGTTTGCATAATCAAAAACCAATAAGAGTCAAAAGTTTATTGCTGATAGTTATCTTTCAGTAAGTTTACAAGAAAGTTCATAGATAACTAAAGTAATCAGCAAACAAAGCTTTTACAAGGGACTAAGCTATTCCAGCAGAAGATTTTCTAAGAATCTCCCTTACACTCTTTCAGCAAGAACAGAGAATTCAACACAGTCCTTCTTGTAATCTTCAAGTAGCTTACGGACTTCAAGTTGAATAATCCTTGCATTTTTGCAGGCAGTATAGTGATGGTTTTCACCATTCATTTCTTTGTAGTGAAGTACCCACAAGTGCATGCCCCAATTGCTAGCATGGAGAAGTTGAGTATCTGAAATGCCCTTGTTGGCATGAATTTTCCTTAACCAGAGAAGATCTTCTTCTTGATCCTTAGCATTGAGATAAAAATACTCATAATGAATCAAGCCATATTTCTTTTTGGACTTCTTGGTTATAGGATCACTATAGTAAGCAACATCAATCGGCTTGATTAAATCAGGCTCTTGCTTCATCTTCTTGCTGATTGAAGTTCTTCTTACTAAGATCTATAAATTTAGCCATTTTATAGCAATGTTCCTTGGGTAGGGAGGAGGATCCATTTCTTTTCTTGCAACTTTTAATTCAATCCAAGTGTACATTTGATTCAATACAGCAGTTGGAAAGAAATCATTGGCCAAAAGATCTTCCAGCTTTATGATCCAACAACCATGTAGGTTTCTGATCACATTCTGAGTGGTTTCCTCATTGCTGGTCTTTGTATAATCAATGCCAGTGCCAATTGTAATGTTGGCTAGCCTTCTTTCTTCCTGTCTTTGCCTTCTTCTTCTTGACTTAGTATTTTCTTGATCTCTTGCTGAAGATCTAGAGTCAGAAGAGAAGTGTTTATATTGGCCAGATGGAGTTAAGGCAGAAATAGGCTTAGCTCTTATAGCTTGAGCTATTGTTTGGTCATCATCATTATCATCATCTTCATTCAGATCTTGATTACTCTCACGGTGACAGTATTCTTGAGTTTCAGCAGAAGTTCTTCTTCTTTTTGGATTTGCTGAATTTCTCTCAGAATCTGTTTCAGCTCTTTTCTTAGAACTTTGCTCTGTTTCAGCAAGAGGTTCTCTGGGAGGTGAACCAGGCAGTATCAATGGCGCTTCAACAGAAGAGAGATTGGTTGATCTTTCTCTTGAAGACTTTCTTTTTATATCTTCCCCCTTAGACATGGATTGCATCATGGGTCTGATGTGTAGAGAGAAAAACTCATTGCAATTTTCAGCAAGAGTGCTAGGGCTGTTGTATTTCAGAATCATGTCTTGCTGATCTGTGGTTAGCTTAGACAATTCTTCCTTAATAAAAACCAAATTCTCCTCATGTTTGCGCTCATTGTCGACTTTTTCTTCAAGAATAGCCTGAGCTTTTTTCAATGCACTTTTAGCAAGCTTGAGTGCTTGACTAACATCTTCTTCATAGCTTTTGTGATGTAGACTTATGTCTTTCTGAGCTATAGTAAGTGTAGTAGTGCGTTTCAGCACGGTAGTCAGTATTTTGCCAATGTCAAGCGGACTCTCAGCAAGCAAGGCATTATCCTCTTCTTGGCATGCTTTGTGAACAACCATTAGTGCCTTTATTCTAGGAGTAAACTCCTCAACGTTTGGAAACGGCACTAGAGAGGGAGTAAGTGAATGAGCTTTGATTTCAGTAGCGAACTGATCATCATTTCTCAGCAAACGACTTCTCTCAGCATCTCCTTCATCAGTTTGGAGAGATGGTGGAGGAATTTCAACCACTGTGGGTTCAACTTTCTTTGTCTTTTCTTCTTCATTTGCTAAGAAGTTAGATATATCTTCTTCTTCATCAGATTCGTCAAGGCCAGCAACCTTGATTCCCAAATCCTTAGCTTCAGACACTTCTGGTTGAGTGGTTGCTGAGGGAAACTCTTTGGACTCAACGACTGGAGTATCACCAGTAGTAGGTGGAAGGGAGGAGACTTTCGTGTTGTTCACTCCAGAAGATTGAGCAATATCCAGATTCTGTGTATGTCTAGCATGAATCTGTAGACTATTTTGTAAAGCTCTTTGGTAATCTTCATCCATTTCTTCTTCTTCTCCAAGGTTTGGATCAGTGACCTTAGCTTCGAGTAATGCTAACTCGGCATCAGAAAGCTTAGCTTTTCCTTTGTGCATTTCAGCACGCTTTCTGGCGTACTCTTCTTCAGTTTCAGCAACTTGTTCAGTTGCTTGATTACTTGTCTCAGAAGGAGCGGGAGTAGATTCTTGACTGACTGGGAGGTTGGTCAGCTTGCTGATTCTCAGTGTTTTGATTTTCATTATCAGCAACTGTCATTTTTACTCCGCCAGCATCAGGACTAGGACCTTGATTATCATCATCATCGTCCTTGCTGTCCTTAGAATCTTTGGCTTCATCATCACTTGTATCTTTAGGGATATTTTCATCCTCTTCTTCTTCATCATCGTCCGTCAGTATGACTAACTCGAGATGTTTGTACATTGCAACACTTGTAACTTCCTCTTCTTCATTGATTTTGTGGGGATCAGCTACCACGGGTACAAAGGAACCCTTGAGCATCACAGCTTGTTCAGCTGGAGAGGCACTCTTGAACTTTGCTTTTATATTCTCTCTGATTGTAGTAATCAGACTTGAACTCATTTGCTGAGAATATGTAAGTTCTTCTGGAAGTATTGAGTGTACAAATGTCTCAAGTTTTAGGAGAAAGATTCTCATTTTCTCATTGGACAGATGGATGTGAAGATCGGAAAAGTCCATCCTTCTATACCTTTGCCAGTTGCTGACAGACTTAGCAATTCTGGTCAAGGTGTTCTTTTTGAACTTTGAATAAAGTTCTTCAGAACTAACTTCAAGATCTTCAGTGATGTGAACCACTTCATCGTTCTCCTTTTGAGCCTGAATAAGAGTAAAGTTAAGTTCAGGAAAGTTTTGGAAAATAGTTTTAGAGTCTAAAACTGTAACATGATTTACCTGCTGACTTTCAACAAGCTCATGTTGCACACTAAGTTGTGCTGGTACTATTTCCATTGCTTCGGGAGCTGTGTCAGCATCCTTGAATAGTTCATCCTGAAATAACTTTATATTAGATACAAGTACTAAGTTTTCAAACTTAGTAGAAATACCAAAATTTTCATCTACCTGCTGAACAGGAGTTGTGGATTCTAGTGCAGAAGTTTCAGAATTCAGGATGTCAATTCAGCAATGATAGGAACTTCATTATTTGGGACTTGTTCTTCAGCAGACTTCTTTTCTTGCTCTATTTGAGAAGGCTGTGCAGATTCAACAATCTCCCTTGTCTCTGAATTGACAAGTTGAGCAGAGACATCTTGACCTCTAAGTTCAGTACTTGTCATGAACAGGTCTACTGACTTATTGGAGTTGTTATCAATCTCCAAGCCCATTTGCTAGCTTAGGTCAGTCAGCACCAGTTGAACTTTGTCAATAGAAGTCATTGGTGAACTAGGTCTAATACTCTCAGCAACTTGAGATGCGTCGTCGAATACTCTCTCTTGTTGTGTTTCAGCAACCTCTGGGACTTGAACCATTGCAGTTTCAGCAAGTGGTTCTTCAGCAATTGCAGCTTCATCAATTTCTTGGACCGGACTAGTTGCTTTTTCAGCAACTGTCTCTTCTGCAACATTTTTAGCAAGTGCAGCTCTTCTCAAATCTGCAGCGATGTCACTTGCTGGTTCCAGAGTGTTGTCATCAAGATTATCTACAATGTAGATATCTTTTAGGGGATCTTGGGAAGGATTTTCATTTCCACTGCCATGTGGTCTTGCTTCACCAGATGAATCCAAGTTAATTGGATTGCTGAAGGCTTCTGCAAACACTTCAGCAACATCTACTACAGTGGCTTGCGTTTCAGCAACCACTGGAACATCGTCATCCTGAATGACATGGACAATTGGAACGGATTTGCGTGCCGCTGTTTTCTTTCTTGGGTAAGTCTTTGTCCATGCCTTCTTAGGAATAGGATCAGCTGATGAAGCTGCAGTTTGAGTGTCATCATCAGCTTTCCTCTTTTTCTTCTTAGATTTCTCACTGGGTGCATTAGTGTCAGCAACCGCAGCGGTATCAGCAGTATCATCTGCAGCTGTTGCATTCTCAGCAACATTTGCAGCTGTTGTATACCTAGCTTGCTGATCAATATCTGCAACATTTGCAGCTGTTGCATTCATAGACTGGTTTTCAGTCTCAGCAACATTTGCAGCTGTTGGTTTATTTGACTTCTTGTCAGCAACCTTAGGTCCATTCAGCTTGTAAAAAGCTCTTCCCACATTGCATACTGATTTCTTAATCGGCAATGGGTTTCTTAGCTGAATCCTGAAATGTTCAAGGATGTAGCATATTTTCAATCCATACATCACTGGAAGACAAGGTGAGGCTGTGTTGTCTTCAACCTTCACCCTGAACTTTGTAACACAATCAACAAGCCTGTTGAAAATGTACTTAGCCCAGTTGATTTCAGTTTTGTTCTCATAGATATGCATCAGCAATGGCCACCTTCTCATGCCTACTTGGTCAATTCCTCCAACTTGGGAGTCTAAGACTTTGATTAGTAGCAAATCTACCAGACCAAGTGAATGGCAGAGATGCTTCCTTTTTACGTGCTTTGTCCAAGTCACGGGAGAAATCTCACCTTTCTTCATCCTTTCATTTCTGACATCACTGTAGAAGACTTCAATTTCTTCATCAGTGGCAGTGATGTCATCTTCAGTTCCAGTAGTTGGAATCTGAATGATGTTTGCTAAATCAATCAATTTCAGGATGATTTGCACTCCTTGAACTAAGGTAGAAATCACCTATTCAGAGACTCCTTGTCCATCAGTAAGGGTTTGGACTTCTGCATTATTGTAGAATTCCATGGTGTCCAGCATGCTCACTTGTTTAGTGCGAGCAGTGATAAAGAAAAGTAGGCCTTGTTGATTAATCAGGTTCAACGCCTCTTCGTTTTCTTCGTCCAGTTCTTGTTCATAGAAGTATCTAATGTACTTCTCTTTGCCAAATCCACCCCATTGCATCATCTGCAGTGTCGAGAAATACAGGAGGCATGGGTCTTTCAGTGATTCGGTTGTTAGACAACACGATTTTCACTGTATTATTCACCGGAGTAGGAGCAGTGCTTTTTCCAGCAATGTCTTCCTTTTAGGATTTTGAGGTCTTGGAGGATTGTCTTTTGGGAGCCATCTCTTATATAGTAGTCTGAGGATTTAAGAGTTGTACGAAAAAGAGATTTTACTTTTTGACCGGAGGTACAGTAATTCAGGGCACATGCTAGAGAAATTGTAGAGAAAGGAAATGTGAGTTAAAGAATTTTGTCTTTCTCTAACTCTTCATATATATAGTATCTCTGTTATGTGAGAAGCTTAATGGTTTTGAGTTCCAGCAAGGGTAAAACAGAGATTCATTGTGTTAGTGGAGCCTTTGCATTAAATGCGTAGTGGACCACTAACATAAAACCGTCAGAGCATACTTTCTCTTTGTAACATCAACCGTTGGATCAAAAACTGCTTTAAAATCAATGGCCACGATTGTATTTCATGTCATGATTAACATTGAGTTTATCTGTGCCATGATTAACGTCACAAATTGATTTTACCTTGATTCACAGGATTTGATCTCTTTTACTCCAACGCTAATTGCTTGCTGAAGTAAATAAGAATCTTTTCAGCGATTTTATTCAATCTGACTTTAGCACTTACCTTTTCAAGTAACAAGCCTTGTATTTTCTGAAAATTCCCCCTTAAGCAAATATCTCATATTTCTTTAAGGTAAAAGACATTTCTGAGTTCCCGTCTCAGCAAATTCTTTTTATATTGAGATATCCTTAGGTAAAATCTGAGAATTATTTTTGCTCTTTGCTGAGTTCCCATCTCAAATTTTTCTTTTGATACTTGAATACCTGTTTCAGTATCCTTGATTGTCTGAATGCCAGTTTCAGCAATCTTTGAGGTTTTCTTACTGAGTTTCCGTCTCAGCAAATGATCAAGTTTCCTATCAAATACCCGGTTTGAAGGAATTACTTGCTGAATGCCTGTTTCAGCAAACATATAGTGTGCAATCATTTCGTTTTAGAGAAGTTAGTGGAAGGGACTTTATAAGGAACACATATAAGCAATCATTGGCTTGCTAAATGTCTGTTTCAGCAATCCACCAAATGTCTCCCTTTTTATTGAGGTAGTTCAATCAATCCAAGGTTATACCTTAGCATTGAGAACCTATTATCTGGTAGGGGCTTGGTAAAGATGTCGGCAAGTTGATCATCAGTACCTACTTTTACAACCTCAATGTCTCCTTTTTCGACATGATCTCTAATGAAATGATGTCTAATATCAATGTGCTTTGTCCTTGAGTGGAACTTAGGATTTTGAGTGATAGCAATAGCACTTGTATTATCACAAAAGATTGGTGTTTTCTTTGCAGAAATACCAGAATCTCTTAATTGTTGCTGAATCCATAGGATTTGAGCTGTGCAACAACCAGCCGCAATGTATTTAGATTCAGTGGATGAATTGGCAACACAAGTTTGCTTCTTGTTGAACCATGATATTAATCTTGTACCTAGAAACTGACAAGTTCCAGAAGTACTTTTTCTATCAAGAGTTGATCCTCCACGATCAGCATCAGAATAACCAACCAATTCCAATCCAGAATCTTTTGGATACCATAATCCAACATTGACTGTACCTTTGACATATTTCAGTATCTTAAGTGCCTTTTTGTAGTGTGATTCTCTTGGATCAGATTGGAATCTTGCACACACACAAACAGCATACTGAATGTCAGGTCTACTTGTTGTTAAATACAACAAGGAACCAATGAGCTTCCTATACTTGTGTTCATCAACACTTTTACCTTGTTTAGTATAGCCCAATTTGGTACCAACACTCATAGAGATCTTTTCAGGTTTTTCTTCCTCTTTGATCCTGAACTTTATGAGCATTTCCTTTGCATACTTTGCTTTATTTATGAATATTCCATCTTTGAGTTGCTTGACTTGCAATCCTTGGAAATAATTCAATTTACCCATCATACTCATTTCAAACTTGTTTGTCATGAGTTTGGCAAAATCATCACAAAGTTGCTTGTCCTTAGATCCAAATATTATGTCATCCACATAAATCTGGACTAAGAGTATTTTACCATCATGGTTCATGGTAAATAAGGTTTTGTCAACTTCACCTTTCTTGAAACCATTATCCAGCAAGAACTTAGCTAAGGTATCATACCAAGCTCTTGGTGCTTGCTTTAGACCATATACAGCTTTCTGAAGCTTGTATACCATCTTGGTTTCTGAGGGAAGTTCAAAGCCAGGGGGTTGTTCTAAGTAGACTTCTTCAGCAAGTTCACCATTTAGGAATGCACTTTTAACATCCATTTGATAAACAATGAAGTCATTGTGAGAAGCAAAGGCCAAGAAAAGTCTAATTGCATCCAATCTTGCAACTGGTGCATAAGACTCATCATAGTCCAATCCTTCAGTCTAACAGTAACCTTGAGCAACTAAACGTGCTTTGTTCCTTGTTACTTCTCCAGACTCACTCAGCTTGTTTCTGAACACCCACTTTGTACCAATTGCTTTATTTCCTTCAGCAAGTGGTACAAGTTTCCAGACTTTGTTCCTTTCAAATTGATCAAGTTCTTCTTGCATTGCCTTGATCCATTCAGAATGCTTTAAAGCTTCTTCTATGGTCTTGGGTTCAATTTCTAAAACAAAGTAAGAGAACAAAGCTTCTACTTCAATGACGTTAGTGATAGTGTATATGTCCTAGAGACAGTCTTTATTAAGGGAAGATAGCCCTGATTAAGGGCATATATGTACTATTACACAGGTCAACGTAATATAATATATGTTTGTTTGTTTGACTATTGAGTATCGCTTTCATATTTATATTACACCAGGCATACAACATGTCATATCCCTATTCCTGTCTGTATTGATATCAAACATGTCACCGCGGATAGATGACCGATCACACAGATAGTGGGAGCTATGTGAGTTATCATCTATCCCAAACTCTCCCTAGTCGAGGTTCATCTCGGATGTAGGGATCTGAATGAACCAGGTGAGACTAGTATGCGTGGAGGTTATACTTGTTAGAGCAAGTGTGAGCCGATCCCACGGCCACGGAACGGATTGTTAGACAATCTAGAAACGTTCCCATAACTCCGCATAGTTGTTCGAAGGGTGATTACCGAACAATGGAAGTACCCACCGGAAACTCCCATCGATGTATACTCTACACCGAAGTGTCTATGGGAACCGGAAAATTGTCAAAGTGATGCCAGTCGTCCTTTGGACTTACAGGACTTTATCATCACATTTGTTGCCCCATATCCTTGGTGGACCCGTCGATGTTAGCTCTGAATAAGCAGTTGACCCAAGACACGATCCAGGATTATGGCTACATACAAATGGGGGTGATAAGTAATTATGTGAAGGATTCATCTCTCACGTGTAGCACAAGAGAGCACTGCTCATAGTCGTTCATAGTTGTGATTGGTTAAACCGCTGGCCAGCGTATCAATATTATTATGATAGTCATAATAGATATTGGATTCACCAAGCAACTCACAGAAGACGCCCGTGGATGTATTATTGGGATAGACACTTCATCGATCCTAGATGCATTCGAGTCAGTCAGATGAAGGGACGTTACCATCGCCGCGTTGAGCGCAACAGACTTCACAACGAAAGGGTTTGCTTTGAGAAACCTCTCAAACGTCCTCATGTATTAATATTGCAAATGGAATCGTCTAGGAATTCCATGTTGCCTAGTGTAGCAGTTGCTTAATACAATGAGGCCCTATGGGTCACACTATGTGGTGATTCAGCTTATCCGAATATCCTTGAAGATGGAATCGCAATTAATTTAGAATTAATTGTGATTGATGAATTATAATTGATTTGGAATTAATTATAATTATTTGTGACTCAATTAATAATTTGGAATTATTAATTGAATTGATTGATTAATTGTATTTTATGTAAATACAATTAAAGATTATATTTTAGAAATATAATAGAGGTTTGATTTGAAAGGATATGTTAATTTAGAATTAATATATGCACATGGAAAAAATCTACTTGGAGTTTGAATTGTCTTAGAATTATAAGTGGGTCCCAAAATCGGGACCCACCTAACCCCCTTGATGAGCCGCCCGACCAGCAGTAGTATGGGGAGGAGTTCGACTCCTTCCCATATTAGAAGTCAAGGGATAAGTTAGATTTTCCTGATTGAGTTTTAATTTGATTGAGAATGAATCTAGACATAAATTGGTTTCCTTGTGCAATAAGAATTAGATTCTTATTCTTTTATGAAGTCTAATTGGTTCTTCTTTAGGCTTCTATTGACTACTATATATAGTAGACTATCATAGAGCTTTTGACATGGTGAATTCTGAATCGTTCTTTCTACCAGTTTTCTTAGAGAAAATAAAAATCTCCCCCCTACCTCTCTATAGCCGCGCGCGCCACCTTCCGACCGGAGGAAAATCGCCGCCCCATCTTCTTGGCCACATAAAGAATATCCTACCATTCTTTCTGATAAGCTGTTCATCCGTGGATACCAAGGTTGAGGTTCAAAGAGTTGGAAACTAACTTTTATTGTCTTCAAGATAATCAAAGTATTGCAGATATCTTCGACTTCGATGAAGGAGAAGATTCACCGGACTATTACGAAGACTTCATCGATTGGCATATCGATTCAATACCTATTCTTGCTTTTGGAGTATTATAAGTCTTCTGATTAATGTGTTTATTATATACGTTATTTGCATGATCAATTAACCTGCATGTTAAGAAAAATTTTGAAATTCCGCTGCGTACCCTAGGGGTAACTCTGACCATATTTTCTCACAGTGGTATCAGCGCTAGGTTAATTGATTACGTATATACTTATATATGTTTTGTGATTATGTAGTTTATGTGGATGCAATTGATTCTATGATTAATTCGATTTTTTAAAGTTTTGTTTTTAAATAAATTTAGAATTCATATTTTTCAAAAAAAAAGAATATATATGTATATATATATATATATATACATATATGTATATATATATATATATATACATACATATATATATATATATATATATATATATATATATATATATATACATACATATATATATATATATATATATATATATAGATACATATATATATATATATATATGTACATATATATATGTATATACATGTACATATATATATATATATATATATATATATATATATATATATATATATATATATATATATATATATATATATATATATATATATATATATATATATATATATCCTGCCTGCGTACCGCAGGCGCCCTAGAGGACGGGGTTCGATCCCGTTCCCGTACGTTATATATATATATTTATTTAATTTTTTCGGGTTGGACCCAAAATCGAATTTTTGGAAATTTTGAGGATTGAATTTTATATTTGGAATATAAATATGATTTAATTGTAATTATTCTTAACTAGAGGGGTTAAATTTATTTAGTATTAAGTTGAGGGGCATATTTGTGATTTATCAATTTATTATGTATTACAAATAAGTCTTTCTACTTTTGAATTTTAAATTTAACACCTCCAAGGTTTCGAAAATTACAATTGAGTCCTTCGGGTTTTCGAAAATTGCTACCTAGTCAATAGAATTTTCGATTTTTCAATCTAGTTCAAATTTTCAATTTTTCATAAGTATGGGATTATAATTTTCATAATGAAATTATGAAGTCATTTGGCATCCACATAGGCTACTACTTGTTTGTTTGCTCGATATGCTATTGTTTGACAATGCATGTTTAAATACCACGTATTTTACTTTCCGTTCGACCGCTATGCATGCGAGGGTAGGCGGCGCCCTCTTATTTGTCGGACCACATATTTTTATGTATGGGTAGGCGGCGCCCATTATGTGCTTGACCGCGTTTAGAACTAGAATGGATAGGCGGCATCCATTACGTGTAGACCGCTCATGCATGATGGGTAGGCGGCGCCCTTATTTGTTTGTAGATGACTGATAACAACCCTCAAGCTACAAGCCCCAACCAATATAAGTGCAGAAATATGTATACGTATGTGTTTCTGAGATACTTTTCATGGGGTGCTTTAATTCTGAACTTTCATTGCGTTTTCTTGTATTGGCGACCTCGTCTTACAAGACTCGCAGTAATCGTCAGATTAGAGTAAGCCTATGGTTATGACTTACTGCATATTGTATCTAGCGACCTCGATAGGTACAATATGTAGAGCGTCTGGTTAAATTAGATTTAACACCCAAGAGTTGCGTGACGCAATTGGATAGTCCTACCGGTCATATTATGTTATGCGACCAGCCCCCGTTGGAGTATAACATAGTATGGATTTGGATCTTGGCCACTACGGTAACTTGTTGGACATTACCCGTATGTTTGTTTTGGGGGCAATCATATGTGAAAATAGTGGAAGCTAAACAGCTAAAGGACCTTGTTGTTTAGTTATGTTGACTGTGTATTTGGAAATAGTATTTCAATAGTTGATTTATTATTTTCGTTCTATACTATTTCTCCTTAGAAAAACCGAAATGGCGAGTATCTCGCTCCATGCTGTCTCAGAGAAGCAAATTTTGACCGGACCAAACTTCCTAGATTGGATCAGGAATATTTGTTTGGTGCTGAGGTACGAAAAGATTGAGTACGTCTTGGACGAGGCTATTCCCGTGTGTCCCGAGAATCAGACTGCCGATCAAGTTGCTGCTTGGAATCAAGCCAAAAAGGCAAAGGCTGATAAGCATCAAGAGGATGCTAAATCCGCGCAGTGTATTATGCTGGCGGCAATGAGCAATGAGCTGTAGAGACAACATGAAAGCATGTTGCCGTATGAGATGCTGAAGCATCTTGAGTCGCTCTTTAAGACGACATCCAGAAGTGTTGAATTTGATTTGATCAAAGAGATACACAGATGCAAGCTCAATGAAGGAGGGAACATGTCTGAACATGTTCTCAAGATGATTGGTCTCTTTGAGAAGCATGTCGATGCCGATGTCAAGCTGGAGAATAAGATCATGGTGATCTTTGTCCTTCAATCATTGCCGAGTTCGTATTCGCAGTTCATCATTAACTACACCATGAATGCGAAGGACGTTACACTGCCCGAGCTCCATAATATGCTGAAGACATATGATCAAACTCTTCCTAAGAAGGAGAAATCGATCATGTATGTTGGGCAACCGTCTAACCCAAACCCGAGAAACAAAGGTGCTAAGGGTAAGGGAAAGTCGGAAGCCAGGGCTAACACTTCGAGTGATAGGCCTAAGCGTCTGAACCAGAAAAGGAAGTTCAAGAGGAGCGGAACGGTACGCACAGATGAATGTCTTTTCTGTAAGCAGAAAGGGCATTGGAAGAAAGATTGCCCTTAGCTAAGGGCAGATCAAGCTAAGAAGCCGCCGGCTTCTAGCTCATGTATGTTTGTTATTGAAATGAACATGACTACTTTTGACTCCAATGGTTGGGTATTAGGTACAGCCTGTGGCTCACACATTTGTAATAATGTGTAGGGGCTAATTGAACACAGGCTAGTCAAGCAAGGTGAAATCGACTTGCATGTTGGGAACGGCAATCCAGTTGAAGCCAAACGCGTTGGACGCTGCAAGATAGATTTACCATCAGGACAATGTTTAGAACTTGATAACGTTTATTTTGTTCCATCAATTGTCAGAAATATTATTTCCATTTCATTGTTGGACAATTTGGGTTTTTCCCTTCGTTTTGCTAATAATACTTGTTATTTTTCGTTAAATGACCAGTATTATGGAAAAGCTCGCTTAGTGAATGGTTTATATATTTTGCAAAGTAGTCTACCTTTATTTCAAATACATAACAAACAACCGTCTTCAAGTAGGAAGAATAATCCATCTTATCTATGGCATTGTCGGCTAGGCCATATCAATGAAACACGGATTCAAAGACTAAGGAAGTTGGACTACTTAGAACCATTTGATTTCGAATCATATGGTACATGCGAATCATGTGTTAAGGGTAAGATGACGAACAAACCCTTTGTTGGACAAGGTGTTTGTGCCACTCGCTGCTTAGAGCTCATACATACCGATGTATGTGGACCTTTTAAAGTCCAAGCACGTGGAGGTTATTCTTACTTCGTTACATTTATTGACGATTTCTCAAGGTATGGATATATTTATCTTATGAAGAATAAATTTGAGACCTTTGGGAAATTCAAGGAGTTTAGGAATGAGGTCGAGAATGAATTGAACCTAAGGATAGTCACTCTTCGATCAGATCGAGGAGGTGAATACCTTAGTGAAGAATTTATCGACTACTTGAAGGAGAATGGAATTCAATCACAATGGAACCCTCCTGGAACACCACAACTAAATGGTGTGTCTGAGAGAAGGAATCGAACCCTGCTAGACATGGTGAGATCAATGATTGGATTCTCGACTCTTCCAAAATATCTATGGGGATATGCGCTACAAACTGCAATCTACATTCTGAACCGTGTACCATCTAAATCAGTGGAGAAAACTCCTTATGAGTTATGGAAAGGAAAGAAGCCCTCACTGGGCTATCTTAGACCTTGGGGCTGTCCTGCGATAGTCAAATTGTTGCTCACTGATAAGTTAGATGCTAAGGGTGTCAAAGTTTATTTCATAGGCTATCCTCGTCAGACGAGAGGCTATGAATTCTATCATGCTGAAGATCACAAGGTGATAGTATCTAGAAACGTCAAGTTTTTAGAAGCAGAATACCTCGAAGAAGAGAGGTTAGATAATGTGATAGAACTTGAAGAAATTCAAGACTTTGACACGCGCGAACATGAGTTCTCTAAATCTTCTGATTTTGGACTCAAGTTCAGTGGGAGCTTTCGAAGCAGACAAGGGTAATGATATGACACTTTCTAGGCATGTCATAGTCAGTGGGAGTCCTGTGATTAGATCAACAGTTGAAACCACACCAATAGAACCCGTTGTCAATCAACCTGTGCAACAAGTTGCACAAGAGCAGCCTCCCGCTAGGGAACAGGGTCGTAGCACGCGACCGGATGCATCAGTGCCCACTGATAATGTTCCTGTTACACGAAGCCAGAAAAGAAAAGCACCAGAAACGCCGACAGAAGTAGCAGTCGAGCTCCGTAGGTCGAAGAGGATCCCAAAAGGACCTCAGAAGGAAAGCCTTATGATAGAAGACATCAGTGAACTTGATGTTGGCTTATCAGATCGGGAAGACCCCGAGACCTACAAAGAGGCAATACATGATATTGACTCAGACAAATGGCAAGAGGCCATGGAATTGGAAATAGACTCCATGTACCTGAACCAAGTTTGGAGCTTGGTAGACTTGCCCCAAGGGGTTAGACCTATTGGGTGCAAATGGGTCTTTAAACGAAAGACAGATGCCGATGGCTAGGTACAAACGCACAAGGCTAGACTTGTGGCGAAGTGCTACACACAAAGGTATGGCATCGATTACGATGAAACCTTTTCACCGGTAGCAAAGTTGAAGTCTATTCGAATTCTACTTGCGATAGCTGCCTACTATGATTATGAGACCTGGAAGATGGATGTAAAGACTGCCTTCCTCAATGGAAACCTTGAGGAAGAGGTCTATATGGTACAGCCGGAAGGTTTTATTAGTAAAACCAGGCCAACTGCTGTATGCAAATTACAGAGATCCATCTATGGGCTAAAGCAAGCGTCTAGGAGCTGGAATATCCTCTTTGACGAAGCTGTCAAATCGTTTGACTTCATCAGAAGCGTAGAAGATCCCTGTGTCTACACTAGGCACAGCGACAAGGGAGTCGTTTTCATGATCATTTATGTTGATGACATTTTGATCATGGGAAACAATGTCTCTATGCTAGAAGAGACTAAAGTTTGGTTATCAAGTACCTTCTCAATGAAGGACTTGGGTGAAGCGAACTACATCCTAGGGATAAAGATCTATAGAGATAGGTCCAAGAGGATGTTAGGATTGACACAGTCCACCTACATCGACAAAATACTGAAGCGTTATAAGATGGACGACTCAAAGAGAGGCTTTCTCCCAGCTAGGCATGGGATCGTGCTATCAGTTAAGGATAGTCCTAAAACTGATGAACAAAGAAAGGCAATGAGTCGTGTGCCCTATGCTTCGGCAGTAGGGTCTATTATGTATGCAATTAATTGCACAAGGCCAGATGTGGCATATGCGCTTAGTGTCACTTGTCGACACCAACAGAATCCAGAAGTACCTCACTGGACTGATGTAAAGAACATTCTTAAGTACCTTCGACGGACTAAGGAAATGTTCTTGGTGTTTGGTGGAGAACCAGAATTAAAGATGTCTGGTTATGTCGACGCTGGATTTGAATCAGATCCTGATGACTTTAAGTCACAGACAGGATACGTATTCAAATTGAACGGAGGAGTTGTCTGTTGGAAGAGTTCTAAGCAAGCCACGATTGCTGAATAAGCCACAGAAGCCGAGTACATTGCTGCGTCAGAAGCATCGAAAGAAGTTGTCTGGATTTCAGAGTTCTTGAAGGAATTGAGGGTTGTTCCTGCTTCTAGTCCAATAACGATTTATTGTGACAACGGGCGCCGCCGCTCAAGCCAAGGAGCCTAGATCTACAAACAAGAACAAACATGTACTTAGAAAGTATCACGTTATACGTGAGATTATTGATAGAGGAGAAGTTAGTATAGAACGTGTCTCAACCACGGACAACGTGGCAGATCCTTTCACCAAGGTCTTATCAGTGGATGCCCACTTAAGTCATTATGTTAATCTAGGTATTAAGCATAAAGGTGACTGGCTCTAGTCCAAGTGGGAGATTGATAGTGTATATGTCCTAGAGACAGTCTTTATTAAGGGCAGACAACCCTTATTAAGGGCATATATGTACTATTACACAGGTCAACGTAATATAATATATGTTTGTTTGTTTGACTATTGAGTATCGCTTTCATATTTATATTACACCAGGCATACATCATGTCATATCTCTATTCCTGTCTGTATTGATATCAAACATGTCCCCTCGGATAGATGACCGATCACACAGATAGTGGGAGCTATGTGAGTTATCATCTATCCCAAACTCTCCCTAGTCGAGGTTCATCTCGGATGTAGGGGTCCGAATGAACCAGGTGAGACTAGTATGCGTGGAGGTTATACTTGTTAGAGCAAGTGTGAGCCGATCCCACGGCCACGGAACGGATTGTTAGACAATCTAGAAACGTTCCCATAACTCCACGTAGTTGTTCGAAGGGTGATTACCGAACAATGGAAGTACCCACCGGAAACTCCCATCGATGTATACTCTACACCGAAGTGTCTATGGGAACCGGAAAGTTGTCGAAGTGATGCCAGTCGTCCTTTGGACTTACAGGACTTTATCATCACATTTGTTGCCCCATATCCTTGGTGGACCCGTCGATGTCAGCTCTGAATAAGCAGTTGACCCAAGACACGATCCAGGATTATGGCTACATACAAATGGGGGTGATAAGTGATTCTGTGAAGGATTCATCTCTCATGTGTAGCACAGCAGAGCACTGACAAAGTTTAACCTCTACGGATATGATTTGTGATATTGACAAACGCCAAGTGACTAGATGCAAAGTATCTACTAATCAAGGACTTGCTGAAGAAGCAAACGTCATTGAAGTAGAAGCTTTGTTCTCTTGCTTTGTTTCAGAAATTGAACCCAAGACCATAGAAGAAGCTTTAAAGCATTCTGAATGGATCAAGGAAATGCAAGAAGAACTGGATCAATTTGAAAGGAACAAAGTCTAGAAACTTGTACCCCTTGCTGAAGGTAAGAAAGCAATTGGTACAAGGTGGGTGTTTAGAAACAAGCTGAGTGAGTCTGGAGAAGTAACAAGGAGATGACTAAGGTTCTAGGAGTCAATTCCCAGGACTTTCCTCCTCTTTTCGTGGGCCACGGAATTGAAGCTGAGTCCTCTCCGAACCGCAAGAGATAGTTGCCCATCATACGGCTCACCAAATGCACTTGCCTCTATGGAGCTTTTTGTTTTGAGTGACTTCCCCCACTTGCTTGGAAACAAAAGCATCCTCTCTGGGACTCTGCCTACGGATTCGTCACTGGGCAGATTGTGTGCCCACCTACTCTAAGCAAGCCCTTCTTACCAAAAGCACGTTTAGTTGCTCAAGGTTACTGTCAGACTGAAGGATTGGACTATGATGAGTCTTATGAACCAGTTGCAAGATTGGATGCAATTAGACTTTTCTTGGCCTTTGCTGCTCACAATGACTTCATTGTTTATCAAATGGATGTTAAAAGTGCATTCCTAAATGGTGAACTTGTTGAAGAAGTCTACTTGGAACAACCCCCTGGCTTTGAACTTCCCTCAGAAACCAAGATGGTATACAAGCTTCAGAAAGATGTATATGGTCTAAAGCAAGCACCAAGAGCTTGGTATGATACCTTAGCTAAATTCTTGCTGGATAATGGTTTCAAGAAAGGTGAAGTTGACAAAACCTTATTTACCATGAACCATGATGGTAAAATACTCTTAGTCCAGATTTATGTTGATGACATAATTTTTGGATCAAAGGACAAGCAACTTTGTGATGATTTTGCCAAACTAATGACAAACAAGTTTGAAATGAGTATGATGGGTAAATTGAATTATTTCCTAGGATTGCAAGTCAAGCAACTCAAAGATGGAATATTCATAAATCAAGCAAAGTATGTAAAGGAAATGCTCATAAAGTTCAGGATCAAAGAGGAAGAAAAACCTGAAAAGATCCCTATGAGTGTTGGTACCAAATTGGGCTATACTAAACAAGATAAAAGTGTTGATGAACACAAGTATAGGAAGTTCATTAGTTCCTTGCTATATTTAACAGCAAGTAGGCCTGACATTCAGTATGTTGTTTGTGTATGTGCAAGATTCCATTCTGATCCAAGAGAATCACACTACAAAAAGGCACTTAAGATACTGAAATATGTCAAAGGTACAATCAATGTTGGATTATGGTATCCAAACGATTCTGGATTGGAATTGGTTGGTTATTCTGATGCTGATCATGGAGGATCAACTCTTGATAGAAAAAGTACTTCTGGAACTTGTCAGTTTCTAGGTACTAGATTAATATCATGTTTCAGCAAGAAGCAAACCTGTGTTGCCAATTCATCCACTGAATCTGAATACATTGCGGCTGGTTGTTGCACAGCTCAAATCCTATGGATTCAGCAACAATTAAGAGATTATGGTATTTCTGCGAAGAAAACACCAATCTTTTGTGATAATACAAGTGCTATTGCTATCACGCAAAATCCTAAGTTCCTCTCAAGGACTAAGCACATTGATATTAGACATCATTTCATTAGAGATCATGTGGATAAAAGAGACATTGAGGTTGTAAAAGTAGGTACTGATGATCAACTTGCTGACATCTTTACCAAGCCCCTACCAGATAATAGGTTCCCAATGCTAAGGTATAACCTTGGATTGATTGAACCACCTCAATAATAAGGGACACATTTGGTAGATTGCTGAAACAGGCATTCAACAAGCCAATGTTTGCTTACATGTGTTCTTTATAAAGTCCCTTCCACTGATTTCTCTAAAAAGAAATGATAGTACACTACATGTTTGCTGAAACAGGCATTCAACAAGTAATTCCTTCAAACCGGATATTTGTTAGGAAACTTGATAACTTGCTGAGACGGGTACTCAGTAAAGAAAAACTTTAAAGATTGCTGAAACTGGCATTCAGACAATCTAAGATACTGAAATAGGTATTCAAGTATCAAAAGAAAAATCTGAGACGGGAACTCAGCAAAGAGCAAAATACTTCTCAGACTTTACCTAAGGATATCTCAATATAAAAGAATTTGCTGAGACGGGAACTCAGAAATGTCTTGTACCTTAAAGAAATAAGATATATTTGATTAAGGGGGAATTTTCAGCAAATACAAGGCTTGTTACTTGAAAAGGTAAGTGCTAAAGTCAGATTGAATAAAATCGCTGAAAAGATTCTCATTTACTTCAGCAAACAATTAGCGTTGGAGTAAAAGAGATCAAATCCCGTGAATCAAGGTAAAATCAATTTTTGACGTTAATCATGGCACAGATAAACTCGCTGTTAATCATGACATGAAATAAAATCGTGGCCATTGATTTTAAAGCAGTTTTTGATCCAACAGTTGATGTTACAAAGAGAAAGTATGCTCTGACGGTTTTTGTTAGTGGTCCACTACGCATTTAATGCAAAGGCTCCACTAACACAAATGAATCTTTGTTTTACCCTTGCTGAGAACTCAAAACCATTGAGCTTCTCACATAACAGAGACACTATATAAATGAAGAGTTAGAGAAAGACAAAATTCTTTAACTCACATTTTCTTTCTCTGCAATTTCTCTAGCATGTGCTCTGATTTACTGTACCTCCGGTTAAAAAGGAAAAACTCTTTGTCGTACATTTCTTAACCCTCAAAACTACTATATAAGAGATGGCTCCCAAAAGACAATCCTCCAAGACCTCAAAATCATCAAAGGCAGACAGTGCTGGAAAAAGCACTGCTCCGGTTGAAAATCCGGTGAAGAACATAGTGAAAATTATGTTGAAAAACGACCGTATAACAGAGAGACCCATGCCGCCTACATATCTCGACACTGCAATGTGTGAGCAGATGATGCAATGGGGTGGATTTGCCAAGGAGAAGTACATTTGATACTTCTATGAACAAGAACTGGACAAAAAAAATGAAGAGGCGTTGAACTTGATTAATCAACAAGGCCTTCTTTTCTTCATTACTGCTCGCACTAAGAAAGTGAGCATGCTGGACACAATGGAATTCTACAATAATGCAGAAATCCAAACCCTTACTAACGGACAAGGAGTCACTGAAAAAGTGATTTCTACCTCAGTTCAAGGAGTACAAATCATCCTGAAATTGATTGAATTAGCAAATATATTTCAGATTCCAACTACTGGAACTGAAGATGACATCACTGCCACTAATGAAGAAATTGAAGCCTTCTACAGTGATGTCAGAAATGAAAGAATGAAGAAAGGCGAGATTGCTCCGGTGACTTGGACAAAGCACGTAAAAAGGAAGCATCTCTGCCATTCACTTGGTCTGGTAGCTCTGTTACTCATCAAAGTCTTAGACTCCCAAGTTGGAGGAATTGACCAAGTAGGCGTGAGAAGGTGGCCATCGCTGATGCATATCCATGAGAATAAAACTGAACTCAACTGGGCTAAGTACATTTTCAACAGACTTGTTGATTGTGTTACTAAGTTCAAGGTTAAGGTTGAAGACAACACAGTCTCACCTTCCTTTCCAGTGATGTATGGATTGAAAATGTGCTACATCCTTGAACATTTCAGGATTCAGCTAAGAAACCCGTTGCCGATTAAGAAATCAGTATGCAATGTGGGAAGAGCCTTCTACAAGCAGAATGGACCTAAGGTTGCTGACAAGAAGTCAAAGAAGCAGCTGCAAATGTTGTTGAGACTGATAACCAGTCCATGAATGCAACAGCTGCAGATGTTGCAAATATTGATCAACAAGCTAGGTATCCAACAACTTCAAATGTTGCTGAGAATGCAACACTTCAAATGTTGCTGCTGACACCACTGTGGTTGCTGAAACTAATGCACCCAGTGAGAAATCTAAGAAGAAAAAGAGGAAAGCTAATGATGACACTCAAACTGCAACTTCATCAGCTGATCCTATTCCTAAGAAGGCACGGACAAAGACTTACCCAAGAAAGAAAACAATGGCACATAAGCCACAATAGTAGATGTTGTTGAAATGTTTGCAGAAGCCTTCAACAATCAACTTAACATTGATTCATCTGCTGAAGCGAGACCATATGGCAGTGGAAATGAACCTCCTGCCCAAGTCCCCTAAGAAGATATCTACATTGTAGATAATCTTGATGACAACACTCTCGAACCAGCAAGTGACATCGCTGCAAATTTGAGAAGAGCTGCACTTGCTGAAAATGTTGCTGAAGAGACAGTTGTTGAAGAAGCAACTAGTCCGTTCCAAGAAATTGCTGAAGCTGCAATTGCTGAAGAACCACTTGCTGAAACTGCAATGGTTCAAGTCCCAGAGGTTGCTGAAACCCAACAAGAGACAGTATTTGACGACGCATCTCAAGATGCTGAGAATATTAGACCTAGTTCACCAATGACCTCCATTGACAAAGTTCAACTGGTGCTGACTGACCTAAGCCAACAAATGGACTTGGAGATTGAAGACAACTCCAACAAGTCAGTAGACATGTTCATGACAAGTAGTGAACTTAGAGGTCAAGATGTCTCTGCTCAACTTGTCAATTCAGAGACAAGGGAGATTGTTGAATCTGCACAGCCTTCTCAATTAGAGCAAGAAAAGAAGTCTGCTGAAGAACAAGTCCCAGATAATGAAGCTGTTATCATTGCTGAAAGGACTGAGTCACCACCTGCCCTTCTTCAGCAGGTAGTTAACTCAGATATAAGCAAAACTTCACCATCTGAAACTTTATCTTTAGCTAATATAATTATTTCTTTACAGACCTCTCAAGATACAAGTCAAAAGATTGCTGAAACTTCTGCACCAGAATCCACAACTCCTGTTCAGCAGGTAGATGAAAGTTTTGGTAATTCTACTAAGTTTGAAAACTTAGTACTTGTATCTAATATAAAGTTATTTCAGGATGAACAATTCAAGGATGCTGCTCCTGAAGAAATGGAAATAGTACCAGCAGAACTTAGTGTGCAACATGAGCTTGTTGAAAATCAACAGGTAAATCGTGTTACAGTTTTAGACTCTAAAGCTATTTCCAAAACTCTCCTGAACTTAACTTTATTCTTATTCAGGCTCAAAAGGAGAACGATGAAGTGGTTCTCATCACTTAAGATCTTGAAGTTAGTTCTGAAGAACTATATTCAAACTTCAAAAAGAACACCTTGACCAGAGTTGCTAAGTCTGTCAGCAACTGGCAAAGGTATAGAAGGATGGACTTTTCTGATCTTCACCTCCATCTGTCCAATGAGAAAAAGAGAATCTCTCTACTGAGACTGGAGACATTTGTACACTCCATACTTCCAAAAGAACTTACATATTCTCAGCTAATGAGCTCAAATCTGATTGCTTTAATCAGAGAGGATATGAAAGCACGGTTCAAGAGTGCCTCTCCAGCTGAACAAGTTGTGATGCTCAAGGGTTCCTTTGTACCCGTGGTGGCTGATCCCCACAAAATCAATGAAGAAGAGGAAGTTACAAGTGCTGCAATGTACAAACATTTCGAGTTAGTAATACTAACGGACGATGATGAAGAAGAAGAGGATGAAAATATCCCTAAAGATACCAGTGATGATGAAGCCAAAGGTTCTAAGGACATCAAGGACGATGATGATGATAATCAAGGTCCTAGTCCTGATGCTGGCGGAGTAAAAATGACAGTTGCTGAAACTGAAAATCAAAACACTGAGAATCAGCAAGCTGATCAAACTTCCAGTCACCACCAAGAATGTACTCCGCTCCTGCTGAGACAAGTACTCAAGCAACCGAACAAGTTGCTGAAACTGAAGAAGAGTACGCCAGAAAGCGTGCTGAAATGCACACTGGAAAAGCTAAGCTTTCTGATGCCGAGTTAACAACACTCGAAGCTAAAGTCACTGATCCAAACCTTGGAGAAGAAGAAATGGATGAAGATTATCAAAGAGCTTTACAAAATAGCCTACAGATTCATGCCAGACATACGCAGAATCTAGATATTGCTCAATCTCTAGGAGTGAACAACACGGAAGTCTCCTCCCTTCCACCTACTACTGGTGAAACTCCAGTCGTTGAGTCCAAAGAGTTGCCCTCAGCAACCACTCAACCAAAAGTGTTTGAAGCTAAAGATTTGGAAATCAAGTTTGCTGGCCTTGACGAATCTGATAACGAAGTAGATTTATCTAACTTCTCAGCAAATGAAGAAGAAAAGACAAAGAAAGTTGAACCCACAGAGGTTGCAATTCCTCCACCATCTCTCCAAACTGATGAAGGAGATGCTGAGAGAAGTCGCTTGCTGAGAAATGATGATCAATTCGCTACTGAGATCAAAGCTCATTCACTTACTCCCTCTCTAGTGCCGTTTCCAAACGTTGAGGATTTTACTCCCAGAATAAAGGCACTAATGGCTGTTCACAGAGCATGCCAAGAAGAAGATGATGCATTGCTTGCTGAGAGTCCGCTTGATATTGGCAAAATACTGACTACAGTGCTGAAACGCACTACTACACGTGATAGTGTATATGTCCTAGAGACAGTCCTTATTAAGGGCATGCAGCCCTTATAGAGGGCATATATGTACTATTACACAAGTCAACGTAATATAATATATGATTTGTTGTTTGACTATTGAGTATCGCTTACATATTTATATTACACCAGGCATGCAACATGTCATATCTCTATTTCTGTCTGTATTGATATGAAACATGTTCCCTCGGATAGATGGATGGTCACATAGATAGTGGGAGCTATGTGAGTTATCATCTATCCCAAACTCTCCCTAGTCGAGGTTCATCTCGGATGTGGGGGTCTGAATGAACCAGCTGAGACTAGTATGCGTGGAGGTTATACTTGTTGGAGCAAGTGTGAGCCGATCCCACGACCACGGAATGGATTGTTGGACAATCAAGAAACGTTCCCATAACTGCGCATAGTTGTTCGAAGGATGATTACCGAACAATGAAAGTACCCACCGGACACTCCCATCGATGTATACTCTACACCGAAGTGTCTATGGGAACCGGTAAGTTGTCGAAGTGATGCCTGTCGTCCTTTGGACTTACAGGACTTTATCACCACATTTGTTGCCCCATATCCTTGGTGGACCCGTCGATGTCAGCTCTGAATAAGCAGTTGACCTAAGACACGATCCAGGATTATGGCTACATACAAGTGGGGGTGATAAGTGTTTCTGTGAAGGATTCATCTTTCATGTGTAGCACAAGAGAGTACTGCTCATAGTCTTCATAGTTGTGTTGGTAAAGTCACTGGCCAGTGCATCGATATATTATGATAGTCATAAGTATATCTTCGTAACCAAGCAACTCCATGAGACGCACGTGGATGTATTATTGGGATAGACACATCATCGATCCTAGATGCATTCGAGTCAGTCAGATGAAGGGACGTTACCATCGCCGCGTTGAGCGCAATAGACTTCGCAACGAAAGGGTTTGCTTTGAGAAACCTCTCAAACGTCCTCATGTATTAATATTGCAAATGGAACCGTCAAGGAATTCCATTTTGCCTAGTCTAGGACTTTCTTAATACAATGAGGCCCTATGGGTCACACTATGTGGTGATTCAGCTTATCAGAATATCCTTGAAGATGGAATCGCAATTGATTTGGAATTAATTGTGATTGATGGATTATAATTGATTTGGAATTAATTATAATATTTAGTGGCTCAATTAATGATTTGGAATTATTAATTGAATTGGCTAATTAATTGTATTTTATGTAAATACAAGTAAAGATTATATTTTAGAAATATAATAGAGGTTTGATTTGAAAGGATATTTTAATTTAGAATTAACATATGCACATGGGCAAAATCTACATGGAGTTTGAATTGTCTTAGAACTATAAGTGGGTCCCAAAATCGGGACCCACCTATTACCCCTGGGAGCGCGCGCGCGCGCAGATTGTATAGGGGAAGGAGTTCGACTCCTTCCTCTATTAGAAGTCCAAGGGATAAGTTAGATTTTCCTGATTGAGTTTTAATTTGATTGGGAATGAATCTAGACTTGAAATTGGTTTCCTAGTGCGATAAGACTTAGATTCTTATTCCTTTACGAAGTCTAATTGCTTATGCTTTAGGCTTCTATTGACTACTATATATAGTAGACTGTTAGAGAGCTTTTGACATAGACATTCACACAGTTGAATACCCAGTTTCTTAGAGAAAATAAAAGCTCTCCCCCTCTCCTCTATAAGCCACGCGCGCCACCCTTCTTGCGGAGGAAAACCGCCGCCCCATCTTCTTGGTCACACAAAGAATATCCTAGCATTCTTCCGATAAGTTGTTCATCCGTGGATACCAAGGTTGAGGTTCTAGGAGCTGGAAACTAACTCTTATTGTCTTGCAGATAATCAGAGTATTGCAGATATCTTCGACTTCGACGAAGGAGAAGATACACTGGATTATTACGAAGACTTGGAAGCTGTGCTTGCTCTGAAAGTAAGGTTAGTCTTCTAATTGACGTGTTTAAATATATACGGCATATACATAATCAATTAACCTGCATGTTAAGAAAATTTTTGAAATTCCGTTGCGTACCCTATGGGTAACTCTGACCGTATTTTCTTACAGTGGTATCAGAGCCAAGTTAATTGGTTACGTATATACCTATATACTAGTAAATAACCCGTCGAGTTTCGACGGGAAATAGTAAATTTACAAATAATAATAACCCGTCGAGTTTCCAACACAATTAGTGTTTTATAGTATTATGGTAGCGTCGTAAACCGAGGTTAGTGTTTTACAGTATTGTGGAATACCCGTCAAATATAGTTCAAGTATTGCCTGATAGACAGGTCAAATGCGGTTAATGTTCTAAAGTAATGTGAATAGACCCGTCGAATGCAATTAGGATTCTAAAGTATTGTGCAACAGACCAGTAGAAAATAGTTAGTGTTCTAAAATATTGTGAAATAGACCTGTCGGTCACAGTTAGTGTTCTAAAGTATTAGCGAATAAACCCGTCGAACGTATCTCGAGTATTGTGAGATAGAGATGTTGGCCGCATCTAATGTTCTAAAGTTCGTGTTTTAAAGTATTAGTGAATAGATCCGTTGAACAAAATTAATGTTTTAAAGTATTGTAGGCCTGTCAAACGCAATTAGTATTTTAAACTATTACGGAATATCCCCGTCAACCGCAATTAGTGGTCTAAAGTATTGCGGAATACCATCAGATGTAGTTCAAGCATTGTCGAATAGACCCGTCAAACGCAATTAATGTTTTAAAGTATTGCGTATAAATTTAGTGTTCTAATGTACTGTGCAATAGACCTATCGAACACAATTAGTGAACTAAAGTATTGTGTCATAAATCCGTCGGCCACGGTTAGTGTTCCAAAAAGTATTGTGAAGTAGACCCGTCGAACATATTTAATTAGTGTTCTAAGTATTGCGGACAGATCCACCAACTGAATTTAGTGTTCTAAAGTTTGTGTTTAATGCATTATCGAAAAGACCCACCGAACACAATTAATGTTCTAAAGTACTGCGGAATTGATCCGTCAATTGCAATTAGCTAGTGTTTTAAAGTATTGTGAATAGGACCGTCGACCGCAGTTAGTGTTATAATGTAGTGCCAAATAGACCCGTCAAACGCAATTAGTCTTATAATGTATTGCGGAATAGACCCGTCAATCACGGTTAGTGGTATGAAGTTTAATTTGAGAAATAAACCCAAATACAGTTCGTGATTCAAAGAATTATCGAATAGACCCGCTGAACATAATAGTGTTCTACAGTATTGTGAATATACTCGTCGGATACAGTTGGTGTTCTTAGGTATTGAGGAAGAGACCAACCAAATGCAAATAGTATTCTAAAGTATTGTGGAATAGACCTGTCGAACGCATTTAGTGTCCTTATAAAGTATTGCAAAAGAGACATGTCGAACATAATTAATTAATATTCGGAATTATTGTGAAATAGACGCTTTACTATGTGAAAAACATTCGACCAATCAAAGTGGACATAAAGTGAAGTTGAAAATGCCATGTGGTTGAAGGAAGAAGTATGAAAACTTCCTCCTTTGTAGAATATATACATATTTGGGTTACAATTACATAATGATGAATAATGTTTTAAATTTTAATATAGAAGAAAATGTTAGAAAAAATGTTAAAATTATCTTGTGGGAGATTGGGATGTTAATAAATCATCATATCCTAAACCCAAAATCCGTATTACCCGTCCGAGCCCAACCCCATTACCCTAGAACAATTTTTTTATGGAGGAAGTTTAATATTCTCCTTTAATAGATATACAAATATATTAATATAAATTTTAAATACTTTTCGTACTAAATAATATTAAAATGATTCATACAAAAAACTAATATTATTGAAAAATAATTATACAAATAAAATATTTTGGAGAAAAAATGTGTGAAGAAAAATAACTGAACTTTGTAACATATAAAATTATATGTTAAGTGCATAGATACAATAAATAAATTTGAAGATACAATATTATAGCAGACCTGTCTATGGCGGGTAAGTTGAATAATTAACTGCGACGGGTGAATATTTTGCCGAGTTTGTGACTAAGCACTCTGAGGATATAATAGACTTCAAACACAAATTCCACAATCTACGTGATCTCTATTTTTAACATAGAAAAATTATTTACTTGCATAATTTCTTTAATTCAATCTTTCTAGATTTTTATATAAATATTTTTACAAATATCAAAACTAAATTACTTTTAGTATACATATTTCATAATAATGTCAAATAGCCGAGTTTGTGACTCCGCACTCTGAGGATATAGTAGACTTAAAAAAACAATCCACAATCTACGTGATCTTTATTTTTAACATAGAAAAATTATTTACTTGCACAATTTCTTTAATTCAATCTTTTATATTTTTATATATTTTTTTTTTTACAAATAGCAAAACTAAATTACTTTTAGTATCCGTGTTTCATAATAATGCCAAATAATTTTAATTCATAATATATACTAAAAATTGTTTTGAACATAATAATATCTATTTTTTAATATGTATATATTTATTTGAGAATAATGATATTAAAATAAAAATAATGAATATATATGGTGAAATGTAGAATTGTAAATTAGACTAATAGATTTAAGACATGTGGCAAGAATAAAATAATGGACCAATAAGAATAGAAAATAAGAACATGAATTAATAATATATATTAAAAATCATTTTGAACATAATATCTATTTTTTAATATGTATATATTTATTTGAGAATGATGATATTAAAATAAAAATAATGAATATATATGGTGAAATGTAGAATTGTAAATTAGATGAATATATTTAAGACATGTGGCAAGAATAAAATAATGGACCAATAGGAATAAAAGATTGTGACACATGTCAAAAATAAGAGCATGAATTAAGGAGAAAGCTTGAAATATTTCTCCTTTAATATATAGATAGATGTTGTATGATTTTTGTAGTTTATGTGGATGCAATTAATTCTATGATTAATTCGATTTTCAAAAGTTTTGTTTTTTATATAAACTTAGAATTTATAATTTTTCAAAAAAAAATAAAATATATATATATATATATATAAAATATATATCGACCGGCCGCCTGCGTGCCGCAGGCGCCCGCGCCTGCGGGCACAGGCGCCAGTGCGCCGCCGGCGCAGCGCCTGCGGGCGCGACGCCTGTGCCTGCGTGCAGCAGGCGCCGGGCGGCCGCGGTCGCAGACACGGTAGGGGACGGGACTTGGTCCCATCCCGTATTTTAATATATATATATATATATATATATATATATATATATATATATATATATATATATATATATATATATATATATATATATATATATATATATATATATATATATATTTTTCTCGGGTTGGACCGAAAATCGAATTTTTGAAAATTTTGAGGATTGAATTTTATATTTGGAATATAAATATGATTTAATTGTAATTGTTTTTAACTAGAGGGGTTAAATTTAATTAGTATAAGTTAAAGGGCTTATTTGTAATTTATCAATTTATTGTTTATTGCAAATTAGTCCTTCTACTTTTGAATTTTAGATTTAACACCTCCAAGATTTTGAAAATTACAATTAAGTCCTTCGGGTTTTCGAAAATTGCTACCTGGTCAATAGAATTTTCAATTTTTCAATCTAGTCCAAATTTTCAATTATTTCATAGAGATTATAAGTATGGGATTATAATTTTCATAATGAAATTATGAAGTCATTTGGCATCCACATAGGCTACTACTTGTTTGTTTGCTCGATATGCTATTGTTTGACAATGCATGTTTAAATACCACGTATTTTACTTTCCGTTCGACCGCTATGCATGCGAGGGTAGGCGGCGCCCTCTTACTTGACGGACCGCATATTTTATGTATGGGTAGGCGGCGCCCATTATGTGCTTGACCGCGTTTAGAACTAGAATGGATAGGCGGCATCCATTACGTGTAGACCGCTCATGCATGATGGGTAGGCGGCGCCCTTATTTGTTTGTAGATGACTGATAACAACCCTCAAGCTACAAGCCCCAACCAATATAAGTACAAAAATATATATATGTATGTATTTCTGAGATGCTTTCCATAGGGTGCTTTAATTCTGAACTTTCATTGCGTTTTCCTGTATTGGCGACCTCGTCTTACAGACTCGCAGTGATCGTCAGATTAGAGTAAGCCTATGGTTATAACTTACTGCATATTGTATCTAGCGACGTCGATAGGTACAATATGTAGAGCATCGGGTTAAATTAGATTTAACACTCAAGAGTTGCGTGACGCAATTGGATAGTCCTACCGGTCATATTATGCTATGCGACCAGCCCCCGTTGGAGTATAGCATAGTATGGATTTGGATCTTGGCCACTACGGTAACTTGTTTGACATTACCCGTATGTTTGTTTTGGGGGCAAGCATATGTGAAAATAGTGGGAGCTAAACAGCTAAAGGACTTTGTTGTTTAGTTATGTTGACTGTGTATTTAGAAATAGTATTTCAATAGTTGATTTATTATTTTCGTTCTATACTATTTCTCCTAAGAAAAACCGAAATGGCGAGTATCTCGCTCCGTGCTGTCTTCGAGAAGCAAATTTTGACCGGACCAAACTTCCTAGATTGGATCAGGAATATACGTTTGGTGCTGAGGTACGAAAGGATTGAGTACGTCTTGGACGAGGCTAATCCCGTGTGTCCCAAGAATCAGACTGCCGATCAAGTTGCTGATCAAGCCAACAAGGCAAAGTCTGATAAGCATCATGAGGATGCTATATCCGCGCAGTGTATTATGCTGGCGGCAATGAGCAATGAGTTGCAGAGACAACATGAAAGCATGTTGCTGTATGAGATGTTGAAGCATCTTGAGTCGCTCTTTAAGACGACAGCAAGAAGTGTTGAATTTGATTTGATCAAAGAGATACACAGATGCAAGCTCAATGAAGGAGGGAACATGTCTGAACATGTTCAAGATGAGAACAAGATCATGGTGATCTTTGTCCTTCAATCATTGTCGAGTTCGTATTCGCAGTTCATCGTTAACCACCATGAATGCGAAAGACGTTACACTACCCGAACTCCATAATCTGCTGAAGACATCTGATCAAACTCTTCCTAAGAAGGAAAATTCGATCATGCTTGTTGGGCAACCGTCTAACCCAAACCCGAGAAACAAAGGTGCTAAGGGTAAGGAAAAGTCAGGAGCCAAGGCTAACACTTCGAGTGATAAGCCTAAACGTCTGAACTAGAAAAGGAAGTTCAAGAAAGGCGGAACGGTACGCACAAATGAATGTCTTTTCTGTAAGCAGAAAGGACATTGGAAGAAAGATTGCCCTAAGCTAAGGGAAGATCAAGCTAAGAAGCCACCGGCTTCTAGCTGAGGTATGTTTGTTATTGAAATGAACATGACTACTTTTGACTCCAATGGTTGGGTATTAGATACAGCCTGTGGCTCGCACGTTTGCAATAATGTGCAGGGGCTAATTGAACACCGGCTAGTCAAGCAAGGTGGAATCGACTTGCATGTTGGGAACGACAATCCTGTCAAAGCCAAACGCGTTGGACGCTGCAAGATAGATTTACCATCAGGACAATGTTTGGAACTTGATAACGTTTATTTTGTTCCATTCATTTCCAGAAATATTATTTCCATTCCATTGTTAGACAATATGGGTTTTTCCTTTCGATTTGCGAATAATACTTGTTATTTTTCATTAAATGACCAGTATTATGGAAAGGCTCGCTTAGTGAATGGTTTATATATTTTGCAAAGTAGTCTACCTTTATTTCAAATACATAACAAACAACCGTCTTCAAGTAGGAAGAATAATCCATCTTATCTATGGCATTGTCGGCTAGGCCATATCAATGAGACATGGATTCAAAGACTAAGGAAGTTGGACTACTTAGAACCATTTGATTTTGAATCATATGGTACATGCGAATCATGTGTTAAGGGTAAGATGACGAACAAACCTTTTGTTGGACAAGGTGTTCGTGCCACTCGCTGCTTAGAGCTCATACATACCGATGTATGTGGACCTTTTAAAGTCCATGCGCGTGGGGGTTATCCTTACTTCGTTACCTTTACTGACGATTTCTCAAGGTATGGATATATTTATCTTATGAAGAATAAATCCGAGACCTTTGGGAAATTCAAGGAGTTTAGGAATGAGGTCGAGAATGAATTGAACCTAAGGATAGTCACTCTTCGATCAGATCGAGGAGGTGAATACCTTAGTGAAGAATTTATCGACTACTTGAAGGAAAATGGAATTCAATCTCAATGGACTCCTCCTGGAACACCACAACTAAATGGTGTGTCTGAGAGAAGGAATCGAACCCTGTTAGACATGGTGAGATCAATGATTGTATTCTCGACTCTTCCAAAATATCTGTGGGGATATGCACTACAAACTACAATCTACATTCTGAACCGTGTACCATCTAAATCAGTGGAGAAAACTCCTTATGAGTTATGGAAGGGAAAGAAGCCCTCACTGGGCTATCTTAGACCTTGGGGCTGTCCTTCGATAGTCAAACTGATGCTCACTGATAAGTTAGATGCCAAGGGTGTCAAAGTATATTTCATAGGTTGTCCTCGTCAGACGAGAGGCTATGAATTCTATCATACTGAAGATCACAAGGTGATAGTATCTAGAAACGTCAAGTTTTTAGAAACAGAATACCTCGAAGAATAGAGGTTAGATGACATGATAGAACTTGAAGAAATTCAAGACTTTGACACGCGCGAACATGAGTTCCCTAAATCTTCTGATTTGGTCTCAAGTTCAGTGGGAGCTTTCGAAGCGGACAAGGGTAATGATATGACACTTGCTAGGCATGTCATAGTCAGTGGGAGTCCTGTGATTAGATCAACAGTTGAAACCACACAAATAGAACCCGTTGTCAACCAACCTGTGCAACAAGTTGCACAAGAGCAGCCTCCCGCAAGGGAACAGGGTCGCGGGGCGCGACCAGCTGCATCAGTACCCACTGATAATGTTCGTGTTACACGAATCCAGAAAAGAAAAGCACCAGAACCAGTCGAGCTCCGTAGGTCGAAGAGGATCCTAAAAGGACCTCAGAAGCAAAGCCTTATGATAGAAGACATCAGTGAACTTGATGTCGGCTTATCAGATCGGAAAGATCCCGAGACCTACAAAGAGGCAATAATTGATATTGACTCAGACAAATGGCAAGAGGCCATGGAATTGGAAATGGACTCCATGTACCTGAACCAAGTTTGGAACTTGGTAGACTTGCCCCAAGGGGTTAGACCTATTGGGTGCAAATGGGTCTTTAAACGAAAGACAGATACCGATGGCAAGGTACAAACGCACAAGGCTAGACTTGTGGCGAAAGGCTACACGCAAAGGTATGACATCGATTACGATGAAACCTTTTCACCGGTAGCAAAATTGAAGTCCATTCGAATTCTACTTGTGATAGCTGCCTACTATGGTACTGAGATCTGGCAGATGGATGTAAAGACTGCCTTCCTCAATGGCAACCTTGAGGAAGAGGTCTATATGGTACAACCGGAAGGTTTTATTAGTAAAACCAGGCCAACTGCTGTATGCAAATTACAAAGATCCATCTATGGGCTAAGCAAGCGTCTAGGAGCTGGAATATCCGCTTTGATGAAGTTGTCAAATCGTTTGACTTAATCAGAAGCAAGAAAGATCCCTGTGTCTACGCTAGGCACAGCGACAAGGGAGTCGTTTTCATGATCATCTATGTTGATGACATTTTGATCATGGGAAACAATGTCTCTATGCTAGAAGAGACTAAAGTTTGGTTATCAAGTACCTTTTCAATGAAGGACTTGGGTGAAGCGAACTACATCCTAGGGATCAAGATCTATAGAGATAGATCCAAGAGGATGTTAGGATTGACACAGTCCACCTACATCGACAAAATACTGAAGCGTTATAAGATGGTCGACTCAAAGAGAGGCTTTCTCCCAGATAGGCATGGGATTGTCTTATCAGTTAAGGATGGTCCTAAAACTGATGAAGAAAGAAATGCAATGAGTCGTGTGCCCTATGCTTCGGCAGTAGGGCCTATAATGTATGCAATGAATTGCACAAGGCCCGATGTGGCATATGCGCTTAGTGTCACTTGTCGACACCAACAGAATCCAGGAGTACCTCACTGGACTGCTGTAAAGAACATTCTTAAGTACCTTCGACGGACTAAAGAGATGGTCTTGGTGTTTGGTGGAGAACCAGAATTAAAGATGTCTGGTTATGTCAACGCTGGATTTGAATCAGATCCTGATGACTTTAAGTCACAGACAGGATACGTATTCAAATTGAACGGAGGAGCTATCTGTTGGAAGAGTTCTAAGCAAGCCACGGTTGCTGACTCATCCATAGAAGACGAGTACATTGCTGCATCAGAAGCATTGAAAGAAGCTGTCTGGATGTCAGAGTTCTTGAAGGAATTGAGGGTTGTTCCTGCTCCTAGTCCAATAATGATTTATTGTGACAATACGGGCACCGTCGCTCAAGCTAAGGAGCCTAGATCTACAACATGTACTTAGAAAGTATCACGTTATACGTGAGATTATTGATAGACGAGAAGTTAGTATAGAACGTGTCTCTATCACGGACAACGTGGAAGATCCTTTCACCAAGGTCTTATCAGTGGAAGTCCAGTTAAAACATTATGCTAATATGGGTATTAAGCATAAAGGTAACTGGCTCTAGTCCAAGTGGGAGATTGATAGTGTATATGTCCTAGAGACAGTCCTTATTAAGGGCATGCAGCCCTTATAGAGGGCATATATGTACTATTACACAGGTCAACGTGATATAATATATGATTTGTTGTTTGACTATTAAGTATCGCTTTCATATATATATTACACCAGGCATGCAGCATGTCATATCTCTATTTATGTGTGTATTGATATTAAACATGTCCCCTCGATAGATGACTGATCACACAGATAGTGGGAGCTATGTGAGTTATCATCTATCCCAAACTCTCCCTAGTTGAGGTTCATCTCGGATGTGGGGGTCTGAATGAACCAGCTGAGACTAGTATGCGTGGAGGTTATACTTGTTGGAGCAAGTGTGAGCCGATCACACGGCCACGGAACAGATTGTTGGACAATCAAGAAACGTTCCCATAACTGCGCATAGTTGTTCGAAGGATGATTACCGAACAATGGAAGTACTCACCGGACACTCCCATCGATGTATACTCTACACCGAAGTGTCTATGGGAACCGGAAAGTTGTCGAAGTGATGCCAGTCGTCCTTTGGACTTACAGGACTTTATCATCACATTTGTTGCCCCATATCCTTGGTGGACCCGTCGATGTCAGCTCTGAATAAGCAGTTGACCTAAGACACGATCCAGGATTATGGCTACATACAAATGGGGGTGATAAGTGTTTCTGTGAAGGATTCATCTCTCATGTGTAGCACTGGAGAGTACTGCTCATAGTCTTCATAGTTGTGTTGGTAATTCACTAGCCAGTGCATCGATATATTATGATAGTCATAAGTATATCTTCGTAACCAAGCAACTCCCTGAGACGCCCGTGGATGTATTATTGGGATAGACACATCATCGATCCTAGATGCATTCGAGTCAGTCAGATGAAGGGACGTTACCATCGCAGCGTTGAGCGCAACAGACCTCGCAACGAAAGGGTTGCTTTGAGAAACCTCTCAAACGTCCTCATGTATTAATATTGCAAATAGAACCGTCTAGGAATTCCATTTTGCCTAGTCTAGGACTTGCTTAATACAATGAGGCCCTATGGGTCACACTATGTGGTGATTCAGCTTATCAGAATATCCTTGAAGATGGAATCGCAATTGATTGGAATTAATTGTGATTGATGGATTATATTGATTTGGAATTAATTATAATATTAGTGGCTCAATTAATGATTTGGAATTATTAATTGAATTGGCTAATTAATTGTATTTTATGTAAATACAATTAAAGATTATATTTAGAAATATAATAGAGGTTTGATTTGAAAGGATATGTTAATTTAGAATTAACATATGCACATGGGCAAAATCTACTTGGAGTTTGAATTGCCTTAGAACTATAAGTGGGTCCCAAAATCGGGACCCACCTATTACCCTGGGGAGCGCGAGCGCGCAGCGCACAGATGGTATAGGGAAGGAGTTCGACTCTTCCTCTATTAGAAGTCCAAGGATAAGTTTTAGATTTTCCTGATTGAGTTTTAATTTGATTGGGAATGAA
>CM051457.1:68769022-69001105 GCA_028274465.1 Plantago ovata | reverse complement strand
TTGTATGAGATGTTGAAGCATCTTGAGTCGCTCTTTAAGGACGACAGCAAAGAAGTGTTGAATTTGATTTGATCAAAGAATACACAGGCAAAGCTAATGAAGGAGGGAACATGTCTGAAATGTTCTCAAGATGAGAACAGATCATGGTGATCTTTGTCCTTCAATCATTGTCGAGTTCGTATTCGCAGTTCATCGTTAACCACCTGAATGCGGAAGGACGTACCCTGCCTCCGAACTTCATAATCTGCTGAAGGACATATGATCAAACTCTTCCTAAGAAGGAAAATTCGATCCTGTTGTTGGGCAACCGTCTAACCCAAACCCGAGAAAAAAAAGGTGCTAAGGGTAAGAAAAGTCGGGAGCCAAGGCTAACACTTCGAGTGATAAGCCTAAGCGTCTGAACCAGAAAAGAAGTTCAAGAGAAGCGGAACGGTACGCACAGATGAATGTCTTTTCTGTAAGCAGAAAGGACATTGGAAGAAAGATTGCCTAAGCTAGGGCAGATCAAGCTAAGAAGCCACCGGCTTCTAGCTCAGGTATGTTTGTTATTGAAATGAACATGACTACTTTTGACTCCAATGTGTGGGTATTATTAGACAGCCTGTGGCTCACACATTTGTAATAATGTGCAGGGGCTAATTGACACAGGCTAGTCAAGCAAGGTGAAATCGACTTGCATGTTGGGAACGGCAATCCAGTTGAAGCCAAACGCGTTGGACGCTGCAAGATAGATTTACCATCAGGACAATGTTTAGAACTTGATAACGTTTATTTTGTTCCATCCATTGTCAGAAATATTATTTCCATTCCATTGTTAGACAATATGGGTTTTTCCTTTCGATTTGCGAATAATACTTGTTATTTTTTCATTAAATGACCAGTATTATGGAAAGGCTCGCTTAGTGAATGGTTATATATTTTGCAAAGTAGTCTACCTTTATTTCAAATACATAACAAACAACCGTCTTCAAGTAGGAAGAATAATCCATCTTATCTATGGCATTGTCGGCTAGGCCATATCAATGAAACACGGATTCAAAGACTAAGGAAGTTGGACTACTTAGAACCATTTGATTTTGAATCATATGGTACATGCGAATCATGTGTTAAGGGTAAGATGACGAACAAACCTTTTGTTGGACAAGGTGTTCGTGCCACTCGCTGCTTAGAGCTCATACATACCGATGTATGTGGACCTTTTAAAGTCCATGCGCGTGGGGTTATCCTTACTTCGTTACCTTTACTGACGATTTCTCAAGGTATGGATATATTTATCTTATGAAGAATAAATCCGAGACCTTTGGGAAATTCAAGGAGTTTAGGAATGAGGTCGAGAATGAATTGAACCTAAGGATAGTCACTCTTCGATCAGATCGAGGAGGTGAATACCTTAGTGAAGAATTTATCGACTACTTGAAGGAAAATGGAATTCAATCTCAATGGACTCCTCCTGGAACACCACAACTAAATGGTGTGTCTGAGAGAAGGAATCGAACCCTGTTAGACATGGTGAGATCAATGATTGTATTCTCGACTCTTCCAAAATATCTGTGGGGATATGCACTACAAACTACAATCTACATTCTGAACCGTGTACCATCTAAATCAGTGGAGAAAACTCCTTATGAGTTATGGAAGGGAAAGAAGCCCTCACTGGGCTATCTTAGACCTTGGGGCTGTCCTTCGATAGTCAAACTGATGCTCACTGATAAGTTAGATGCCAAGGGTGTCAAAGTATATTTCATAGGTTGTCCTCGTCAGACGAGAGGCTATGAATTCTATCATACTGAAGATCACAAGGTGATAGTATCTAGAAACGTCAAGTTTTTAGAAACAGAATACCTCGAAGAATAGAGGTTAGATGACATGATAGAACTTGAAGAAATTCAAGACTTTGACACGCGCGAACATGAGTTCCCTAAATCTTCTGATTTGGTCTCAAGTTCAGTGGGAGCTTTCGAAGCGGACAAGGGTAATGATATGACACTTGCTAGGCATGTCATAGTCAGTGGGAGTCCTGTGATTAGATCAACAGTTGAAACCACACAAATAGAACCCGTTGTCAACCAACCTGTGCAACAAGTTGCACAAGAGCAGCCTCCCGCAAGGGAACAGGGTCGCGGGGCGCGACCAGCTGCATCAGTACCCACTGATAATGTTCGTGTTACACGAATCCAGAAAAGAAAAGCACCAGAACCAGTCGAGCTCCGTAGGTCGAAGAGGATCCTAAAGGACCTCAGAAGCAAAGCCTTATGATAGAAGACATCAGTGAACTTGATGTCGGCTTATCAGATCGGAAAGATCCCGAGACCTACAAAGAGGCAATAATTGATATTGACTCAGACAAATGGCAAGAGGCCATGGAATTGGAAATGGACTCCATGTACTGAACCAAGTTTGGAACTTGGTAGACTTGCCCCAAGGGGTTAGACCTATTGGGTGCAAATGGGTCTTTAAACGAAAGACAGATACCGATGGCAAGGTACAAACGCACAAGGCTAGACTTGTGGCGAAAGGCTACACGCAAAGGTATGACATCGATTACGATGAAACCTTTTCACCGGTAGCAAAATTGAAGTCCATTCGAATTCTACTTGTGATAGCTGCCTACTATGGTACTGAGATCTGGCAGATGGATGTAAAGACTGCCTTCCTCAATGGCAACCTTGAGGAAGAGGTCTATATGGTACAACCGGAAGGTTTTATTAGTAAAACCAGGCCAACTGCTGTATGCAAATTACAAAGATCCATCTATGGGCTAAAGCAAGCGTCTAGGAGCTGGAATATCCGCTTTGATGAAGTTGTCAAATCGTTTGACTTAATCAGAAGCAAGAAAGATCCCTGTGTCTACGCTAGGCACAGCGACAAGGGAGTCGTTTTCATGATCATCTATGTTGATGACATTTTGATCATGGGAAACAATGTCTCTATGCTAGAAGAGACTAAAGTTTGGTTATCAAGTACCTTTTCAATGAAGGACTTGGGTGAAGCGAACTACATCCTAGGGATCAAGATCTATAGAGATAGATCCAAGAGGATGTTAGGATTGACACAGTCCACCTACATCGACAAAATACTGAAGCGTTATAAGATGGTCGACTCAAAGAGAGGCTTTCTCCCAGATAGGCATGGGATTGTCTTATCAGTTAAGGATGGTCCTAAAACTGATGAAGAAAGAAATGCAATGAGTCGTGTGCCCTATGCTTCGGCAGTAGGGCCTATAATGTATGCAATGAATTGCACAAGGCCCGATGTGGCATATGCGCTTAGTGTCACTTGTCGACACCAACAGAATCCAGGAGTACCTCACTGGACTGCTGTAAAGAACATTCTTAAGTACCTTCGACGGACTAAAGAGATGGTCTTGGTGTTTGGTGGAGAACCAGAATTAAAGATGTCTGGTTATGTCAACGCTGGATTTGAATCAGATCCTGATGACTTTAAGTCACAGACAGGATACGTATTCAAATTGAACGGAGGAGCTATCTGTTGGAAGAGTTCTAAGCAAGCCACGGTTGCTGACTCATCCATAGAAGACGAGTACATTGCTGCATCAGAAGCATTGAAAGAAGCTGTCTGGATGTCAGAGTTCTTGAAGGAATTGAGGGTTGTTCCTGCTCCTAGTCCAATAATGATTTATTGTGACAATACGGGCACCGTCGCTCAAGCTAAGGAGCCTAGATCTACAACATGTACTTAGAAAGTATCACGTTATACGTGAGATTATTGATAGACGAGAAGTTAGTATAGAACGTGTCTCTATCACGGACAACGTGGAAGATCCTTTCACCAAGGTCTTATCAGTGGAAGTCCAGTTAAAACATTATGCTAATATGGGTATTAAGCATAAAGGTAACTGGCTCTAGTCCAAGTGGGAGATTGATAGTGTATATGTCCTAGAGACAGTCCTTATTAAGGGCATGCAGCCCTTATAGAGGGCATATATGTACTATTACACAGGTCAACGTGATATAATATATGATTTGTTGTTTGACTATTAAGTATCGCTTTCATATATATATTACACCAGGCATGCAGCATGTCATATCTCTATTTATGTGTGTATTGATATTAAACATGTCCCCTCGGATAGATGACTGATCACACAGATAGTGGGAGCTATGTGAGTTATCATCTATCCCAAACTCTCCCTAGTTGAGGTTCATCTCGGATGTGGGGGTCTGAATGAACCAGCTGAGACTAGTATGCGTGGAGGTTATACTTGTTGGAGCAAGTGTGAGCCGATCACACGGCCACGGAACAGATTGTTGGACAATCAAGAAACGTTCCCATAACTGCGCATAGTTGTTCGAAGGATGATTACCGAACAATGGAAGTACTCACCGGACACTCCCATCGATGTATACTCTACACCGAAGTGTCTATGGGAACCGGAAAGTTGTCGAAGTGATGCCAGTCGTCCTTTGGACTTACAGGACTTTATCATCACATTTGTTGCCCCATATCCTTGGTGGACCCGTCGATGTCAGCTCTGAATAAGCAGTTGACCTAAGACACGATCCAGGATTATGGCTACATACAAATGGGGGTGATAAGTGTTTCTGTGAAGGATTCATCTCTCATGTGTAGCACTGGAGAGTACTGCTCATAGTCTTCATAGTTGTGTTGGTAAATTCACTAGCCAGTGCATCGATATATTATGATAGTCATAAGTATATCTTCGTAACCAAGCAACTCCCTGAGACGCCCGTGGATGTATTATTGGGATAGACACATCATCGATCCTAGATGCATTCGAGTCAGTCAGATGAAGGGACGTTACCATCGCAGCGTTGAGCGCAACAGACCTCGCAACGAAAGGGTTTGCTTTGAGAAACCTCTCAAACGTCCTCATGTATTAATATTGCAAATAGAACCGTCTAGGAATTCCATTTTGCCTAGTCTAGGACTTGCTTAATACAATGAGGCCCTATGGGTCACACTATGTGGTGATTCAGCTTATCAGAATATTCTTGAAGATGAAATCGCAATTGATTTGGAATTAATTGTGATTGATGGATTATAATTGATTTGGAGTTAATTATAATATTTAGTGGCTCAATTAATGATTTGGAATTATTAATTGAATTGGCTAATTAATTGTATTTTATGTAAATACAAGTAAAGATTATATTTTAGAAATATAATAGATGTTTGATTTGAAAGGATATGTTAATTTAGAATTAACATATGCACATGGGCAAAATCTACTTGGAGTTTGAATTGCCTTAGAACTATAAGTGGGTCCCAAAATCGGGACCCACCTATTACCCTTGGGAGCGCGCGCGCGCAGATGGTATAGGGGAAGGAGTTCGACTCCTTCCTCTATTAGAAGTCCAAGGGATAAGTTAGATTTTCCTGATTGAGTTTTAATTTGATTGGGAATGAATCTAGACTTGAAATTGGTTTCCTAGTGCGATAAGAATTAGATTCTTATTCCTTTACGAAGTCTAATTGCTTATGCTTTGGGCTTCTATTGACTACTATATATAGTAGACTGTTAGAGAGCTTTTGACATAGACATTCACACAGTTGAATACCTAGTTTTCTTAGAGAAAATAAAAGCTCTTCCCCTCTCCTCTATAAGCCACGCGCGCCACCCTTCTTGCCGGAGGAAAACCGCCGCCCCATCTTCTTGGTCACACAAAGAATATCCTAGCATTCTTCCGATAAGTTGTTCATCCGTGGATACCAAGGTTGAGGTTCTAGGAGCTGGAAACTAAATCTTATTGTCTTGCAGATAATCAGAGTATTGCAGATATCTTCGACTTCGACGAAGGAGAAGATACACCGGATTATTACGAAGACTTGGAAGCTGTGCTTGCTTTGGAAGTAAGGTTAGTCTTCTAATTGACGTGTTTAAATATATACGGCATATACATAATCAATTAACCTGCATGTTAAGAAAAGTTTTGAAATTCCGCTGCGTACCCCAGGGGTAACTCTGACCGTATTTTCTTACAACACGTACTTACCAGAGATCAGAAAGACATCAGTCTACACCAGAAAAGCTATGAAGAAGATGTCAGTCAAGCACTCAAACTTGCTAAAAGTGCATTGAAAAAGGCTCAGGCTATTCTTGAAGAAAAAGTCGAAAATGAGCGCAGACATGAGGAGAATTTGGCGTTTACTAAGGAAGAATTGTCTAAGCTAACCACAGATCATCAAGACATGATTCTAAAATACAACAGCCTAAGTACTCTTGCTGAAAATTGCAATGAGTTTTTCTCTCTACACATCAGACCTATGATGCAATCCATGTCTAAGGTGGAAGATAGAAAAAGAAAATCTTCAAGATCAAACAAACCCTCTGCTGATGCGCCATTGATTTTGCCTGGTCCACCTCTGATGAACTAGAATTTGTCAGACTCAATTAATCAAATAAATTTGTTTTTAGTCAAAGGCAATTCACAACTACAACGAAAACCGTAGTGTAGCAGTAAAATAACCTCGAGTGTCGATCTCTAAGGACTATAACTAACTTTATCTAATTTAACTTAAACTATAAAATCAACAGACGACTTAGCACAGATTTTTCTTATCAAGATAATGGAAGTTAGTGATAGTATGATCATTCAAAGCATAGCAGGTTAATAATCATGCATGAAGTACCCGATCGTTTTGCATAGAGATCTAAGATCATGAATTGTCCAATGTGTTCCGTTTTATTCAACACTATGAAGATAGAGGGCTTAGATAGATCAAAGAAATAAAGCAATAACTCAAAGTCTGATCGCATTACCGCCATCATGCATAATTAATAACCCTTCGCTAAGAAATCACATACTATCACCAACGATAGATTTAGCTACTCATAGATGTCATGCAATCAACAGAAATCATAGCAAGATTGAATGAAAACATGTTGAAAGATATAAATATAAATAGAAAAATCTGAGATACAATGTTACCGAAGGTTGTCAATCTCCGAAGAATCGCGATCTCACAAGCTCCAAATTGATAAGAAAAATTGTCTCCTATGCTAATAATTCCCAGAACATGCTCTGGAGAATTCCTACCTAAAACTAATGAGAAAGGTATAAAAAAAGGTCTGAGAAAGTATGAAAAACGTAGAGAAACAACAACTATATATAGGAGTTCGGCAAGCGTGGGGCGAGTCGTCCCACACACCGGCGAACCGCTTGGTGTGGGGCGAACCGCCCCACATCCCGGACGAATCGCCCGGGAGTTCTAGTCGGCGAGAGACGCATTTTTGGATTTCTTTTCCTTTTCGGACTCGGTTTTTGCCTTCTAGTGACCTTTAAGCCTTCAAACTCGACCCCTAGACTTCAAATCCCATCCGGAATCTTCTAGATACTCCAAAAATGTCCTCGGAACACCAATTCTTCGTTCTCTTCAATATAATTGCCTGAAAAACCACGTTTTTCACCTAAAACTTATAAAATGCAAACTAAAGGGAAACGTGACACTATTCTAATAAAATGCACTATAATATAGCTAAATTAACATAGAGGATAGCAAAATAGGTGAAAAAAGACTCGATTGAAGGTGTAAAATACACGTTCATCAAACTCCCCAAGCCGAGCCTTTGCTTGTCCTCAAGCAACTAACCTAGACTCTATTGCAAAAAATAAAAAAAAACAATGGAACACAAAAAATGGAGTCTCATGCCAAATGAAATGAACTAATCTATTGAATCTATCAAAAAACATATGAACAAAAACCATACAAATCATAACATGGATATTGGTTGAAGAATGCCTCGATTGACTCATACACATTCACATATGCACTTATGTTTAACAAGATAGTCTCTCGTAACATTCTCTACCTGGACCTAGTCAGTGACGACGTAATGAAACATGTTAAAATACGAATGGTTGTCCCGTGCCTATGAAACTGAGGACTTACTACTGTTTACCAAGTTAAGACTTTTCCTCAAAGAGGTCGAACCAATACTGGCTCTCATCAAACGAAGGAGGGTTCCCTAAAAAAGATAACACTCCCCTATTCTACCCATCTCTCAAGCAAAGCCTTAAGCTATTCCCCACTTCCTGAATGGCAGGACGAGGGTGGTCTAGAACAGATGACACTCAAACAAATAAAAGACAAAAAATTACAACTCGATTACGAACATTACAAGAATTGAAAAATGAGACAAACACTTTGCTAAACTGCTTTTTGGCTCTTTTTTTTTTGACCCTTCCTTGCTTTTTTTGGGGTCTTTCTTTTTTTCTTTTTTTTTTATTGTTTTTCTTTTCCAGTTTTTTTCTTTTTTCTGGAATGTTTCTTTTTCTTTTTTTTCTTTTTTTAGCCAGCAGTAGCACAACGAAAAAGCAATTAAAATGACACACAAACGACCTCCCCAAACCTCTTCGAAAGAATAGGTTGGAGTACAAACTTTATGAAAAAGGAAAATAAACTCACAACACACACTAAAAATCGAAAAACAAGTCTAATGATAGCGTAACCCCCTCCCCAAACCTATTCGAAAGAATAGGTTGCAAACAAAGGATCACACAATCTCACACTACCTCCTTCCTAGTCATTTAGCAATCTCAAAGCAAGGTGAAGACTTGTTGCCTCTTAGGTACATAATTACTCGAGAAAACAACCATAAGATCCTAACATGCATCATCCTATTATAAAGGCCTTCGTGAACCGCAGTAAAGAAAACACCACTAAGTGATGTCGAGACTACCAAGTTTAACTAAGTTGAAACATAAATGTGACAAGCCAAGCGAGAAAAACCTCAAACATATTCATAGAGATGAAGCATATGATTAATGTCATAATTAGTTAATCTACTCAATAAAAAAGTTCAAAAAATTTGGCAATAAACTCCACATAAAACATGCAAGACTATACTAGGATGAATGTAGTGTATGCAACTAAATACTAAGAAAGCGGTAAACGTGCAAATGCAAATGCAAACAAAATACAAGATACCATACTCAACATCACAAAGCCAAACAATACTTAACATCATGGTTCACATCCCATCCCCCTCATGAAACATAAGCTAGTCCCTAGAAAAAGAGAATGAGTAAATAAAAAGTGATACTAGATGTTACCGAACGGTTTGGCCTCGGTCGGCTGAGAGCGGACATGTGAAAAGACTAATTATCGGGATTACAATCCCGATAATTAGTCTCTCCACATGTCAGACAGGAGATCATTGGACTGCTGCAGGGCCTCCTGTTGCTGACGGATGAGCTGTTGCTGCTCCCACATTATCTCCCTTTCATTCCGGCGATGCTCCTCAATTATTTCCCAATCGCGGTTGCGTTGGGCAATGTGTCCATCGAGGTTATGTTGCAACCCTTGGAAGAAGTGGTCAAGGTTGCAATACTAGCATCGAAGTGGGCCCGAAAATTAGAGAAGTCAAAACCTTGAGACCCATGTGGTACTCGAGGCGGTTCATGTGGTGCTCTACGGACAAAAGGAATATGAGGGATAGGAACTCGGCCATCGTCAGCTTCCATGGCATCCTCATCCTCCTCATCATCATTATCATTATCAGAATCAGTCTGTTGGAAGGAAGCTTCAACATCAGCAGCAGCAGCAGTGGGGTTCTTCATTTGATACCTACTCAGTTGCACATCAATAGTTGAAGGGGAAAGGGAAGCGACCTCGCAATCCCCCTCATCAATATCCTCAACCCCGTGATATTTGCAATATGCTGTGATGAAGCTCGGAAAAATGAAGGGCTTCTTCTTCTTCTCCCAATGACGCTCATATTCTGCATACATGATCTGACCAATGTCTATTCGATGCTTGTCCATCAAGCAGTAGAGGAGCTCAGCATAATTCAGTTGTATCGACGTGTCATTCATTCTAGGGATCAAGTTGAAAATGCAGAATTTCATAAACACCTTAGCCTCGATACTAAGGTCACTCTGATGGATCCGTCCAGGTTGTGCCCCGGTATCTGGATACACATATTCCCTGTTGCAAATCACATCTGTGATGTCACTTCCGATCCCCCTAGTGGCCCTCGAATACACGTAGGAGTGGTTGCTTCCGGTGAACTCCCGTTCCCCAAAATGGATGAATGTAGAAATTGAGGCCGGCGTCCATGGCACAATTAGGCCTCGAACGAGTACCCCCTCCTTCTCTTCAAGATCAGTGTACCCAACATAAAACTCATGGAGGAGGCTCGTATCATACCCCTTGAATCGGTTGGAAGTAAACCAACCCCAATTCCTCCTTGCCAGACGGGAGAGCGTCCTGTAACCTGGCCTGTTAGCAAGTCCATCCGGAATGTCGATGCTTCTATCCGGTATAATTGATCGCCCACCTTGAGCTAGCTCCGCTTCGAGCCTCTGTCGGACGTCGATTGCGGCAAGAGATAATTCGAAAAGCTCGTGGGAAGGTTGGGAGCTTGATGCTACCCCCTTACCCTTCTTGCTCTTAGACGAGCCAGCTTTCTTCTTGTCACGTGGAGGCATGGTTCCTACAAACAGCAATTAGTATCTTGTATGACACAAAACAGACTTATGCATATGCATATGCAAATGCAAGAGTGAAACACACGAGTGATAACAACAACAATCGAACTCCTCAAAACCTCCATGTCTAGTCTAGCTACTTTTAGAACCAACATGCAACATACCAATATAACTTCGACATGCACATATCACATTATGCTCTTGCTAGACAACAAATAGCCTTAAATCATAAGGCTCAATTCATACCATAGTAGCAAAAAATCTAGCATCATAAATCCTCAAACTCATCAATCATGCATTCTACCATCATGTCCATCATTATCACATCAATAAACACAACCATAAACATGGAATGGAAGGAAAAGAAGTAATGCAAAACGAGACATAGACATCTAGTAGGCAAAATCCTCAAACCATCAAACCAAGCATAATTGAACATGCAATTGATAGTGAATAACGTTTCTAATCACACAAACAATCAACTCATACATCATATAAGCTTAATTGAAGCATAAATCAAAAAACCCCCAAATTTGAAAAATTAGGGTTCATATGAAATTACCTCAGATCCTAACTAGGAAGAAATTTGTTCGGATGAAAAGAAAGAGCACATAATGGGCTTCGATTGAAGCTATAGAACACAAAATTTGGTGGAAGATTGAAGGTTTTATGAAAGATTGAAGAAATTTCGATTTTTTGGGAATTTTAGGAGTAAGAGAGTGAAGAAGATGGAGAAATGAGGAAACCCCTTTTTTCTTCATCAGGTTCCGCGGGGCGATTCGCCCCGTGTGTGGGGCGATTCGCCCCGTGTGGGGCGAATCACCCCATATGTGGGGCGAATCGCCCCCCATCTCCAGAGGTGGGGAGACAAAATTTTTCGGAAAACTCAGTTTTTAATCCCCGAAAACCATTCTCCTTACGAAAAACACTCAAAAAAGTTCACTCAAACACAGACATAAGCATAAAACGACACAAAAACGAACAAATTCACATAAGAAAAGAAAATTGTTCAATGTATGAATGCATGCAATGCAATAAAGCGGCAAAAGAGCGATAAAAACTCCGGGTTGCCTCCCGGATAGCGCCATTGTTTATAGTCTTTGACTCGACTTCTTCTTGCTCTAGCTCGTCTTCTTGAGGGTACTAGACTTCCCCTTCATGGATCTTCTCCTCATGCCACGGACCTGTGAATGAGAATGAACATAGACAGCAAGACCAAAGTAGTTAATGGTGTGAGAAGCATTGAAGTGAATATTTGGATCAAATATGGCTCGCAACACATGTCGCTTGCCATCCACCTCAATGGTGCAAGTTCATCGGTAAATATCTATTACGGAGCGTAGTTTAGTCAAGAACGTTCGTCCCAAGAGAACAACATCCCCCATCCCAAGTGTAGACGCCGGCATAACTAATACGTTCTTCACAACGCCTTCGGGTCTCACAAAGGATCCATCCGCCAATTGCACAATAGCATTATGCTCAGATAGTTTTCCAAGGCTACTCTTCTCAAACACATTCATTGGGAGCACATTAGAGTAAGATCCTGTTGGTCCCTTTAAACAACAAGAAAAGACTAGAGGGGGGGTGAATAGTCTTTTCAAACTTTCGTCGTTTAAAACTTTCTCAGCAAGTGCTTATTACTTTTCAGTAATGAGTTTGCTGATACTTAACTTTCTCAGCAAGCGTAAGTTACTTTTCAGTAACTAGGTTTGCTGATACTTAAAATCAGAGAGCGGAAGTCTTTGATACAATAAGTGCTCTTTCAGTAAATGAAGGTTTCAGCAAGTGATGTGAGTGAATGTGTACAAACAGATATGATTTGCTGAAAACTAAGTACAGTAAGTAAATCACACAAACACTTTTATAGTGGTATCTGAGAGTGGCGTAATCTCTCAACTAATCCACTTTGTCCTTTCTAGGACTGAATCCACTAAGATATGATTGAGGTTCCTTACAACTCCTATCTAGAATGATTCAAACAGAAACCAAAGCACACTTGCTTCGTCTCCAACCTAATCTAGAGAACGCAACCTTGTTCTCCACCAAACTTGGTACTTTTAATCAGCAAAACTATGCTCGATTAAGTTCCCCCTGAATATCACGCCTGAAAGGGTGTATTTTCAGTTAGAGAGTTTTGGGGTGAGATAACTTAATTATAACTTATTCAGTCACAACAAGTAATCTAAGAAACAAAACTTTGAATACTTTGTAGTAAACAAGTTTGATTGTTTCTGGTGTCAAGACTTGTTCTTGTTCAAAAGAAAGAAAGAACACTTAACTAATTTCTTAGTCGTGTAAATTCTACTTCTTCACAAGTAGCTTTCTCAAGTTTTAAGTCTTGGAACGGATCAATGGCAGTATAGAGAGTTTGAAGGTATGTGAGTTTAAGCACAAGTGAGAGTTTGATCACGTTGTTGACACACTTCAACTCTTTGCCGGATGACCTCTATTTATAGTGAAAATAAGGAGCCGTTTGAATTTTAAATTCCAAGGCTTTTGATCCTTAAGATGTCACTATCTTGTTTTTGTACTTTCAGCAGCGTCCTTGTTTGTCTTCTAGTCTTCATGTCCTTCGCGTGCAAGCTTTGCATTTAATGCTTATTTGAATAGAATTCAAACAGTAACATTGGGGCGCAAATGTAAGTACTTTCAGCAAGAGGTCACATATGTTCCATCAGCAAGTGGTCAATCTCAGTTTCAGCAAGCACAACCTACTCTGTCTTTCAGATTTTCACTTATGCAATGTTGATGCTGAAGTTTTCACTTTCTGAGCAACATGTGCCTTTGTAGATACCAGTCTTCAGAAATCTTCTAGTCTTCAGATCTTCGAATTCTTCAAGTTTTCAGATCTTCAATATTCTTCAAGATTCTGAGCGGTTTCTAAATGCTTCAATAGTTTGTTTGTAAAAACAAAGTACATCGTCAGCAAATACTTCAATAGGTTATTTTCTTTTCAGAAAACAAGATACATCATAAGCGGTAAAAACCAACCTATCTAGCACCTAATCTAAGTCTTTAGCAAACGTTCCTCTTTTACAATGTCCTTAAAATTCTAAATTCCTATGGACCTTAAGAGTACTAGTTACTGGACTTTCCTTAATTTAGCATGGTTAATTGCTCATCAAAATTACAAGTTTCCTAACAAATTTCCCCCTTTTTGATGTTAGCAATCCATGGCTAAATTAATTGTTACCCTTTTAGAGGTTTCTGATGTTGAATAAATCAGTTGATTAATGCAAGCATACTTGAATAATTAAACAGTAAGCATAAGTAAATTGCATAATCAAAAACCAAAATAAGAGTCAAAAGCTTCATTGCTGATAGTTATCTTTCAGGAGTTTACAAGAAGTAGCAGAGATAACTTTAAAAAGAATCAGCAAACAAAGACTTTAACAAAAACTATTACAGAGAGTTAAGCTCTTCCAGAAGATTTTCTCAAAATCTCTCTTACACTCTTCTCAGCAAGTGCAGTAAATTCAATACAGTCCTTTTCGTAGTTTTCCAGAAGCCTACGGTTTTGTAGTTGAAGAATTCTTGCGTTTTTGCAGGCAGTATGATGATGCTTTTCAGCATTCATTTCCATGTAGTTAGTCACCCACAAATGATGCCCCAATTGCTGGTATGGAGAAGCTGTGTGTCTGAAATGCTTTTAGGATGAATCTTTCTTAGCCGGAGAAGATCTTCTTCTTGATCCTTAGCAGTGAGATAGAAGTACTCATAAGGAATCAATCCAAGTCTCTTCTTTGTTTTCTTTGTTACTGGGTCAGAGTAGTAAGCAATGCCAGGTGGTTTGATCAGATTTGGTTCTTGTCTATAAGTCTTACCAATGGCAATTCTTCTTACTGAGACCTCGAGATTCAACCATCTCCCAGCAATATTTCTTGGGAAGGATTCTTCCCTTTGATTTCTTTGTACCTTGAGTTCAATCCATGTGAACATTTGGTTCAATATGGCTGTAGGAAAGAACTCATTTACCAGCAAATCTTTCAGCTTTAAGTTCCAACAACCATGAATGTTTCTGATCACATTCTGAGTGGTTTCATCATTGCTGGTCTTTGTGTATTCGATGCCGGAGCCAATAGCAATGCTGGCCAGCCTCTTTTCTTCCTGTCTTTGCCTTCTTCTTCTTGATTTAGCATTGTCTTGATCTCTTGCTGAAGAGTCAGACGAGAAATGCTTTGAGTGGCCAGACGGAGTCAAGGCTGTTAAAGCTCTAGCTCTTATGGCTTGAGCTATTGTGTTATTGTCATCATCTTCATCATCTTCATTCATATTTTGATGACTTTCAGTATGGCAAAATCTTGAGTTTCAGCAGCGGTTTTTCTCTTTTTGGTACTTGCTAAATTCAACTCAGATTCTGCTTGCTTTTTGAACTTTGCTCTTTTTCAGCAAGCGGTTCTATGGGCAGTGGCTCATCAACAGCAGGAGGGGTTTGGTTTCTTTTTCTTGTACTTTTCTTTTCCCCCTTAGACATGGATTGCAACATCGGAGTGATGTGCAAAGAATAGAACTCATTGCAATTTTCAGCAAGAGTGCTTAAACTATTATACTTCATGATGATTTGTTGCTGATCAGAAGTCATTTTTGACAACTCTTTTTGAATGCTCATCATGTCTTTTCTCTGTTGCGGCCTTCTCATCCATGAAGTCTGAGCCTTCACGAGAGCGGTCTTTGCTAGCTTGAGGCCTTGACTTACATCTTCTTCATAGCTCTTGTGATAAAGACTGATGTCTTTCTGAGCTATTGTCAAAGTAGTAGTGCGTCTCAGCACTGTAGCCAATATTTTTCCAAAGTTAAATGGGCTCTCAGCAAGCAATGCCTCATCTTCTGCTTTGCAGGCATCATGGACTTTCTTTAGTGCCAAAATTCTAGGAGTAAACTCCTCAACTCTTGGGAATGGCACTAGATGTGGTGTCAAGGAATGAACTTTTATTTCTGAAGCAAACTGATCATCCTTTATCAGCAATTCTCTTCTTAGACCATCGTCTAAATCATTTATGTAATCAGGAGGAGGGATTTGAACAACTTTTGGATCTGTTTTGGATTGTTCATCCTCATTTTCTGATAAGTAGTCGTCATCCTCAGATTCATCAAGTTCAGCAACCTTGGAACCTAAGTCAGCAGCTTCACTTCCTTTTTGTTGAGTGGTTGCTGATGGCAACAATTCAGACTCAACAACTGGAGTTTCACGAGTAGTTAGTTTTAATTGAGTAGTTGCTGAAGGCAACGTTTGAGACTCAATGACTGGAGTTTCTCCAGTAGTTAGTTTTAATTGAGTTTGGGACTCAATTACTGGAGTTTCGCCAGTAGTAAATGGAAGGGAGGGGACTTCCTTTGATCTTACTCCTGAAGATTGACCAATTTCTAGATCCTGCGTATGCCTTGCATGGATCAAGAGACTGTTCTGTAGAGCGCGTTGGTAATCTTCATCCTGTTCATCATCATCACCAAGGTTTTCTTCAGTAACCTTGGCATCAGAAACTGGACTTTTGCCATTTTTCAAGGCAGCCCTTTTCTGGCATATTCTTCTTCAGTATCAGCACCTTGCACAGGTGCTTGATTTTCAGCAGCAGCAGGAGGAGGTTGAGATTCTTGCTGAGGTTGTTGTTGTTCAGCTTGCTGATTTTCTTGTGGAGTATTTTCAGTAACTGTTAATTTCAAACCTCCAGCATCAGGACTTGGACCTTGATTGTCATCATCATCGTCTTTCTTGTCCTTGGAATCTTTCCCTTCATCATCACTTGGATCAAGGTGCTTGTATAAAGCAACACTTGTCACTTCCTCTTCCTCATGGATTTTGTGGGGATCAGCCACCACAGGTACAAATGAACCTTTGAGCATCACAGCTTGTTCAGCTGGAGAGGCACTCTTGAATTTTGCCTTCATATTCTCTCTGATTTGAGAAATCAGATTCGAGCTCATTTGCTGAGAATATGTCATTTCTTCAGGGAGGATGGAGTGAACAAATGTTTCGAGCTTCAGCAGAGAAGATCTCTTTTTCTCGTTTGAAAGATGAAGATGAAGATCAGAGAAGTCCATTCGCCTATATCTTTGCCAGTTGCTGACGGACTTAGCAACTTGTGACAAAGTGGTTCTTTTGAAGTTCAAGTACAGTTCCTCAAAACTTACTTGTTGATCTTCAGTGATGATTACCACTTCAGTGGTCTCCTTTTGAGCCTGAAAAAGAACATTATTTAGATCAGGATTGGTTTAGAAACTTGTTTTAGAGTTCAAAGCTGAAACATGAATTACCTGCTGAGATTCAGGAAGCTCATGTTGTACAATTTCCATTCCTTGAGGAGCTTGAATAGCATCCTCCATTTGTTCATCCTGAAATAAATTTGAGTTAGATACAAGTACTAAGCTGTCAAACTTAGTTTTATTACCAAAAACATTAACTACCTACTGAGCAGGGAGTGTTGGTTCTGGTGCAGAGGCTTCAGCAACCATCTGACTTGCATCTTGAGAAGTTTGTAGAGATAACATAATATTAGCAAAAGAATAAGTTTCAGAATTTGAAGTTTTACTGATGGTTGAATTAACTACCTGCTGAAGAAGGACAGGTTGTGGCTCAGTCCTTTCAGCATTAACAGTTTCTTCAGCTTCTTGGACTGTTTCTTCAGCAGACTTCTTGTCTTGCTCTATTTGAGAAAGCTGTGCGGTTTCAGCAATCTCCCTTGTCTCTGAAATGACAAGTTGAGCAGAAGCATCTTGACCCTTGAGCCTACTGCTTGTCATGAAGACATCAATGGATTTGTTGGATGATTCTTCAATCTCCAACTCCATTTGTTGTCTTATAGCTTCCAATACAAGCGGGACTTTGTCGATTGATGTCTTGGGTGAACTTGGGCCAGTATTCTCAGCATCACGAGATGCGTCGTTGAATAGTGCTTCTTGTGTTTCAGCAACTTCTGGAACTGGAACCATTGCTGTCTCAGCAACTGGTCCTTCAGCAAGCGGGGTTTCAGCAACTTGATGAGTTGCTTGTTCAGCAACCATCTTTTCAGCAGCATCAGCAAGTGCCGCTTTTTGCAGATCAGCAGCAATGTCACTTGCTGGTTCCATAGTTGGATCATCTAAATTATCTACAATGTAGATATCTGGGACTTGGGCAGGAATTTCATTTCCACTGCCCTGTGGTCTGTTCTCAGTAGACGTATCAACGTTGAGTCGATCATTGAAGGCTTCCACAAACACTTCAATGTTGCTGACATAGGCTTCAGTAACCACCTTGTCAACATCTACTGGCAAATGCGTTTCAGCATTTTTCTGGGAATTGTCTGAGAGGTCTTGGACAGCAGGAACTGACTTGCGAGCCAGTGTTTTCTTCCTTGTGTTTCCGGTCCTTTTCCTCTTAGGTACGGGGTTTGCTGATGACTCTGCAGTCTGAGTGTCATCATGAGCTTTCCTCTTTTTCTTTTTAGATTTCTCCAGTTTCCCAGAGGCATCAGTAGTTGCATTTTCAGCAACGGCTGTTGTACACGTACCTTGTTGATTATCTACAGCAGTTTCATTTTTGTTACCACCACCAACAGCAGTTTCATCTCTAAGTTGCTGAGTGGTAACATCTGCAGCTGTTGTATACCTTTCTTGCTGGCTTGTGCTGACAACATTTGCAGCTGTTGTCTTCTTTGATTTTTTGAGTTTCTTGCCAGCAGTCTTAGGTACATTCTTCTTGTAGAATGATCTTCCCACATTGCATACAGACTTCTTGATTGGCAATGGGTTTCTCAGCTGAATCCTGAAATGTTCAAGGATGTAGCATATCTTTATTCCATACATAACTGGAAAGGAAGGTGAGACCTTGTTGTCTTCTACCTTTACCTTGAACTTAGTAACACAATCAACAAGTCTGTTGAAAATGTACTTAGCCCAGTTAAGTTCCGTTTTATTTTCATGGACATGCATCAGCAGCGGCCATCTTCTCAGGCCTACTTGGTCAATTCCTCTAACTTGGGAGTCAAGAACTTTTATTAGTAGCAGAGCTACTAGACCAAGTGAATGGCAGAGATGCTTTCTCTTAACGTGCTTTGTCCAAGTCACGGGAGCAATTTCACCTTTCTTCATTTTCTCATTTCTGACGTCACTGTAGAAAGCTTCAATTTCTTCGTCAGTGGCAGTGACGTCATCTTCAGTTCCAGTGGTTGGAATCTGAAAAATTTCCGCTAAATCAGTCCATTTCAGGACGATTTGCATGTTCTGAACTGTAGTAAAGATCACTTTTTCAGTGACTCCTTTACTATCAGTAAGGGACTAGATTTGTGCATTATTGTAGAATTCCATAGTATCTATCATGCTCACTTGCTTAGTGCGAGCAGATATAAAGTTCATGAGGCCATGCTACTTGATAAACTCAAGCGCCTCTTCATTCTCGTCATCGAGTTCTTGTTCATAGAAGTACCTAATGTACTTCTCCTTAGCAAAACCTCCCCATTGCATCAACATCTCACACTTTGCAGTGTCAAGATATGACGGAGGCATAGGTTTTTCCGATATTCTATCGTTTTTCAACACAACTTTCGTTGTGTTTGTTGTCGGAGTAGTCACCGGAGCAGTGCGTATCTCAGTACTGTCAACCTTAGATGACTTTGAGGACTTAGAAGACTGTCTCTTGGGTGCCATTTCTTTTATAGAGAAGAAAAATGTGTACGAAAAGAGATAATTTGCTTTTTGACCGGAGGTATAGTAGATTCAGGCTAAAATTTGCAGAGAAAGGAAATGTGAGTTAAAGAATTTTGTCATTTCTCTAACTCCTTCTTTATATAGTGACTCTGGTGTGTGAGAAACTCAATCGATTTGAGCTCTCAGCAAGGGTAAAACAGAGAAACACCGGCGTTAGTGGAGCCTTTGCATTAAATGCATAGTGGCCCACTAACTTGAAACCATCAGAGCACTCTCTCTCTTTGTTTTATTAACCGTTAGATTAGTAACTCCTTTTAACCAATGGCCACGATTGAATTTCATGTCATGATTATTACGAGTTTATCTGTGCCCGATTAACGTCACAAATTGATTTTACCGAGTTTTAAGGGATTAGATTGCTTGCTGAAATAGACAAGAATCTTTTCAGCGAGTTTGCATAAATAGCCTAGATACTTTCTGAAAACTAAGTACAGTAAGTAAATCACACAAACACTTTTATAGTGGTATCTGAGAGTGGCGTAATCTCTCAACTAATCCACTTTGTCCTTTCTAGGACTGAATCCACTAAGATATGATTGAGGTTCCTTACAACTCCTATCTAGAGTGATTCAAACAGAAACCAAAGCACACTTGCTTCGTCTCCAACCTAATCTAGAGAACGCAACCTTGTTCTCCACCAAACTTGGTACTTTTAATCAGCAAAACTATGCTCGATTAAGTTCCCCCTGAATCTCACGCCTGAAAGGGTGTATTTTCAGTTAGAGAGTTTTGGGGTGAGATAACTTAATTATAACTTATTCAGTTACAACAAGTAATCTAAGAAACAAAACTTTGAATACTTTGCAGTAAACAAGTTTGATTGTTTCTGGTGTCAAGACTTGTTCTTGTTCAAAAGAAAGAAAGAACACTTAACTAATTTCTTAGTCGTGTAAATTCTACTTCTTCACAAGTAGCTTTCTCAAGCTTTAAGTCTTGGAACGGATCAATGGCAGTATAGAGAGTTTGAAGGTATGTGAGTTTAAGCACAAGTGAGAGTTTGATCACGTTGTTGACACACTTCAACTCTTTGCCGGATGACCTCTATTTATAGTGAAAATAAGGAGCCGTTTGAATTTTAAATTCCAAGGCTTTTGATCCTTAAGATGTCACTATCTTGCTTTTGTACTTTCAGCAGCGTCCTTGTTTGTCTTCTAGTCTTCATGTCCTTCGCGTGCAAGCTTTGCATTTAATGCTTATTTGAATAGAATTCAAACAGTAACATTGGAGTGCAAATGTAAGTACTTTCAGCAAGAGGTCACATATGTTCCATCAGCAAGTGGTCAATCTCAGTTTCAGCAAGCACAACCTACTCTGTCTTTCAGATTTTCACTTATGCAATGCTGTTGCAGAAGTTTCCACTTTCTGAGCAACATGTGCCTTTGTAGAAACCAGTCTTCAGAAATCTTCTAGTCTTCAGATCTTCGAATTCTTCAAGTCTTCAGATCTTCAATATTCTTCAAGATTCTGAGCGGTTTCTAAATGCTTCAATAGTTTGTTTGTAAAAACAAAGTACATCGTCAGCAAATGCTTCAATAGGTTATTTTCTTTTCAGAAAACAAGATACATCATAAGCGGTAAAAACCAACCTATCTAACACCTAATCCAAGTCTTCAGCAAACGTTCCTCTTTTACAATGTCCTTAAAATTCTAAATTTCTATGGACCTTAAGAGTACTAGTTACTGGACTTTCCTTAATTTAGCATGATTAATTGCTCATCAAAATTACAAGTTTCCTAACAAATTTCCCCCTTTTTGATGTTATCAATCCATGGCTAAATTAATTGTTACCCTTTCAGAGGTTTCTGATGTTGAATAAATCAGTTGATTAATGCAAGCATACTTGAATAATTAAACAGTAAGCATAAGTAAATTGCATAATCAAAAACCAATAAGAGTCAAAAGCTTCATTGCTGATAGTTATCTTTCAGAAGTTTACAAGAAGTAACAGAGATAACTTTAAACAGAATCAGCAATATAACCTCCTCCCCAAACCTGAACGTCGTCGCTCGTCCCGAACGTCAATAGTGGATCCAAGGTGAGAGCTAATGCTTGTATAAGTGACCTATAATACTCAATCAAACTCGTGAGAAAACAAAACTCCGGGTTGCCTCCCGGATAGCGCCATTGTTTAAAGTCTTTGACTCGACTCCTGTCTGCGCCTAGCTCTTCTTTCTGCGGGTACTAGACTTCCCCATCATTGGTTTCCTCTTCATGCCACGAACCTGTGAATAAGAAAGAACATAGGTTGCAAGACCACAGTAGTGAGTAGTGTAAGAAATATCAGGCGGATCAGGTGGATCAGATATGGCTTGCAACACGTGTTGCTTGCCATCCACTTTAATAGTGCAAGGTCTTTGGTAGATGTCCATCACGGAGCGTAGCTTAGTCAAGAACGTTCGCCCCAAGAGAATGACATCCCCCGTCCCAGGTGCAAACGCCGGCATAACTACAAAATTGGTGTATACAGAAGCTTCACCAATCTTGACCAACACATTTTTCACAACGCCTTCGGGTCTCATAAAGGATCCATCCGCCAGTTGCACAATAGCCCTATGCTCAGATAGTTTTCCAAGGCTACTCTTTTCAAACACATTCAAAGGGAGTATGTTAGAGTAGGATCCCGTGTCTAGTGTGGCACGGACATCTTCAAGCTTACCAATCCCGACCTTAACATCGAAACTTTTAGGGAGTGGTTCGGGATCCTCTTGCTCCTCATCACTTTCGTCAGAACCAAGGTCCTTCTCTTCTTCCTTGGCCTGTAGAAGTTCTTCCTTCTTGCAACACTCGCACTTAGCAACCTTCTTGATGGTGATTTCATCAGGTAGATCACCAGCCAATGTAATGGAATTCGACTTCTCAGTGTTGCTAGTTGTTCTAGTGGCGCTCTTGAGGACTTGCTTCAATTCGTTGGTAAAGCACTCGAATTGATCCCCATTCCCCCTATACATAGGGGCTTCTTGAGTCGGTGGAGCTTTAGGTCCACGTCTCCTAACCATTGCTCTTGGGTCCTTGAACTGCGAACCCTTAGCAAGCCTTTCGAAACTGCCTAGACGGCTTCTGCGGTTTCCTCCCAAATATTGCCTCGGCATTGGAAATCCACCACTTGTTGGTTCTCGAAGGTTAGTCCATTGTAGAAGTGTTGGACTAGGTCAGAAAGTTCAAAACCATGGTGAGGGCACTTGTTCGTGAGATCTTGGAATCTCTCAAACGCGGTGTAGATGGTCTCATCATAGTCCTGCTTGAATCCAGTGATTTGCGCCTTAAGCACGGTAGTCAAGGTGTGAGGGAAGTATTTTTCCATGAAAGCTGAAAAAACCTTCTCCCAAGTGTCCAGCGAGCCTGCTGGTAGAGAACTCAACCATGACTTGGCTCTGTCGCCAAGTCCCATAGCAAAAACCTTCACCCTCAACTCATCCGTTGTTATTTCAGCTCCGGGTCGTGGGAGTTGGTTGACGAAATCATCGATATCGTGCAAGTATCCCATCACATCTTCCCTTGATAAGCCATAGAACCTCGGAAGTTGTTGGAACGCGTGGTTCTTGATTTCCAGATCTCGAGTTGCAGACGAAAGAACAATCGCCGGTCCCCTCATACGATCCTTGGTGGGTTGAACCCATGCTTTCAGTGGTCTAGCTTCTGCCATTCCGTCGATTTCCTTGAAAAGACTGTGTAGAGATTCAGAGAAATCGGTATCCGCTATTTCCTCTAGTGCACGCCTTTGAAGTAGTCGCCTTCTTTGGTGGTAGACTCTGTCGATCTCAGCAATTGAATCAGCAAGCGGTGTTCCCCTAGATCATGTATGTGGCATACACTATTTGTAACAGACTAGGAAAGCAGTATCAGAGAGAGATTAAAAAGGAAAACTAAGACTAATAGAATTAGGAATTGAATGCTGAAAATATAAACAAATTAAACAGAAAAAAGGAGTATAGTCCCCGGCAACGACGCCAATTTGATGAACGCGCGGATGTCGTGCTCCGAGCAAATCAAATAAATTTGTTAATTAGCCAAAGGCAATTTACAACTACAACGAAAACCATAGTGTAGCAGTAGAATGACCTCAAGTGTCGTTCTCTAAGGACTATAACTAGCTTTATCAAATCTAATTTAGAATATAAAAACAGCAGACGGTATAGCAAAGGTTTTTCTAACAGATAATGGAGATTGGTGATAGTATGATCCTTCAAAGCATAACGGGTCAATAATCATGCGTAAATTCCTCGGTCTTAAATGGAGATCTTTGATCAATCGAATGTCCTGTTGTAATTACTAAGCACTACGAAGATAAAGATACTGACAAGTCAATCACTATTGTCCTATTGTGTTCCGTAATTATTCAACACTACGAAGATATAGATATGCATAGGTCGACGAGGGTCCAATTGTGCATAATAATTAATCAACATACGAGGATTTAGGCTGAGCCTGACCAACGAAATAAAGCAATAACACGGAGTATAATGCGCGATATAGCCATTACCATGATTATCTATCCTTCGCTAAGAATTCACATACTACCACCAACGATAAGTTTAGCTACTCATAGTTGTCATGCAATCAACAGAAATCATAGAAGAAAACATGTTGAAAGATATATATAAAAATAAGTAGAATAAACCGTAAGATACAACGTTACCGAAGGTTGTCAGTCTCCGAAGACTCGCGATCTTACAAGCTCCAAACTACTATGAAAAAGTATCTCCTAAGCTACGAACCCCCAGAACAGGCTCTGGGAAGTTCCTACCTAAAACTACAGAGAATAGGTCTGGAAAAGTATGAATTTTGGAGAAAAACTGAGCAACTATATATAGGCTTCGAAATAGTGTGGGGCGATTCGCCCCACACACCGGGCGATTCACCCCACGTCCCGGGCGGTTCGCCCGGGAGTAAATTTCGCGGAATTCCGCGTTTTCGACGCATTTTTGGATTTCTTCCCCTTTTCGGACTCGGTTTCTGACTTCTAGTGGCCTTCTAACCTCCAGATTCGACCCCTAGACTCCAAATCCTATCCGGAAACCTTCAGATACTCCAAATAGGCTTCTGGAACACCAATTCCTTGTCAACTTCAATATAATTGCCCGGAAATCCTCGTTTTTCAACCAAAACCTGTAAAATAAAGTCTAAAGGGAAACGTGACACTATTCTAATAAAATGCACTAAAATATAGCTAAATTAACATAGAGGATAGCTAAAATAGGTGAAAAAGACTCAGATGAAAGTGTAAAATACACATTCATCACCGGTCCCCTCATACGATCCTTGGTGGGTTGTACCCATGCTTTCAGTGGTCTAGCTTCTGCCATTAAGACGATTTCCTTAAAAAGACTGCGTAGAGATTCAGAGAAATCGGTATCCTCTATTTCCTCTATTTCGCATCGTCGAAGTAGTCGCCTTCTTTGGTGGTAGACTCTGTCAATTTCAACGATTGGTTCAGCAAACGGTGTTCTCCTAGATCGTGTACTTCGCATACACTATATGTAACAAGCTAAGAAATGAGTATCAGAGAGATCAAATAGAAAAAATAAAAACTACTAAAACTAGGAATTGAATGCTGAAAATATATAAAAGCTAAACAGAAAAAAGGAGTATAGTCCCCGGCAACGGCGCCAATTTGATGAACTGGAATTTGTCAAATTCAATTAATCAAATAAATTTGTTTTTAGCCAAAGGCAATTCACAACTACAACGAAAACCGTAGTGTAGCAGTAAAATAACCTCGAGTGTCGATCTCTAAGGACTATAGCTAGCTTTATCTAATTTAACTTAAACTATAAAATCAACAGACGACTTAGCACAGATTTTTCTTATCAAGATAATGGAAGTTAGTGATAGTATGATCATTCAAAGCATAGCAGGTTAATAATCATGCATGAAGTACCCGATCATTTTGCATAGAGATCTAAGATCATGAATTGTCCAATGTGTTCCGTTTTATTCAACACTACGAAGATAGAGGGCTTAGATAGATCAAAGAAATAAAGCAATAACTCAAAGTCCGATTCGCATTACCGCCATCTTGCATAATTAATAACCCTTCGCTAAGAAATCACATACTATCACCAACGATAGATTTAGCTACTCATAGATGTCATGCAATCAACAGAAATCATAGCAAGATTGAATGAAAACATGTTGAAAGATATAAATATAAATATAAAAGTCTGAGATACAATGTTATCGAAGGTTGTCAATCTCCGAAGAATCGCGATCTCACAAGCTCCAAATTGATAAGAAAAATTGTCTCCTATGCTATGAATTCCCAGAACAGGCTCTGGAGAATTCCTACCTAAAACTAATGAGAAAGGTATGAAAAAAAGGTCTGAGAAAGTATGAAAAAACGTAGAGAAACAACAACTATATATAGGAGTTCGGCAAGCGTGGGGCGAGTCGCCCCACACATCGGGCGAACCGCCTGGTGTAGGGCGAATCGCCCGGGAGTTCCAGTCGGCGAGAGACGCGTTTTTGGATTTCTTTTCCTTTTCGAACTCGGTTTTTGCCTTCTAGTAAACTTTAAGCCTTCAAACTCGACTCCTAGACTTCAAATCCCATCCGGAATCTTCTGGATACTCCAAAAGTGTCATCGGAACACCAATTCTTCGTTCTCTTCAATATAATTGCCCGGAAAACCACGTTTTTCACCTAAAACCTGTAAAATGCAAACTAAACGGAAACGTGACACTATTCTAATAAAATGCACTATAATATAGCTAAATTAACATAGAGGATAGCAAAATAGGTGAAAAAAGACTCGATTGAAGGTGTAAAATACACGTTCATCAAACCTCCCAGAGAACCTCTTGCTGAAACAGAGCAAAGTTCTAAGAAAAGAGCTGAAACAGATTCTGAGAGAAGTTCAGCAAATCAAAAAAGGATAAGAACTGCTGCTGAAACTCAAGAATACTGTCACACTGAAAGTCATCAAGATCTGAATGAAGATGATGATAATGATGATGACCAAACAATAGCTCAAGCTATAAGAGCTAAGCCTATTTCTGCCTCAACTCCATCTGGCCAATCTAAACACTTCTCTTCTGACTCTAGATCTTCAGCAAAAGATCAAGAAAATGCTAAGTCAAGAAGAAGAAGGCAAAGACAGGAAGAAAGAAGGCTATCCAGCATTGCAATTGGCACTAGCATTGAATATACAAAGACCAACAATGAGGAAACAACTCAGAATGTGATCAGAAACCTACATGGTTGCTGGATCATAAAGCTGGAAGATCTTTTGGCCAATGATTTCTTTCCAATTGTTGTACTTAAAAAAATGTACACTTGGATTGAATTAAAAGTGGAAAGAAAAGAAAGGGATCCACCTCCCTACCCAAGAAACATTGCTATAAAATGGTTGAATTTAGAGATCTTGGTAAGAAGAACTGCAATCAGCAAGAAAATGAAGCAAGAACCTGATTTAATCAAGCCGATTGATGTTGCTTACTACAGTGATCCTATAACCAAGAAGTCCAAGAAGAAATATGGCTTGATTCCTTAGGAGTATTTTTATCTCACTGCTAAGGATCAAGAAGAAGATCTTCTCTGGTTAAGGAAATTCATGCCAACAAGCGCATTTCAGATACTCAACTTCTCCATGCTAGAAATTGGGGCATGCACTTGTGGGTACTTCACTACAAAGAAATGAATGGTGAAAACCATCATTATACTGTCTGCAAGAATGCAAGGATTATTCAACTTGATGTCCGTAAGCTACTTGAAGATTACGAGAAGGACTTTGTTGAATTCTCTGCTCTTGCTGAGAAGAGTGTAAGGGAGATTCTTAGACAATCTTCTGCTGGAATAGCTTAAGTCCCTTGTAAAAGCTTTGTTTGTTTTGTTTGCTGGTTATTTTAGTTATCTCTGAACTTTCTTGTAAACTTACTGAAAGATAACTATCAGCAATAAACTTTTGATTCTTATTGGTTTTTGATTATGCAAACTACTTATGCTTACTGTTTTATTATTCAAGTATACTTGTATTAATCAACTGATTTATTCAACATCAGAAACCTCTAAAAGGGTAACGATTAATTTAGCCATGGTTTGCTAACATCAAAAAGGGGGAAATTTGTTAGGAAACTTGTAAATTTGATGAGCAATTAACCATGCTAAATTAAGAAAAGTCCAGTAACTAGTACTCTTAAGGTCCATAGGAATTTAGAATTTTAAGGACATTGTAAAAGAGGAACGTTTGCTGAAGACTTAGTGTAGGTACTAGTTAGGTGCTTTAGTTTGATGATAATGTACTTTGTTTTTACAAATGAACTATTGAAAAACTAGAACCGCTCAGAAACTTGAAGATTCGAATACTGAAGACTTAAGAAGAATTCTGAGAAAGGTATCTACAAAGGCACATGTTGCTCAGAAAGTGAGATTTTCAGCAACAGCTCGCATAAGTGAAAATCTATATGACAGAGTAGGTTATGCGCTGAAACTGAGACTGGCCACTTGCTGAAATACATATGTGACCTCCTTGCTGAAAGTACTTGCATTTTGGCTCCAACGTTCACATTTGAATTCGATTCAAATGAACATTAAATGCAAAGAAGGCACGCGAAGAACATGAAGACTAGAAGACAAATGAAGGACGCTGCTGAAAGTACAAAAGCAAGATAGTGACATCTTAACGAACAAAGCCTTAGAATTTGAAATTCAAACGGCTCCCTTGATTCACTATAAATAGAGGTCATCCGGCAAAGAGTTGGAAGTGTGTCAACAACGTGATCAAACTCTCACTTGTGCTTAAACACTCAATCTTCCATACTCTTTACTGCCTATTGATCCGTTCCAAGACTTAAACTTGAAACAAAAGATACTTGTGAAGAAGTAGAATATTCATGGCTAAGAAATTACCTTAGTGTTCTTTCTTTTAAACAAGAACAAGTCTTGACACCAGAAACAACTTAACTTGTTTACTGAAAAGTATTACAAGTTGTGTTTATTTAGATAACTTGTTATAGCTGAAAAAGTTATACTCAAGTCATCTCATCCCAAACCTCTCTAACTAATAAACACCCTTTTTCAGGCGTGAATTTTAGGGGGAATTAATCAAGCATTATGTTGCTGATTATAAGTCACAAGTTTGGTGGAGAACAAGGTTACAGTTCTCTAGTTAGGTTGGAAACGAAGCAAGTGTGCTTTGGTTTCTGAAGAATCGGTTTAGACAGGATTTGTAAGGAACCTCAATCTTATCTTAGTGGATTCAGTCCTAGAAAGGAAAAAGTGGATTAGTTGAGAGTTTACGCCGCTCTCAGATACCACTATAAACGTGTTTGTGTGATTTACTTTACCGCATTTAGTTTTCAGCAAGCTTTACTTATTGTACACTGTCACTCAGCTCACTTGCTGAAACTAGCACTCTCTGAAAAGCACTTATTGTAAAATGACTTCCGCACTCTGTTTTTAAAGTACCAGTAAAACTCGTTACTGAAAAGTAACTAGTACTTGCTGAGAAAGTTAAGTATCAGCAAATTCATTACTGAAAAGTAATAAGTACTTGCTGAGAAAGTTTTTAAACAACGAAAGTTTGAAAAGACTATTCACCCCCCCCCTCTCTAGTCTTTTCTTGTTGTTTAAAGGGACCAACAGGATCTAGGTACTAGGTTCAGTGCTGAAGGTTAAAGAACCTCCAGCTCTGATACCACTTGTTGGTCCCTTTAAACAACAAGAAAAGACTAGAGAGAGGAGGGGGGGTGAATAGTCTTTTCAAACTTTCGTCGTTTAAAAGCTTTCTCGGCAAATGCTTATTACTTTTCAGTAATGAGTTTGTTGGTACTTAACTTTCTCAGCAAGTACTAGTTACTTTTCAGTAACGAGTTTACTGGTACTTTAAAAACAGAACACGGAAGTCTTTATACAATAAGTGCTTTTCAGAAAGTGCTAGTTTCAGCAAGTGAGCAGAGTGGCAGTGTACAATAAGTAAAGCTTGCTGAAAACTAAATTCGGTAAAATAAATCACACAAACACTTTTATAGTGGTATCTGTGTAACGGTACGGTAATTTTAAAATAATTTTTTATCGGAAAATCAAACGGTCTTTTTTTTAAAAACGGTAAGTAAAGATTTTGACTCTCAAACGAGCTTACAATTCAAGAGAAATAAATGCGGAAGCTAAAAGATAATGAAGTTCAATGGAAAATAACAAGTGAAGACCAAGTTTCTTCTTATTTGGAATCAACCCCAAACCAAAAATCCTCCACACTCTCGAGTCACCAGACGCCTACTAGAGCTCATCGGTAGTCGAACCTACAAGGAAATATTTTAAAAAGAGTGGTGAGATAAAGGATCTCAGTGGTGCTCATGCGATGTTGATTTCATGCAATTTTGTAGAAGATCTTTCAGTTTAAAGACAGACAAATTACAGGCAGTAAATTCAGATAACAATCAGTTCAGTAAACAAGCAAATCAATCGGTTGAGATGTCAGAAAACAGTAAGTCAGTTGTTTTGAAAACAGTACAATAACAGTTGGTGCAGCCCGCCTTATTGCTCCTACTCCCAATAGCCCTTATCACCCCGTCTAGAAGGAATTCAATTCTAGCCAGTACAGTGTCCTGCGTACGTTCAGGAAAAGTCCTACGACCCAAATAGACCTCAGCTTCTTCTGCCTCGCGTCATAAGCAATTAGACTAGGTGACTCATAAATAAACCTGATAGTCAACACTACCCAAGCCTACCTACTTATCAACCTAATCGACCGGTCAACAGTTAACATTTAAACAATGCTCGAAAACCGAGAAAGGTATTAGAAAACAATGCTCAGTTAAGAAGGCATTAGTCAGTAGAAGAGTCAGTAAGACAGCAACAATATCATATAATAGTACAGTGCAATAATCAATGCAGGAAGTTCGGTGAATTAAGACAATCATGCATAGCATTTCAAACGTGCGATTAAACTTATGAAAGTAACATGCGTGTAGGCATACATATGAAATAGGAACAAACAATAAGTACAGTAATATAGTAGGCAATTAACACATAACTTCCTTGTAGTTTTAGAAAACAGACAGTAACACTCACCTTGATAGCTCCAAAACAAACTCACGAACAAGTTCAACTAGAAAGATCCTGATAAAAAGAAGTTTCTATGAGCACAAAACTAACAGTAAGCTACTTAGAAATACCCTCCCGAGTGTCTTAAATCTAATTGTGATTGACTCAAAGCTCACTAAATGTAACAAGGCATAAACAACCGACTGGACAAGCATGGAGGAGTAACTAGCGTGCAACAGCAAGTCATTATATAATATCTAATCACTTAATCATATGAGCAGACATAGTCACATACACAATTTCCCTAAACAGACAGCAAGTCTAATTGTTCTTTAACATACACGGAACTATGTAGCTTTCTAGTACTAACATAAATTATCATGCATGGCCATTGAACCTTGAGCATCGAAACCAAGATAATTTCCTCGGCCAAGATATATACACATATATACAGGTTACCAATAATACTACCAATTTATACATGCTGGTTAGGAGTAATTATTGACATCTTACGAAATAATCTATTGGGATCAATATTTGGCATACATACAGGACGTATTAATTAATAACTTTAAGTATTTAGAGTGATTTAACTTTCAGAATAAGGTCGTAATTAAGTAATTAACCAAGTAACGCCAATGATTGTGAGAGTAAAACATGGATCGATGAGTGTAAGTATAAATTAAAGGGGCACAGATTGTTCGTGTGAAACAACTTAATTAGTCTAATTAATTACTGAACTCCAAAGGACAGAAAATATAAACAAATCTTGGGACCGGTAAATAATAGAACAAACAAATTGGGCAAGGCATAACAAGTTTTACCGTGCAACTAATTAATTAAACACAAATATTACTACTATATGCGTCAGATTAATTTCATAAAGAGCCATGCAAGTCCGGGAAGCAAACAGATAACAGTGCTCGCGCCAAGATCAAAGGTCAATCTATCATGTGTCTATAATGAACAACAATTAATCAATTCGCCAACCGACTCATTCGTTTAATACATCAAACCAAGGTTAACCGACTAATTATTTAAGCAAATAAACAAGATCATGGCCATAAGACAGTAACATATCCATCATGTGCTAGATAGTGACCCACAACCCAACCGAAGAAACGAAACGGCAGAAAAAAGATTTACCTAGCTAGCTAAAGATGATGAAGCGGCAGTGTAACAAAAGAGAGAGTAACGTAAACTGACTAAGTACAACTAGGTCAGCTATTTATACTTAGGTTAATACTTAGGTTAATGGACTAAAGCTTAGATTTAGCTGTCGAACATCAATTTTGATAATTTTGATAATGATCAAAGTGAGCCTATCAGCTCCCACGTTACCAAAAAGTTGGACCAACACAATAATATTACTCTTAAGCAACCTGTCCAAAGCTTTCGAGCCCAAGAAGACTAAGTTAATTAGTGGACTAATGACTTGCCTAATTCACTAGATGGACTGAAACAGGAGTACCAACATGGAGTACTAATTAACAAGTAGGCCACACAAATTTAAACATCACATATTTAATTAACAAATAATAAAATAAATAGGGGATATTACACTCCACCACCCTTAAAAGAAGTTTAGTCCTCGAAACTTATCTATCGTGGAATTAAAGAACGTAGAAGTAACATACCTTTAAATAGAACAAGTAAACAACATGCATGTAACTTAAGGCAACATAATCAATCGGATAGTCTCAATAAAAAAGCGAACCATGTCCACAGTAGTATCATGCAAAATGAGAAAGTACGAGAATTCCAACTAAACAAACAAATAAGTCATTCGAAAACTTTAAGGCAAGTATGGAGTAAGGTAGTCAATAACTTAGTCAAAGGTCAAACAGTAACAACGGTAGGGCAGTCTCGGAAAACAAAACATTAGAGCAGTTCAGAGTTAGTACGGAGAATCAGACAGTAAAACAAAGACAGGACAATGACCACTAAGCCTATTCGGCGACTCGGACCCTCACACACACACCCCAAAGGCCAGAAGATCCTATCCTAGCAAGCTTGAGTTTAAACTCAAGCTCTGATACCATCTGTAATGGTACGGTAATTTTAAAATAATTTTTAATCGGAAAATCAAATGGTCTTTTTTTTAAAAACGGTACGTAAAGATTTTGGCTCTCAAACGAGCTTACAATTCAAGAGAAATAAATGCGGAAGCTAAAAGATAATGAAGTTCAATGGAAAATAACAAGTGAAGACCAAGTTTCTTCTTATTTGGAAACAACCCCAAACCAAAAATCCCCCACACTCTCGAGTGGCCAGACGCCTACTAGAGCTCATCGGTAGTCGAACCTACAAGGAAGTATTTTGAAAAGAGTGGTGAGATAAAGGATCTCAGTGGTGCTCATGCGATGTTGATTTCATGCAATTTTGTAGAAGATCTTTCAGTTTAAAGACAGGCAAATTACAAACAGTAAATTCAGATAACAATCAGTTCAGTAAACAAGCAAATCAATCGGTTGAGATGTCAGAAAACAGTAAGTCAGCTGTTTTGAAAACAGTACAGTAACAGTTGGTGCAACCCGCCTTATTACTCCTACTCCCAATAGCCCTTATCACCCCGTCTAGAAGGAATTCAATTCTAGCCAGTACAGTGTCCTGCGTAAGTTCAGGAAAAGTCCTACGACCCAAATAGACCTCAGCTTCTTCTGCCTCGCGTCTTAAGGGATTAAACTAGGTGACTCATAAATAAACCTGATAATCAACAGTACCCAAGCCTACCTACTTATCAACCTAATCGACCGGTCAACAGTTAAAATTAAAACAATGCTCGGAAACCCAGAAAGGTATTAGAAAACAATGGTCAGTTAAGAAGGCAGTAGTCAGTAGAAGAGTCAGTAAGACAGCAACAATATCATATAATAGTACAGTGCAATAATCAATGCAGGAAGTTCGGTGAATTAAGACAATCATGCATAGCATTTCAAACGTGCGATTAAACTTATGAAAGTAACATGCGTGTAGGCATACATATGAAATAGGAACAAACAATAAGTACAGTATTATAGTAGGCAATTAACACATAACTTCCTTGTAGTTTTATAAAATAGACAGTAACACTCACCTTGATAGCTCCAAAACAAACTCACAAACCAGAAAGATCCTGATAAAAAGTAGTTTCTATGAGCACAAAACTAACAGTAAGCTACTTAGAAATACCCTCCCGAGTGTCTTAAATCAAATTGTGATTGACTCAAAGCTCGCTAAATGTGACAAGGCATAAACAACTTACTGGACAAGCATGGAGGAGTAACTAGCGTGCAACAGCAAGTCATTATATAATATCTAATCACTTAATCATATGAGCAGACATAGTCACATACACAATTTCCCTAAACAGACAGCAAGTCTAATTGTTCTTTAACATACACGGAACTATGTAGCTTTCTAGTACTAACATAAATTATCATGCATGGCCATTGAACCTTGAGCATCGAAACCAAGATAATTTCCTCGGCCAAGATATATACACATATATACAGGTTACCAATACTACTGCAAATTTATACATGCTGGTTAGGAGTAATTATTGACATCTTACGAAATAATCTACTGGGATCAATATTTGGCATACATACAGGACGTATTAATTAATAACTTTAAGTATTTAGAGTGATTTAACTTTCAGAATAAGGTCGTAATTAAGTAATTAACCAAGTAACGCCAATGATTGTGAGAGTAAAACATGGATCGATGAGTGTAAGTATAAATTAAAGGGGCACAGATTGTTCGTGTGAAACAACTTAATTAGTCTAATTAATTACTGAACTCCAAAGGACAGAAAATATAAACAAATCTTGGGACCGGTAAATAATAGAACAAACAAATTGGGCAAGGCATAACAAGTTTTACCGTGCAACTAATTAATTAAACACAAACATTACTACTATATGCGTCAGATTAATTTCATAAAGAGCCATACAAGTCCGGGAAGCAAACAGATAACAGTGCTCGCGCCAAGATCAAAGGTCAATCTATCATGTGTCTATAATGAACAACAATTAATCAATTCGCCAACCGACTCATTCGTTTAATACATCAAACCAAGGTTAACCGACTAATTATTTAAGCAAATAAACAAGATCATGGCCATAAGACAGTAACATATCCATCATGTGCTAGATAGTGACCCACAACCCAACCGAAGAAACGAAACGGCAGAAAAAAGATTTACCTAGCTAGCTAAAGATGATGAAGCGGCAGTGTAACAAAAGAGAGAGTAACGTAAACTGACTAAGTACAACTAGGTCAGCTATTTATACTTAGGTTAATACTTAGGTTAATGGACTAAAGCTTAGATTTAGCTGTCGAACATCAATTTTGATAATTTTGATAATGATCAAAGTGAGCCTATCAGCTCCCACGTTACCAAAAAGTTGGACCAACACAATAATATTACTCTTAAGCAACCTGTCCAAAACTTTCGAGCCCAAGAAGACTAAGTTAATTAGTGGACTAATGACTTGCCTAATTCACTAGATGGACTGAAACAGGAGTACCAACATGGAGTACTAATTAACAAGTAGGCCACACAAATTTAAACATCACATATTTAATTAACAAATAATAAAATAAATAGGGGATATTACACTCCACCACCCTTAAAAGAAGTTTAGTCCTCGAAACTTATCTATCGTGGAATTAAAGAACGTAGAAGTAACATACCTTTAAATAGAACAAGTAAACAACATGCATGTAACTTAAGGCAACATAATCAATCGGATAGTCTCAATAAAAAAGCGAACCATGTCCACAGTAGTATCATGCAAAATGAGAAAGTACGAGAATTCCAACTAAACAAACAAATAAGTCATTCGAAAACTTTAAGGCAAGTATGGAGTAAGGTAGTCAATAACTTAGTCAAAGGTCAAACAGTAACAACGGTAGGGCAGTCTCGGAAAACAAAACATTAGAGCAGTTCAGAGTTAGTACGGAGAATCAGACAGTAAAACAAAGACAGGACAATGACCACTAAGCCTATTCGGCGACTCGGACCCTCACACACACACCCCAAAGGCCAGAAGATCCTATCCTAGCAAGCTTGAGTTTAAACTCAAGCTCTGATACCATCTGTAATGGTACGGTAATTTTAAAATAATTTTTAATCGGAAAATCAAATGGTCTTTTTTTTAAAAACGGTACGTAAAGATTTTGGCTCTCAAACGAGCTTACAATTCAAGAGAAATAAATGCGGAAGCTAAAAGATAATGAAGTTCAATGGAAAATAACAAGTGAAGACCAAGTTTCTTCTTATTTGGAAACAACCCCAAACCAAAAATCCCCCACACTCTCGAGTGGCCAGACGCCTACTAGAGCTCATCGGTAGTCGAACCTACAAGGAAGTATTTTGAAAAGAGTGGTGAGATAAAGGATCTCAGTGGTGCTCATGCGATGTTGATTTCATGCAATTTTGTAGAAGATCTTTCAGTTTAAAGACAGGCAAATTACAGGCAGTAAATTCAGATAACAATCAGTTCAGTAAACAAGCAAATCAATCGGTTGAGATGTCAGAAAACAGTAAGTCAGCTGTTTTGAAAACAGTACAGTAACAGTTGGTGCAACCCGCCTTATTACTCCTACTCCCAATAGCCCTTATCACCCCGTCTAGAAGGAATTCAATTCTAGCCAGTACAGTGTCCTGCGTACGTTCAGGAAAAGTCCTACGACCCAAATAGACCTCAGCTTCTTCTGCCTCGCGTCTTAAGGGATTAAACTAGGTGACTCATAAATAAACCTGATAGTCAACAGTACCCAAGCCTACCTACTTATCAACCTAATCGACCGGTCAACAGTTAACATTAAAACAATGCTCGGAAACCCAGAAAGGTATTAGAAAACAATGGTCAGTTAAGAAGGCAGTAGTCAGTAGAAGAGTCAGTAAGACAGCAACAATATCATATAATAGTACAGTGCAATAATCAATGCAGGAAGTTCGGTGAATTAAGACAATCATGCATAGCATTTCAAACGTGCGATTAAACTTATGAAAGTATCATGCGTGTAGGCATACATATGAAATAGGAACAAACAATAAGTAAGTACAGTAATATAGTAGGCAATTAACACATAACTTCCTTGTAGTTTTAGAAAATAGACAGTAACACTCACCTTGATAGCTCCAAAACAAACTCACAAACCAGAAAGATCCTGATAAAAAGTAGTTTCTATGAGCACAAAACTAACAGTAAGCTACTTAGAAATACCCTCCCGAGTGTCTTAAATCAAATTGTGATTGACTCAAAGCTCACTAAATGTGACAAGGCATAAACAACTTACTGGACAAGCATGGAGGAGTAACTAGCGTGCAACAGCAAGTCATTATATAATATCTAATCACTTAATCATATGAGCAGACATAGTCACATACACAATTTCCCTAAACAGACAGCAAGTCTAATTGTTCTTTAACATACACGGAACTATGTAGCTTTCTAGTACTAACATAAATTATCATGCATGGCCATTGAACCTTGAGCATCGAAACCAAGATTATTTCCTCGGCCAAGATATATACACATATATACAGGTTACCAATACTACTGCAAATTTATACATGCTGGTTAGGAGTAATTATTGACATCTTACGAAATAATCTACTGGGATCAATATTTGACATACATACAGGACGTATTAATTAATAACTTTAAGTATTTAGAGTGATTTAACTTTCAGAATAAGGTCGTAATTAAGTAATTAACCAAGTAACGCCAATGATTGTGAGAGTAAAACATGGATCGATGAGTGTAAGTATAAATTAAAGGGGCACAGATTGTTCGTGTGAAACAACTTAATTAGTCTAATTAATTACTGAACTCCAAAGGACAGAAAATATAAACAATCTTGGGACCGGTAAATAATAGAACAAACAAATTGGGCAAGGCATAACAAGTTTTACCGTGCAACTAATTAATTAAACACAAACATTACTACTATATGCGTCAGATTAATTTCATAAAGAGCCATGCAAGTCCGGGAAGCAAACAGATAACAGTGCTCGCGCCAAGATCAAAGGTCAATCTATCATGTGTCTATAATGAACAACAATTAATCAATTCGCCAACCGACTCATTCGTTTAATACATCAAACCAAGGTTAACCGACTAATTATTTAAGCAAATAAACAAGATCATGGCCATAAGACAGTAACATATCCATCATGTGCTAGATAGTGACCCACAACCCAACCGAAGAAACGAAACGGCAGAAAAAAGATTTACCTAGCTAGCTAAAGATGATGAAGCGGCAGTGTAACAAAAGAGAGAGTAACGTAAACTGACTAAGTACAACTAGGTCAGCTATTTATACTTAGGTTAATACTTAGGTTAATGGACTAAAGCTTAGATTTAGCTGTCGAACATCAATTTTGATAATGATCAAAGTGAGCCTATCAGCTCCCACGTTACCAAAAAGTTGGACCAACACAATAATATTACTCTTAAGCAACCTGTCCAAAGCTTTCGAGCCCAAGAAGACTAAGTTAATTAGTGGACTAATGACTTGCCTAATTCACTAGATGGACTGAAACAGGAGTACCAACATGGAGTACTAATTAACAAGTAGGCCACACAAATTTAAACATCACATATTTAATTAACAAATAATAAAATAAATAGGGGATATTACAATCTGAGAGTGGCGTAATCTCCCAACTAATCCACTTCGTCCTTTCTAGGACTGAATCCACTAAGATAAGATTGAGGTTCCTTACAACTCCTATCTATAATGATTCTTCAGAAACCAAAACACACTTGTTTCGTTTCCAACCTAACTAGAGAACTGTAACCTTGTTCTCCACCAAACTTGGGACTTATAATCAGCAACACAATGCTTGATTAATTCCCCCTGAATTTCACGCCTGAAAAAGGGTGTTTATAAGTTAGAGAGGTTTGGGATGAGATGACTTTAGTATAACGTTTTCATCTATAACAAGTTATCTAAAGAAACACAACTTCTAATACTTTTCAGTAAGCAAGTTAAGTTGTTTCTGGTGTCAAGACTTGTTCTTGTTTAAAAGAAAGAACACTAAGCTAATTTCTTAGCCGTGAATGTTCTACTTCTTCACAAGTAGCTTTTGTTTCAAGCTTAAGTATTGGAACCGATCAATAGGCAGTAAAGAGTACGGAAGATTGAGTGTTTAAGCACAAGTGAGAGTTTGATCACGTTGTTGACACACTTCAACTCTTTGTCGGATGACCTCTATTTATAGTGAATCAAGGGAGCCGTTTGAATTTCAAATTCTAAGGCTTTGTTCCTTAAGATGTCACTATCTTGCTTTTGTACTTTCAGCAGCGTCCGTCATTTGTCTTCTAGTCTTCATGTTCTTCGCGTGCCTACTTTGCATTTAATGTTCATTTGAATCGAATTCAAATGTGAACGTTGGAGCCAAAATGCAAGTACTTTCAGCAAGGAGGTCACATATGTATTTCAGTAAGTGGTCAGTCTCAGTTTCAACAAGCACAACCTACTTTGTCATATAGATTTTCACTTATGCGAGCTGTTGCTGAAAATCTCACTTTCTGAGCAACATGTGCCTTTGTAGATACCTTTCTCAGAATTCTTCTTAAGTCTTAAGTCTTCGAATCTTCAAGTTTCTGAGCGGTTCTAGTGCTTCAATACTTCATTTGTAAAAACAAAGTACATCATCAGAAAACTAAAGCACCTAACTAGTACCTACACTAAGTCTTCAGCAAACGTTCCTCTTTTACAATATCCTTAAAATTCATATGGACCTTAAGAGTACTAGTTACTGGACTTTCCTTAATTTAGCATGGTTAATTGCTCATCAAAATTACAATTTTCCTAACAGACTCTTTTGTGTTTGTATTTTGATCTAGGATTTGTTTAATATATGTTTGCTTGGGGACATTTATCATTGTCTTTTTATTTATTATTATTTTTAGGGGCTATTACATTTGGTACCCCTGCTATTTTCTGTTATTACGGATTAGTCCACCTATATTTTTTATTACGTAAACTTTCCCTGCTATAAAAATTTAATTACAGATTAGCCCACGACTTTGACTTTCGGCGCTCTAAGCCCTAGAAATGACCTTTTCGCCCCTGCCAAAATTTCTGATTTTGAAATCATCCAAACAACATGAATTTCAAAATCAGTCCTAAAGAATTCCTTCCTTTTTAATCTATCCTCCAAATTTTGTGAAAAATCTCAAACAAGTCCCTGCAACAATGGAGGATTTCCAAAACTCGATAAATCAATCCCAAATCTAATCTAGGGTTCTAAACATCATTTTTCAATCATCCACGAATTAAAATATCAATGAATCCGTTCAAAATGGATTAAGCAATTTTTTTTTTTTTTGTGGATTCGATCATGATCGACCTTGAACATTTGTTGCTCAATTCGATCCGTTCAACATCCTATGTTGTTCCCCTTGTTTCCACAAACAGATTACACCCAATTTCAATTTAGTTTGAGTCAAGAACACAAAGTTTGGAAGAAACCCATGAATGGAGTTTCAAGCTCCATGAACCCTAAATCAAACTTTATCTACGAATCTCTAAACTCAAATTTGATGGATAAAATAGAAAGAGGACGAAAAATGGAGAAAATTGATATATAGAACCCCTAGGGAGATGAAGAAAAGGGAGGGAGCTTAAAGCTCCATTATCCTCCAACAATGGTGGATGAATAGTAACCCGCGGGTTACTATTCATCATCTTCCCCAATTTTTTTACTTTTTTGGATTCGATCATGAAGCATTTGTTGCTCAATTCGATTCATTCAACATCCTATGTTGTGTCCATGTTTTCACGAATCTATTGCACCCAATTTTGTTTTAGGTTGAATGAAGAACACAAAGCTTGGAAGAAACACATCAATGGAGTTTCACGCTCCATGAACCCTAAATCAAACTTCATCAACGAATCTCTAAACTCGAATTTGATGGATCCAATAGAAAGAGGGAGAAAAATGGAGAAGATTGATATATAAAACCCCTTGGAAGATGAAGAAACCTGAAAGAGCTCAAAATCCTCATCAATGGTGGATGAATAGTACCCGCGGGTACTATTCATCATCTTCCTCAAAAATTTTGATAAAAAGAAAAATAAAAGGAGAACGAAGATGATGGTGATGGTTTCGTGATGTAGATTCATGGAGGATGATGGCAGTTGATGATAATGATGATGGAGGCCGTGAAGATAATGATGGTGATGGTTTTGTATGTATGTTGTTGTGAAGATGATGAAGAACAATGGTGAAGATGATGATAAAAATCAGAAAAATAAAAGGGTTAAGGGCAAAAGAAAAAGAAAAAAGAAAAAATGGGAAACAAAATGGTTAAGAGCATGTTTGGATGTTATGTTTGGAAGAGAGCGAGGATGCCATAGTCAATGCTTGACGGTGACTTGGGTTTATTTGTAATTTTCCGCGATGGTTGGGTTTGGATGCAAAGTAGCTGTTTAGTGGGGCTACCAAATGTAATTATGTCTTAGTTTTATGTATGAAAGATGTTTTTGTCCAATTTTACTTGTTTTATATTTGGAGTTGGTGACTTATAAAGATATGGGTATGGCCCAAGGCCAAATTTATGAAGTTCCCTACTCCATCTTAATGAAACCCTACGGGATTTGGGTATATATTTGATTTCGGAATTTAGGATAAACTTTCTTTGACATTTTAATTTGTAGAGAGAGATAGAGAGAGATCCAGTTCATTCTTTCTTCATTTCTGTTAGATTATATATGTTTTGATATTTCTTGAGATATCTGATTCTTGAATTATGTTGAACTACTTTCCTTTTCTAGGATTCGATGTAGCCTAGTTATGAACATATTTATTTGAGTATTCAAAGTTAATTTATGGTTTTTATTGGTTATTGAGAACTTCAATATGTTCTTAATGCTTGTAATTACTTGATCACCAACTCCATGATTTTGGGGTTTTAATGTGAGATTTAAGAGATGAAAATTAATTCTGCCTATAGGTTTTACGCAATGGTTCCTAGAGTTCAATGGGTTTTATTATATATATGTGGGTTAGAGGTTCGAGAGATGATAACCGCATGATAGAATATGTTCGTTAATTCTCAAGAGAAATTAGTTAATTTATTAGGGAAGCTTGATTTTCTGCAACCGATTAACAGTGATTAGCTGAAAAAAATACAAGAATGCATATATGATTAACTATGGTGATACTGAAATCCCTAGATACCTTGTGTGTCGGTTTTATCAAAAGCTTATAGTTGTCATTAGTAGTATTGAGTTAATATAATTAAATTTTCAATCATTATTTTCCCACCTAATTTAGATCTTAGTTTAATATACGTTATTATTTGTCAACACATCCGTCATTGGAAGAAAATACTCGGTTTATCATTATATTATTTATTATTGCGATATCGTACATTTGCGATTATATCCACCAAACACCTGCTAATTCCAAATTTTAAGCCACTTCCGCGTCGAGATCAGGTGGTTTGATCTCGATCTTACTCGTATTATTATCGGTTATCATTGTGAGTCCAAAAAACAGTTCACCCTAAAACTCGAACTGATGTGGAATAATCTTTTATATTAAATCTACCAAAAATTCAAATTGTAAAGATGCGAAACCGAACACGAAGAGGACATTCGAGTGAAAATTTAATATGGACTTGAGTTTGACTCCACGGAGATTGAACCCGTGTTTGTGTAACATCATGTGTAGAACAAGGGGGCAATGAAGGACGAACAACAAACCACCACCCCCTTCCCTTCTCCCCTGACACCAATAAATTAATTAATAATAGGTAATAATTATGTATATATAATTTCGTCCCTCTCTAAATTTGAATAATGTTCGGTTCACATGTAACACAGGCGAAAATGTATTTGTGGGGATGAGTGGGAGTCAAAGATTCCCTATTTGTGGACAGCCTATTGAAACATGGAAAGCCTCTACGCCTATGAAAAAACTTCTTAGGGATCCATTCTGCATGTGTACCACTATTCTACATGAGCAACAACATTTCATGTACAACTCTTTGACCAATTTGTGTCCATAGGCTATGTTTGATTCGCCTGAAAACCTCTGAACTGATCTAAACTGAACTGAACTGAACTGAACTTATCTGAACTGAACTTAATAAATCTGAACTGAATGAACCTAAACTGAACTTAAGACTTAATAATAATAATAATAATAATAATAATAATAATAATAATAATAATAATAATAATAAACGAAACGAAACACTCTGGCGATTTCTCGGGCGACTTCTTTCGCCGTCATCGCCGCCGGCCTCTAATGCCGCCGCGGCTCTCTTCCGACCCCAGGTAAGGGCCGTTTCTATTCTTCCAGGTAAGGGCGTTTACAGGGCCGCCGTTTCGGTTTTTCTTTTTTTGGTTTGCGTCGGCCCCGTTCTGTTCGTCCGCCGCGTCGACTCCGTTGTTTTCAGTTTCGGTTTCTTTTCTGTTTATTGTCTCGTGCGGGCCCGTACGTCGTCTTCCTGCTTTGTGTGCGGCCTGGGTCTCGCTCCGGCTGGGTTGATTGTGGTGTTTTGCGGCCGTTTTGGGGTGGTTCGCGGCTGGGCTCTGTTTTTACGGCTGGGACTTGTATTTTTCTTTTTTTTGGTTTTTCGGCTGGGCTCTGTCTTTGGTTCGGCTGGGCTCTGTTTTTGGTGTTGTCAGTTTTGTTGATTCTGTGTACTGTGGAGGTTTGGTTTCTGCGCTGGGACTTGTTCATCTTGGGTTTGGAGCTACTTTCTTACTGCTGTTTCTTGTGGTGAGTGGTGTGCCTCGGTGTTGTTGGTTGTTTGGGGTTTGTCGTGGCTTTTGTCACGTGGAGTTTTCTTCTTGCATGTGACCAGCATGGCAAGTTTGAGTGGTACAAAAATCCATTGTCCGTTGCGCGGGAGTGACAGTTGTGGTGGTCGTGTTGGTGGGGCATTTGCTAAAACTTATTTCATCACTCATTTGCGAACCCAACATTTTAAGTCGGACGAACTCAAGGCCTCCTACAAGGCTCGTATTGCTAGTGACTTGTCTTTGTTTTCTGCCTTGGATCTCGCCCTCCATCAGGCCGGTATCTGGTTGTGTGGGGACTGCCTCAGCACTCACACGTTTAGTAAGAATTGCAAGCATGCTGATGGGGGTTTGGTGCATGCGCCAAACCGTGCAGACTCTGCTATCCTTGGTATCCCGGCTCCTATTGGTGTCGTCGAGCTTGTGGGGCCTGCTTCAGGAGCGCCTGGTGGTTCACGGGGGTCGTCCCAGGCACTTGATGGGGGCTTGGGACCCCATTGCTTTGATATTGATCTCCTTGATCGCGTCTTTTCATTGCAAACACGTACGGTCAAGTGCATTCCTCCTAAATTGAGGCTTGGGTTTGCTAGAGTTTTTCTTAGTGCTCTGGACTTAGTCCTCGCAGGCCCAGGAGATTTGTCTGCGTGGGTTCAGCTTCTCATTCTGCCGCGTTGTATTCTGGCTACTTTTGTGCCAACTAGTCGAGCTCAGCGTCGTTTTGGGGAGAGGGAACGGCGCCAATTTGAGGGCATTTCTAGTGCCATTGCACGTTGCAGAGACCCCGGGGAAAAATTTGGGTTGGTTCGAGACCACTTAGCTGCTGTTTATTCTCCTCCTCGGGGGTTTTCAGAGCCTGTCGCATCTGCGGAGGCTAATTTATCCCAGTGCATGCGCAAGGTGGGTGACGGACACTTTACGGCTGCTATTAAGGTCCTCACCTCCTCAGGGGTTGCTCCTGATACCCCTGACACATTGGCTGAGTTGGAGTCCAAGCACCATTTTGCCTCTCCTCCGGTGGTGCCTTCTTCTTCGATAGGGGAGGATGCTCTGTCGGTACAGAAAGTCCTTATGTTGAATAGAATTCGGAGTTTCCCTAAAGGTACCTCCTGCGGTCGTGACGGTCTCAGAGCCCAGCATTTGGTGGATGTCTTGGGAGGTGCTGCTACTGCGGTTTCTGATGGTCTCTTAGCGTCTATCACTGGGGTCGTTAACCTTTTTCTTTCGGGTCAGTGTCCTAGCCCGCTTGGAGAGTTTATTGCCAGCGCCCCTTTGACTCCTCTCGTTAAGCCAGGAGGGGGTATTCGCCCTATTGCTGTTGGTACGATTTGGAGGAGGCTTGTCTCTAAGGTTGCCGCTTCTTCTGTCGGGAGCTCGATGACTGCTTATTTGCAGGATTTTCAGTTTGGTGTTGGGGTCTCGGGTGGATGTGAGGCTGTTCTTCATTCTGTCAACAGGTTTGTGGAAGCTAGAGGGGACGAGGTTGGGCTCTCTATGCTTTTGGTAGATTTTCATAATGCGTTTAATTTGGTTGACAGAAGTGCTCTTCTTCGGGAGACTCGGTTGCAGTGTCCGGCCATTTCACCTTGGGTTGAGTTCTGTTATGCTCGGCCTGCTCGGCCGTATTATGGGACTCGGTTCTTCGGTCATGTCAGGGGGTTCAGCAGGGGGATCCTTTGGGTCCTTTATTATTCTCGCTGGTTCTGCATCCGTTGGTCCACGCTATTCATCAGTCGTGTGAGCTTTCTCTTCAGGCTTGGTATCTTGACGACGACACTATCATTGGTGATACTCTTATGGTCGCCAAGGCGCTTGATATTATCTGTGCTGATGGACCAGCGCGTGGGTTGCATCTGAATGTTGATAAGACTGAGCTTTTTTGGCCGGTGGAGGACCCTCGTGGAAGGGTGGCTGGCCTTTTCCCTGCTACTATCTCTCAGCCGCTTCAGGGTGTAAAGCTCCTCGGGGGCTCTGTTAGCGCGGATTCGGGTTTTTGTCTTGATTTAGTTGCGCGTCGGGTTTCCAAGACCATCACTTTGTTGGAGGCTATTCGCAAGCTTGATGATCCCCAGTGTGAGCTTCTTCTTCTTCGCAACTGTGCGGGGGTGGAGAAGTTATCTTATGCTTTGAGGACCTGCCCTCCTTTGGCGTGTGGTGATGCTCTCGTCCAGTTTGATCAGGCCTTGCGTACTTCCTTGGAGATGATCGTTACAGGTTCGGGGCCTGGTTTCGGGGATTGGCAGTGGCGGCTTTCCACTCTTCCCATCAGACTTGGAGGTCTGGGGGTCCTGTGTGCGGAGGATGTCAGTCAGTTTGCTTTTCTTGCTTCTCGCTTGCAGTCTAGCTCCTTGCAGGATAGGATTCTGTTGAGGTCCGGGGTTACTTCTTCTGGTCCTACCTTTCAGTCTGCTCTTGACACTTTCACGACTTTTTGTGGTGTTGATGTTCTCTCTGTTACATCTAGCTCTCCTGCCCCCCAGTTTATGCAGTCTTTGGCAAAGAGCTATTTTGGTGTCATTGATGCACATCTGACGTCACGGTATGGGTTGAGTCATCGGCAGAAGCCTCTTCTTAGTTGTGTTCGTGCTCCTCATGCGCAGGATTACTTATTCACCATTCCTATTGATGGGTTGGGACATCGGATGAACCCTCGACAGTTCCGTGCTGTGTTGTGTTATCGCCTTACAGTCCCTTTGTTCCCTGATGGTTCCTCTTGCTCGAGTTGTCATGTGCAACGGATGGACCAGTGGGGTGACCACGCTGTTCATTGTTCTAGCGAGGTGAGGGTGAAGTTTCGACACAACCTTGTGCGTGATACCCTGGCTGACATCTGTTCTAAGGTTGGTGTTGCTGTGCGAAAAGAGGTCCCCATGGGGTTCCTCTCGGATGTTGGACGGGACCTACGTCCGGCAGACTTGTTATTATACAATTGGTCCCAAGGTCGAGACGCTTGCTTGGATGTTACGGGGTCTCTCCTTTTGCTGGTGGGGGTTTGGATTCTTGGGTTCCTGGAGCTGCTTTGCAGTCTGCCGTTCAGAAGAAGAAGAGCAAGTATTCTTCTAAGTGTGCAGAGCACGACTACTCATTCATCCCGTTTGCCTTCTCCACTTTTGTGGAGCTCGATGAGGAGGCCTTGGCTACTTTTTCGCGTCTTAAGCGCTTGTGTGTTAGCCATTCCAATGATGTTAGGAGTGGTGGTTTCCTTTTTTTCTAGACTTAACTTTTGTATTCAGAAAGGGGTAGGAGCACAGCTTGTCTCCCGATTCCAATTTTGCGTGATTAATAAAAGTCTAGTTTAATAAAAAGAAAATTAATAATAATAATAATAATAATAATAATAATAATAATAATAATAATAACAACAACAACAATAATAATAACAACAATAATAATATTAATAATAATAATAAATAAACATTTTTAATATTAGATAATAATAATAATAATTTGTTATTATTATGATAATAACTCATTTTCATTACTGTGAAACTATGAATATAATTATTATTATAACAAGAACAACAATAATATCATTAGAGGGTCAAAATTTTAAAGGAAGTTGAATTACAAAATAAAAAGAAGTGGAAAGAAAAGGGGCAAAAATTATATCATTAGAGAGTCAAAATTTTAAAGGAAGTTGAAGTACAAAATAATAAATAAAAAAAAGTGGAAAGAAAAGGGGCAAAATTTTTGGAAAAAGATGTTAAAGGTAAGGATCGAACACTGGTCTGCATCATTTTAACCATAGCATAAAAGAAATTATTATTATTATAAGGTTAAATTTTAAATAGATGTCATTCTAAATACATCAACAGTTATGGGCTTTTCTACGGTCAGGCAGGCTTTCGCCTTGCCTGACAACAGGCACCCAATGAAAAGGTGACACGTTATTCGCCTTCGCCAACCCTTCGTCAAGAAGTTAAAATAATTATTTTTATTTATTTTTTCAGTTAAATATAAATTTACTTAAATAACCTTGAATTAAATTAATAAATAAAATTATTAAAATATTTAAAAATATATTACAATAAAAAATATTTACATATATTATTATTATTTTAATTTTCTTCGGGCCTATGGGTGTGCTTATGCCGGATCGGGCCGGGCCCGATCATAGACCGGCGACCAGAATCGGACCTTACCGGCTCGGCCCGGATCCATATTCAATACTGGCTAGCAGGATTTGAACCCAAGCCATGACAATGGAAATCAGCTTACTTAACCAACAGGAGAAAGTTCCAATTTGGTTTAATTGATGATGTTTGAAATATAAGTAATATATTTTGTATAATGAAAACATTTTAATTGTGAATTTGCATTTCAGTGTATATTATTAATCTTAAACTACAATAAACTTCTCGTTGTATTTGAATTGTTTTTTTTACTCTGATAGATCGACCAACGAAATTAATTCATTATTTTAACCTAGATAATTATCATCCTTACCCTACGACTCACATGATGACTAGTTTGTAAATGTGTTGTCTAGTTGAAATATTATTTATAAATTTTTCTACATTTATATTAAATAATAAACAAATTGTTAGTAAGAACGGATAGAACAACATATATGCTTGTTACAATGAGGCTAGCTACTAAGTTGTTTCTATATTTGTGATATTGTTGAGACAATGTAAGTTGATATCTATGAGTTTGAAGATTTGACTCCTTTTGTAGTGAATGTTTCATTGGAGAAGATTACGACAATTATCCATTATCTCGCATCTCAGTGATTGTCATAATTTGTTAGTTTGTTGTGGAGTATCCATTTGGAGCTCAAACTATGTCCTTTCTCAATCTCCGAAAGATACTTTGGAGTCGTGAGTCTATGAGATGAGCTTTGTTTAATTTGTCTTTTAGAATTTGTTGTGAACTTATTAGAAGTGGACTTTATTAGGACTTGCTAAAGAGATATGAGATACCCATCGATTGTGTGGTCTTCAGTTGAATTAATTAGTTTTATTTGGACCGACTTAAGAGAGTTGATATACCCATCGTGTGTTGGCTTGAATCGACTCTGTTGGGTTGTAGCGTGTGTAGATTTTAATATTCAGTTAGGTGTAGAGAGTTGAATAACTCCTCAAGCGCGTGGAAATAAAATTAATATTAATTTATGTTTTATTCGCATTTTGACATTTTCATGCTATTCTTGATTAATTCGATTCGGGTAGGGTCGCTACATATCAATGTTATAAATCATTTATCCGTCACATTAATTTATAAACGAATGTATTTCGATATATACTAATTCCGAACGTGAACTTTTATTACAAATGCAACATTATATTGTAGTTGTAGGTTTATAATCCATCACTTGCATTAAGTTTGCCAAAAAAGTTTTTAATAAAAAAAAACAATATTTTATCCTTACAAATTTATTTTAATTTATTTTATGGCCAAACTTGCGTTATGTTGTCCTTGTAGTCCTCTGTGTTCTTAATGTTGATAATTCTTTATCGGGTGAGTTAGAGTCAAATTTATATAGGATCACCTGAATCCAACTTAAACTCAATTCGTGTAGTTCCATGTATAATTTGGATCGAATGAATTTTCGTCAAAAAAAATTTTGAATCAGTTTCTCAATTGGTCAATTTTATTCTTGTTCTATCGGGTTGGCTCTCAGATTAGTAACCTGTATATTTATGATGAGTCGTCAGATTAAGATTAAACCTATATAAATGCAATTAAAATTAGTAGATATTTATTATTTATATTGTGAATAATATCCTAATCGGATAATAAATTAGGATAGATGTAGCCTATTGAATATAATATAATCCTAATATAATCTATTAAATCGATAATAAATTTAAACTTAAAATATACTTCATATATATCGTGAATAGCCTCAGTTTGAACCAATTTCAATTTTTGAAATTTATTATACCTCATTTTGTTTAATTTTAAATTTTTATAATACCGCCCTTTAATCGTTCTGCCCTATTCGACGTCTTCTGTAATTTTTCTTGTTTCCTCCGTCCACGATTCCTTTTCCTCTAGACAAAGACGCTCGCTCTCCAGTAACATTCCAATCGATCTCTGTTTGTTTTCCTGTAGTTCGAAAATCAATTTTTTTCTTCGTTGATGTTCGATGATGATGCTTTCGATCGAAATTCTTCATCTGTTTTTTTCTCTTTCAATTATTGTAAATTCGTCATCATATCAGATAAATTAGGGATTATTTGCTCTATTTGTAGAACTTATATGATCAATTACTCTGCTTGATGATTAAATTAATGCGTGCAATATGGATGAAAGGATGTGTAGTTTGATCGCCTATGAGAAGATGGTCTCCTTCTGTGATTTGTGATTCTGTACGGATTTTCTGTTTATCTGGAAACAATCTGCTTGAATCTCATTAATTTTTCCATGTAGATGTCCACCAGGTGTTTGATAAAACTCTTCATTGAAAATTTAGAACAAAATAACATTGATATTTTAACCACGTACAATCAGAATGTTTTGCCTAAATTTGAATATTTCTGATGCTTCTATATAATAATATTGTTTTGTTGTTTAGAGAAGTACTTCCATTAATAAATACTAGATTCGAAGAGCAGCGGATCTATATGAACTTTGGATATAATTGAGTTGGGGTTTTATAAACTAGATTCCTAGGGTCAGTGGTTGTAAGTGGACTATTTGTTCTTTTATTGGATCTGTTATTTGGATATTATTGAGTTTTCGCTTCTAATAGAGTGTGTTTCATGAATTTTTTTGTTTGAAAAATTTGAGTTTCCGTTGTTAATAGATGGTATATTTTTGTTGGATACTGTTAGATGGAGAAATTTAAGTTTTCATTGTTAGTAGATTGTGTTTTGATTGATGTGTTTGAGTGATGTCCATGTTTAGGTGAACTTACTGCTACTTTTGAGAAGCATGTGGAGGAAACCGCTACTTTAAGAGCATTGGCCTAGGGTTTAAGACTCCCCGTGAGGCTATTGAAGGTTCGATTCTATGATCTAATTCTTTTCCTTATTTTTTTTAATTTATCAAAGGTACTTTTTGTTTGTGCTGGCCTGTCATTTTGACTACTTGTTGATTTTGCCATTTGGTTTTATAAATTTTTAGATTTTGTGGTGTGCATGTTAGTCTGTTACCAATTGCTAATTGGTTTAGATTTAAAAGGTCTGAGGTGTAGTTGCTACGTTGCGGTTACTGTTTTGATTGCTAGTCGATAATGTGTATAATGATTTTGTAGGCCTAAACCGGTCCTGCTCTATATAAAACTGTAGGACGAGAGTGGTGGAGATTACCATTGACAAGCTCCGTCAATGGCGGAGCTTACAGCTCCGGCACAGGACAGATGCTCCGTCCATGGAGGCTCCGGATCGGAGCTTTTAAAGCTCTCCAGATCGGAGACTTTGAAGCTCTCCGATCTGGAGCGTCCATGGCGTGGCTTACACCACAGAGCTGTAAGCTCCCCCATGGACGCTCCAGATCGGAGCTTTTACAGAGTTGTAAGCTACGCCATGGACGCTCCAGATCGGAGCTTTTATGGAAGATGTGGTGAAAAAATTAAAAGAAAATTTTGGGCCGGAGCACTATGTAGTGGGTGATGGTCATGTAAAGTTATTCGTTGCTCTCATGGAATCAGGTAGGTTAGAGTCATCTGTAAAGCATTTCACAATTGCAAAAGATATTTTAGACGTCGCTCTAGGCCGTAATCACTTAGAGTCGCTGCAAATAGGCCAACGTGCGTCTTGCTCTTATGCCCTGATGGGAAGGTAATGAAGTTATAATATGCAATTCATTACTTATTGCTTGCTACTGTTTTCATTATGGTCATTATTTTTCTGTTATTCTGTAGCTTCTGGTTCATATCGGTTACTGGTTAGATACATCCTTGGATTCGGTTTTGGAGGGAGCAGACCGATGTTTCCAGATTATGGAGGCACGCGTTTAATGTTAACTTCATTGTTGTTCTCCTGTCAACCTGGCTTGCGGTATGATTGTGATGATCTAATGTTTATGTTAGTGTTCTCCAGTATTAAATCTTGTTCCAAATAAATGTAGTTAGTGGTTAATCCTTTATTATGAGATGTGTTTGGATAAAGTCCTCCATCTAAGTGGTGTGTTAGAAGAGGCAGTGTAGCTCTCAATCTTTAAATCTGGTATCTCCCTTAAAAACTGATTATCACACTTCTATATGCAGGGACAGGTATGTGGAGTAGAGGAGCCAAATTCTCATGACATTTTCAAGGTATGTGCATTGTTCCTTCTTTTTACATGAAAATATGCAATGGTCATCATAAAGTGAGAGATTTTGCAATTGTAATTTAAATAAAATACAATCATGTGCCCATAAAAATATTTCAATTTGTCTAAATAAAAAACAATGATGTCGCCATAACAACTAGATGAAAGATGTTCCCAAATAAAAATCACCTTTAATAAGAAAATCATGTGTCCAATATAAATAATGGCTACTCAATAAAAAACTCAGTCAATGTTATACGTTCTGGTCGAAATCTTGATCGCCAGTGCCATAGTAACCTTCTTTGAGGCCCCATGCAAAGTCTAGTTCGATATCAGTGCTTGAATTTTCTAGATGATCCTCTGCAAGCTTCCTCAAGTCCTCATCACTTTCTATACTCATTGGACCACCAATATACTGCTCTCCAGTGACTTTAAAAGCCTCCTTTAACACTCCTCCTACCGTCATTTCTATATCAGTGAATTGACGAAGTATAGGATGGTGAAGTTCCATTCCAGCTGAGCGAGCCCATACACGTAACAATGGTCTGCAAAAAAAAAAGTGTACTTAAATTATGCTAATGCACGAGAAAATCCATGTTTAGATGGATGAGGATATTGTTCCAATAAAAAAAAGAAACCATTTCTGAATCGCCTACCTGTTGCTGTTTAAATTCTTTTCGTGATAATACAACATCGTTGCTAGTTTCCTTCGTCTGGAGATAGACTCTTCCTGCACTTTGTTGCTGATCTTCTCATTGTATATATCAGTCCACACTTTGTTGCTGATCTTCTCGAGTCTTGTAAACTGTTTGAATAATTTCAGATAAAACATGAAGATTACACATTTCATTCTTGTCTAACTAAATAATGAAGTTCTTACCGCTTTCTTCACCATAGACATCCTGCGTTCTTGGGCTTCAACAATTCTCACTGTGTCAAAAATCTCTACTTTTTGGGTGACAAAATTAATTGTGGCCGACAACCAATGGTCATGATCATGAATTGGTATTGTAATAGTGTTGCATTTTGATGGATCACCTATGTGGTCAATGGTGGGTAGATCTTGTTGAAAATCCGGAGATGACAAACTAAACATTGTTGGTCTAGTTGGTTCCTGTGGAACATGACCCTTTTTCCGCTGGTCATGAGTATTGTGCTCGTCCGAGCTCCGCTTCTTTCCATAATTCTCTTTCATATTCATGCCTGTGTTCTTTTTATGCATAAAATCATAGGGTGATGAGTGATTTAGTTGTGCATATTTATTTGAATGTTATTAGGAGGATGCTGGAAGATTAGAAAAAATCTAAACAAAGATGTAAAACTTAAGTACAAAGTTTATGTTAGATTGATATTATTGATATTGACCATATGGGTGCTTTAAAATAATGGAGGTTTACGTACCTGGAAGTCAACTTTTCAGGTGGTTGTCTTCTTCGATCCTGAAAATTACCTGAACAACATGTAACGTTACGCCTGAGTTCTCTTCTGTCCTGAACGTGATAAAGTTATGGAGTCTTCAAACTCTAATAACCTAGCATCATGTAACTCTTTTTGGGCTCACCAAGTTGTAAAAGCCCGGTCCGTTAACAATTAATCTGTAGCAGCCAATGAGGTGTTTTTTGTCTTTTCCTAAATGGTGGATTCTATTTGCATGCATAAGTTATCCAGAAGTTATTCACGGAGATAAAGATGACAGTCCTATTTTTATTCTACGTATTCCTGGTAAAGTATTAAAATACAATCTGATTTGCGGGACTTTGGAGAAGTTAGTCGATATCAGTGTTGATCAGGAATACATCACTTGTGGCGGCACGCTGGGGTATCACGGGAAGATTATTCACTACGGATTTCCTCGTGAGCATGGATCAGATTACATCGAGACCATTTGCAGTGTTTAGTGGTCAGTGCCATCAGAGTTCAAATTCTGATAGTGTTGTTGCATTTTGAGTTTGTGGAGATGCATGCTAGTTTGGTATGATGAAGTACCATTTTAACTACATTTTCCGAGTTTGCTGCTCTCCTTTATGGTGTATTGCTGAAGGACCTATGTTAGTTATGTTTTATGGTAATGACTGTTGCACTTTGATATGTAAATTGGAAAAGACCAGTTAATCAATGGCAATCTTTTGTACTTGAGTTTTGTTTATCAAGATCTGATTGACCTGTGTTTCTTAAAACCATGATCCACATGTACTTCAAGCTTCTGGATTCCATTTTCTGTCGCTTTTATGAAATTTCCATGGTGGAGGCTCTCATTTGCAAACTAACATTTACAGTTTTTATTTTTAAAAAAAACAACTTTTAAATCTTTTAAAAGATTTGTAAAACACATAGAACTTGAACTATATTGATAGCAGCACCTTGCCCCTCATTATGAGTTGTTGAACCATATCGCCTAATTTTCATTTGTTAATCAATACTGTAGTTATAAATATCGACAGCTGTGGAAATAAAATGCACCAGAATTTGATAGAAAATTAGCAACCTGAAAATGAAAATAATCTGTTGCTTGACATTAAAAATTAGAAATAAAAAGTTGACTCTAAAGAGGTCACAGAAACTCCCCTGCTTTAAACTTATCCCATACATGTCTACAAAAGTAAAAATAGGAAATAGTTCATGAAACGAAAATATAGAGATTCCATAGGACATTGACTTATTCAGCTACACTGAGACGCCCAACCATATGGAAAACTTATCAAACATGATTTGGCGAACTTATTAAACATGATTCAGCTACACCGAAACGCCCAACCATTTGGAGAACTTCTCAAACATGATTCCATAGGACATTTACGTAAATTATTCAGCTATACCAAGCCTTGGCAGCAGATTTGCTGGCAGGTACCTCCTCCTAAACAGCAACAAAGGGAAAAAGAAAGGTTGGTTAGTTGACAAAACACACATCACCAAGGGCATAACAATACATACAGTTATTATTTCAATTCATTAAAGACTAAATACCTCAGTCGGAAAGGTTGGGTACTCTACTAGGAACCACCCTTCTCTTTATTCGGGCATTTCGTCCTCTTATGTCCAGCCTCCCTATTTTTTAAACATTCAGAATGAATCATAAAACACATAGAAAACGTGGATACGTGCAACAAAATAAAATATTTGGGATACTTATATTCAACAAATAATATGCATGAAGACATACCCACAATCTCCACATTTTTGCATTCTATTACGGGGTGCTCCTCTAGATTTGGCTTTAACAGGATTGGCTATGTTAGACTTCTTGATGGCCTATCAGGGTCACGAATTTCATTAAAACCTTCAGGAGGTTCATTCGTATCATCAATCCCTGAGGTGCTGGCATGGCCTCTCACACGTTTTGCTCCACGTTGCATTTTTCTTAAAGCATCTCTGGTGTCTGTATCTGTCTGGGAAGCACCCAAAGACCATCGAAGACTCTCTTTGTAGAGATTCATAAATCTTTGGCGTTTTGGGTCACTTGCCGAGAATAACTTTGGAATGTACGATTCAATTTGTTTCCCAATTGATGATGTCCATCTCTCGTGGATGCAAGTCGAAGGGATCTCCTTAAGGCCCCTATGCTTAAAAGCTGAAAACAAATGGGAACATGGCAAGCTCATGGACTCCAACATCTGACAATCACATGTAAATCTGTTATTTTGAACATCGACATCCACACACCAACGGGTCCCATCGAGGTTCCAACATTTAGCAAAAGTTAACCTAAACCCGTCATTACTTAGAAGCACAAGCGCTTGTTCATCTGCAATTTGATCTTTCACCTTAACAAATATGTTCTTACTATAAACTTCAGCAGCATGATTCACTAGATGATACAACGCACAAGTCTTCCGTGGTTGTACAGGCAATTTGGACTCACATTGACTATCAAAAGCATCTACCTTGAGCTGATGGAGCTCGTTAAAATAATGCTTCAACAACTCAACAAGCTTGAATCCTCGTTTTACACGAAGCTTGAAACGAGAGTTAAGCGACTCTGCTCCATGGGTGCTCCTCATCATTGCTACAAAATGTCCTACACAATGAGACTCACTCCACATTTCTCTTTTATCATACAAATTAGTAAGCCATGCAATTTCATCAGCATCAAGATCTTAAGCTATCAGATCCTCCCAACACCACTCAAATGAATCAGATACATTTTGCTTCATGAGTTCTCCAAGACGAGAGTAGACTTCACTATTTTTTATTTTTTGCTTACAATTTCTCATTATGTTCCAAGTACAGAGGCGGTGCTTTGTTTCGGGCAACACATGCCTAATTGCCTCAGCCATGGCAGAGTCCTGATCCGTCATGACCGATAATGGTTTCTTCCCTCCCATGGCCTTAAGAAATTGTTCCAACAACCAAATATATGAATCAGAGTCCTCATGCTTCATCAGTGCAGCACCAAAAACACAAGTTTTGAAATTGTTGTCCACTCCAGAAAGAATGATAAGTGGATAACAATAAGTATTAGTTTTATATGTGCTGTCAAACACCAATGCATCCCCGAACAACCTGTATTGAGCCCTTGAGAACCCATCGGTCCAGAACAACTTTTTCAATGAGTTATCTGCATCATACACGGGTTCGTATATGAAATCGACATCATTGAATTTCATCCCATCCAAGAAAGATAGAGCTGTAGCTGAATCTCCATGCCTCACAAATTCATTTCGCTTCTTGTTCAAAAAGTTGTAAGCATCTTTATCCTTAAATGATAAATTTGAAGGCCCTCCATGGGTGAGCTTCAAAGATCTAAAATATTGCACGTACAATGCCCAGCAGCATTCAAGATACTTATTACCACTTTGTCGCCAGGTGATATAAACCTGACAAACAATTAAGAATCTATTAAGCACGTAAGGTTGTCATGTAGCTTAAAATTTATGGTTTGAATAGAGATGGGCAAAGATAACATAACAATAAAAAAAAAAAAAAAAAAAAAAAGAAAAAAAAAAAAAAAAGAAGCCATAGTATGGCAGTGAAAGTAAACTAGAACATAAAGCAAGAACTATATACCTCTTTTCCTAACAAATTCCGCCAGGAATTTCCAGATTACAAAGAAGTACAAAAAAAAAAAAAAATATATATATATATCTATATATATATATATATATATATATATATATATATATATATATATATATATATATATATATATATATATATATATATATATATATATATATATATACTGTAAATTAAATCTACAGTGCTAATTCTTTGTTTTATTTAACATCAAAAGATTTGACTAGTTTGTTCACATAGTAGTACCAGTTAGTAGTTCCAAGAAAACAAAATTGCTACTGCTGTAATATGAAAAGTAAATACTATATATACGTGTGAATTTAATTTTGCTTCGCAAAAAAGATAAATATAAACCATATTAAGTACATGTTACATTTTAGTTCAGCTGATTCTGGACTTAAGAGATCGTGGTTGTGTTTGTGTTCAAACAATTTAACGCGGTACATTCCATCCTCTAGAGCAACTCGAAAACATGCTTTACAGTCAACCCTGTGATTTGCTTTTGGTGTTCTAATTTGTGGACCTGGACGTTCTCTACGATGACCAGCAGAAGAACATTCCCACACCTGGTTCATTACCCGGGTCTTGTCTTTATTGTAACCTTTATAGGCTTTCCGGACATTAAATCCTTTCCGTGCGCCGTAGCTACGATAAAATATGTCAGCATCATCAATGGTTCTAAAAGCTAGTCCTCTTATTGTGTACTCATCGAGAGGAAGAGCACCATCACCAAACATCTGAACATCATCATTTTCTGAATCTTCATCTGAATTCAGATGCTCGTCAACATGTACATCATCAACTTCTGAGTTCTTCTCGCCCATCATTCAGTCTGCAAGTAATCACATAAATTTAAGGGTTCAAAATACTTCACTTTCATCATAACCAGATAAAGAACGATAGTCTTTACACCCATATAGTTCTTTGTATGAGGTCGTGCCTAAAAACTTGCAGATATCATTCCAAATCTGGTTGGCGTACATTGTTAGAGAGTATAGTTAAACATTATGAGATTGAGGTGATCAGGCCGCAATTGCTATTTAAATCTTCCTAATTCCAGTGATAATTGATGCTTGTATGAAGCCCTGTGTACGTCTTTCTATTAGCTTTTACACCCTACCCAGTCCGTGCTTTTGGAAGCAAGCAATAGTTCACTCACTTGACTAATTTCATATCTTATTTAGCGTTGCTAAATTAACCCAGATGAGTATCCTAAGCCAAACTAAACTAAGGTAACAAGCTAAATGCAAATGCTAGCTACCAAACAAAAATGAATATACAACAAAACTTATCCTAAACCAAACTTGATTTTCACAATGATCAATATCCTGCCGTAAGCATCAGTACTCAATTTCACCATATAAAATAACATGTCTTAATTTACTGTGTCATGTTCTCCTTTACAGTTTCAAAGAACGAAAGCATTTTTAATATCAAATGAATTGGAAGTAATTTTCATTGGGACAATCCATCAAACACCTTGCAAGCACAAAATAACAAATCCTATTTATATGAGTTTCACACCCTCCCAACCACAAACTACAAAATACTAGTTTATGTTTCCGACTGAAATAAAATAAACGAATTATATATGAAACATAGAGAGTATGTTACCTGAATAATCATGTGTTTGCAACACCATAAACACTTTTTAGCTTCCTTTGTTCACTCTAATTTATGAGTTGGAACAGGTAAATTATATGGGACTGAGATTGTTTTGGGGAATGGACGGATATGAGACCTGTAGTTCTTTCTGAGATGGCGACCGATTCTGAGACGGCGACCGATAAGAAATAGAGGTAGCAGCGATTTGTCTGACTGTTTATGTGAGAGAGACGTGAATTTGTTCAATTAATTGTAACTTTAAAGGTTGACTATTGATTTTATATCTATATAAACAAAATAATCGCATTTGATAAATGAAGTAATATGTAGCTTTGTGGTTTGGTATTGAGCTATTTAGCTAAAGGTCTCAGCTTCAAATCTCAACTATGAATTTTTGGGGTAACTATAATTAAATATTTTCAAATTTATTAATAAATAATTTAATATAAAAAAAAATCATCCAAAAAAAACGAAAATATAAAATTATTTATTAAAATTTTCATTTTTTTGAAGGGTAAAAATGACATTTTATAAAATATTAATATTTTTATTATAATTTATTAATTAAAATATTAATAAGGCGAAAGGCGATCGCCAAAATTTTTTTGGCGAAGTGTTGTGAACCATTAGATCAAAGATCTAATGGTTGAGATCAATTTGCCTGATATCAGGCAGGGCTGACCCTAGAAGGCCCCAACAGTTATAGTCACGTCAAGTTTCAATGCATCACACGCATATCATATCATATCATAGAACGTGAATCGTAACAACAACAACAACAACAATAATATTAATAAAATCTTAATAAAATCTAGTTGCTATAATAATAAAATAATTTATTATTAAAATGAAAAATAATAATAATAAATTAATATCTAACCTAAACTGAACTGAACTTAATAAATCTGAACTGAACTGAAGTTATCTGAACTGAACTTAATTAATCTGAACTGAACTTAATTAATCTGAACTGAACTTATCTGAACATATTTTGACTTAAATTAAGGTGAAATGAACAACACTCATATGTAAAAATGATGGAGATAAAAGTTGCAGCAACTAAAATTTTTCTAGTAGGAATCAGAGAAATGTGAAACTAGGAGCAGTACATTACAGCACTGGATCTTAGAAACATAGAATAAAATCCTACAGCTACAATTAAGATGGCTATATATTAAACACAGCTACTTAATTAAGCCTACACTTCTCCACCATCCATCCATCTTCTCAAATCCCAAAATTCTCAGCACAAAACCATTGCCTTATCCAACACAAGCTTGAGTTTCCAACATCCTAAATCAAATTCAGAATACCATCTTACAAGTTAACACATTTCTCTCAGCTCGTCTTCTTTAACTAACTTTACGACGACGGATGTCTCCTACTTCTAGAAGGAGTTGATCTTGTTTCTTCACCGGTAGTAGAAGCCGGGCTCTCAGATGTATCCGAGCTGCTACACTCACCTTGTCTCTCTTTGTTCGACCAGAGTCGCGAGAATATCTTCTTCACTTTCTTCGCAGCTGCTTTTTCAGCATTTGATTTCGCATCGTCGCTGCTTTTCCCTAACTTCAGAGAAGCGAGCTCCCTTTTCAAAGCCTTGAGCTCTTCTGTATGTTCGCCATCCCAGTCCTCATCAGTGTTGGTTGTTGCTGACCTGGAGCTTCCATAGGACCCACCAGGGAGCAGAGCCTTAACGGCGCCAGGTATGCCGGGTGTGGTATTACCACTGGCTGCTCTGGCTTGCTCAAAGAAAAGAACCTGCACGACAACCCGTAAGGGAAGCCTCTCGTTTTGCACAGCATGAGAGCATGCTTCAGCTGATAGCTTTCTGCAATCAATTAGCCGGCAGAGTCTCTTCTTTTCACTTTTACTCAATCCTGGGTGTTCCTGTATAAGAAAAACACAATCATAAGGAACTCAGTTACCAGTATATCTAGACTATAGTTGTAGTGAGTAAGTTTGAACATGCACCCTCACATAACACACGTGCGCAAGAGCACTGCTTGCTGTTCTGCAAAAATTATGAACACTTCTTGGACTACTACATTTAAACCTGTTGAGTGTTGATGATAGAGCTTGTGACTTGTCTATGATTAGGCCAATGTTTAAGAACAAGATTTTTGTCAGCGACAGATGGACAGATTGAAGTAGCTAAGTAGTTCTAGGAAGAGTTGTCACACAAATATAGAAGTTAGGTTCTCAAATGTTCCATCATTAGGCAATGGGCAGTAAGAGATAGCAATGCAAAGGGCAAACAGACCATCTATTTTGTGGTGAATACAGACACAACAAACTTGGGAAAGTTATAAACACCCTTCACTTACTCAGTCAAAAGTATATCATTCAGTATTTCAGTTCCCACCCCACCCGTCGGGGGGTGATATAATTGTACAGATGTTTTGGGCTTATAATGTAACCACTAACCAGGCATACTTCAGGGAGGGGAGATATAATTACTCCTAGAAATATTGAACAAATAGTAAGATAACAGTGAACTATCAAGTATGTGGGTAATATCCATCATAATAAGAACAAAAGTAGATAAAGTTTAGACCAAGGAAACAAACCTTGAGGTACATGTCAATGGCACGGTAAATTCCATCGTGAGTAGATCTTGGGAAGCTAGAAACCATGTCTGCCAGATCGAGAAATCTGGACAAAGGCAAAGAGGAATCTCTAGAGGCTTCAGCCAGGTAACTATCAACCAACCTAGCAACCTTAAACTTTGAGTCATCTGAAGCAAATCCAGGGCATATCTCGTGAAACTCACCAGGAATGTCAGTTTGAGCACTATGTTCTTGCATCACAAACTGCTCCACCAGTTCATACACTATATCAATGTTGTACAGGCCTGTTTCACCAGTTGGAGAACGAATCAGAAGATCAGAGATAGTTGCTTCCTCTAGCTGCAGTGCGATTCTTTGCATAAGTGCCCTTCTTCCAGTTTCACCACACTCAAACATCATGGATGATTGTAATAACTTGAGCAAGAAACTACACGGTGCACCGTTCTTTTCCTTGGGTAACAGCCATGTCATTGTATCGACCAAGTACCGGTACTTCAAAAGATCATTTCCTTGTACAGTACCTTTGCACAGACCAGGAAGCCTCCTTGAAGCATATGCTTTTAAAGACTCTCCAATAACATCAGCTGGCACTTTTCCTTTCGCTTTTACCGTAGTAATGACCCGTTTATATAAATCCACTTGAAGATCACAGAGATCCTCAACCCACCAATCTCTTGGCACAGTTTGTTGTTTCTTCACAACATTCCATACAGGATCATCACCATTCTCGGATGGGAGTTTCTTCCGATTATACGTGTAAGACCAATCGACTCTTGAAGGGTCCATAGTAGCTTTAGTAGCTATTGAATCTAAGCAGTGGCTAACGATTTTCAATTCCTCCGACCAGGGAAGAAGAGATTTTGTAGTTTGAAGAACAATTATGGAGTCTTTCCAGCTCCGGAAGATGCTAGAATTTAGAAAGACATCAATTTTGTATATGAGGTTTCCTTTTTCAACTGCTTCATACATTTCGAGATACTCTGAAGCGCAACGTGCTGCTACCACATTGTAGGCATTCAGTGTTACTACCATGCCGTAACAGAATTTGGCACATATTTCAAATGCAACTGGTCCACCAGGGATATCATGAATGTCGATTTCATCACTGTTATCATTACTTGTGTTTGCAACCAGTTTCTGAAGGTGAGAGCTTTTGGAGAGCAAAGGGAACTGCAATGAGATATGTAGTGCAGTTAGAAGTATAAAGGGAAAAATATTAACACGCCCCAACAACAAAGCGAAATATGGGTTATATTATATCATAGCAGCGTATAACAAAATCCCCTTAAACTACGACTACTAACCAACGTTTGTTGAGTGTAAGAAGAGTTACCTTGTGGAGATAAAACTTGACATCCCCAACATTGATGACCATATCAGTTGCCAACTCAGTCGCAACATACCTGAAATACAAATGTTTCTAAAGGTTAAGTACAAAAATGTTCATAGCTTCAAATCAGCGAACTTGGTACTTATTAAACTTTCCGCAGAAAATATAGCATGTCATCAACATAATTTATACAATAAGCACAAAGATATCTTTCCGCGGGAAGAAGAAAATCCAAGGACGACTACTTGCACTGTAGTGTGTAAGCTAGTGAAAATCTTTGGCTCTAACCACAACCTGTTGTTTCCACGTCCAAAATCTTAAATTCGCAGTTGATTTGCTCATTCATATATATTAACAACTAGGACAAACATTATATGTAGCACGTGCAATACTACCGAATAATATCATCCTATGATCAACATTTAGCTACTACGGAGAACAATACTAAGAAAAACGTAACAAAATCGTCTTTCAGGCACGAAATATTACTAGTAAATCTCAGACAGCAACACGTAACAAATTCGTCTTTCCGGCATTTAAAAGCGTAAAACAATGATTTCAAGCTAACCTGATTGTATCCCCATCCGCTTGAAACTGGTCCGGCTTGGACCCAAGCTTCATAAACTTCATCTTGAAAAATGTATACTCTTAGTTTCACCAAAGAAGATCACAACAACCGTTCCGTTATCTTGAAACAATAATGGGTTGAAGTAGTAGAAGAGAGAACTTTAACTCTCCCTCATTAACCAACCAACCAAGCAACTCTGTTTTGTTATCTCACCAAACTACTACTACTACTACTACTACTAATATACTACTAGTACTAGGCCACCAAGTGAAGCAAAAACTTCCACGTCTGTAATGAGAACTCAAGCACGAAGCTCCATATTCCTCCTCATTTTTATCATTTTTAGAAAACCTGTCAAAGGCAACACAATCTCGGTATGAGTGGAAGTACACCACCATAATAGCAGACAACATGATTCAACAAGATATTGCAAAACATGTGAACAACCCAGCACCAACACCAACATACTTGTTCTCTCAAACATAGCCCTACAATAAAAACAAGAAACTTCATTTCCTCAACCAATGCAGTGCACCAAACCAACCAAGCAACTCCGTTTTTTTATCTCACCAAACTAGTACTACTTCTAATATATTAGTACTTGTTCTCCTCATATTTATCATATGTTATTATATATTACTACAGACAGACAGACAGATAGTACTAGCAGGAACCAACTTAATTTTGCACTAATTAAGTTGCCTCTTTGCAAATGCTAAAAATGGACCAAATTTTTTAGTTCAACCTTCTTAACCTGATGAAAACCAGAAGTTGGTTTTCAAAACACCCTTTATTATTCTATTGATTGTAACTTTTAAGTCTCAACATCAATGGGGAAAACCATCAGAAAAGAAGCTACAAACAGATAAAGAACCAATTTTTACACTTTAAAAAAAAAAAAAAAAAAAAGAAAAGCAACTATATCTAGGTGAGAAAACAGAACCCAAATGCAGAAACAAAAACCCCACAAGAAATATGCATACAGAACCAGGAGAAATGGAAGCAATCATCATCATCATGAGAAAAAGAGAGAGCTTACAGTATTGTAGTGAAGTGGAGTGAGGAGCTATAGCTAACTAAGGTCGATCAGAGAGCAATTGAAATGGAAAAACCCAAAGAAAATAAAGAGCCTTGTTTTGTTCCGTACAGAAGAATCAAGAATGGTTGAATTAAAGTGAGGAAGAAAGAAACAGTGCAAGCCCACCAAGTAAAAATACTCGAGTAATATAGTTATGAGAAATTGAGGAACAAACAAAAAAAATTAAAAGGAAAGGGATCAAATCAAAGGAGAAGAGTTAAAAGAAGAGAGGAAAAAAGATGAGTTGTCTGTCCCTCCCTAATCTTTTGCCAGCCACAAGTGCAACACCATGTTTTCACAAAAAGCCAAGCTCCAGTATGTATTGTTCCCACTCCTGTTTATCACACGGTCCCAAATGAATTGCACCGTTTTAACTGATCAACACAGTTTTAAAATTGAACTTTAAATTAATATTAAACCGTAATGATAAAATATTTAATAAAATTACATATTAAAAACTTAAAATGTTTACTTTGAAGTTGTTTCATAATATAATTCAGATGCACACTTATCCTTATAGTTTAAGATTAATATGTACATTAAAATTGGTGATCATAGAAAATATAAAAGATTAAAACCGTGCAACTCATTTGGAAGTAAAGTATGGATGTATGTAGGTGTGTATCCAATCCTCTTTAGATTCAGCGACATATACCCCACCACCCCTTTCCCCTTTTATCCCCACAAAAATTTCTGCTTCTTCAAATTATTGTAAAAATTAAATAACATCATACTTTTAAGAAGATTTCATGTTATAAGTTATAATGTTTGAGATTTGCCAGAAAAGAAAAATATGAATTCCTATATAAACAATAATAAAATACTTTTAAAATTAGTTGTGGTTACTAGTTATAGGTTCGGTGGGTGGTGGGTTGGCAATTACAACCCGTCAATAGCTTCGTTGACCATAGTCCCCACCTCCTAATGCTATATCGTGTAATTATCTTCTTTTTTCATGTTTTTCATTAGTATTTATCGGTCATACTATACTATGGTTATTGTAAAATTACATTTTTATTTATGTACTTATTTTCATTTTGGACATGTGCTTTTTTTATAGATCTTCTATCTTATCTTATGGTCACATTTTAAACTTCGTTTAAGAATCAATGTTATTTTCATAGTCTTCTGTAATTTTGTTACATTTAAATATTTAGTTTTTTTTATATTGAATTTTGAGAATATTCTTCATTTAGAATTTGTCTGACACCACTTGTAAATTTTATTACCCAACTCGCCACGGTTGGAAAAATATTCCACCAGCCTATAGTAGATTCCGACCAAAATGAATTGTAAACCGAACCGAATCCAAACCGAATTAGCAGTTATGGTTTTTGAACCAAAACCGCAGGTTCGAAATTTTGAACTGAAACTGTCGATTACGATTTTGGTTACGACAACCGTTTGGTTTATGAACCAAAACACCGCTCGTTCATGACTGAATGAACCGACGGTTTATTATGCAACAACTTTTTTTTTTCAAGATAACTCTGAAAATGCAATATACAAAAAAACAAAGATTAAAATAAATATTAATTGTCCCATTGGGGTGAGTCAAAGCTACTTGATTCACCCGCCTTAGTGGCCGCCTTGAGCAATTATTTTTCTAGTAGCTCTCGAACAAGCCCAAAAAAAATTCTTTTTTTATTATTATATTTTTTTTTATACGATTCAAACTGTGTGGTTCATGGTTTTGAACCGTGAACTGTCGGTCGAGAAACTGCAACCAATGGTTATGGTTTCGGTTTATAGGTTTTCATAAAATTGATCTGACAGTTCATGAACCAAAACCACCGTTCAGCGAACCGCTCAGGTCTAGATATAGTGGCTCTGCGTAATTTTTACATGAACTGCGTGGCGACTGGATTTAGTTTTTATAACCTCTTATTGGTGTGGGATCCGATGAATTGGTAGGGTAAATGGTGCTATAATTGTAAATGCACTATGAGAGGCGGGTCAACATATCTTCGGCCCTGAAATCAATTACGAAAATCAGGTTGTTTTGGAGCATAAAAAGGTTGATTGCGCTCGACCCTATTTCATATTTTCTGAAAATGAAGTCTTAAATATGATATTTTTCATATTTTAGTTCATCCATACATAATCACATGTTGTCAAAGAAATAATTTCATTCAACACACTTAAATGGTAACTACTGTAGTTATCCAATCAAATGACTTAGACTCTGTTCTCTTCATTTGAAAATATTCTCATCAATTTCCTTCATTGCTTGCTATTCTCCGTCCGTAGCTCATCAAGGTCACTTTCTCCGGACCTTCCTATGTTTCTGGTAGGTAATTTTTTGCCTTTATATAATACCTTAAAGGTATGGAAGACATCAGTTTTGAGCCAGAGAGCATTGAAATACGGAGAACAACCAAATAAACCCCTCCTTGTGTAGTTCTTCAATAGTAGAGTTTCTTAGTTCATCTTAGAGCTTTTAATATGGACTAGATATATTTACATATCAAAACACAATATACAATATGATATGATAGTAGGTGTATAAACACTATCCATGTAAAATAAAACCAAATATAAAGTACTCATGTGAAAATTTTAGGTCTCTTTCCACTTTTAAAAGTTTAACATGCATTATTTAAAAAAGGAAAGAATGCTCGAGGAAAGACAGTCTAAAACATGAATCTATGTTCACTTCAACTTTATATACGAAGAAACGAAAGTGGAATGATTTATATACAGAAAATAACTGTGGTGCACTTTTAAAAAGAATGTATTAAGTTTATATACAATAAATACATTTATATTGAGCTAAGCTTTAAACTGTAAAGTTGGGTGTTAGGCACGCTAAAGCTGACACTGTAGAGCTTTTTCCATATGCCAAAACACAAACACCTAACTTTTTCATTTTCAGTAATATTTGTTGCTGACTGCAGTATTTTATTCTTTATTGGGTAAATATGATATGGTATCTCTACTAAAGCTCGTCTTTTCATCCATCTCCCTCTTAGTCTCAGAATTATATTCAGGTCCACGTGTCTATTTTTTAGTTGACCAAATAATCAGACACTATTCATTGTGCTCAAGCCAAACGTGTCCTTAATTGTTTTTTCTTCTTTCTCTTTTTTTCTTTTTAATTTTCTCATCTTCTTCTTCATCTGCGGTACCGGACTCCGATTCTGGAGCATTGCAGCCCCATATCGGAGTTGTAAAGCTTCAGAATCAGAGCGTTACAGCTCCGACGTCGGAGCTGTTAATAGCTCCATAATGGAGTTGTTAATAGCTCCGATCTGGAGCTCTAAATAGCTCCAGAATCGGCGTCGGAGCTGAACAACTCCAGATCGGAGCTGTTTACAACTCTAGTTGAAATATAATTTTTATAGGGGTTTGTTTTTAAATAATTTTTTAGACCATCTTGAATATTGTAAAATATGTGTGTTAGTTTTTAAATATGTAGTGTTAATTTTGTAAGAATGAAAATATTTGGGTTAAAATTGTAATAAACAAAAGTTCAAGTTGTTTGGTTAACACTAAAATCTGATATTTGACCAAGGGCAAAAATGAACTTTCCAGCAATTAATTCGTCAAAAGTCAAGTTCGTGGATCCAGATGTAATTAATATCGTCTAACAAGGGTGGTAGATGCAAACTTCGGACTAAGAGGGGGTTAGATGTAATTAAAAGCTTACCATATGCAAATGACCCTTCTTTATATCCGTCCCATTATAATGTGTACACCCTCCGTATTAGAACATTTGTACCATTTTGCCATTTTGAACGTCCCATTAAAGTTGCACTTTAATTCTTTGCCATATTTGGATATGATTATAATAATTTTATATTCCACATTTTCATTTGAGTGGCTAGAAATCACCCAACAAACTAAAACCACTACACTATCAATATAACTTAATATTTAACTCTTCTGCTTAATTTTTGTGTCCAAAAGTAAATGGTGCAGCTACTCTGAAAAAAAGAGCGAGTAAATGGTTAACTCTTCAATGTCAATTTGTTAATTATAAATATAAAATAATCTAGAGAAAATTGCATTGGCCTCTCCTATTCCTAACAGACCTTTCATATTATTTCTTATGATCCAACAACTAAATCTAACACCATTTGAGTTAATCAACTTACAAATTTTCTGAAAATCTAGCTTCCAAAACACGCCCTTATCTTATTTTCTTTTTAATTTCTTCTTTTTTGCATCTTTTAATTTTTTTTTCTTTTTATCTTTTATTACTATAATTTTGTTTTTTATTTTTCTTTTAATTTCATTCTCCTTCTTCTTCAAGCTCCGACACCTGAGAAATTTTGGTGGCGAAGCTACCAAAGCTCCAATTGGAGATGTTTTCAGCTCCGATCGTAGCTGAAAAAGCTCCGATGGAGCTGCTTCTTTTTTTTTTTTTTAAATTTTTCTTAGTTTTTAATTTATTTTCAGAAAAATATTGGGACTCAAAATGAATTAATAACTTTGTGTGAATCTTTTTGCAATAATATTTAAGATCATTTTACGATTGATTTAAATAATTTATAGTCAATTTTGTAAAATAAAATATTTTAGAGTCAAATGTGTAATAAAGGATAATTAAAGGTGTTTTTTTTAAAAAAAAAATTGAAAACTTAAATGAGGGAAAAATCGTACTTTCGAGGTTTTACTTTGCATAAATTCAAGATCGTGAGGTTAGATATAATTAGATTTATCCAACTGGGGGTGTGGATGAAAAAAGAAAACTAAGAGGGATAAAAGCGTAATAAAAACAAACTAAGAGAGGGCCTGGATGCAATTTGCCCAATAATCTATACTCCATCCGTCCCAGAATAGTTGTATCATTTTGTCATTTTAGCCATCCCGTTAAAATTGCATCATTTCATTTATTTGTCATATTTGGACATGTTATTACTCCCTCCGTCCAGATGATAAGTTTATGTTTGCTTTTTGCACGGTTTTTAATGAATGGTATTGTTTGGTAGTGTTATATTAATATTGTATGTAAATGTGGGGTAGTGGATTAAAAGAGTCTGAGATATAAGTGGAGATATTTAAAAGTGGAGTCCATTTTTAAAATAATATAGATGAGATGTAAAAGTACTATCCAGAAATGAAAACGTAAAGAATTGATTGGGACGTCCAACGTAAAGAATTGATTGGGACATATGAGTATTAATTTTATATTTCATCGACATATTTTAGTGGCCACAATTCTTCAATAAAGTAAAATCATCCCTCACTATTAATATAATTTAGTATTAATTTGGATTATTTTTTTATAATATAATTTTACTAAGTAATTTAAAAATAATTTATAATTAAATATAATAGTAATAATGTAATTATACATCTGCTCTTGTGTTAATAATTTTTTTTTTTGTGTTAAAAACAAATTGTAATCATACATGTGTAGCGAAATGAATGTCTGTGTGTGTATATATATATATATATATATATATATTTCTATCTCATCGAAAAATGGCAATTATTTTATATAATAATCCTCATCTTTATCTATTTATTTATATATCTCCCGTACTTTGTTAATAATGGCATCCAACTTCATCACTGTACATATTAAAATAAATAAATCCATTGGTTGAAGTCAAGAACCGTTGTTTCTTCCCTGAAAATAGTCTCTGGAGAGTTAAACCCATATGGAGCTCACATGGTTCAGTACTCGTGGATAAAATTCATTTTAAGAACTTCATCACGAGTACTATGTTATGTTGAATTAAAATACTTTAGAGAGGTTATATGTATATTCAATTTAAATACTTTATTTTAGTATATTGTTAATTTTTGTATTCTTTTTAATTTAATGGAAAAATAGTAAAAATGTTTGTGGCAACTACTTGTAAAAAGATTAATTGAAACATAGTGAATAATAACCACTCGCCATACATAAGAGAAAATGATTAAAAAAAAAAAAACTCGGGAATTGCAAAAAAGAAAGGCAAAATAGGTGCATGTTATACACCTTTTGGTAGATAATAGTAAAAAAGGCCGCTAGACTCCTTGGTGAAACGAGACAACCCATAATTTGTCATTCATGATAGATACTAGTTTAGAATTGTTACCGATGATATCAAACTATGTTCAGTTCGTTTTAGTCCGCCAACATGCGTTAAAGGCGACTGTGTCCTCCTGTGAGTGCACTTCCGTGTCAGTACCAATATACCGAGTAGGTCGCTCCCTAAAAAATACTGGTAGATTCGGACCTATGCACCATCGGGTTCCTAAGTCTCAGAAGAAAGGGCCTACGGAGAATTGCCACTAAAGCTCTTGGAGTGGTGGCCCAAACAGTGCATACCCCCAAGGCATCCAGGTAGCAGAGACTGTGGAGTCACTTGCTTTCGAGGTTTGATAACCGAATTTCAACATCTGAAAATAAAGGACCACGATATGCGTGCCCGAATATGCAGACAGTGACTAATTAACACGCAAAAAAAAAGTGATAAGAACAAAGACAGGTATTTTTCTTACAAAATATGGGTCAAACTCATATATCTGTCACGGTCAAGCCTACCAACCACCAGTTGTACGGACACTTGACAACTAGTCATTAAGCAAAGTCATGTGATTTTTCGACATCTATATATAGGGGTGATCCCAAGGTGGAAAACATTAGGGCAACCTCTTAAAGTATCACTTCACAGGTACAAATTTGTATCTTCTGAGTGAAAAGAACCCTAGAATCAACACCAAGAAATATTCATGGGAACAATACATATCCTTTGATATATTTGTTATACTCACTCACACTCCCATAATGTTAACAAGGTAGGCTTTCCATCCACCTTCGAGTAAGTCTCCAAACTCTGGTTTGACCTCCAGACCGGACAAACAATCACCCCCACCCCACAGGTTAGATATGTAAGCTGACCGAAGATCCAAGAAAGGAGTAGAGAAAGAAGAGAAGTATCATTCCGAATATTATCAGAAGGTTTCGACCCTCAGTCCAGCCAGTTCCGCAGTTCACGAGGCGTGCCCAGACCTCCACTCCCGAGGTCATGCGAAGGTTTTTAAGGCCCATAGTTCACGTTTATTCTCTAGTAAAATCACATTCCATCAGTTTACCTACCGTGATAAGGCGGGATGGCAAGTAGAATTAAAATTTTATACACACTTGTGATGTAAGTACGTTTTTTCTTAACATTGACAGATTTTAGGCCATTTCTTTGAAAAAGTTGAATTATGGTTTCTAATTGAGTAGTGTACACAAATTTACTTTATTTTTGTGGAAGAGGATTTTTAGTATATCTTACACGTCATGTATACAAACCTAGGGGAACAGAGTTTTTGTGAAAATTTCGCGAAAAGGTTAGGCTAACATTCAGCTCTGTTAGAATCATCATTATGGCCTTTTGTACGAGTTTGTAATAACAAAGGAGTACAAGGTCTTGTTTGCACTCAAGAAGAACTTCTGTACTTTCCATTGTAATTTTTGTACCTTAGTTCTTACCGTTAGATTAGGCTTTTACTGTTTTGCCCCTCTGTCTTATTTGTATAAAATAAGAGCAGAGAACAGGCTTTTATATTAATCTTCATCTGTTCTTCTTTCTCTGTAACATACTTCCAAAATATTCAATTCAGTTCTGCTCCAACTATTTGTTGGAGTTTCTCATTGAATCTGTGACTGTTAACATGTTATCATCATCGTCATTCGTGTAGACTGAGTTCGATCCTGTTCGCTCCAATTGTTTCCGCTGTGCTATGTTCATTTCGTTTGGTCCTCACAATTCCTAAGGTTAGCGATTTTGGGGCTTTTCGCTGATATTGGTTGTTTCAGCAAGCGTGTTGCTTGAGGTTGTTTGTTAATCAACCTGTAGTTGATTCGCTGATTGAATCATATGGAATCTGTTCGACGCGGAAAGTTTCTCGGATTGTTTCCGTTTGAAATTTTTGTTTTGTTCTTGGTTTCTTTTGCAAGCGTCTTGCTTGTCGTTCTTAGTTCTGTTCGGTTTTCAATCAACGTGTGTTGGTGGAAATTTTGTTCTTGAGAGCGTTTGTGTTGGTTCGTGTTGAACTGGGTTTATTTGTGGGTTTCGTTTGTTTGAAATCTTGTTGTTCTGGTATTGTGTTTCGTCAACGTGTGTTGGTGAAAGGAGTATTCTTGAGAGTTGGTTGTTGGTATCTTGTTCTTCTTTGAAGTTGGAGTAACCCTCTTGGTTAGATATGGTTAATATTGTTGTTGTTAAAGTAAATCCAACTGAGGATTCTGCTTCTCCCTTTTTCATTCATCCTGGTGACGGGTCTGGTACTAGAATTGTTAATGACATGTTTGATGGCTCGGACTACACAGGATGGAGTCACAATGTTCGTAATCAACTGGTGATCAAAAACAAAGTGGGATTCATCAATGGCAAGTTGCTTAAGCCCAAAGATGATGCAGATGAGATTGACAAGGTGGCTTGGGAGAGAGCAAACTGTCTGGTACTTTCTTGGCTTTTGAATTCTGTAAGTAAAGAAATTCGAAGTTCTTTGATGTATTTTGATTCTGCGAAAGATATTTGGGATGACTTGAAGTCTAGGTATACTAAAGTTGATGGTACAAGGGTGCTACAAATTGAAAAGTTGTTAAGTTCTTTGCAACAAGGAAATCAGTCTATTACTGTGTATTATAACCAGTTTAAGGTGTTGTGGGACGAGTTTGTGACTTTTAGGCCAATTCCTAAGTGCAAGTGTGCTGGTTGTACTTGTAATGTATCAAAGGATATGGCTAAGTTGCAACAGAAAGATGGTATTCTGAAATTTCTTGTTGGGTTAAATGATTCTTATAATGATGTGAGGAGTCATGTTATGGTTACTATGCTTAACTGTCAGCTTTCTGAAGTTCATAACCTGTTAATTTTAGAGGAGAGTCAAAGAGCCCTAAATAATGTTTCTGTGACTGGTAATCCTGGCGAGTACATGACTATGATGTCACAAGCTACTGATTCTACACAAGTTGAGACATTGTCTGGTGCTAATGCTGCGAACAAGTATTATAATAGAGACAAGAAACCATTGTATTGTATCTACTGCAAGAAAAATGGTCATACTCTTGAGAGATCTTATGATAAAGTTGGATATCCTCCTAACTGGAAAGGACCAGCTAGGAAGAATCTTTCAAATAGTGGGAGTTTCAAAGCAAGAGCTAATGCATCAATGGTTTCTGAAGAAGGTAGTGCTTACGATAATGATGACAGTGATGTAGATGATGGTCTTGTTAATCCTGCACTATACAAGGAGTTTCTCAAGATAGCTAAGAAGCATAGCCAGAGAGAAGAGAATACCAGGACACTTGAAGGTATATGATGTGGTATTACCTTCTTCTCTTAAACATCATGTAAACCTAGCAACTGTAGAGCCAAAGTCTTGTGTTTCTAATTATCCCATTGAGAAATATTTGTCTACTAATAAATTATCTGCAGCTCATCAGTGCTTTACTGCTTCAATCACTTGTGTTCCTGAGCCTAAAAACTATAAGGAAGCTTGTAAGCATCCTGAGTGGCAAGAAGCCATGAATGCAGAAATTAAAGCACTTGAAAAGAACAACACTTGGGTATTAACTGAATTTCCTGCAGATGCACATTGTATAGGGTCCAAATGGGTTTATAAAGCTAAATTTAAACCTGATGGGACTCTAGAAAGATATAAAGCTCGGTTGGTAGCACAAGGTTTCACACAACAGGAGGGTATAGATTATTTTGATACCTTTTCACCTGTTATCAAATTAACAACTGTGAAACTTCTCTTAGCAGTTGTAGGTAAAGAAATGGCATCTTCAGCAACTTGATGTGAATAATGCTTTTCTCCATGGTGATCTTGAGGAAGAGGTTTATATGAAACCACCATTAGGATATTGTCAACCTGGTGACACAAGGGTTTGTAAGTTAATAAAAAGTCTTTATGCTTTGAAACAAGCCTCAAGACAATGGTTCAGTAAACTAAATGTGTCTTTGAAAAATTTTGGATATACACAATCTTTGGCTGATATTTCATTGTTTACAAAGACCACTGCTACTGACATTACTATTCTTCTCGTTTATGTTGATGACATTATCTTAGCAGGATATAGTATGACAAAAATCAATGCAGTGAAGGAACATTTACATAGAGAGTTCACTATTAAAGACCTGGGAGAACTCAAATATATACTTGGTCTGGAGATTTCAATTTGTCAAAGAAAATATGTGTTGGATTTGCTTGCAGATAATGGCTTTACAGACTGCAAACCCATTGATACTCCTATGAATGTGAAATCCAAAGTTGGTAAGGAAGATGGTAATTTGTTACTTGATCCACAACCTTATAGAAGCTTAGTTGGAAAACTTCTTTACTTAACTATTACACGACCAGATATATGTTTCACTGTTCAGCTGTTAAGTCAATTTATGTCTCAACCTTCTGATATTCACATGGAATTAGCACATAGAGTGTTGAGATACTTAAAAGGTAGTCCAGGTCTTGGTGTTTTCTATAGTGCAGATTCAGAGTTGCATCTTAAAGCTTTTACTGATGCTGATTGGGGAGGATGCAAAGATACAAGAAGGTGTATCACTGGTTATGCAGTATATTTGGGAGATTCTTTAGTGTCATGGAAATCAAAGAAGCAACAGACAATCAACAGATCAAGCGCTGAAGCTGAGTATAGGGCTGCAACAACAACTAGTTGTGAACTAGAATGGTTACTCTATCTTTTACAAGATTTTAAAGTTGAACACTCACAACCTGCTTTGTTGTATACAGATAGTATGAGTGCGTTCTACCTTGCCCACAATCCACTGCAACACCAGAGAACCAAGCACATTGAATTGGACTGCCATTTGATTCGAGACAAGATAAATTCCAAAAATTCATCAAGATGTTTCACATCAAAAATGATTACCAAACAACCGATATTTTGACGAAGCCACTGGCAGGTACCTTATTCAACAGATTCTTGTCCAATCTAAACATGAAAAACATCCATGCTTAGATTGAGGGGGGAGGGTGTTAGAATCATCATTATGGCCTTGGACGAGTTTGTAATAACAAAGGAGTACAAGGACTTGTTTGCACTCAAGAAGAACTTCTGTACTTTCCATTGTAATTGTTGTACCTTAGTTCTTACCGTTAGATTAGGCTTTTATTGTTTTGCCGCTCTGTCTTATTTGTATAAAATAAGAGCAGAGAACAGGCTTTTATAGTAATCTTCACCTGTTCTTCTTTCTCTGTAACATACTTCCAAAATATTCAATTCAGTTCTGCTTCAACTATTTGTTGGAGTTTCTCATTGAATCTGTGACTGGTGTTCAAGTTTTACTGAATCGAACAACTTGCAAACATAAATTTGTATTATATTTTTAAGACTTTTAACATTTTATTTTATTACTACCTGTACTAGCTTTAGTTATTCCTAATTTTTTAATATAAACAAATTAATGAACGATTAATAATGTTAAAAAATTAATTTGTATGAGTATTTAATTGTAAATGAGTGATAAAGTGGTTATATAAAAAAAAAGATAAAAAATAAAGAATTGTTTAGTGAAATTAGAAACTTTTCATATTTGGACTTATGAACTTTACAATGTACGTTATAAAAGAAAATCTATGATCATATTAATGTAGTTAATGTAATGGAGGAATTACAGTAAATTGAACATATCGTGTGCAAAATGAATCGAACAGTGGAATGCTAAATGAACAAAAAGAAATTATATGAACCTAAAGAACACGAGCAAATGTTGGTGATATTTGTGTAAGAAAACTGTCAACAAGACCTAACTCCAAGCGCGTTTCAAGCTATGTCAAGCCAACAATCTGATCTCTGATCCCATCAATCTGCTACAGTGCCGCCGCTACAGTGTCCTGTACCTGCAAGATAGAACAGAAGTGGAGATTTGGGAGTTCTAGGGTTTCTGACCTATGCCAATCTGTAGTTAGCTGTACTGATGGTTGTACACAGAAGCTTTATATAAATAAAGGCTAAGTAAGGACCCCGTTCCAGAGTTAGTCTAAGACTCTTCTATCCACAAAGTTGAGTCCTAGTCAATAATAATAACTAATATAATATGTGACTCTTAATAGAAATAAATCACTAGACATTAAACTAAATAATAAGTGTTAACGTGGACCACTAAATAGAATATAATTCTAACATTCTCCCACTTGGTCCCATAACACTTATCAATGTCTAGAAAACTGAATGTGGCCAAATATATTTATTTCTAATGATTTTCACAACACTCCCACTATTTTAAAGAATACGCATGAATGAATCATGGCGGTAATGCTCCAATATAACAAGCCGTCCCTTCCATGTATCACATGCACAATTCCCTTTAAAATAGCACTAAATGAGCAACTTATCTTAATGAATGAATTACTACATAATCATTCGGGTCCAACTTCATATTATCCCCACGGATAAACCTTAATATGCGCAAACATATCTCCAAGATTAATCTTCACTTAAACATTATTAATGTATGTCTATAGATCAAATAGAAACTTAATTTTACAAATTATTGAGAAGTATACAAAGTTTCATGACTCAAATCTGAAGTACCGGTAAGCAAGAGTCATGAGCCAAAACTATACTCATCACTTTATGGACACCTCAATCCCTTAAGTTTTCTTATTAGCTATGAGGTTCTTTATGTCGATAAACTCAATTCTACTACTGCATTATTGTTCTTGGAGAAGACAACCGAGAGTAGTATTCTGTAGAATTCCTTAATGGTCTCCTTCAGGAAATGATAAAACTTGAGACCCCTAAAGGAAAAACCTTCAAAAACTGAATGTCTGTGTAATTACTCCATAACAAACACTGTATTTTACCCTGAATGGTAGATTGATGAAAACAACGAATATATCATGTCTACACAATTGGTAAACAAAATTCTATATGACTAGCTCTGATACCACATGTAAGAAAAACTGTCAACAAGACCTACCTCCAAGCGCGTTCCAAGCTATGCCAAGCCAACAATCTGATCCCTGCCAAGCCAACAATCTGATCTCTGATCCCATCAATATGCTACAGTGCCGCCGCTACAGTGTCCTGTACCTGTAAGATAGAACAGAAGTGGAGATTTGGGAGTTCTAGGATTTCTGACCTATGCCTTTCTGTAGTTAGCTGTACTGATGGTTGTACGGAGACGCTTATATAAATAAAGGCTAAGTAAGGACCCCGTTTCAGAGTTAGTCTAAGACTCTTCTATCCATCAGAGTTGAGTCCTAGTCAATTATAATAACTAATATAATATGTGACTTTTAATAGAAATAAATCACTAGACATTAAACTAAATAATAAGTGTTAATGTGGACCACTAAATAGAATATAATTCTAACAATTTGTTGAAGATGAAAACGAACTGAACAATTCATACTTTTCACAAATGAACGTCAGCTAAAGTCACTATTTGTTTCATTCTGTTCGAGATTCACACCCCATAAGTGGCAACTTCCAGATGCATAATACTAGTGAATCACAAACTACTGCCATACAACAGGTCAAACAGAGAAGTGAGATGGCACATACTAGTGAAATGAATGGAGCTGGACATGAACCTGAGGAACCTTGGACAGAAGTAACTAAGAAGAAGAAGAAGGTCAGGAATAAAGACACACAACTGGAACCTGGAAGTGAATCTCCACTCCAGTTTGGAAGTGTGGGCCAAGCGGAGAAATTGGGTGCCCTTAAAGCAAGGGCGAAAACAAGAGGTCCATGATGATGGCTTGGAATGTTAGGGGGATGACTGAAGCAGCTAAACATTTGGAGGTTGGCTCCTACCCAGGAAGATTCAGGTGAGTATAGCTGCTCTTCTAGAAACACGTGTGAAAGAATGTAATGCTTTATGGATTCGTAAACGTTTTGGTAGACATTGGGAATACTTGGATAATTATGATAATCATAGAAATGGCAGAATCTGGCTTATGTGGGATGTGAATAGAGTTGATGTGCAATTCTTAGGCTCTACGGATCAACATTTACATTGTCAGGTGGAGAGTCTAAATGGGGACCACTTTTTACTTACTGTTATTTATGCCCATAATCAACTACATGACCGTAGGAAATTATGGAATGATATTGAGCAGTTGGCAACTGGTATTCATCATCCTTGGCTTGTGTTGGGGGATTTTAATAATGTCCTCACAACACAAGATCGCACGGGTGGGCATCCAGTTCAAGAGAGTGAATATACTGATTTCCAGGCGATGATGGAGAATGCGGGACTGAACGAACTCATGATGATTGGTAAAGATTTTACGTGGTCCAACAAGCATACTAATGGCGTTATTTATTCTAATATTGACAGGGGCTTAGGGAATCTTGCATGGTTTCTAAAGTATCATTGGGTGAAGATAATGGTGCATGAGTCGGGAATCTCCGACCATACCCCATTAGTGCTGCAACTCTCTACAAACTTGCATTGACAGACTAGTCGCTTCCGGTTCCTTAATAGCCTAGCTGACAAGCAGGAATTTTTGCCACTGGTGCAGACAACCTGGACGACCTCTATACCGGATCGACCAATGCACATACTATGGACAAAGCTGCAAATGTTGCGGCCTCACCTGAAGGTTCTCTGCCGGCAATTTACTGCCCTGGAAAATCAAGCTGAGGAGGCACGCGTTGAGTTAGCAGATGCGCCACAACAACTCAATTCTGACCGTACAAACCCGGAGTTAATACTTCATGAAAAGATGTGTACAACACGTCTGCTTACAATTGCGGACAACTGAGGAACAGATTCTCAAACAGCGGGCAAAGGCCACGTGGCTAAAACTTGGGGATGGGAATAATGCTTATTTCCATGCCTTGGTGAAAGATAAACAAATGCAAAGCGGGATTACTAGATTGGAGAACGAGATGGGGAACATACTAACAACTCCGGATGCCATTGAGAATGAGGTTATTCGTTTCTATACTCAACTAGTTGGCACTAACATGCAAAGCAGATTGAGTGTGGACATTGATGCTATGCGACGTGGAAAGCTGCTCACTTCGACTCAGGGTGCCTGTTTAATTTCCACGGTAACGGATGATGAGATTTGGAGAGCTCTACAAGATATTGATGATACCAAAGCTCTCGGGATTGATGGATACAATGCAAAATTCTTTAAAGCAAGCTGGGATATAGTAAAGAATGATGTTCGGGCAGCGGTGAAGGACTTTTTTTTAATTTTTTTTTATCAATGAACGAATGTATAATGCCATTAACTGTACACTCGTGACTCTGATACCCAAGACTAAGGATGCCAGGACAATGAAGGCCATGCGGCCTATTTCTTGTTGTACAACCATCTATAAAATCATCTCCAAGATCCCGACCGCACGACTCAGCAAAGTGATTAATTTAGTGGTTGATGATAGCCAATCTGTATTCTTGCCGGGAAAGGTAATCCATGAAAATATTTTGATGCGCATGAACTTGTAAGAGGCTACGTGAGGAAAAATGTCTCACCTCGGTGTATGATCCAGATGGACCTACAAAAAGCCTATGATACAGTGGATTGGGGAGCTTTAGAGGAGATTCTAATTGAGCTGAATTTCCCGGCGCAATTTGTTCGCTGGGTGATGATATGTGTGCGAACTGTATCTTAAAGGTACTCCATTAATGAAACACCTAGCAGACTACTCAAAGCCAAACGAGGACTCATACAAGGGGATCCTATCTCCCCGCTTCTCTTTGTCTTGATTATGGAATATCGATGGCCCGAGGTAGATCACTCCATCCAAAGTGTGAGAGAGTTGATCTGATTAATGTGTGCTTTGCGGATGAGCTATTATTGTTTTGCTGGGGTGATACCATTTTCAGTGCAACATCTTGTGAATGAGTTTGAGGTCTTTTCCACATCAACCGGTTTGAAGGCGAATAACTCCAAGTGTAAAGTGTATTTTGGAGGCGTCAACCGGAAGACACCAGATGAGATTGCTCTGATGACTGGATATGAAATTGGGGAGTTGCCTTTTAAGTATCTTGGAGTCCCGTTAGCCACACGGAAACTCACAGTACATCTATGTCAACCCCTGATTGAAAAGATCACAGCCCGAATCAAGCACTAGACATCGAAACTCCTTAGCTATGCTGGGAGACTCCAACTGATTAAAAGTGTATTGTTCTCCATTGTTAGGAAACTTGTAATTTTGATGAACAAATTACCATGCTAAATTAAGAACAGTCCAGTGATTAGTACTCTTAAGGTCCATAGGAAATTAGAATTTTTAAGGACATTGTAAAAGAGGAACATTTGTCGAAGACTTAGTATAGGTACTAGATAGGTTCTTTTGTTTGCTGATGATGTACATTGTTTGCTGAAACAATCTATTGAAGTTTAAGAACCACTCAGAAGACTTGAAGACTTGAAGATTTGAAGACAAGAAGACTTGAAGTTTGCTGAGATTTGGTATCTATATAAGGCACATAGTAAAGTTAACTAAAGTACATATTTCAGCAAAGCAGAAAACACAGGTGTAAAACTTGAGTCTGCTGAGCTGATACAATGTACTAAAGTAACTACATGTGACCTTACTTGCTGAAGTAGTACTTACATTTGGGCTCCAAGTTTCAAACGTTGAAAAAAGGTCAAATAGCATTAAATGAAAAGCATGGCGTTCTGAAAAAGTTGAACACGCTGCTGACAGTACCTTCGTAGCAAGATAGTGACATTTTTTGGCTCCGGCTTAGAATTTTAATATTCAAACGGTACCAAGAAATCATTATAAATAGAGACCCTTAGGCAGTGAAAGAAAGTGTGTCAACAACGTGATCTTACACTCACTTGTGCTTTCAAACTCACATCTTTCTTAAGCTCATTACTCTCTAAAGATCCGACCCAAGACTTAAGCTTGAAACAAAAGCTACTTGTGAAGAAGTAGAACTTTAGCTAAGAAATTGGTTAAGTGTTCTTTCTCCTAAACAAGAAATAGTCTTGACACCCAGAAACAATATACCTATAAGTGAAAAGTTATTCGGTTGAGTTTCCTAAGATTACTTGGTATTAGCTGAAAAGTTAATCTCATAAGTGATCTTCACCCAAAACCTCTCTAACTGATAAAACACCCTTTTACAGGCGTGAAATTCAGGGGGAACTAATCAAGCAAGGATTTGCTGATAAGTGTCGCAAGTTTGGTGGAGAACAAGGTTATAGTTCTCTGGTTAGGTTGGAAACAAAGCAAGGGCGCTTTGGTTTCTGGAATTCTAGTAGATTAGGTGTTGTAATGAACCTCATCATCTATCTTAGTGAATTAATTCCTAGCAAGGACAAAGTGGACTAGTTGAGGGATTACGCCACCCTCAGATACCACTATAAAGTGTTTGTGTGATTTACTTACTGCATTTACATTTCAGCAAAGCTTTATCTTAGTTACTGCAGTTTCTCTCAAAAAGCCTTTAGTCAACAGACTTGTTTAAATTTGTTTTTCTTAAACCTTCTGAGTGGTTGTTTTATCAAAAGCACTTAATTTCGAAAGACTTCCGCTCTATGATTATTTAAGTATTAGCAAAACTTACTACTGAACAAGTATTAAGTACCTTGCTGAGAAATGTTTGTTAAGTATCAGCATAACCTCTTTACTGTAAAAGTAAAAGCACCTTGTTGAGAAAGTTTCTGACGACGAAAATGTTTTAGAGAACTATTCACCCCCCTAGTCTCTACTTGTTGTCTAAAGGGACCAACAAGTGGTATCAGAGAAGGAGGTTCATTCCTTCTGCACTGAACCTAGATCCCCTTTTAAAGTGCTTTTCGTAAATCACTCATACTTGATCAAGGTTGGTAGTTTGTTGCCTTTTGCAGGATGTCTTTAGAAGAGGCTCCATTGCTGAAGCTGGAAAACTATGAAAAATGGCGAAACAACATGATGCTACATCTTGAGGCTATTAGTGATGAGATGGTGACTGTCATAAATGATGGCCCAATCAAGATCACTAAGCTTGAAAGAAGCTTTCCTCATAAAACCACAGATGTCGGTGGAAAGGAAACCATTTTAGGTGAACCGGTTGACATAGTCGTACCAAAACCTAGAGAGGAATGGACTATTGATGAAGCCAAAATATTTCATCTTGATGGCCAAGCAAGAAACATCATTATCCGGTCTAATCCTGACACCATACAGTGCAAACTGTGGGGTGCAAAGACTGCTAAGGAAGCTTGGAAGATGATCCAAGATCTGTGTGCAGGATATGACAAAACCAAGGAAAACAAACTCGAAGTCCTGAAGTTAAAGTTTCAGAACTTTAAACAAGGTACTGCTGAGTCACTAGAAGACTTGGATTTTAGGTTCACAACTCTTGTGAGTGAAATGGCTGCTTTAGGTGCTGGAAACTTCTATTCAGACTCTGAGAAGGTGAAAACCATCATCAGAAGTTTGAATCAAGAATGGATCCACACTCAAAACTTCTATTATAATCAAGGAATACCTAATATCACTCCAACAGAGTTGTTCTCTCACCTTGCTGCTGTAAACTATGAGACAAAGCAAAGAGAAAATGTGTCTGCTGAAAAATCGCAGAACATTGCTCTTGCTACTAAGGTTTCATCTTCTGAAAAGAAGGATGAAAAAGAGCCTGCTGATGAAAGTGCCTTGGCTGTTAAAAACATGAGAAAATTTATCAGCAAAGAACTTGAAAGAAGAAAAGCAAAGGAGAAGCTGAAAAAGCATCTTGGCAATAACTACTACAAATACAAGACAGATGCTAGCTCGCTGAATAAGCAAGCTCAGTCCACCTCTTCCTCTGAGGAACCAGCTATAGGAAATGATCTTTGTTTCTACTGCAAGAAACATGGTCATTTCAACGCCAACTGTCCCTTGCTGAAAGGCAAGAGTGCTGACAAAAGAAAGAAGTTCAAAAAGGCCATGATTGCTGAAGAAAAGAAGAAGCTTCAAGCTAAGATTGATGCTTTATGCATAGACACTAGCACCGAAGAAAGTGAGGAAGAAGATTCAGACACTGAAGAAGAATCAACCATGGATGCTGAATTTGGAAAAGAAGTTTGTGGAATCGCTATGGAAGCATTTCCAGACGTGTCAAACATGGAATTCTGTCTTATGGCGGATCAGGTAATTTCTCCTAACAGTGACTCAGAATCATATGATGAAAATGAAATTGATCTTGAAAAGATACAAGGAGAAATTGAAAGATTTGAGAAAACTCTGAGCAAACAGCAAGAGAAACTACAAAATGATGAATTTCTGACTAAGCAAACTACTGAAAAGTATGTATTGCTGAAAGATGAATCAGAACGAATAGATGCTGAAATATTGTATCTTAAGAAATTACTTGCTGAAGCTACAGAGAAAGACACTCAAATGTCAACATAATTGAAAGAATATCAATCTTCAATCCTAAAGTTACTTGCTGAAATACAAGAGTTGAAAAAGATGAAAGTAAATTTTAAATCTTATGCGAATGCTAGTAACACTTTGACAGAACTAAACTCTTATCTGAGAGATCCATCTCAGAAGCAAGGTTTAGGTGCCACTTATGAAGGTGATGACGTGATACTCTTGAGTAAAGACAAATCACCATTAACCTTTGTTCGTGCTACTGATAGTGTTCAACCAGAACTTTATCAAATTGGTCAATCTAAGGTTGCTGAAACATGCAATCAAATACCTATGACCAAGAAGCCCCCTGTTACTACTCAAAGTAATAAGACTTCAAAAGGTAAACAGGTTGCTGAAAAGCAATCTGTTCAGAAAAAGGATGTTGAAAAGCATTCCGCCAAACAAATTGCTGAAAAGCAATCTGGCAAGATTACTAACAAAAGTAATCATAAGATCTTTGCTGACAAACCTGAGTCAAGTAAGGTTGCTGAGACAAAAACTCAGCATACTCCGAGAAGTGGACTTGGTTACAAAAACAAGCAAAACCAACTTTTCTATGAGTATAAGCAAAGTCAGCAAAAATACTTCAAGGAGATGAACAAATCAAAGCCTAAGAGTAATAACAATACTCAAAATGCTAGGACTAGAACAAATCTTGCTAGAAAAGAACTTACTGAAAAGTATGTTCAGCAAAAGGGAAAACCAAACAAGACACCACATTTGAAAGTGGACTTGACTAGTAAAAGTCAAAAGTCTTTTGACCCGAAGACATCTAGTTCCTCAGCAAGAAGAAGACAAGTCAAGATTGAAAAATCTGAGGCTTGGGTTTCCACTGGTCGTTTCTTTAAACATGTTAATGAATATCTCATTCTGGATAATTGACGTGTTTACTCTTGATTGTGCAGACTTCAGCCACCGAGACAACCAATCCTATTTGGCACTTTGATAGTGGCTGCGGGAAGCACATGACGGGCGACAAAAGAAATCTTATAAACTACAGACGATGGTCTGGAGGTCCAACAATAAGATTTGCAGGTGGAGGCTTTGAATCTACTAAAGGCTTTGGTGACGTGAAGTTAGGATGCATTACCATAACATGAGTTCTTTATGTCAAAAATCTTAAGTTCAACCTGTTCAGCATGAGTCAGTTTGCTGACAAAGGTTACTTCATCAAAATCAAAAGTGATGAATGCAAACTTATTGACTTTTAGACAAAAAAAGGTAATCATGGTTGCTAGAAGATCAGGAGGTCTATACACTGTAGATTGGTCCTCATCAATCATCGAAAAATGCCTGATCTCAGATCACGAAGGCCTTGCTAAAAATGCATGGTTATGGCATAAAAGAACTAGTCACCTAAACTTCAAGACACTGAATAAGCAGTCTAAAAAGGCACTTGTAGTTGGATTACCTAAGGTCACTTTTAAAAAGGATGGTACTTGCACTGCATGTCAGCAGGGTAAGCAAACTAAGTCTTCTTTTAAGAACAAGGCAGTACCGTCAACTACAAAACCTTTACAACTCTTGCACATGGACTTGTTTGAATCATCTTCAACAAGCTATGCTGGCAAGAAGTATGGTCTAGTAGTGGTGGATGATTATTCAAGATTCACTTGGGTAATTTTCATCAAACAAAAGTCTGAAACAAGGATTGAAATACCTAACTTGCTGAACAAGCTTGAAGTCATGAAAAATGACAAGGTAAAAATCATCAGAACAGACCATGGTACTGAGTTTGTAAACCAGTACATAACTGAGTATTGCACTTCTAAAGGCATACTACATCAGTTATCCTCAGTAAGGACACCTCAACAAAATGGTGTTGCTGAAAGGAAGAATCGTACCCTTAAGGAAGCAGCTAGAACCATGCTTGGTGACACTAAAATTAGTGAAGCTTATTGGGTTGAAACGATTAACACTGCTTTCTATACTCAAAATAGATGCTTGATAACTAAGGAGTACAACAAAACTCCCTATGAGCTATTTGTTGGAAGACCTCCTAACATTACTCATCTAAGAGTATTTGGTTGCAAATGTTTTGTTCTTAACAATGGTAGAGAATATCTAAGAACATTTCAACCAAAGGCAGATGAAGCGGTATTTCTTGGTTACTCCTTGCATAGCAAAGCTTATAGAGTTTACAACAAAAAGGCACAAAAGATTGAAGAATCTGTGCATGTTGTATTCTATGAAAAGAAACAAGGAGTTCCTGCTGAAGAAAAATATCTGAATGTATGAAAAAGCTACTCATACACGAGCAAAGAACTGGACCTAAAGCTGAAAATGTCAAGATCACTAAACTTAATGATGATTCTGACAATGACATGCCATCACCAAGTCAAGTCAAGATAAATATAGTTCATGATAAGGAATTCTCGGCTAAAGATGCAGTTGCTCCAGACGTTGCTGAAACAATGCAACTTCCTGTGTCTACTGAAGAGTTACCACAAACAAGCAATACTGAACAAGTAGTTGCTGATGAACCTATATCAGTGGAGACACAACCTGAAACCAGTAGTGCTGAACAAGCACGTTCTAAAATGCATACATGTCCAGATCAAAAGAACAAAATGTGTTAATATTTGTATTAGAGATCATCCTTCTAAGGATATGATTGGTGATATTGACAATCGCCGAGTGACTAGATCCAAAGTTTCTACTAACAAAGACGTTGCTGAAGAAGCAATGGTAGTTGAAGTAGAAGCATTATTCTCTTGTTTTGTATCTGAAATTGAACCTAAAACCATAAAAGAAGTTTTAAAGCATTCTGAATGGATCAAGGCAATGCAAGAAGAATTGGATCAATTTGAAAGGAACAAAGTCTGGAAACTTGTACCCCTTGCGGAAGGAAAGAAAGAAATTGGTACTAAGTGGGTGTTCAGAAACAAGTGTAGTGAGTCTGGTGAAGTAACAAGGAATAAAGCACGTTTAGTTGCTCAAGGTTACTGTCAGACTGAATGATTGGACTATGATGAGTCTTATGCACCAGTTGCAAGATTGGATGCAATTAGAATTTTCTTGGTCTTTGCTGCTCATAATGACTTTATAGTTTAGCAAATGGATGTCAAAAGTGCATTCCTAAATGGTGAACTTGCTGAAGAAGTCTCTCTAGAACAACCCCTGGCTCTGAACTTCCTTCAGAAACCAAGATGGTATACAAGCTTCAGAAAGCTGTATATGGTCTAAAGCAAGCACCAAGAGCTTGGTATGACACCTTATCTAGGTTCTTGCTGCACAATGGTTTCAAGAAGGGTGAGGTTGATAAAACCTTGTTTACCATAAATCATGATGGTAAATTACTTTTAGTCCAGATTTATGTGGATGACATAATATTTGGTTCTAAAGACAAGCAACTTTGTGATGATTTTTCCAAACTCATGACAAACAAGTTTGAAATGAGTATGATGGGAAAATTGAATTATTTCCTAGGATTGCAAGTCAAGCAACTCAAAGATGGAATATTCATAAATCAAGCAAAGTATGCAAATGATATGCTCATAAAATTCAGGATCAAAGAAGATGAAAAACCTGAAAAGATCCCTGTGAGTGTTGGTACCAAAATGGACTATACTAAAACAGACAAATGTATTGATGAACACAAGTATAGGAAGCTCATTGGTTCCTTGCTGTATTTAACAGCAAGTAGACCTGACATTCAGTATGCTGTTTGTGCGTGTGCCCATCTGATCCTAGAGAATCACACTACAAGAAATCAATTAAAATATTGAAATATGTCAAAGGTACTGTCAATATTGGATTGTGGTATCCAAAAGATTCTGATTTGTCACTAGTTGGCTACTCAGATGCTGATCATGGAGGCTCTACACTTGACAGAAAGAGAACCTCTGGAACATGTCAATTCCTAGGAAGAAGACTAATTTCATGGTTCAGTAAGAAGCAAACTTGTGTGGCAAATTCTTCCACAGAATCTGAATATATTGCAGCTGGTTGTTGCGCTGCCCAAATCCTATGAATTCAACAACAATTAAGGGATTATGTTATCTTTGAAAAGAAGACTCCAATCTTCTGTGATAATACAAGTGCTATTGCTATCACGCAAAATCCAAAGTTCCATTCAAGAACTAAGCACATTGATATTAGACATCACTTCATAAGAGACCATGTTGAGAAAGGAGATATTGAGGTAATTCAGGTAGGTACCGATGATCAGCTTGCTGACATCTTTACCAAACCACTGCCTGATAATAGGTTCTCAATCCTAAGGTACAAACTTGGGTTATTGGAACTTGCCTAATATATCTTGGAAACATACTACAAGGTTGCTGGAACGGGCATTCAGCAAGGAATAACTCCGCATGTTGCAAAACTTGTAGTAGACCCCCAATAAATAAGTAATTCAGCACGATATATAATTTTTGTTTTCATTAAAAGATTCAGCTGAATACTAAAGTTTTCTGAAACAGACATTCAGCAAACAAAGGGAATTTTGCAAACTAATATTTGTTAAGGAAACTTGTTTGCTTAAATACTGAAACGGACACTCAGTATTAAAAAGGAATCAAAGATTGCTGAAACAGGCATCCAGACAATTTTGGAAGGAACTGAGACGGGAACTCAGCAAAGTAAATGCATACTCGCATAATTACACTATATTATCTCAATCAAAAGATGTATTTGTTGAGACAGGAACTCAGAAATACAAATGTTCATCAAAAGAAAAAGAGATAATTAATTAAGGGGGAATTTCAGCAAACACAAAGATCAAAAGCATTTTGGATACATTTTGATAAATTGTTTGATTGACGTTATGATCCCTTGATTAAAAAGAAGTAATTATTGTGATGTTTTTGGCACAGATAAACTAAAAAGGCATTGAGTGCTTATTAGTTAATCTGATTCGTTGATTTAAAGAAAGATGCTTATCCAACGGTACATTTTGTGAGAATTGACACGATCTGATTTCCTTGTCCCTATATATATAAGTGAAGATGGCTCCCAAAAGATCATCTAGCTCTGCCCCAAAAGACCCAAAAACTTCCAAGTCCCAAAAATCGAAAAGCTCCTCTTCTGCACCTGTTACAACACAACAAGCACCCACAATTGTGAACAACAGACTTTCACAATCGCCCATGGATGGAACTTATCTAGACACTGAAAAGTGTAAAGGTAAGATGCAATGGGGTGCTTCTGCCCTAAGAGAGCATATGAATGTTCTCTTGGAAGAAGGAAACGCCGTACAAGAAGCGGTGGACTTATTGAAAAGAAATGGACTGATGAAATTCATCAGTGCCACACCCACTTGCTTGAGCACCATTGATGTGCTTGAGTTTTACAACAATGCAGTTGTAAACACTGTCACTACAAATGGTGTCACTGAAAAAATGATTACCACTAGTGTTCAGTCAAAGCAGGTCGTCCTGAGATGGACTGACATTACAGCTCACTTTGAGCTTCCAGTCACCGGAGAATTTGGAGAGGTGACTGACGATACAGAGACTCTTGCTAACTTCTATGCTGAAGTTAGAAATCCTGAACCAATCAATGGGGTAGAGGCACCTGCAAAGTTCAGCAGAGTGGATGTCAAAAGAAAACATCTAATTGAATCACTCAAATTAGTGTGCCTCTTTCTAATTAGAGTAGTAGACTCTCAAGTTGGTGGAATAGACCAAATAGGGCTGAAAAGATGGCCCTTACTGAGAATTATCTTCAACAATGTTAAAACTGAGCTGAATTGGGCTAAGTTCATTTTTAACAAACTTGTAGAAAATGCTGAAAAATTTAAGTTTTCAGTTGAGGATAATCTGGTAAGCCCTACTGAGAATGTCTCTTACGGAATGAAACTGTGCTACCTCTTGCAGAAGATGGATTTCGTCCTTAGGGAAAATCTCCCTATAGAATCCGTGTGGATGCTGGGAAAGCATACAACTGAACTAAAAGCTAAGAAAGCTCAAGCTATTCCTGCACCAACACACTCAGCAGTTGGCTCAAGAAAGAGGAAAACCTCTAAAAAAGCTCCTCTTGCTGACACAGCAACCCCTGCTGATGTTAGTAAGACCTCCAAGAAAAAGAAGGTTGCTGAGAAAGTGACTTCTTCAGCAAAGAGTCCAACTCATCAAGATGAGGCTGCTGAGAAGAAGAAGGAGATTGATACCTCTTCTTCAGTCCCTACTGCGACTACTCGCAGAGTTACAAGGAAGACTGCTGAAAATGCAGCAACAGTCACAGCTGAAAATGATGTTGATCAGACAACTGATGTCTTAGCTGTAGTTGTTAAAATGGGAAAGACTAAGGCTAAAAGAACCAAGAAAACTACTAGAAAGCAAGTAGCCCCAGTCCCTTCAGTAGATAATCACTCATCTTCTGAAGAAATTCCTGACACACCAGAGGACCAAAAGCTCACTAAAAGGGCAAGACAAAGGCAATCTGGTGATGCAGCTGAAAAAGCTCTTTCAAGCAGTGGAAATGCAAACCCTGCTGAAGACAAAGATGATACTGAGTCAGCAAACACTCAGGAACTACAAGTCCCTCCTCTTTATGAGACAACAATGGCTCCACAAAGTGACGTGGGAGCAGACTTGTTAAAAGTTGCTGAAACAGCAACAAAAGAAAAGATGATTGATGCTGAAAACGCAACCAGTCTTGAAAAAGATGTTGCTGAAACATCAACTGAGAAACAGAGTGTGCTTGCTGACACTCATCTAGAAGGACCGTCCGACGACGCACAAAAATCTGCTGAGGATGAAATGAATAAGGCAGCCTTCATAGATCCTGACCAACAAGTTCAAGATGTACTCAAATATCTACAAGTAGATATGGATCAAGAAGTGCAGGAGAGATCAGATGTCTCTGTGCCATTGTTCGTGACCGAATAAGAGCTAAACGGTCAAACTTCTTCTGCTCAACTTGTTTCCTATGAAACAAAGGGAGAATGCAGAACAAGCATCTAAACTAGAGAAAACTAAGAAGTCTGCTGAGGAAGAGATCCAAAGAAATGATGAAGAAGTTGATACTTCAGCAAGGATCGAATCTACTACTGCTGAACCTCAGCAGGTAGTTGATTCAAATAATATATCTTTGTCATTATCTTTAGCTAACTCAAATTCTTTTCAGACTTCTCAAGAGACGGATACAAGCAAGAAGCATGTTGAAGCTTCTGTATCAGAACCAATTCGTCCTGTTCAGCAGGTAGAACTTCTTTTTGATAAATTAACGAAGTTTCATAACTTAGTACTTGTATCTCATGTATTATTATTACCGGAACTTGCAAATCAGGATGCTACTCAAGGTCCTGAAGAAATGATTATAGAAACAACACAACCAAGTGTTGAAAATGAGCCTGCGTCTTGTCAGTAGGTAGCTCATTTATCATTACAAGACTCTATTTCTGTAATCAATTTGCAAACCTGTGCTAATAATAAACATGATCTCTTACATGCTCATTTGGAAACATCTCTACCTGATCTAGAGATCCTTTCTCCTCAAGAAAGTTCAGCATACATGTACAAGCAGTTCAAAAAGACTACTTTGTCCAAGGTTTTGAAATCTTTCAGCCCCTGGAAAAAGTACAGATCAATGGACTTTGCTGAACTTTTCCCTCTTCTCATCAATGACAAAAAGAAGCAATCATTGCTTAATCTAGAAGCTTTTATTTACTCAGTGATGCCAATGGATCATGTTACGTTTGATGAGCAAATGGATAGCAAACTACTTGATACCGTCAGCAAGATGCTCAAGAAAAAGTTCAAAGAAGCTAGTCTCAATGACCAAGCTGAACTTCTCAAGAACAACTTTGTTCCTGAAGTAGCTGGAGGTAATCACAGAAGAAAAGGAAGTGACTAGTACAGCTTTGTACAAATCTATTCCTATAGTCATCCTCTTACTGATGATGAAGGAAATGATGAAGAAAAAGAAGAAGATGAGGACTCCAGTGGTGAGAATGATCCTGATAATTCTAAGGACTCAAAGGACGACGATGATGATACCCAAGGTCCTAGTCCCGGTGCTGGTGGAGAGTTAACTAAGATTCAAGATAAGTCTGATCAAGAACATGTTGAAAAGCATGATGCTGAGCAACCACCTCCCAGCAACCCTGAAGAATCAACTCCCACTACTGCTGAGAAACCAACAGCTGATACTGCTGTTGAGACACTTGAAATTCCTACAGCTGAACAAGTTGTAGAGAATACTGAAAAGCCAACAACTGAAGAAGTTGTTGATGCTGAAACTGCTCAGAAGCTCGTTGAAATTGCCAAAGGCAAAAAGAAGCTTGTTGATGATGAATTAGCTGCAGAAGCTATGATCAAGGTTAATGCTAAAAACCTTGAGAAGGAGGAAGCTGAAGATCTCAGAAAGGCTATTCAGAACAGCCTTGTGATAAATGTTCCAGAGACTCAACATTTTGAGGTTGCTCAGTCTTCTGGAATAAAAGATACAGAACAAACTTCACTTCAACCTCCTACTACTAGTGAAACTCCAGTTGATGAGTCACAAGCGTTGCATTCAGCAACCACTCATCCAGACCAACAACAAGAAGTGGCTGACATCGAAAAGCTAGCATGCATGGAAGATGATGCTGACAGTTCCTCTGGCTTCTCTGATTATGATGGAGACAATGTTGGAGAAAATATTGATGACAAAATAGCTGACCCTACTGTAACTAATGTAGTGGATCATGCTGAAACTCCTAATGCACTCCATTACACTGAATCTTCAGACGACGACCATGAAACGCATGAAACTGCCCATGCTGAAGATCAGTTCGCCACTGAATTAAAGGCTCACTTAGTTGCTCCCTCACTTGTACCTTGATGAACGTGTATTTTACACTTTCATTCGAGTCTTTTTCACCAATTTAGCTATCCTCTAGGTTAATTTAGCTTATATTTTAGTGTATTTTATTAGAATAGTGTCACGTTTCCCTTTTCTTTGCATATTTCAGGTTTTAGGTGAAAAACATACTTTTGGTGGGCAAATATGGTGAAGAGAATGAAGTTTTGATGCTTCGAGGTCATCCGTGGTGTATCTAGAAGTTTCCAGGCGAGTTTTGAGGCCTAGGGGACGAGTTTCAAGGCTTAAAGGTCACTAGAAGGCAAATTCGAGTCCAAAAAGGAAACCAAAACCAAAATCCCGCTGGCCACGACACTGCAGGTCCCGGGCGGTTCGCCCCGTGCCAGGCGGTTCGCCTGGCACCGGGGGCGGTTCGCCCGGGAGGTTTCAACAAGTATATATAGTTTCTCCAATTTAGTTCGTTTGTCATACCTTTTCACCTTATTTTGAGAGACAAATTCTCCAGAGCCTGTTCTGGGAATTATTAGCATAGAAGACTCTTTTTCTTATTGATTTGGAAGCTTAAGCATAGAGATTAGACATCTTTGATTCTCGATTCTTGCTTTTGAGTTAGCAATTCATCGGAGATTGACAACCTTCGTTGGTAACTTGTATCTCACGATTTTTCTAATTTTATTTATTTCATTCAACATGTTTTCATTCAATCTTTCTTTGATTCTTGTTGATTGCAATTTATCTATGAGTAGCTAAATCTATCGTTGGTGATAGCATGTGATTTCTTAGCTAGGGTTCTTAATTATGCATGAGTGGCTTCGCGCGTTAAAGACTTGATTTATTGTTTTATTTCTTTGATCTATCTAAGCCATCTATCTTCGTAGTGTTGAATTGGAAGGAACACATAGGACAATTCACGATCATAGATTTCTATACAAACTTCAAGTACTTCATGCATGATTATTACCCGTTGCTTTGAATGATCGTACTATCACTAACTTCCATTATATTGATAAGAAAAATCTGCGCTTTGCTTGATTCCTGATTTATAGTTTAAGTTAAATTAGATAAAGCTAGTTATAGTCCTTAGAGATCGACACTCGAGGTTATTTTACTTCTACACTACGTGCCTTGGTTTTCGTTGTAGTTGTGAGTTGCCTTTGGCTAAAAACAAATTTATTTGATTAATTGAGTCTGACAATCTGATTCATCAAATTGGCGCCGTTGCCGGGGACTATACTCCTTTTTTCTCTTTAGCTTATTTATATTTTCAGCATTCAATTCTCAGAGTTAGTAGTTAATTTGTTTCTAGAATTTTGCGACTTCTAACAGGACTAATTTTCAGTTTTGAGTTACTCCTGTTACAGATATTCAGGTATGACGTCCATGAAAGCTCGCATGATGCCCCAATTCTCGCAAGTTAGGAGAAGTTCAGCTATATACTTGGAGGAAGAGTTGAAATGGTACGAAGCGACAAGTTCAGTGGTGAGAGACATACCGAGGTTTGAAGATGGAGTGGGGATGAATCCGTTAAGTTTCATCAGGTCCTATGAGGAAGAAATAGCAAAAGTTCCAGCAAAGGGGTTCACTAAGGACCAATTATGCAGGAGGTTATTTTCCTTCGCTCTCGGATATGAACCAAGGCTTTGGATATCACGGTTAGCACCAGGATCGCTGAAACATGGAGCCAAGTAGTAGAGGAGTTCTTGGCGCGATTTATGCCTTACCATGAAACAATTGCCTTAAGAAATAGGATCGAACACTTCAGGCAAGGAGAGTATGAGCGGTTTTGTGACACCTACGAACGCTTTGAGTTGTATAAACGTGAGTGCCCCCATCACCGTTTCGACGATGGGGAGTTGATTTGGTATTTGGTTGGTGGTCTACGTGATGATGTTAGGCTTCAAGTGGATGGGATGTGTGGAGGATTAGAAGAATGTACAGTTGAAGAGGCAGAGAAGGTCCTTCGAAGGAACGCCAGTGGTTCTGCACAATCTGAGAGGCTAATGTTGAGTCAAGTCACCAATGGGGATTCAAATCGGGGTGAAACTGAAAGCTTATACGAAGGATATTCGGAAGACGAAGATATCAGTGAGGGGGATGAACTTGCGTTTTACGCAGGAATGAAGGCCATCGAAAGTGTTTATGAAATTGCACACGCCGGGCAAGTTGAAGATAATCTCCGTTTAGCGAAAGTTTTTGAAGGGGTCGAAGTAACTGAGCAACTACTGGAGAAATTAAGCTTGTTAACGTGTGAAAAAGTAGAGGAGGTTCATAAACTCGAAGATGGGAAGGTTTTTTACGAAGATGCCCCTCTGGAGGTGGGGGGCGAACCGCCCAGCTGATGAACTGGTTTAGAACTTGTCAGATTCTAGTTAATCAAATAAATTTGTATTTAGCCAAAGGCAATTCACAACTACAACGAAAACCGTAGTGTAGCAGTAGAATAACCTCGAGTGTCGATCTCTAAGGATTATAACTAGCTTTATCTAATCTAACTTAAGAATATAAATCAACAGACGACTTAGCAAAGGTTTTTCTTAACAGATAATGGAGATTGGTGATAGTATGGTCATTCAAAGCATAGCAGGTTAATAATCATGCATAAATTCCCCGGTTTTGCATAGAGATCTTTGATCAATGAATTGTCCAATTGTGTTCCGTAATTATTCAACACTACGAAGATAGAGATTTAGATAGATCAAAGAAATAAAGCAATAACTCAAAATATAATGCGCGATATAGCCATTAGCATAATTATTAACCCTTCGCTAAGAAATCACATACTATCACCAACGAGAAGTTTAGCTACTCATAGATGTCATGCAATCAACATAAATCATACCACGAATGAATGAAAACATGATGAAAGATATATAAATATAAATAGAAAAACTGTAAGATACAATGTTACCGAAGGTTGTCAATCTCCGAAGAATCGCGATCTTACAAGCTCCAAAACGCTAAGAAAAAGTATCTCCTAAGCTAACAATCCCCAGAACAGGCTCTGGAGAATTCCTACCTAAAACTAATGAGAAAGGTGAGAGAAAAGGTCTGGAAAAGTATGAAAAACGGAGAAAACTGAGCAACTATATATAGTGTTTCGGCAGGTGTGGGGCGAAGGGCCCCACACACCGAGCGATTCGCCTGGTGTGGGGCGATTCGCCCGGGAGGTTTTTTCGGCCCTTTACGCGTTTTTGGATATCTTTTCCTTTTCGGACTCGGTTTTTGCCTTCTAGTGACCTTCTAGCCTTCAGATTCGACCCCTAGATTTCAAATCCTATCCGGAATCTTCTGGATACTCCAATTAGGCCTTCGGAACACCAATTCCTTGTCTACTTCAATATAATTGCCCGGAAAGCCTCGTTTTTCGCCCAAAACCTGTAAAATACAAACTAAAGGGAAACGTGACACTATTCTAATAAAATGCACTAAAATATAGCTAAATTAACATAGATGATAGCTAAAATGGCAAAAAAAGACTCAAATGAAAGTGTAAAATACACATTCATCAAACTCCCCAAACCGAACCTTTGCTTGTCCTCAAGCAACTAAGCTAGACTCTAATGCAAAAAACAATGCAACACAAAAAATGGAGTCTCATGCCAAATGAAATGAACTAATCTATTGAATCTATCAAAAAACATATAAACAAGAACCATACAAATCAAACCATGAATCTAGATTGAAGAATGCCTCGATTGACTCATACACATTCACATAAGCACTTATGTCAAGACAAGATAGCCTCTCGTAACATTCTCTACCTGGACCTAGTCAGTGACGACGTAATGAAACATGTTAGAATACGAATGGTTGTCCCGTGCCTATGAAACTGAGGACTTACTGCTGTTCACCAAGTTAAGACTTTTCCTCAAAGAGGTCGAACCAATACTGGCTCTCATCAAACGAAGGAGGGTTCCCTATAAAAGATAACACTCCCCCATTCTACCCATCTCTCAAGCAAAGTCTTAAGCTAGTCACCACTTCCTAAATGGCAGGACGAGGGTGGTCTAGAACAGATGACACTCAAACGAAAAAGAAAAGATAGAAAATTACAACACGATTACGAACATTACAAGAATTGGAAGATGAGAAAACACTTTGCTAAACTGCTTTTTGGCTTTCTCTTTTTTTTGGACCCTTCTTTGCTTTTTTGGGGTCTTTTCTTTTTTTTTTCTTTTTTTCTTTTCCAGTTTTTTTTTTTTTTTTTTTTTTATGGAAATTTTCTTTTTCTCTTTTTTTCGATACAAAATTATACGAAAAAGGAAAATAAACTCACAACACGAAAATGAAAAACGAAAAGCAAGTCTAATGATGGCGTAACCCCCTCCCCAAACCTATTCGAAAGAATAGGTTGCAAACAAAGGATCACACAATCTCACACTACCTCCTTCCTAGGCATTTAGCAATCTCAAAGCAAGGTGAAGACTTGTTGCCTCTTAGGTACATAATTACTCGGGAAAACAACCATAAGACCCTAACATGCATCATCCTATTATAAAGGCCTTCGTGAACCGCAGTAGAGAAAACACCACTAAGTGATGTCGAGACTACCAAGCTTAACTAAGTGCAATACATAAATGTGACAAGCCAAGTGAGAAAAACCTCAAACAAATTCATAGAGATGAAGCATATGATTAATGTCATAGTTAGTTAATCTACCCAATAAAAAAGTTCAAAAAATTTGGCAATAAACTCCATATAAAACATGCAAGACTATCCTAGGATGAATGTAGTGTATGCAACTAAAAACTAAGAAAGCAGTAAACGTGCAAATGCAAATGCAAACAAAAAACAAGATACCAATCAACACAAAGCCAAACAATACTTAACATCACGGTTCACATCCCATCCCCCTTATGAAACTTAAGCTAGTCCCTAGCAAAAGAGAATGAGTAATAAGAAGTGATACTAGATGTTACCGAACGGTTTGGCCTCGGTCGACTGAGAGTGGACTTGTGAAAAGACTAGTTATCGGGATTGACATCCCCATAATAGTCTCTCCACATATCAGACAGGAGATCCTGTTGCCGCTGGATGAGCTGTTGTTGCTCCCACCTTGCCTGCCTATCCTCTCGACGATCCTCCTCAAACAACTCCCAATCGCGGTTGCGCTGGACAATGTGCCCGTCGAGGTCTTGTCGCATTCCTTGGACAGTAGTGGTCAAGGCTGCAACACTATCAGTGATATGGGCCCGAAAATCAGAGAAGTCAAAGCTTTGAGACCCATGTGGTGCTCGAGGCGGTGCATGTGGTGCTCTATGGACAAAAGGAATATCCAGGATAGGGGCTCGGCCATCATCAGCTTCCATAGCATCCTCATAATCATTTTCATTATCTGAATCGGTCGGTTGGAAGGGTGCTTCCACATCAGCAGCGGCAGCCGTGGGGTTCTTCATTTGATACCTAGCAAGCTGCACATCAATAGTCGAAGGTGAAAGGGCAGCGACCTCGCAATCCCCCTCATCAATGTCCTCGACCCCGTAATATTTGCAGTAGGCAATGATGAAGCTCAGAAAGATGATGGGCTTCTTCTTCTTTTCCCAGTGGCGCTCATACTCCTCATACATGATGTGACCGATGTCGATTCGATGCTTGCCTATCAAGCAGTAGAGGAGCTCGGCGTAATTTTGTTGTATCCAAGTGTCATTCTTTCTAGGGATCAAGTTGAAGATGCAGAATTTCATCATCACCTTAGCCTCGATGCTAAGGTCACTCTGACGGATCCGTGCAGGTTGTGCTCCGGTTTCTGGATACCTATATTCCCTGTTGCAGATCACGTCTGTAATTTCACTTCCTATCCCCCTAGAGGCCCTTGAATACTCGTAGGCGTGGTTGCTTCCTGTGAACTCCCGTTGCCCAAAATGGATGAAGGCAGAAATTGAGGCCGGCGTCCATGGTACAATTAGGCCTCGAACGAGTACCCCCTCCTTCTCCTCAAGATCAGTCAATCCAGCGTAGAACTCTTGGAGGAGGCTCATGTCGTACCCCTTGAATCTGTTTGAAGTATACCAACCCCAATTCCTTTTACTCGCCAATCGGGAGAGCGTCCTGTACCCTGCCAAGTGAGCTACTGCATCCGGAATATCTATTCGTCTGTCCGGTATAATCGATCTCCCACCTTGGGCTAGCTCCGCCTCGAGCCTTTGTCGGACATCTATTGCAACTAGAGACAACTCGTACATGTCGTGGGAAGGTTGGGAGCTTGATGCTACCCCCTTACCCTTCTTGCTCGAGCCAGCTTTCTTCGATCCTCGTGGAGCCATGATTCCTACAAACAACAATTAGTATCTTGTATGAAACAAAACAGACTTATGCATACACAAATGTACAATCGAACAAATGAGCGATATCTACAACAATCGAACTCCTCAAAACTCAATGTCTAGTCTAGCTACTTCATCATGCAACATATCAATGTAACTACTACATGCACATATCACATTATGCTCTTGCTAGACAACAAATGCCTTGAATCATAAGGCTCAATTCATACCATAGTAACAAAAAATCTAGCATCATAAATCCTTAACTTCATCAATCATGCATTCAGATGATGTCGTTTTTCACCAATTAAATTTGTTTAAAAGCCAAAGAACACTTATCACTACACAAACTAGAGTGCAATGGCAAGTTTTCCCCGAGTGTCGTTCTCTCGGGACCTAACGTGGCTTTGTTTGTGGTTTTTGCTAGTTATTTCAGTCAACGAGTTCAAATGTTTATAGAATCGCTTTCTTAGAACAAAGCAACGAGAAATCAGATTGTTGTAATCAAGTTTGGAAAACGGTTGGTGGTAGAAATCAAATACACATGCATGGATTACGAATATGCTCACAAGTTCAGTGCGTAAAACCTTCGATCAAGTCTGCTATGCAACTCGTCTAGGTAACTTTCAAGACACACATCATAAAAGACCACTATCAATACTTTAGAGGTGCTTGTCACTAACACCATTTATCTAGCATGCTGCAAATCTCTAACATACAATCCTATAGCTTTCATTGACCAAGAGTTTGTCACTATACTCAATTCGAATATATTTTATAGGCAACTAAGAATCATATGAAGGGATTTGCAGCAAGATTGAATCACAATCTCATGTAAGCATAAACATAACCCATAGCATGCATATTCTACATTCTACCACCAACACAAAGGATTTAGCTACTCATATTCATCAACATAGACATCAAATCATATGAATTGTAAATAGAATACATCAAATCAAACTACTAGACAAGAGATAATGATACAATGTTACCACCAAGCTGTCACTAATCGGTGGGTATTGATGAAAACCTCTCCGTAGATGAAACAATGGATGAAATCCTATGCCAAAACCTTTAATCCAATCTAAAATACAATGTAATCTGAGTTTTCTCAGAGTTTTGGGGCTTAGGAGCTCTCCAAAACGAAGCTACAGTTCGAAAGTATCCAAAAAGAAACTGAAGATCAGATTGAAGAAGGAAAATCCAAAAACGTAACCGTTGCCAAGCGGACCGCTTGGAGAGGCCAAGCGGAGCGCTTGGTAAGCGAAGCGCTTTCGCACTCCAAGCGCTTCGCTTGGCTGCTGTGCCAAAGCTCCTGGAATATGAAGCGAAGCGCTTCACTATTCCAGGCGCTTAGCTTGGCTCTTGGGCAGATTTTTGTCTTCAAACTCAATCTTTTTGCCCTCGTACGGCCCTCGGGTGCCTTGGACTCATCCTTCTCAATGTTTATTGATGCTCAAACACTCACGAACAAGCCGTGGAGATCAAGGAACTTCAACGGGGCCATTCCCTATCAAAAAGGCTCATTTTTAGCTCCAAAAACGCCATTTCGTACCTAAGTGCCTGAAAATGCAGAAAACAATAAATGTGACACTATTCTACAAAACTAACCAAAAAACAAGGCTAAAAGATAGCAAAAGAAGGTAAAAAAGACAAGATGAACGCGTCAAAAATACGTTCATCAAACTCCCCAAACCAAACCTTTGCTTGTCCTCAAGCAACAAACTATCCTAAATGCAACACAAAAGGAGTCTCATGCCAAGTAAATTGAACTAATCTATTGAATCTACCAAATGCTTATGAACAAAACCAAATGAGCATGACATGCAAGTAGGTTGAAGAATGTCTCGATTGCGAATATACACATTCTCATGTGCACTTGGTTAAACAAAGGAGTCTCTCGTAACATCTTCTACCTGGACCTGGTCAGTGACGACACAATGATGCATGTTATCATACTACAATTGCCCCGTGCCTATGAAACCGAGGGCTTACTACTGTTCACCAAGCGAGACTTTTCCTCAAGAGAGGGCGAACCAATACTGGCTCTCATCAAACGAAGGAGGGTTCCCTAGAAAGAGAAGACACTCCCCTATTCTACCCAGACTCTCAACGAATGAGTCTCCTTCAACCACTTCTTGAATAGAAAGACGAGGGTGGTCAAGAACAGGCCTTGGACAAAGGCGACACGAAACGAAAGATAGAATTTACAACTCGATAACTTCACAAGGACAAAATATTTACATGACACTTGACCCTACGAGACTGCTTTTGGCTTGCAACGACCCTTCTTTGCTTTTGGGTCTTATTCTTTATTTTCTTTCTTCTTCCTTTTTTTTTTTATTTTCTCTTTTTCTTTTCTCTTTTTTTTCTTCTTTTATTTTTCTCTTTCTTTTTTTTTTTTTTTTATATATAGGGGCAAGCAGTAGTACTAAGTGTCAAAAACACCTCCCCAAACCTATTCGAAAGAATAGGTTTGAGCACAAAGACGGAAAAGAAAAAGGAAAGACTCTTTTACAAAGACACCTCCCCAAACCTATTCGAAAGAATAGGTTGGGACACAAAACAAAAAGAAAAAGAAAAAGGGAAACTTTACAACGACTCAAAGACGAAAGACAAGATCAATAAGGCAACCCCCTCCCCAAACCTATTCGATAGAATAGGTTTAATACAAGGAATCGCACACCTCACACTACCTCCTTCCTAAGCATTTGGCAATCTCTAATCGAGGTGAAGAACTTGTCGCCTCTTACGTACATAATTACACGGGTTACAACCATAGACTCTAACATGCATCATTTTATAAGGCCATCGTGAACCGCAGCAGAAGAAACACCACTCAAGGTGATGTCGAGACTACTAAGCTTAACTAGTGCACATGCGAATGTGACAAACCAAGCGAGACAAGCCTCAAACTACTTGCAAAGTGATGCAACATATGATCAATGGTCATAAACACTTAGTCTACTCAATAAAAAAGTTCAAAAGACTTGGCAATAAACTCCACACACAACAACGTGCAACAACTAATCTAGGGATGATATGCATGCAAAAATTTGAAAAACCACGACAAATCACATGAACTTGAGTAAAATCAGGCATGTACGAACCACACAAGCATATAGTACTGAAAATCCAATACCCCCTCCCCAAACCTAAACTTTTGCTCGTCCTCGAGCAAAGAAAAGTTGAATGAAAAGGAAAAATTGGATTGAAAGTACACTTCCCTGAGATAAAGGTTCGTGTCCAATCTCCTATATAAGAGTAGTACCTGAAAAGACTCAAGAAACAAGTGAAAACGGGTGCGCAAATGTGAGAAGAATGGAAAAAACGAGGAAAATCTGGGTACAGGGTCCAGGCGGACCGTTTGGCGGGAGCCAAGCGGTTCGCTTGTCAAGCGGAGCGCTTGGGAGGCTCCAGGCGCTCCGCTTGAAATTCCAGTAAGAATGAAATTCTTACTGGAATTCCAAGCGGACCGCTTCGGCTTGCCAGGCGCTTCGCTTGGATCTGTTTCCAGATTTTCGATGTTTTTTCCTATCTTAATCACCTAAGGCACCAAGACAAACACTAGACTAAACGAATCACGACAAAAGGCACACAGGCCACAACTACAAAAGCAAAAAAAAAAAAAAAAAGAGTGCAAGAAACTAATGAAATGAACTAATATACAATAGGTACCTCGACCAAGTCAACTTCCACTTCATGAGTCGACTCGAGAGGCTCTAGGTACGGCTTAACTCTCTGGCCATTGACCTTGAAGGTAGCTCCGGTTTTGTTGTCCAAGAGTTCCACAGCACCATGGGGTGCTACTCGGACAATTTCAAATGGTCCGTCCCATCTAGAACGGAGTTTTCCAGGAAAAAGTCGCAACCGAGAGTTGAAGTGGAGTGCCTTTTGACCTGGGACTAACTCCTTGCGAATGATGCCTCTATCATAATACCTCTTTGCTCGTTCCTTGTATATCTTACCACTTTCGAAGGCTTTCAATCTTAGCTCATCTAGCTCGGTGAGTTGCAAAAGTCTTTCTTCACCGGCTTTCTCCATATCAAGGTTCAATTGCTTGATAGCCCAAAGTGCTCTATGCTCCAACTCCACGGGTAGATGGCCAGCTTTCCCGTACACAAGCCGGTAGGATTGGTCCACCAAGTTGCCAGATGCACTATGGGCAGATGTTTGAGGATGATATGGAGTAGCAACGAAATGTGTCACCCCGTACTTTTTCATGAGATTAGCGAAGACCTTGTTCACAAAGTGAGCTCCCCCATCGCTGATAATGGACCTCGGGGTCCCAAACCTATTGAAGATCACATCACGAAGAAAAGAGAGTACAACCTTGGCATCATTAGTCCGGGTGGGAACAACCTCTACCCATTTGGTGACATAGTCGACCGCAACCAAGATATATTCGTACCCATTACTCTTAGGGAATGGTCCCATAAAGTCTATACCGCAAACATCAAAAGGCTCAACAACTAAGTTACCTTGCTGGGGCATCTCTTGTTGCTTGCCAATGTTGCCACTCCGTTGGCATGAGTCACATTGCGCCACAAATGAGCGCGCATCTTCAAACAAGCTGGGCCAAAAGAACCCGGATTGAAGCACCTTGTGAGCGGTCTTTTGGCCACTATAATGCCCTCCACATTCTAACTCATGGCAGAATCTCAGTATCGACAATTGCTCTTTCTCGGGTACACACCTCCGCAAGACTTCATCTCCTCCCTTGCGGAACAAGTACGGGTCATCCCATATGTAATGGCGACAATTCCTCACAAGTGAACGCCGTTCAGGTCCAGAGAGATGGGTTGGCATCACATTTGTGGCTAAAAAGTTAACGATATCGGCGTACCATGGTTCCAACTCTATGCGCATCAACTGATCATCGCGCAAATCATCTGGGACGGGTGTGTCATCTTGTGGAATGTTTGGCAACCGGGACAAGTGGTCCGCCACTAGATTTTCCTTGCCACTTTTATCAATTATCTCCACTTTGAACTCTTGGAGAAGAAGTACCCAACGCATCAAGCGGGGCTTGGTTTCACGCTTAGCAATCAAATGCTTGAGAGCTGCATGGTCAGTGTGAACAAAAACTTTGTACCCAGTAATATAGGACCTGAATTTACTTAGAGCAAAAATAACCGCTAAGAATTCTTTCTCAATGGTAGTATAATTAATTTGAGCAGCATCTAAGGTCTTACTAGCATAGTAAATCACTCTGAAACGGTTATCAACCTTTTGACAAAGAACAACACCCATAGCATAGTCAGAAGCATCACACATAATTTCAAAAGGAATTTTCCAATCCGGAGAGACTACAATAGGGGCTGTTAAGAGTTTCTCCTTAAGTGTGTGGAAAGCGTCGAGACATTCTTGTGTGAATTCGAAGGGAACATCTTTAGCAAGCAAGTTACTCAAGCACTTAGCTATCTTAGAGAAATCTTTGATAAATCTCCTATGGAAGCCTACATGCCCAAGGAAGGATTGCAATTCACGCACACAAGTAGGTGGAGGTAACTTTTCAATGATTTCAAGTTTCCCTTTGTCTACCTCTATCCCTCTTTTAGAAATAGCATGTCCTAACACAATTCCCTCTTTATCCATATAGTGACTCTTTTCCCAACTCAAGGTAAGATTACATTCAATACACCTCCTTAAGACACGATCAAGTTTATCAAGACAATCATCAAATAAATCACCGTAAACGGAAAAATCATCCATAAATACCTCAACAAATTTATTCACCATGTCGGAGAAGACGGAGAGCATGCAACGTTGGAAAGTGGCCGGAGCATTGCACAATCCGAAGGGCATCCTACGGTATGCGAAAGTGCCGAAAGGACATGTGAAGGTGGTCTTCTCTTGGTCCTTGGGAGCTATAGGAATCTGGTAGAAACCTGACAAACCATCCAAGAAACAAAAGAACTCTTGCCCAGCTAGGCGGTTAAGCATATCATCAATAAATGGTAAAGGAAAATGATCTTTCTTTGTGGCAGAATTCAATTTCCTATAATCGATGCACATACGCCACCCCGTTGTTTTCCTAACGGGTACTAATTCCCCTTTATCATTTGCTTCGACCGTGATACTCGACTTCTTAGGGACTACATGGACGGGACTAACCCATTTGCTATCGGGAGCTGGGTAAATCATCTTAGCATCTAGGAGTTTAAGCACCTCTTTCTTCACAACTTCTTGCATAGCTGGGTTTAGCCTACGTTGTGGTTGCCTAACAGGTTTCGCATCTTCCTCTAAGGCTATTTTGTGGGTACATTGCATCGAGCTTATACCCTTGATGTCACCTATGCTCCATCCTATGGCTCCGTTGTTACGTTTCAACATCTCCACTAACTTAGCCTCTTCCTCCTTACCAAGCTTAGAAGATATGATTACAGGTTTAGACTCATTCTCTCCTAGGAAGACATATTTCAAATGGCTTGGTAATGGTTTAAGCTCAAGGGTTGGTTCACTAGGTGGAGGGGTCACTCCTTCTTCCTCATCTATTCCTAGAGACTCTTCTACTTCTTCTCCTAGAGGAATTTCGGGTGCATTATCTAGGAGGGTTGTCATAGCTAACACTTCTTTGGTGACAAATCCCTCTTCAAGGTTCATAGTAAGAGCGACTTCTAAAGGGTCGCTAACTTGATGAGCAAAATAAGTATCACAAGAGACAGATTCATAACAATCAACAAATTTAAGTTCTTCAATCATAGCTTCCTCAGAGTCAGGTTCACATACCTGTTTGTATTGCTCGATCTGAACTTTGTCTCCGAGTACCTCCATGGTGATCTTTTTCCCTCGAAGCTCCAAACATGTGTTGGTGGTAGCCATGAAGGGTCTGCCCAAAAGCACAATATGCTCCTTTCTCGAACTTGTACCCTCGTCTGCTGTTTCCATCACCACAAAGTCGGTTGGTACAATGATTCTATCCACCTTCACTAGAATATCCTCGACTATGGGCGTTTCACACTTCGATCAGCCATTTGAACGACCATGCTAGTGGGTTGGATTTTTCCCAACCCCAACGCCTTGTAGATGGAGTATGGCATTAGATTAATGCTAGCCCCCAAATCAAGCATTGCTTTTGTGGATCGGCCGTTTCCCATGGTGATACTAATTATGAAACTCCCGGGATCCTTTTGCTTCAAAGGTAACTCATGCACCGAGTTAACCATTTCAAGTTCAGCCACATCCCCTTTCTGGAAAATCTTCTTATTACTCCTCACCTCTTTGAAAAATTTTGTGTAAGCGGGAATATTTTGAATCAATTCCAGAAGGGGAACGTTCACCTCTACTTTTGATAGGATCCCATATATAGGTGAGTCTCGGATGTCCTTCTTAGCTTCCTTTATCCTTCCGGGAAAGGGAAGATGGGGTTTAGGGGGCACATAAGGATTAGGCGACTTATGGAGTCCGCCCTCCCTTTGTTGTGCACCCCATTCCTCATCTTCCTTATCCTTCTCAGTAACAAGTTCAGGGGTTGGCGCGGCTTCTTCTACCACCTCCTTCTCCAGCTGCTCATCATCACCTGTATCACATGTATTATTAGGCAAAGATTTAGCTTTAGAAGGATACATCAAAGGATATGGTGGTCTTGATTCCTTGCCACTCCGCAAAAGTATGTTTGCCTCTTCAAGTTCTTCCTCAATCCAGGAGCTTTCACAATGTTCTTCTTCGCTTTCCAGATCAGCCTCAAGTCCCTCAATGAACTCCTCTTGACGATTAAGATTTCTCTCATTTTTGGAAAAATCAGAATTTTCCTCCCAGGTCCCAGGCGGACCGCTTGACAGAGCGCAAGCGGAGCGCTTGCCAAGCGCTTCGCCTGGCTCATGGAGCTTCTTTTTTTTTCTCCTTCTTTCTCTGCTGGAATTTCAAGCCCTCCGCTTGACTGCTCCAAGCGCTCAGCCTGGATTTCCAATGGATTTTCTTCATGCATATGACACTCGGAACCCCTTTCTTCACTCATTTTCTCTTTTAGTAACTCGAGCATGACCTCAGATTCTCCTAGAACTTCATACACACACTCCATTCTAGTATCAAAATCCTCTTGGTATTTACCCGCTACTTCGAGCACATTTCCCCAAACCTTCATTAGAGTGGATAACACCTCCTCTTCCTCTTCGGTGAAGCATTCCTCTTCACCTTGAGCTTGCGAGTCTTCAGCCTCAAAGACGTAATATGGAATATTTTCGCCCGAGCATGTCTTCACTTTATAATCGAAGTTGTCATCATAAGAACTAATGGCAATAGGCTTGGGTGCTCGATACATCTCCGAGTAGTCAACCGGTGGCACAGGAGTACGGTTATGTGTCACAACGAGCAATCTCCCAAAAACCTCTTTGATTTGGGATACGGTACAATTCTCCATACCGTCACATGCACCATCTATCACCAACTGCAAGTCTTCATCCAATCCCCGATAAAAACAAGTAATCAGTTCATGTTCGCTCAATCGATGATGCGGGCATTCGCTCTTGTAGAGCTCAAATCTCTCTAGAGCATCACATAACCTTTCTCCCTTCCGCTGAGTGAATTCAATTATCCGCTTCTTGAGCTCTTCATTTTCCCTAGATGAAAGGAACCGATCAAGAAAGGCGTCTACCACGTCTTTCCAACTCCTCAGTGATCCCCCAGGCAAAGATCTCAACCATTCCTTGGGTTTTCCAGTAAGAGCACATGGAAACAACCGACACAAGAGCTGATCATCATTCAAATCACGTGGTGGTAACAACCCAACATCACGCCGGTATTCTACCACGAATCGTAATGCATTATCGCAAGGAGAATCTCGGAAGGTAGCTATGCTATAGAGAATTTCATCAGTGACCTCATATAACCTAGCCTCCGGTTCAAGATAAATCGCCGGCTCTTTCCTTATCGCCTCATACCGGACTTTGAAAGCTTCGTTCAAGCAAACTTCTTCCATATCTGTCCAACAACAAAGCCTTCAACTAACTGAAAGTTTCCGTTAGTTACGCAAAACTTTCACACAATTCAATCAAGAAAGAAATAAGGGGTGGGAAAGAGATGTTGGCTGAAAAAACCAAAACAAAAACACCAACCAAAGAAGTTAAGTCCCCGACAACGGCGCCAAATTGATGATGTCGTTTTTCACCAATTAAATTTGTTTAAAAGCCAAAGAACACTTATCACTACACAAACTAGAGTGCAATGGCAAGTTTTCCCCGAGTGTCGTTCTCTCGGGACCTAACGTGGCTTTGTTTGTGGTTTTTGCTAGTTATTTCAGTCAACGAGTTCAAATGTTTATAGAATCGCTTTCTTAGAACAAAGCAACGAGAAATCAGATTGTTGTAATCAAGTTTGGAAAACGGTTGGTGGTAGAAATCAAATACACATGCATGGGTTACGAATATGCTCACAAGTTCAGTGCGTAAAACCTTCGATCAAGTCTGCTAAGCAACTCGTCGAGGTAACTTTCAAGACACACAGCATAAAAGACCACTATCAATACTTTAGAGGTGCTTGTCACTAACACCATTTATCTAGCATGCTGCAAATCTCTAACATACAATCCTATAGCTTTCATTGACCAAGAGTTTGTCACTATACTCAATTCGAATATATTTTATAGGCAACTAAGAATCATATGAAGGGATTTCAGCAAGATTGAATCACAATCTCATGTAAGCATAAACATAACCCATAGCATGCATATTCTACATTCTACCACCAACACAAAGGATTTAGCTACTCATATTCATCAACATAGACATCAAATCATATGAATTGTAAATAGAATACATCAAATCAAACTACTAGACAAGAGATAATGATACAATGTTACCACCAAGCTGTCACTAATCGGTGGGTATTGATGAAAACCTCTCCGTAGATGAAAACAATGGATGAAATCCTATGCCAAAACCTTTAATCCAATCTAAAATACAATGTAATCTGAGTTTTCTCTGAGTTTTGGGGCTTAGGAGCTCTCCAAAACGAAGCTACAGTTCAAAAGTATCCAAAAAGAAACTGAAGATCAGATTGAAGAAGGAAAATCCGAAAACGTAACCGCTGCCAAGCGGACCGCTTGGAGAGGCCAAGCGGAGCTCTTGGCAAGAGAAGCGCTTTGGCACTCCAAGCGTTTCGCTTGGCTGCTGTGCCAAAGCTCCTGTAATATGAAGCGAAGCGCTTCACTATTCCAGGCGCTTAGCTTGGCTCCTGGGCAGATTTTTGTCTTCAAACTCAATCTTTTTGCCCTCGTACGGCCCTCGGGTGCCTTGGACACATCCTTCTCAATGCTTATTGATGCTCAAACACTCACGAACAAGCCGTGGAGATCAAGGAACTTCAACGGGGCCATTTCCTATCAAAAAGGCTCGTTTTTAGCTCCAAAAGCGCCATTTCGTACCTAAGTGCCTGAAAATGCAGAAAACAATAAACGTGACACTATTCTACAAAACTAACCAAAAACAAGGCTAAAAGATTGCAAAAGAAGGTAAAAAAGACAAGATGAACACGTCAAAAATACGTTCATCACATTCTACCATTACACCCATCATTATCATATCAACAAACACAAGTTTAAACATGGAATGAAAGTAAAAGATACATTGCCTAACAAGATTTAGTCATCTAATAGCAAAATTCTCAAACCAACAAACCAACCCTAATTGAACATGCAATTGATAGTGAATAACGTTTCTAATCACACAAATCATCAACCCATACATCATACAAGCTTAATTGAAGCATAAATCAAAAAACCCCCAATTTTGAAAAATTAGGGTTCATGTGAGATTACCACAAATCTGAAGATTGAATGAACTAGGAAGAAATTTGTTCGGATGAAAAGAAAGAGGACGTAACGGGCTTCGATTGAAGCTAAAGAACACACAATTTGATGGAGTAATGAAGGTTTTATGAAGGATTGAAGATATTTTGAAAATTTGGGAATTTTTGGAGTAAGAAGGGTGAAGAGATGAAGAAATGAGAGAAATTGGAGGAGACCCCCATTTTTCTCCCAGCAGAACACGCGGGGCGAGTCGCCCCGGGTGTGGAGCGAGTCGCCCCGTGCAAGGCGAATCGCCCCGCATGTGAGGCGAATCGCCCCGCGCGTCCAGAGAGCGCGGAGCTCTCTGGACACGTGGGCGATTCGCCCCCCATGGGGGGCGATTCGTCCCCCACCTCCCGAGGTGGGGAGACGAAACTTTCGAAAGAAAACGCTGTTTTTAATCTCCGAAACCATTTTACTCATGAAACCACTCGAAAAAGTTCACTCAAACACAAACATAAGCACATACGACACAGAGACGAACAAGTTCACCTATGAAAAGCAATTTTTTCAAGTATGAATGCATGCAATAAAGCGGTAAAAAAGCGATAAAAACTCCGGGTTGCCTCCCGGATAGCGCCGTTGTTTATAGTCTTTGACTCGACTCCTTCTTGCGCCTAGCTCTTCTTCTTGAGGGTACTAGACTTCCCCTTCATGGTTCTTCTCCTCATGCCACGCAACTGTGAATAAGAATGAACATAGACAACAAGACCACAGTAGTTAATAGTGTGAGAAGCATTGAAGTGATCGGTTGGATCAGATATGGCTCGCAACACATGTCGCTTGCCATCCACCTCAATGGTGCAAGTCCTTCGGTAGATGTCTATCACGGAGCGTAGCTTAGTTAAGAACGTTCGCCCCAAGAGAACGACATCCCCCATCCCAGGTGTAGACGCCGACATAACTACAAAATTGGTGTATACAGAAGTTTCACCAATCTTGACCAATACATTCTTCACAACGCCTTCGGGTCTCACAAAGGATCCATCCGCCAATTGCACAATAGCCTTATGCTCAGATAGTTTTCCAAGGCTACTCTTCTGGAACACATTCATTGGGAGCACATTAGAGTAGGATCCCGTGTCTAGTGTAGCACGGACATCTTCAAGTTCACCAATCCCGACCTTAACATCGAAACTTTGAGGGAGTGGCTCGGGATCCTCTTGCTCCTCTTCACTCTCATCAGTACCAAGGTCCTTCTCTTCTTCCTTGGCTAGTGGAGGTTCTTCCCCCTTGCAACACTCGCACTTAGCAACCTTCTTGATGGTGATTTCAACAGGCAGATCACCCACCAAGGTAATGGACATCGATTTCTCAGTGTTGCTAGGCAGCTTGCCTTGCTCCCTACTTGCTCCTCGGTCGATCAACTCTTGCATCTTTTGATGGGCAAGCCTAGTGCTCTCTTCCAACCGATCAAGCCTTGCCCTAGTCTTCTCAGAATCTTCTTCATAACGTTTGAGAAAACTTTGGGTGTGATCAACCATCTTTTGCAAGTTCTCCATCAGTAGAGCTGACTTCGACTTCGGTTGCTCTTTCAGAGCGGGATTTTCGTAGTGATCATTACCATAGTTAAGCCTACTACGGTCTTGGTTAGGGCCATAAGTTTGGCTAGCCGGTGCATATCCTTGATTGTTTCGGAATCCTCTTCTCCAAAATCCACCTCGATGATTCCTACCGTCTTGTCCGTAGCTAGCTTCTTGAGTACCAACTTCCGTAGCAAAGGCTTCCTCTTCGCCTCCTTGAACCCAGTTGCCATCATCATATGCAAGCTCCGATCTACACATATGAGCTCCATGCCCATAGTTCTTGCATATTCGGCAAACCTCATTTGACATAGCTGTTCCAGTGGCGCTCTTGAGGACTTGCTTCAATTCGTTGGTAAAGCACTCGAATTGATCCCCATTCCCCCCTATACATCAGGGTTTCTTGAGTAGGTGGAGCTTCAGGTCCACGTCTCCTAACCATTGCCCTTGGGTCCTTGAACTGCGAACCCTTAGCAAGCCTTTCGAAAACTGCCCAGACGGCATCCGCGGTTTCCTCCCAAATATTGCCACGACATTGGAAGTCCACCAGTTGTTGGTTCTCGAAGGTTAGTCCATTGTAGAAGTGTTGGACTAGATCAGAAAGCTCAAAACCATGGTGAGGGCACTTGTTCATGAGGTCTTGGAACCTCTCAAACGCGGTGTAGATGGTCTCATCGTAGTCTTGTTTGAATCCAGTGATTTGCGCCTTAAGCGCGGTAGTCAAGGTGTGAGGGAAGTATTTTTCCATGAAAGCTGAAAAAATCTTCTCCCAAGTGTCCAGCGAGCCCGCCGGTAGAGAACTCAACCATGACTTGGCTCTGTCGCCAAGTCCCATAGCAAAAACCTTCATTCTCAACTCGTCCGTTTTTATTTCAGCTCCGGGTCGTGGGAGTTGGTTGACGAAATCATCGATATCGTGCAAGTACCCCATCACATCTTCCCTTGCTAAGCCATAGAACCTCGGAAGTTGTTGGAACGCGTGGTTCTTGATTTCCAGATCACGAGTTGCAGACGAAAGAACAATCGTCGGTCCCCCCATACGATCCTTGGAGGGTTGAACCCATGCTTTCAGTGGTCTAGCTTCTGCCATTCCGTCGCTTTCCTTGAAAAGATTGTGTAGAGATTCAGAGAAATCGGTATCCTATATTTCCTCTAGTTCACGCCTTAGAAGTAGTCGCCTTCTTTGATGGTAGACTCTGTCGATCTCAGCAATTGAATCAGCAAGCGGTGTTCCTCTAGATCGTGTATGTGGCATACACTATCTGTAACAAACTAGGAAAGGAGTATCAGAGAGAGATTAAATAGGAAAATAAAAACTATTAGAACTAGGAATTGAATGCTGAAAATATATAAAAAAGCTAAACAGAAAAAAGGAGTATAGTCCCCCGCAACGGTGCCAATTTGATGAACTGGTTTAGAACTTGTCAGATTCAAGTTAATCAAATAAATTTGTATTTAGCCAAAGGCAATTCACAACTACAACGAAAACCGTAGTGTAGCAGTAGAATAACCTCGAGTGTCGATCTCTAAGGACTATAACTAGCTTTATCTAATCTAACTTAAGAATATAAATCAAAAGACGACTTAGCAAAGGTTTTTCTTAACAGATAATGGAGATTGGTGATAGTATGGTCACTCAAAGCATAGCAGGTTAATAATCATGCATAAATTCCCCGGTTTTGCATAGAGATCTTTGATCAATGAATTGTCCAATTGTGTTCCGTAATTATTCAACACTACGAAGATAGAGATTTAGATAGATCAAACAAATAAAGCAATAACTCAAAGTATAATGCGCGATATAGCCATTAGCATAATTATTAACCCTTCGCTAAGAAATCACATACTATCACCAACGAGAAGTTTAGCTACTCAGATGTCATGCAATCAACAGAAATCATACCACGAATGAATGAAAACATGATGAAAGATATATAAATATAAATAGAAAAACTGTAAGATACAATGTTACCGAAGGTTGTCAATCTCCGAAGAATCGTGATCTTAAGAGCTCCAAAACGCTAAGAAAAAGTATCTCCTAAGCTAAGAATCCCCAGAACAGGCTCTGGAGAATTCCTACCTAAAACTAATGAGAAAGGTGAGAGAAAAGGTCTGGAAAAGTATGAAAAACGGAGAAAACTGAGCAACTATATATAGTGTTTCGGTAGGTGTGGGGCGAAGGGCCCCACACACCGAGCGATTCGCCTGGTGTGGGGCGATTCGCCCCACGTCCCGGGCGACTCGCCCGGGAGGTTTTTTCGACCCTTTACGCGTTTTCGACACGTTTTTGGATATCTTTTCCTTTTCGGACTCGGTTTTTGCCTTCTAGTGACCTTCTAGCCTTCAGATTCGACCCCTAGACTTCAAATCCTATCTGGAATCTTCTGGATACTCCAATTAGGCCTTCGGAACACCAATTCCTTGTCTACTTCAATATAAATGCCCGGAAAATCTCGTTTTTTACCCAAAACCTATAAAATACAAACTAAAGGGAAAGACACTATTCTAATAAAATGCACTAAAATATAGCTAAATTAACATAGAGGATAGCTAAATTGGTGAAAAAAACTCAAGTGAAAGTGTAAAATACACATTCATCACCAGCATAGGGGGCGAATCGCCCCTCACAGACAGCGAGCTGGGGGCGTCCCAGCTCGCCCCAGGCGATTCGCCCGGGGTAGGGGGCAAACCCCCAGCTCTAGGGAGCTGGACGACCCCAGCTCCCCTGTTTCGACACCCGAATTTGATTTCGTCGATCCCAAGCCACTTCCAAGAGTTACTACTGAGGTTCCTGAGTACGAGGAAGTGAAACTACTCCTCCGAGGTGGAAAGGTAACTACAATTCCTAATTTTGTACGTCCTAAACATATTAAATCTATTGTGACTAACGATGCAGGAACAAGCACTGAACAAGAAGTTGGTCAAAGTTCGGAAGAACCTCAAGTGCAGGACGATACACCTCAAACACCCGAAGGAGACATTGTCGATGATGAGGTTACGGGGGATACGCCTAACAATACGGAGGTACTTCATAAGTCCTCCAATCCATATGTGCCCCCAAAACCTCATGTACCATTCCCTAGTAGAATCAAACCGGTCAAGAAGGATATAATGGAGTCACCGCTGTACCAACGCCTCTCTAAAGTCAAAGTCAATGTACCTCTTTTGGAGTTAATTCAGAATATTCCCGCCTATACGAAGTTCTTTCGGGAGGTGAAGAGTAACAAAAGAATTGCTTCTGGGAGGGAAGTGAATGGGATCGAGACGGTGAATTCCATTGCGGAACTTCCAACGAAGCAACGTGATCCGAGAAGCTTCATAATTGACATTACTATGGGCAATGGGCGGTCCACCAAGGCTATGCTCGACTTAGGAGCTAGCATCAATCTCATGCCATACTCAGTCTATAAAGCTCTAGATCTTGGAGAAGTGAAGCCAACCGAGATGGTGGTACATATGGCAGACCATAGCGTGAAGCGTCCTGTGCGAATAGTTGAAGATATCCTTGTAAAAGTTGATAAACTAATAATTCCTGCAGATTTTGTGATCATGAAGTCAGTTGATGAAGGGAAGAGCCATGTTCATGAGCACGTGGTGTTGCTTGGAAGACCATTCATGGCCACTACCAATACATGCCTTGAACTCAAAGGCAAGAAAATCTCCATGGAGGTAATGGGTGAGAAAATTGAATTGGTAGGATGTAGCATAGGAGATAAGGAAGTCGTAGAAGAATTAAATTTTGTCGATTGCTATGATTCTATGATTTCTGAATTTCATCATTGCTATGATAATCGTGAACCTCTTGAAGAGGCACTAACCATGCAGGTTGAGACTTGCTACTTATCCGAAGAAGCAAGGGAGATAGTGGAGATGATGGATAGTATGCCTGAAATTCCCGTAGGAGAAGAAGTGCTTGAACCTTTAGATGAAGAAGAGGTAGAGAGCAAATTTCCTGAAGAGCCTTGCTTAGAATTAAAGCCCCTTCCTGCACACCTCAAGTATGTCTACTTAGGGGAAAATAAGAAAAAAACCTGTGATAGTCTCTTCACACCTCTCTAGCGATGAAGAAGGTAAGCTAATTGAGGTCTTAAGAAAAAGTTCTGCAGCCATAGGATGGGAGATTAGTGATATAAAGGGAATTAGCCCAACACGGTGTGTGCACAATATCACTCTAGAACAAGATGCCAAACCCGTTAGGCAACCTCAGCGTAGGATAAATCCTGCAATGCAAGAAGTAGTGAAGAAAGAGGTGATTAAGTTGCTAGACGCCGATATGATCTATCCCATTCCTGATAGTCGATGGGTCAGCCCCGTTCATATACTTCCTAAGAAATCTGGGATTACGGTAGAAGAGAATGAGAAGGGAGAATTAGTACCTGTTAGGAAATTCAAGGGATGGCGAATGTGCATTGATTATAGGAGGTTGAATGCCGCCACCAAGAAAGACCACTTCCATTTGCCATTTATTGATGACATGCTAAACCGCCTTGCGGGGCGGCAATTTTATTGTTTTCTTGATGGCTTGTCAGGTTTCTACCAGATTCCGATTGCACCGGAGGATCAGGAGAAGACGACATTCACTTGCCCATTCAGGACGTTTGCTTATAGGTGGATGCCATTCGGGTTATGTAACGCCCCCGCCACTTTTCAAAGGTGCATGCTTTCTGTTTTCTCTGATATGGTGACCAAATTTTTTGATGTTTTTATGGATGTTTTTTCTCTTTTTGGTGATTCTTTTGATGAGTGTTTGCATAGATTAGATCTTGTTTTGAAAAGATGCATCGAATGCAATCTAACTTTGAGTTGGGAGAAAAGTCAATATATGGTTAGAGAAGGCATTGTTCTAGGACATGTGGTTTCTGAAAGAGGGATTGAGGTTGATAAAGCTAAGATCGAAATAATTGAGAAACTTCCCCCACCTACTTGTGTGAAAGAATTGCAGTCTTTTCTTGGTCATTTAGGTTTTCATAGGAGGTTTATTAAAGATTTTTCGAAAATTGCTAAACCTTTAAGTAGCCTACTAGCAAAAGTTGTGGTTTTCCATTTTCTGATGAGTGCTTGGTTGCTTTTAATACCCTTAAAGAAAAGCTTGTTACTGCTCCTATTGTGGTGCCACCTGATTGGAAACTTCCTTTTGAGATAATGTGTGATGCTTCAAACTTTGCTATGGGTGCTGTTTTATGCCAAAAAGTTGATAAGCAGTATCGTGTGATTTATTATGTTAGTAAGACTTTAGACTCAGCTCAAGTTAATTAAACAACTACTGAAAAGGAATTTTTAGTTGTTGTTTTTGCTTTACAAAAGTTTAGGTCTTACCTGATTGGTCATCCTGTGAATGTCCATACTGATCATGCTGCTTTACGACATTTAATTGCCAAACAAGATTCTAAGCCAAGGTTAATCCGTTGGGTCTTATTGGTACAAGATTTTGATTTGACCATAGTTGATAGAGATGGTAGGGAGAATTTGGTTGCTGATCACTTGTCTAGAATTCCTAATATTCCCGTAGATTCGATTCCTATTAATGATGATCTTCCTGATGAGCACTTAATGAAAGTCAATGAAGAGCCATGGTATGCTGATATTGTGAACTATTTGGCTATGAGTATTTGCCCAACTAATTTTTCAGCCTCCGATAGGAGAGCTCTTGCCAAGCGTTGCAGGTATTACATATGGGATGATCCGAATCTTTTTAAAGAAGGAGCTGATGGAATTCTGAGAAGGTGCATTCCGCAAGAAGAAAACAAAGTGTGCTGAGTCATTGCTATGAGCTTCATTGCGGCGGACACTATAGTGGCATTAAAATGGCTCGCAAGGTGCTACAAGCGGAATTTTTCTGGCCAAGTTTGCACCAAGATGCTCGAAGTTTTGTGAAAAATTGTGATCTATGTCAACAGGGGGTAATATTGGCAAGAAGGAGGAAATGCCCCTTCAAGGGAATCTAGTGGTCGAGCCTTTTGACGTATGGGGCATTGCTTTCATGGGACCGTTTCCATCAAGTGGGGGTTACGAATACATTCTCGTCGCGGTGGATTATGTGACGAAGTGGGTAGAGGCGATTCCGACAAGAAAGAATGATGTCGCGGTTGTTACGAAGTTCTTAAAGGATGTGATCTTTTCTATTTGGATGTCCTAGGACAATCATCAGTGATGGAGGTTCGCACTTCGTCAACAAAACCTTTGCTTCTCTTCTTAAGAAGTACGATGTCACCCATAGTGTTGCTACGCCATATCATCCACAGACTTCGGGACAAGTTGAAGTTAGCAACCATCAGATTAAGAAGATTCTCGAGCGAGTGGTGAAGCCTAGTAGGAAAGATTGGGCTGGAAAATTGAATGATGCGCTTTGGGCGTATAGAACTAGCTACAAGACGGTGATTCGAACCACTCCGTATAGACTTGTGTATGGGAAAGCATGCCATCTTCCTGTGGAATTGGAACACAAGGCATATTGGGCTATTAAAGAGCTAAATCTTGATTTGGGAAAAGCTGGCGAAGAACGGTTGTTACAACTTGATGAGCTTGATGAATTACGCCTCGGTGCCTATGAGAACACCAAGATCTACAAGGAGCGTACCAAGAAGTATCATGACCGTGGTATAGTACGTAAGGAACTGATTCCTGGTCAAAAAGCTTTGGTGTTTAATTCTCGCTTTCATCTATTTCTTGGAAAGCTCCGTACTCGTTGGGATGGACCATACGAGATTGTCCAAGTTTCTCCCCATGGAGCTGTAGAACTCTTGGATCCAAAGACGGGCAATACTTTCAAAGTGAATGGAAAACGAGTGAAACCATACTTTGAGCTTCCTAGTGATCAAGTAGAGGTTGATCATCTGGAACTAACCTTTCCCACCTCTACTTAAGGATAGGTATTATGTATTTTGTTGTTTTGAGCATGTCATTGTGTTTTATTTTATATTTTCGTATGTTTTTGGTGATAAAATAGGTTTTAAGATGATAATTTTGCGTTTTTGGAGGAAAAAGGCGTCTCCAGGAGTCTGGAGATGCCAGGCGAACCGCCCCCCACGTGGGGCGATTCGCCTGGCAAGTCCAGGTTTCCTGGGACGTTCTGGACGCCCCAGGCAAATCGCCCCCCACCTGGGGCGGTTCGCCCCGAGTGTCCAGAAACCCGGAAGTCCGGATTTTCGTTCGAAAACCCAATTTTCTCCTATTATGCTAACTTATTGATCTTTTTACTTCTTTTATCGCCAGTTTTGGTTTCTCACGAGTTTCCTTGAGTCCTATAGGTTACAGGTACAAGTTAGCTCTCACCTTAAATCCACTTTCGACGTTCGGGACGAGCGACGACGTTCAGGTTTGGGGGGGGGGGTTATCGTCGGCTATCTCTATACCTGTTTTGCTTATGATAAACTCGTGAAACCCTTTGTTTGTATTTGCACGTTTACCGCTTTCTTAGTATTTAGTTGCATACACTACATTTATCCTAGTATAGTTTTGCATGTTTTTATGTGGAGTTTATTGCCAATTTTTTTGAACTTTTTTATTGGGTAGATTAACTAGTTATGACCTTTGACCATGCGTTCATCTCTATGAATTTGTTTGAGGTTTTTCTCGCTTGGCTTGTCACATTTATATATGCACTTAGTTAAGCTTGGTAGTCCCGACATCACTTAGTGGTGTTTTCTCTACTGCGGTTCACGAAGGCCTTTATAATAAGATGATGCATGTTAGAGTCTTGTGGTTGTTCTCCCGTGTAATTATGTATCTAAGAGGCAACAAGTCTTCACCTTGCTTTGAGATTGCTAAATGCCTAGGAAGGAGGTAGTGTGAGATGTGTGTGATCCTTTGTTTGAAACCTATTCTAACGAATAGGTTTGGGGAGGGGCTTATACCGTTATTATGACTTGTTTTACGATTTTGAGTGTTGTGAGTTTGTTTTTTCTTCCTTTTTCGTAAAGTTTGTGTTCCAACCTATTCTTTCGAATAGGTTTGGGGAGGTCGTTTGTGAGTCATTGTAATTTCATTTTCGTTGTGCTACTGCTGGCTATATACAAAAAAAAAAAAAAAGTGAGAAAAAAAAAAAAAAGAAAAAATCGAAAAAAAAGAGGAACAAGAAAAAATTCCAGAAAAAAGAAAAAAATCTGGAAAAGAAAAAAAAAAAAAAAAGAAAAGACCCCAAAAAGCAGTTTAGCAAAGTGTTTGTCTCGTTTTTCAGTTTTTGTGATGTTCGTAATCGAGTTGTAAATTTTGTCTTTTGTTTGTTTCGTGTCATCTGTTCTAGACCACCCTCGTCCTGCCATTCAGGAAGTGGTGATTAGTTTATGACTTTGCTTGAGAGATTGGTAGAATAGGGGAGTGTGAACTTTTAGGGAACCCTCATTCGTTTGATGAGAGCCAGTATTGGTTCGACCTCTTTGAGGGAAAGTCTTAACTTGGTGAACAGTAGTAAGTCCTCAGTTTCATAGGCACGGGACAGCCATTCGTATTTTAACATGTTTCATTGTGTCGTCACTGACTAGGTCCAGGTAAAGAATGTTACGAGAGACTATCTTGTTTAACATAGTGCATATGTGAATGTGTATGAGTCAATCGAGGCATTCTTCAACCAATATCCATGTTATGATTTGTATGGTCATTGTTCATAAGTTTTTGATAGACTCAATAGATTAGTTCATTTCATTTGGCATGAGACTCCATTTTGTGTGTTGCATTGGTTTTTTGCATTAGAGTCTAGCTTAGTTGCTTGAGGACAAGCAAAGATGCGGTTTGGGGAGTTTGATGAACGTGTATTTTACACTTTCATTCGAGTCTTTTTTACCAATTTAGCTATCCTCTAGGTTAATTTTGCTTATATTTTAGTGCATTTTATTAGAATAGTGTCACGTTTCCCTTTTCTTTGCATATTTCAGGTTTTCGGTGAAAAACGTACTTTTGGTGGGCAAATATGGTGAAGAGAATGATGTTTTGATGCTTCGAGGTCATCCGTGGTGTATCTAGAAATTTCCAGACGAGTTTTGAGGCCTAGGGGACGTGTTTCAAGGCTTAAAGGTCACTAGAAGGAAAATTCGAGTCCAAAAAGGAAACCAAAACCAAAATCTCGCTGGCCACGACACTGCAGGTCCCGGACGGTTCGCCCGGGAGGTTTCGACAAGTATATATAGTTTCGCCAATTTAGTTCATTTTTCATACATTTTCACCTTATTTTGAGAGACAAATTCTCCAGAGCCTGTTCTGGGAATTATTAGCATAGAAGACTCTTTTTCTTATTGATTTGGAAGCTTAAGCATAGAGATTAGACAACTTTGATTCTCGATTCTTGCTTGTGAGTTAGCAATTCATCGGAGATTGACAACCTTCGTTGGTAACTTGTATCTCACGATTTTTCTGCTTTTATTTATTTCATTCAACATGTTTTCATTCAATCTTGCTTTGATTCTTGTTGATGGCAATTTATCTATGAGTAGCTAAATTTATCGTTGGTGATAGCATGTGATTTCTTAGCTAGGGTTCTTAATTATGCATGAGTGGCTTCGCGCATTTAAGACTTGATTTATTGTTTTATTTCTTTGATCTATCTAAGCCATCTATCTTCGTAGTGTTGAATTGAAAGGAACACATAGGACAATTCACGATCGATCATAGATTTCTATACAAACTTCAAGTACTTCATGCATGATTATTACCCGTTGCTTTGAATGATCGTACTATCACTAACTTCCATTATATTGATAAGAAAAATATGCGCTTTGCTTGATTCCTGATTTATAGTTTAAGTTAAATTAGATAAAGCTAGTTATAGTCCTTAGAGATCGACACTCGAGGTTATTTTACTTCTACACTACGTGCCTTGGTTTTCGTTGTAGTTGTGAGTTGCCTTTGGCTAAAAAAAATTTATTTGATTAATTGAGTCTGACAATCTCGTTCATCATACCTTTTCCAGATGTGGACAGTGTCACCAAGGATTAATGCACTACTACAAGTTCATAAACAGTGCACTGGTGAGGATGCAACACTACTTGCTGAAGAGCCATTAAACATTGAAAAGATCTTGAAGGTCCTGCTGACAAGGACAACAAGTCTTACTTTGGCTCAGGTTCATGTCAATACACAACACAAAACCAATGATGCATCTTCAGTCCAAACAATGAGAGTTGCTGAAAATGCACTCAAAAAGGCACAAAAGGACCTTGAAGAAAAAGATGCCATCATTGAAAGATTGACTAGAGATATGGATGAAGTCAGACACACGATGTCTACACATAACAAAGTCAGCAAGAGCTGATCTTGCATTTCAATGGGCTAAAGACTCTTACCGACTTTTGTAATGAGTACTTTTCTACCCAAGTCTTTGCTGACAAGCAATCCATGTCTAAGGAGGAAGAAAAACGGAAAAGATCAAAGAAGAGTAAAAAGGATTTACCTCCTACTTCTCCTCCCCCTGTGCTGAAGTTGACAAATCCTCCACTTGATGCCGAAAAAGTATCAACCAGATCTCAGAAAAGATCTGAGTCTGAAATTGAAAGAAGCTCAGCACCTGCAACAAAGAAGATGAGAACTGCTGCTGACACTTCTGAAACTTGTGGAGAAGCTCACATCATGTATGAAACTGACAATGACCAAAGTGCTCAATATCAAGCCTATCACTGCTTTGACTCCTTCTGGACAGTCTAAGCACTTCTCTTCTGACTCCAGATCCTCAGCAAAGGATCAAGGAAATGCTAAGTCAAGAAGAAGAAAACAAAGAGAAGAAGAAAGAAGGCTTGCTCACATTGCAGTAGGTACTGGCATTGGATATACTAAGACTAGCAGCTAGGAAACCACTCAAAATGTGGTTAGAAACCTCAAAGGTTGCTGGATTCTTAAGCTGGAAGACCTACTTGCAAATGATTTCTTTCTAACTATTGTGCTGAATTAGCTTTATACTTGTATTGATCTTAAGGTTGCAAAGAAAGAAAGAGATCCTCCTCCCTACCCAAGGAAAATTGCTTCAAAATGGTTGAATACTTAAATCTTAGTGAGAAGAAGCTCCATCAGCAAGAAGATGAGACAAGAACCAAAACTCATCAAGCCGGTGGATGTTGCTTATTACAATGACCCTATAACCAACAAGTCCAAAAAGAAATATCACTTGATTCCTTATGAATATTTCTATCTTAATGCAAAGGACCAAGAAGAAGATCTCCGTTGGTTAAGGAAGATTCATGCCAACAAAGTAATTTCAGACACTCAGCTAGTTCATGCTAGCAATTGGGGTATGCACTTATGGGTAATACACTACAAAGAATTGAATGGTGAAACTCATCACAATACTGATGAACTGTTTTTAGAACTTGTCAGATTCTAGTTAATCAAATAAATTTGTATTAAGCCAAAGGCAATTCACAACTACAACGAGAACCGTAGTGTAGCAGTAAAATAACCTCGAGTGGTCGATCTCTAAGGACTATAACTAGCTTTATCTAATCTAACTTAAGAATATATAATCAACAGACGACTTAGCAAAGGTTTTTCTTAACAGATTATGGAGATTGGTGATAGTATGGTCATTCAAAGCATAGCAGGTTAATAATCATGCATGAAGTCCCCGGTTTTGCATAGAGATCTTTGATCAATGAATTGTCCAATTGTGTTCCGTAATTATTCAACACTACGAAGATAGAGGTTTTAGATAGATCAAAGAAATAAATCAATAACTCAAAGTATAATGCGCGATATAGCCATTAGCATAATTATTAACCCTTCGGAAATCACATACTATCACCAACGAGAAGTTTAGCTACTCATAGATGTCATGCAATCAACAGAAATCATAACAAGATTGAATGAAAACATGTTGAAAGATATATAAATATAAATAGAAAAACTGTAAGATACAATGTTACCGAAGGTTGTCAATCTCCGAAGAATCGCGATCTTATAAGCTCCAAAACGCTAAGAAAAAGTATCTTCTAAGCTAAGAATCCCCAGAACAGGCTCTGGAGAATTCCTACCCAAAACTAATGAGAAAGGTGAGAGAAAAGGTCTGGAAAAGTATGAAAAACGGAGAAAACTGAGCAACTATATATAGTGATTCGGCAGGTGTGGGGCGAGTCGCCCCACACACCGGGCGATTCGCCTGGTGTGGGGCGATTTGCCCCACGTCCCGGGTGACTCGCCCGGGTGGTTTTTTCGGCTGGAAACGCGTTTTCGACGCGTTTTTGGATTTGTTTTCCTTTTTGGACTCGGTTTTTGCCTTCTAGTGACCTTTTAGCCTTCAGACTCGACCCCTAGACTTCAAATCCTATCCGAAATCTTCTATATACTCCAATTAGGCCTTCGGAACACCAATTCCTTGTCTACTTCAATATAATTGCCCGGAAAACCTCATTTTTCACCCAAAACCTGTAAAATACAAACTAAAGGGAAACGTGACACTATTCTAATAAAATGCATTAAAATATAGCTAAACTAACATAGAGGATAACTAAAATAGGTGAAAAAGACTCAAATGAAAGTGTAAAATACACGTTCATCATATACTGCCTGTAAGAATGCAAGAATAATTCAACTTGAAGTCCGCAAACTTCTTGAAGATTGCGAGAAGGACTGCGTTGAATTTACTACCCTTGCTATAAAGAGTGTGAAAGATATTCTCAGAGAATCCTCTGCTGGACAAGTTTAGAAATTCTTTTAAAAGCTTTCCTTGTGTAATGATTGTAATAGTTATCTATGCTCTTTCTTGTAAAACTTGCTACTGAAAGATAACTATCAGCAATCAACTTTTTGACTCTTATTGGTTCTTGATTATGCAAATTATGTATGCTTATGGTTTTATTATTCAAGTATGTTTGCATTAATCAACTGATTTATTCAACACCAGGAACCTCTAAAAGGGTAACAATTGATTTATCCATGGATTGTTGTCATCAAAAAGGGGGAAATTTGTTCGGAAACTTGTAATTTTAATGAACAGATTACCATGCTAAATTAAGAACAGTCCAGTGATTAGTACTCTTAAGGTCCATAGGAAATTATAATTTTTAAGGACATTGTAAAAGAGGAACAATTGCTGAAGACTTAGTATAGGTACTAGATAGGTTCTTTTGTTTGCTGATTATGTACGTTGTTTGCTGAAACAATCTATTGAAGTTTAAGAACTACTCAGAAGACTTGAAGACTTGAAGACTTGAAGATTTGAAGACAAGAAAACTTGATGTTTGCTGAGATTTGGTATCTATATAAGGCACATAGTAAAGTTAACTAAAGTACATATTTCAGCAAAGCAGAAAACACAGGTGTAAAACTTGAGTCTGCTGAGCTAATACAACGTACTAAAGTAACTACATGTGACCTTACATGCTGAAGTAGTACTTACATTTGTGCTCCAAGTTTCAAACGTTGAAAAATGGTCAAAGAGCATTAAATGAAAAGCATGCCGTTCTGAAAAAGTTGAACACGCTGCTGACAGTACCTTCGTAGCAAGTGTAAGAAAATAAGGTCAGAGTTACCCCTAGGGTACGCAGCGGAATTTCAAAAAATTTCTTAACATGCAGGTTAATTGATCATGCATATAACGTATAGGGCAATTTACATCTACCCCCCTGTTACTTTTTTTATTACAGATTCTTCCCTCTTAGTTAGACAATAACATGTAGCCCGATGTTACACAAAAACAATTACAGATAGCCCCACGAACTTGACTTTTGCGAATTAAGAGCTGGAAAGTTACATTTATATCCCTGCTGGAATTTCAGAATTTGGCCTGAGACAAACAGCTTAGGATGTGGTCATGTGCACCGCACATGTGGGGTTATATGTAATTGAATTTTCAGAAAAGGTGGTGAAATGAAAAAAAAAATGTAGCCGTTGGAATTGAATTTTTGCCTATTTAAACCCCTTCTAACTCAATTTTTGGTCACCTTCTTTTACTTCTATATCTTCTTCCATCGTAAGGGAATGAGTGATTTGGGTGGTATTCGTCCGGTTTGCAAGGTACAAGATGTCGAACGCGTACTATCTTATCTGTGGGCAATGACGGCAGGTTTTATTGGAGGTGTCCGGCACATGGTTGGTCAGAATGGGCAGAGGAAGAAAATAATGCACAAAGGCGGGGAGAAATGATTCATCCCACAGTTATATGGAAGTATAATGTTCATCTGACGCATCGACAACGCGTGCAACAAACAGAAGAAATCATTGAAGAACAGAGAGAAGCACAAGTGCAGCTACCTAGACAGCAACAAGTGAAGCATTGCAGGGAAAATGTAGATGTAAAAAAAAGGCCAAGAGAAGACAAATACCATAGGATTAGGCAACTAGTTTGCCTAAACCTTTTACTACTTGATATGTACATTTTCTTGCAAATTTGGAAATCATTCATGTAATAGAATATCTTGAACAAGTGCAATATCTTCAACTTACATAATCCATATCATTGAAATGAACCAAAAGGATAATATCTTCAACTTACATAATCCATAATCCATAATCCATAACATTGAAATGAACCAAAAGGATAATAGGTTTTCTTATGGAATTAACATCATAAGAACTGATCCCAAAAAGAGGATTAACAACTATAAGTCTTCAATAGCAAGCAAAAAGAAGCTTCACAACTCTAACTCAGTCTGAACCAAACCATGCATTCCACCCTCCACCTGCCTGTCTTCCTGCACCTCTACCATTCCTTCCACCGCTGGCTCTCCCACCACCTCTTCCTCTCCCTCCACCTCTGCTAGTGCCACCAGTTCTTCCAGCTCCCCTCCTGATCCACTACTACTGCCAGCTTCCATCCCTGATCTACTTCTGCTACCAAACTCTGTCCTCTGCCTGACATTTCTTCCATTTGTGCCAGCAAACTCCTACCATTCCATACACAGATGGAGCAAACAATCATACAACAATCATACATATTGAAAGCATAGCAATTATACTAAGTTCAAAACACAATAAGAAAGGAGTCACAAGTGTATTGCTGCACTTACAGTTGGAGTAGGATTTTCAGGTGCAATGGGAACTTGCTTTGGGACTTGGTTAGTCATTGGAACTTCATTTTGTGGTGGAGGAACAGGTGGAGCTTGTTGTTGTGCCCCCCCGTTCTTTGTTGCAACCAAAATAATCCCAAAATAATCCCTTGTTAGCATATGAAAATTCAAAATTAAGTCAAGTAGTACAAGTTAAGCTAGTACTTACAAGTGTTGGGCATTTATTCTTATAATGGCCTTGAGTTCTGCATAGACTGCACCTTGGAGGTTTCCTCTGCCTATGAATTGGATCCTTGGATTTGTAGCCTTGTTCTGAGTGATGCCTAATTCTTACAAGTTGTGGCCTGCCAACTTTCTTCTCTAAAGTTGGTGGTGAGCATTCATCCTGTGTAAGGTTACTAGGCCAGAATCTGTAGTCATCAATGGGCCATATAGTCATGTCATATGTCCTCACATAAGCAGCAGTAGTATGATTGGAGGAGACAAAATTTTGAGCATCATCTCTGAGCCAAGTGATGGCTGTCCATGCATGTATGCATGGAATTCCACTTAGGTCCCATCTGTTGCAATTGCAGGACCTCTTCTCCATGTTCACTGTGAAGGTGAAGTTGTAATCTTCTATCTCAAAGATTCCTCGACCTGATTCAGTCCTCACCATGAGCTTCCTAGATTGTGCATGAGTTTCATTCAACTTGTAGAGAACAGTAGGCATCAAAGGATGCTTCACCAAGGCCCCTTGCTTCCTCCTTACAAAAAGTCTCTGCATAACCTGTGTCCTTAGCATCTAAAGCAACAATAAAATGGTATACAGCAGTTAGCATCTAAAGCAACAATAAAATAGCTCATAAACCAATGTGATTACTGCCATACCTCCATCAAGTTCAAGAGTGAGTATGCTCTGATTGGTTCAACCCATGAGTTGAAGCACTCACTCAAGTTGTTTGTGATATGATCAATTTTTGGAGTTGGATCATATGAGGGCCTATCCCAATGCCCCACTGGTATAGCCATGAGCCACTCATATGCTAGCTCACTCACCTCTCTAATCCTTCCCATGGCCTTGTTGAAACCATAGGCTGTATAGGCTGATGAAGCCTGCCAGTAGAACTTTCTCAGTAGCACACCACTCCACTTAAGCTTGAAATTGTCATATATATGCTTGGAGCATTTCCTATTGATTACATGTGTACACCTCTCCTCACTAATTGGAACCAAGCCCTACATCACAAACACAGTGTTACAAGAGGAGAATTAGTAGACTTATGGAAAGAGAACAAGATAAAAAGACAAGCTAAATTAAGATGCCATACCTTCTGTCTGTCAGCCATGAAATGCCAGTGTTTATCTGCATCAAATGGACCAACAAACATCTCAATTAGGAACTCAATTAGGAAAATCTAACTTAACCCTTGACTTCTAATATGGGAAGGAGTCGAAACTCCCTCCCATACTACTACTACACGCGGCCGACCAAGGGGGGTATGTAGGTCCCAATTTGGGACCCATTTATAATTCGAAGGCAATTCAAACTCTAAGTAGATTTTGCCCATGTGCATATATTAATTCTAAATTAATATATCCTTTCAAATCAGACCTCTATTATATTTCTAAAATATAATCTTTAATTGTATTTACACAAAATACAATTAATCAATCAATTCAATTAATAATTCCAAATTATTAATTGAGCCACAAATAATTATAATTAATTCCAAATCAATTATAATTCATCAATCACAATTAATTCTAAATTAATTGCGATTCCATCTTCAAGGATACTCGGATAAGCTGAATCACCACATAGTGTGACCCATAGGGCCTCATTGTATTAAGCAAGTGCTACACTAGGCAACATGGAAATCCTAGACGGTTCCATTTGCAATATTAATACATGAGGACGTTTGAGAGGTTTCTCAAAGCAAACTCTTTCGTTGTGAAGTCTGTTGCGCTCAACGCGGCGATGGTAACGTCCCTTCATTTGACTGACTCGAATGCATCTAGGATCGATGATGTGTCTATCCCAATAATACATCCACGGGCGTCTTCAGTGAGTTGCTTGGTGAATCCAATATCTATTATGACTATCATAATAATATTGATATGCTGGCCAGCGGTTTAACCAATCACAACTATGAACGACTATGAGCAGTGCTCTCCTGTGCTACACGTGAGAGATGAATCCTTCAAAGAATCACTTATCACCCCCATTTGTATGTAGCCATAATCCTGGATCGTGTCTTGGGTCAACTGCTTATTCGGAGCTGACATCGACAGGTCCACCAAGGATATGGGGCAAAAAATATGATGATAAAGTCCTGTAAGTCCAAAGGACGACTGGCATCACTTCGACAACTTTCTGGTTCCCATAGACACTTCGGTGTAGAGTATACATCGATGGGAATTTCCGGTGGGTACTTCCATTGTTGGGTAATTACCCTTCGAACAACTATACGGAGTTATGGGAACGTTTCTAGATTGTCTAACAATCCGTTCTGTGGTCGTGGGATCGGCTCACACTTGCTCTAACAAGTATAACCTCCACGCATACTAGTCTCACCTGGTTCATTCAGACCCCTACATCCGAGATGAACCTCGACTAGGGAGAGTTTGGGATAGATGATAACTCACATAGCTCCCACTATCTGTGTGATCGGTCATCTATCCGAGGGGACATGTTTGATATCAATACAGACAGGAATAGAGATATGACATGTTGTATGCCTGGTGTAATATAAATATGAAAGCGATACTCAATAGTAAAAAAAAAAAACATATATTATATTACGTTGACCTGTGTAATAGTACATATATGCCCTTAATAAGGGTTGTATGCCCTTAATAAAGACTGTCTCTAGGACATATACAATATCAGCAAGATAGTTACATTTTTTGTCTCCGGCTTAGAATTTTAAAATTCAAACTGTACCGAAAAATCACTATAAATAGAGACCCTTAGGCAGTGAAAGAAAGTGTGTCAACAACATGATCTTACACTTACTTGTGCTTTCAAACTCACATCTTTCTTAAGCTCATTATTGTCTAAAGATCCGACCCAAGACTTAAGCTTGAAACAAAAACTACTTGTGAAGAAGTAGAACTTTAGCTAAAAAATTGGTTAAGTGTTCTGTCTCCTAAACAAGAAATAGTCTTGACACCCAGAAACAATATACTTATAACTGAAAAGTTATTCAGTTTAGTTTTTTAAGATTACTTGGTATTAACTGAAAAGTTAATCTCATAAGTGATCTTCACCCAAAACCTCTCTAACTGATAAAACACCCTTTTACAGGCGTGAAATTTAGGGGGAACTAATCAAGCAAGGATTTGCTGATAAGTGTCCCAAGTTTGGTGGAGAACAAGGTTATAGTTCTCTCGTTAGGTTGGAAACAAAGCAAGGGCGCTTTGGTTTCTTGAATTCTTGTAGATTAGGTGTTATAAGGAACCTCATCATCTATCTTAGTGAATTCAGTCCTAGCAAGAACAAAGTGGACTAGTTAAGGGATTACGCCACCCTCAGATACCACTATAAAGTGTTTGTGTGATTTACTTACTGCATTTACATAAAGCTTTATCTTAGTTACTGCAGTTTCTCTAGAAAAGCCTTTACTCAGCAGACTTGATTTAAATTTGTTTTGCTTAAATCTGCTGAGTGGTTGTTTTATCAAAAGCACTTAATTTCGAAAGACTTCCGCTCTCTGACTATTTAAGTATTAGCAAAACTTACTACTGAACAAGTATTAAGTACCTTGCTGAGAAATTTGTGTTAAGTATCAGCATAACCTCTTTACTGTAAAAGTAAAAGCACCTTGCTGAGAAAGTTTTAGACGACGAAAAAGTTTTAGATACTATTCACCCCCCTCTAGTCTCTACTTGTTGTCTAAAGGGACCAACATCCATCACTAATTATTGGTTGTAAGTCTTCCCGATGCCAAAAAACGTTCTAAAACATATTGAAGCATTGTGTCGTAGTTTCTTATGGAGTGGAACATAAGAGATAACGAGGAAAGCGCCAGTTGCTTGGGAAAAAGTTGGTGACACAAAGAATGTTATAGATCTCATTGCTTGGAATAAAGCTAATTTGCTAAAGCTTTACTGGAAACTTAGCGAGAAAAAAGACAAGCTTTGGGTTCGATGGGTTCACGCGTACTACCTAAAACAGGGACAGATCCACACGACTTTGCGCTCAAACAGTCTTGTTCATGGATGATTCGCAGCATCCTCAAAGCTCGAGAATGGGTTGGCAACAGTCGAGTGTGGAGTGATTTACAGGCGGGGACAGAATTTCCTAACAAAACTATTTACCATGAGTTGAGAGGTGAAAAAGAGCCGGTTGAATGGAGGAAACTGTTTTTCACCAATTGGGCCAGACCAAGAGCATTATTCATACTGTGGCTTTGCGTACAGGGTAGGTTGTGCATGAAGGATCGTTTGACAAAATTCGGGATTGCTAATGATGGCAGCTGCGGGTTTTGTCAACAACCAGAGATAAATCGCATCTATTCTTTGAATGTTTGCAGACAAGAATGATATGAGAGAATATTTTACAGTGGCTCAACGTCCCTGGGGCTGGACATGCATCTGATATGGCTTGGATTATTGCACATACGAAGGGAGAGGGGCGTGTGGCTCGCATTCTGAAACTGGCCACGGCTGAAGCAGTTTATGCGCTTTGGACAGCCCAGAATAAAATGATTTTCGACCCTGGCTTGGACCACACTGGGAATATGATAGAGCATATAAAAAATGTGATTGTCGAAAGGATGAAAATGAGCAAACAATTGGAGATTTATGCGCTAAACCTGGGAGCAACAGGATAGGCAGTACTCTGTTCTTTTATACTGCGGCTTAGAGGTCTTTACTGTTAATGCTTATTGGTGCTGATTTGGATAGACTAGATGGGTTCTAGCATAGCTTTCTTGAGTTTTTATTGCCTAGATCAATGGATCGGCTTGTACTGAACTCTTTTGGATAATAGAAAGTGCTCTACGTTAAAAAAAAAAAAACTTAAAAGTAATTAAACTATATATATATATATATATATATATATATATATATATATATATATATATATATATATATATATATATATATACTCCCTCCGTCCCAGAACAGTTGCACCATTTCATTTATTTGCCATATTTGGACATGGTTATAATAATTTTATATTCCATCAACACATTTTTGTGGCCACAAATCATCCATAAAGTAAAAGCAACACCCACTATCAATATAACTCAATATTTTTATTTTATGTGTCCAAAATCAAATTGTGCAACTGCTCTGGGACGGAGAGAGTATATATATATATATATATATATATATATATATATATATATATATATATATATATATATATATATATATATATATATATATATATATATATATATATATATATCATTGGAACTCGCCTCCATTATCATTTGAGTGTGTAATCGATGAACCTCCACAAATTACGCAGAGTATTATGCAAACTAGATAAAAATCAAATTACACCACATAAATATGTCACGCTCTAATTTAGAATTGCATAATCACAAATTATTCAACTGTGAGATTAAACTATTGATCAGTTAGTAATATGATTATACAAGTTTTTTTTAGATACTATATATATAGGGTATATATATAGCAAATAATCATCCATTTTAGAGATTGGACCCTAAAATGTCGGTTAAAGAATGTTTGCTTTCACACATGTTTATACAAGTGAGATGGCAATTAATGGTATGGGGTAGTTAAAGTTAAGGTAGGTAGTTAGGTTCAATCTTCAATCCAAATAAAGATGAAACATATTTCGTCCATTTAATTGACAATTTACCTAGTGGACAACATGTGACCACATTCATTTCCTCTTATCCAAACAAAAAATCTCAATTTATTCTTTCTCCATATCACATGCCAGGCCTCAAACTCTTCCTCCCAATGTGACCTAATTCAACAATCAAGTACTCAAATTTTAGTGGTAGTGGACCCGTCGTAATGGTGGTTAGTAGTGGTGATGGAGGGGTAGAAATGTAGAATCAGAATTTTCTTCTGTCCGAACTGTTTAAAGAGTTATGTCATTAATCCAAATTTTTGTTTCTGAAATTTTACTTTACAATGTTTAATTTTTTTTTCACCCCGGACTGGATATATGCTAGGTTTATCCGGTGGTGGGGCAAGGTTCAAGAATGGTGATAGAGCCACCCGGAGACAATGATTGTTGGGCGGTGATGTTCAAATATATTTCAGTGGCATTTATAATCGTGTAAATAGCTTTGAGAGTCGCTCTCTAAAAAGCGAACTAACTAACTAACCATGAGTTTTTCATATACAAGTAACGAGTATAGTTCATCATAGTTAATCATTTACCCCTGAAGAAAAGAAAATCATAGTTCATCATTTGCAAGCCATTAGAAAGAAAGAAATTAAAAGAACGAAAGAAAAACTACTGTATATAATACAAAAGCAACGAGGACCACAACTAAAATTATGAAAATGAAATAATTAAAAAATGTAATTGTCAGTGTGAAGATGGATCCGAAGAGAATAATTGCCCAAAACCCGGAGGTTGGATGATGACAACTTGAATCCGTTGCAAAATATATATCCTATCCCCGTAGAAATTATTAAGTTTGACTTTTATCGATCAACATTTTACAATTTTGACTATTGATTAGTCTTAAACTATAATAATAAATTTTTAATAAAGCTATATTATGAAAATATAGAACCATATATTTCATAATATGATTTCGTCAAATACTTTATCATTATAATTTAAAAGTAATCGGTAGTTAAAGTTGAAAAAGGTTGACCGAAAAAAAATCAAAATGGATAAATTACAGTGGGACGGAGGGAGTATATTAGATAAATTATCTATATACCCTTGAGTTTATTGCATTAAGTTTTAATGTATGTCAGTATTTTCGTCAGTTTCTTACATTTACATTCCCTTTCTTTAAGTGAACAGAAGTCTCGTGAAGTAACGGAAGTCAACGTTAAATTTTTGGAAAAATTTCAGATATTGTCCTCTAATGTGTCCTTTGTACAAATATTGTTCTTTAATATGTATGTTATCGCATATCGTCTTGTAATTCAAAAATTATGATCCACGTCTTCCACATCATCACATGGTCAATTTTGAAAAAAAACTATTAAAGATGAACTAAATTATCAATTTCAATCAAGAACCAAAGTGAATTTATTATATTTTAAAAACTTAATTATAAATAAACAATATTTTTGGGATGCTCCACGGGAGAACTAATTGATTGATTAATCAAGCGAGTACGAGCATTCGACCTCTTTTCCAGTTCCTGAGCATCATCAACAACCTTCTTCAACCTACCGGCCTCTTCCATGGCGTAATCAAACCAATGACGGAAATCATCTTGATATCTCACATCATTACCACTGTACACCGCCTTCGTCATGTCAGCCAGATACAAAAGGGGCTGAATAGTAAGACTACAGAAAAAATATCTGTGTTTGTCCCTGTGCAGATTCTTCGCCCAAATGGCGTGTTCATCCTTTTCAATCTGATGATTTTTGGCCGACCCCCAATTAAACTTCAACCGAATATCAGAATGCAGCGGCTTCCTATCGGATTCAGGGACACCCCCAACCTTCTTATATCGGAAATAAAAGAACTTTTACCACCACTTAGAACCAATGGAGGAAGGAAGCTCGGTAACAAACGCGCGACCAACATTCAGAGTAACAGCGAACATCCCCTTATTGCGAGGAGCCGGTGTCACATGGAACAATTGTCGGAAATTCGCAAATGTTGGAGCCATATTAAGCCTCTTCATCAACACCCCGAAACACACCAAGTAAAGCAGAGCTGTTGGAAGCAACTGAAGAATGGAAATCCCCAATTCACAGCAGAAATCAAAAAAAATATTTGGGATAAGGCAGTCTAAGCCCGGAGTTCAAGGCTACCTCAAACACTGACAAGGCCCCAGGCAGACAATTGTAAAAGGCATCATTATCCGCTGGATAAATAATCTCAATGTCCTTAGGGTTTTCGTATTTAGCCCTGAGAATTTTCTCCTCGGTCGAAAGAGTACTGCCAGTGGTAGGAATGATACCATTGATGTTGTCTTCCCCTTGTCGATCAAGGATATTCACCTTGCCGGCCAATTTACCAAACTTCAGACGAGCAGCAGGAGGGGCATCATCGGGCAGGACATTCTTTGCATTATACGTCAATTTCTCCTTTTGATTATCGCCTGACACCTTTGCCTTAGTCGCCTTGTTCTTCCTCTTGTTCTTAGAAGACAAAGAGGTTTCTTGCTCAACCACATTAGCATCTTCATCGGCGGCACTTTCAAGTCTATGTTCTAAAAGAAAACAAAGGGAGGGGTATTTCAGAGAAATGGTGATAAAACCCTAAGGGTGCAGAAAAATCAAAAGGTTAAAAAACAAGAACTGGAATTACCCCCAGATCGGCGCTGCCATCTCCAGACACTCATGTCCCAGAAGGACCAGTGGCCTGAGTAATTGGTTGGTCTACATTCAAAGGTGAGGCCTGCACGAAGATATAAGTTCATAAGCAAAACATCAAAGGAGATGAAGTCAAGTCTATTAGAAGAAGAGTTGACCTGAGAAGAAATACGATCAAAAATGGTCCCGGATGTTGACATCGTGGAATTGATGGGAGAAATTCGGTGAAGTAGAGATGAAATCTTCGGATTTCCTTCAGAAGGAGATTTAGCACAAGAAAGAAGGGTTACTGGTTGGGTCAATGAGTAACGTTTTGGAGAAGGAGCCAATCTAGCAGATCTATAAAAGACATTCGAACCGTTACATCAATTAAGACTTCCAGCTAGATCGTGGATTGAATCTGATCAAATGGCTAGAAATGAGGTTACAATTTATTACCTCATTAGTTTATTAGGTGAATCTCGAGGAGATCACCACGTGGCAACCATCCATCAAAGAAGATCATATGGATAAGATCGAAATATCGGATACAGATGTACCACTTCAAATTTGTTGTGCTGAACAACTGTTATTTCTCCAACCGACGTCATCATCGGCAAAAAAGAGGTACCTCACTTGTTCCTAGAATAATACCCTACAACAGGACCCTAGAAGCACATTGAGCGCCCATATCACAACATCCATCATAAACATATTAGATTTGCACACTCGTAAGATCATGCATCATACATCATAAAACGCATCATAAACATCTTATAAACGCATTTCATCTGCATTCATACATCATAAAATGCATGTTGCACTAGTCCATCACGCTGATAGGGTATTAGGACAAGAACATCTTAAGCCTCCGAATATCTGCAATTACCTTCGGCCCATAAGCCTCTGGATGTCTGCAATCACCTTCAGCCCATAAGCCTCTGGATGTCTACAATCACCTTCGGCCCATAAGCCTCCGGATGTCTACAATCACCTTCGGCCCACAAGCCCCAGTCTTCGGCCCATAAGCCACTATAATCATCAACACAAGGTCCCAGATTTCTCCTTAAAAGGGGGAACATAAGGGAGATAGAAGACCCAAAAAGTCAACCGTGTCCTGGTTCGTAGTGTACTCATGCGGGTCTAAAGCATAAGGAACATTGGACGCAAGGAAACAGATCGTAAAGTTCTCTCTTACCGATGCTTCAGATCATACGACCTAAGGGAATCGAATCCGGTTAAAACCCATGGGGTACAAATGCCAGAACTTGGATTGATTGATATTTTTAGAAAGAAGGAACAAGCCAGAGATCTTCAGACTTCTTTACCGATAAAAATCAGTCTTTCATATAAATACTCATTTCATATACTTTGCTAAGAATAAGCAAACTATGCCCCTAGGTGTTACAATCGCTATAGGCTTGATTAAACTCACGGAGCTATTAGGCTTATAAATCGCTAAGTGCTTGATTTAAGGCTACAATCACTAAGATTCTTGATTACAACCCCTATTATGCAATGTTACAGTCGCGATTGAAATCTTGACTAAAACCCTCGGATAAGATTCAAGAAGTGTTATAGTCGCGATAAAAAGCTTGACTACAACCTTCTAGATTCAAGGCAGGATAGTGGACCTGGAGGTGATCATGATGAGGATGGTGGTGATGATGAGATCGAGTTTGATCTACAAGAAATGGAGGAGTTTGAACATTTCATAGACAATCCAGACTTAGAATTATTTGAAGAAATGGATCCTGATGAAACAAAGGCCGCTCACTCGCGCCATAGTGAAGAGGAGGAATGTGAGAGACAGAAGTGGAAGATGGGGAGATGCAAGTGTCGTATTTGAGTACATCATATATTCTTAGTTAGATTAGGCTGTACGTGTAATTTTTCAAGAGATATTGATCATAGTTTGTAATTTTGCAACTACTAAATTTTTAATGAAAGTTTCTTTGATTTATCTTGTTCTATTGATCATCTGGTTGTTGTGTACGTAGTTAGAAATTGATGTATGCTTTGTTGATCTCTGTGAGTTTGTGTTGATCATCAGGTTGGTGTCTAGTTCTTGCAGCATCTGTTTATGAATCCTGGTAAGAATCCATGTGCTATTAGTGCATTTTTCATTTTGTTCCTGATTTTTCCTCTATTATTTTGATGGTTTCTTGCGCTAGGCGCCTTTCCAAGGCGTGTGCGCTAGGAACATCCGGTACCAGTTCCCAGGCGTGTGCGCACTCCTGGGAAAGGCACCTTGGCGCGCCGGGTGTCCGGTAACCCCGTTTTATGTCAAAATTGTGATTTTTTGAGTTTTTCTTGTTCTGGTACTTCATACCAACCAAGCATCATTCATATAACCTTTAAATGCATACATGAACTTGTCCATATGTTCATATACAGTAGCATCACAGTTCTGAGAAGAATCAATGTCCTACTAGTCCATTTTCTCATTTTTCTCTTATTTTTTAGTCTCATGTCCTCTAAATTCATGTTTTGCTAGTTCATGTCATCCAAACTTCAGTCATATAACCTAGAAAGGCCTATGAGAACTTGTAAATATGATCATATACACTAGAACATCAGATCTGGTAAGAATCCATGTGCTACTAGTACATTTTCAATTGTTTCTGATTTTTCCTCTATTATTTTGATGATTTCTTGTTCTCGAACTTCATACCAACCAAACATCATTCATATAACCTTTAAATGCATATATGAACTTGTTCATATGTTCATATATGTAGCTTCACAGTTCTGAGAAGAATCAATGTCCTACTAGTCCATTTTCTCATTTTTCTCTTATTTTTTGGTCTCAGGTTCTCTAAATTCATGTTCTGCTAGTTCATGTCATCCAAACTTCATTCATATAACATTAAAAGGTCTATTAGAACTTGTAAATATTATCATATACACTAGAACAGAAGTTATGGTAAGAATCCATGTGCTACTAGTGCATTTTTCATTTTTTTTTCCTGATTTTTCCTCTATTATTTGGATGATTTCTTGTTCTCGTACTTCATACCAACCAAACCTCATTCATATATATATAACCTTAAAATGCATACATGAAGTTGTCCATATGATCATATATAGTAGCAACACAGTTATGAGAAGAATCAATGTCCTACTAGTCCATTTTCTCATTTTTCTCTTATTTTTGGTTATAGTCCAAAAGGAGCCAATAGTAAGATGTGTGAATCTTTTCTACAAAATACAATTAATATCCCCTCCTTAGTTGTAGGCAACATCTAAGATCTGAGGCTATTCTAGATATACTATAGGATATGGCATTCATCTATAAAAAGTATATTGGCAAGTAAACATATATATTGGCAAGATTCATAAAAAACTGTTCATAAGGAAAACAACCTTCATTAATTAAATACCATACATACACATCAGATGGTAGGTCCACATAACCAAAAAATACAAAAACAATGTGACAAGCTACCGATTGACACGTCTCTGTGGCCTCTCATCATGAATCTGTGTGAGAACAAGACGTCTGTATTTCCCAAACAAGCAATCAAGCTCGAATACTGCAGTGCATAAATCACACTCCAATATATCATCTAGATCTTCATGGCTCCATTCATATCGCTTTGCATCGGAAGAGTCATCAGCTTGCGGACAAAATGGTGGCATTATTTCGAATCTCCATGGAATACATGCATATTCCAATCGTCTTGTAACAATCAGTATGCATTAACGGGTTCTCAAAATACCTCCATCGTTGTGCTTAAACCTGCAGAATGCTTGAATACACTCCTACTTTTGGGCTGCTCCAAAATTGCCACGCAGCGTAAACATCATCTCGGTATAATGTGCGATTGGATGACCCTCATCTCGACATCTGCGCAAGTGGTTTATAAAAACTCCTCCCGATTCATAATTTATAAAAATTAATAGTAATTCTGCATAACTTCATTTCTAATTTCTAATAAAATGAAGTGCATAACGAAATCAGGGTGTCTAATAATTTGTGTAATAGTGAAATACTAATGCATCTACGAAAATTGTATCTACATTTCCACTTTACCTGCACTTGTCCCAAACCGACCTCGGAATCCAATCTTTTTCGTGGGTTTTCAACTTATTGTATACGTAGAGTTTGTCTCCAAGTGAATTGAAGTATTTGCAACTGCAATTGGCCAATTGCAGGGAAAACGAGCGAGAAAAACGATTAACTTCATGTTGATCAGTGTTGATCAAGTAGTTCAAAGGATAACATACCTTAACTTCATGTTAGCCCAATCGGCCGTACTGTTACCAGCTATCTTGCGCATGAGTACAAGTTTGATCGTCTCTGGCATATCTTCTATAGTACTCGTCATCTCTCCCAACTTTTATTTTCTAGTTTATATGATTAGACTGTAGACTAATTTCTTCTCTTGTTTATATAGATTTGAGAATAGTGCGTACAGTATAAATGGTGGCGTGAAGGTGAAGAGTCGCGCCTGATCGGAGGTGACTCTTTAATGAACTGAACTGTCGGGTGTGGCCTTTTAAAGAAGATGGGCTATTAAAGTAGATATATACACAAACTAAACAAATAATTTCAACAACATTGTTGTGTCCCACCGGTATGTATCGTATACCATTGTTTAGGAAGTTCAGGTTCGATCCCCATTGATAGAAAATTTTCTACGATTTTTATTTGAAGTCATATTCCATCTTTTGTGATGACCTCTATTTAGTTGTCACAAACTATAACATTTTTTGTGATGACCTCTTTTTATTTATCACAAACTATTCCATCTTTTGTGATGACCTCTTTTAGTTGTCACAAACAATTCCATCTATTATGATGACATATTTTAAGTTGTCACAAACTATTTCATCTTTTGCGATGCGCTCTTTTTAGTTGTCACAAACTATTCCATCTTTTGTGATGGCCTCTTTTGTGATGACCTCTTTCTAGTTGTCACAAAATATGCCATCTTTTGTGATGACCTCTGTTTAGTTGTCACGAGTATGACCACTACCTAACGTTGGAAAAATTGAGCAGCCAACAACCCAACGTGACGAACAAACTTTGTCACAAATGTAGCACTTTTGTGATGAAAGTGTGATCTTGTCACAAAAGGTCGAGGACCACACAACGCTGAAAAAATTGGGCAGCAACAACCCAACGTGATGAAAAATATTTGTCACAAATGTAACACTTTGGTGATGAAAGTGTGATCTTGTCACAAAAGATTGAGGACCACAAAACGCTGGAAAAATTGGGCAGTCAGCAAACCCATGTGACGAACATACGTTGTCACAAAAGTACATTTAGTTGTGATGGGCCTGTTATTTTGTCACAAATGAATACAAGGGTGACCAAACTATATCGTGAGGACCATGTTTTACAAAAATGTACTATATTTTGTGATGAAGGTGAGCTATCGCCACAAACGATCGAGATATTATGACGACAGCCATATTTGTCACGTTAGATGCCATCTATTGTGACAAATTGAAATTTTGTCATGGTTGCCATGTATTTGTGACAAAAATTAATTCGTCACACAATTTTTCGACACAAATGCTGCGGTTTTTTGTTGTGTGAAAATAGTTCTATTATGAATTAATACAATATGGCCCAATGTCTTGAAGAAGAGTCGCACCAATAAATTTGTCCATCAGCCAAGGTATTATATCCATAGAAAAGACTCCAAATTCAAGTCTTAAAAGACCTCCAAACCCAGTTGAGATGACATCCGCCTTCTGTTCCTTAGTCAATGACTGTATGAACTTGAACATGACACTCACTTTGCATTGGGATATTATCTCACGGATTTTTTTATCAACTGCAAAACAAAAGAGACTAGAGTTAGAGTTACAAGCTCAGAAGCAAATAAGATTTGAACATCAAGTAAACCTCACAATTTACATGTGTAAACCTCAAACAACCAGCATAGAAAACTTAATCTCATAGTAAGCCTCACACATTATATGCATAAACCTCAAACAACCAGCATAACATACTTAACACACTTAGACAGAGACCAGATCATAAGATTTGAACATCAAGTAAACCTCAAACTTTATATGTGTATACCCCAAACAACCAGTGATGAACGTGTATTTTACACTTTCATTCGAGTCTTTTTCACCAATTTAGCTATCCTCTAGGTTAATTTAGCTTATATTTTAGTGCATTTTATTAGAATAGTGTCACATTTCTCTTTTCTTTGCATTTTTCAGGTTTTAGGTAAAAAACGTATTTTTATGGGCAATATTGATGAAGAGGACGAGGTTTTGGTGTTTCGAGGACATTCGTGGTATATCTAGAAGGTTCCGGGTGAGATTTGAGGCCTAGGGGACGAGTTTCAAGGCTTAAAGGTAACTAGAAGGCAAAATCCGAGTCCGAAAAGGAAAAGAAGACTAAAATCTCGATGAAGTCGGTCTGGATGTCCCAGGCGAACCGCCTGGGACGTGGGACGAATCGCCCCGCACCAGGCGAATCGTCCGGCACCTGGGGCGGTTCGCCCCAGAGGTTTCCGACATCTATATATAGTTTGCCTATTTTTCTACGTTTTTGAGACCTTTTCGCATTATTTTGAGAGACAAATTCTCCAGAGCCTGTTCTGGAAATTATTAGCAAAGAAGACTATTTTTCTTATTGATTTGGAAGCTTTAGCATAGAGATTGGACATCTTTGATTTTCGATTCTTGCTTGTGAGTTAGCAATTAATCGGAGATTGACAACCTTCGTTGGTAACTTGTATCTCATGATTTTTCTGCTTTTATTTATTTCTTTCAACATGTTTTCATTCAATCTTGCTTTGATTCTTGTTGATTGCAATATGAGTAGCTAAATCTATCGTTGGTGATAGTATGTGATTTCTTAGCAGGGGTTCTTGATTATGCATGAGTGGCTTCGTGTGTTTAAGACTTGATTTATTGTTTTATTTCTTTGATCTATCAAAGCCATCTATCTTCGTAGTGTTGAATTGAAAGGAACACATAGGACAATTCATGATCATAGATCTCTATACAAACTTCAAGTACTTCATGCATGATTATTACCCGTTGCTTTGAATGACCATACTATCACTGACTTCCATCATATTGATAAGAAAAAATTGTGCTTTGCTTGATTTTTGATTTATAGTTTAAGTTAAATTTGATAAAGCTAGTTATAGTCCTTAGAGATCGACACTCGAGATTATTTTACTTCTACACTACGTGCCTTGGTTTTCGTTGTAGTTGTGAATTGCCTTTGGCTAAAAACAAATTTATTTGATTAATTGAGTCTGACAATCTCGTTCATCAAATTGGCGCCGTTGTCGGGGACTATACTCCTTTTTTCTCTTTAGCTTATTTATATTTTCAGCATTCAATTCCTAGATTTATAAAGTTTAGTTAATTTGCTCTCTTTTGATACTGTTTCCCATTATTGTTACAGATAGTGTATGCAACATACGCGATCTAGTGGACTACCTCTTGCCGAACCTATCGAAGAAATTGACAGGGTTTACCATCAAAGAAGGCGGAATCTCGCTCGTGGTAACATAGAAGAAATCGATTCCTCTGAATATCTTCGAGCACTCTTTGAAGATCCCGTGATGGCTCATCCACTGTTGAAATCATGGGTTCAACCCAACAAGGAACGAATGAAGGGTCCAGCGATTGTCCTTTCGCCTACGACTCGTGACTTGGAAATCAAAAACCACATATTCCAGCAACTCCCAAGGTTCTATGGATTGGCTAGGGAAGACGTGATAGGGTATTTGCATGATATCGATGACTTCGTCAACCAACTCCCAAGACCGGGCACGGAGGTGACGGAGGATGAGCTGAGAATGAAGGTTTTTGCTATGGGGCTTGGCGATAAAGCCAAGGCATGGTTAGGCTCTCTGGAAGCCGGTTCGCTTGACACTTGGGATAAGGTCTTTTCAGCCTTTATGGAGAAATACTTCCCTCACACATTGACTACCGCGCTTAAGGCGCAAATCACTGGTTTCAAACAAGACTATGATGAGACGATCTACACCGCGCTTGAGAGGTTCAACGACCTCTTGAACAAGTGTCCACACCATGGTTTTGAGATTTCGGATCTTGTCCAACACTTCTACAATGGGCTCACTTTTGAGAATCAGCAAATGGTGGATTTCTAGTGCCGTGGTAATATTTGGGAAGAAACCGCGGAGGCTGTTTGGGCGGTTTTCGAAAGGCTTGCTAAGGGATCTCAATTCAAGGATCCAAGAGCAGTGGTTAGGAGGCGCGACGCTCCACCCAATCAGGAGGTTCCAATGTATGGACAAAGTGGGGATCGATTTGAGTGTTTCACCAATGAGCTGAAGCAAGTTCTCAAGAGCTCAGTTGGAACATCCGTTTCTAATGAGATTTGCCGGATTTGCAAGAACTATGGGCATGGGGCTCATATGTGTAGGTCGGAGCGTGCAAAAGATGGTAGCAATTGGGTTCAAGGAAGCAACGAGGAGGCCTTTGCTGCAGAATTTGGAGTTCAAGAAGCTAGCTATGGTCAAGATGGTAGGAATCCTCGTGGTGGATTCTGGAAAAGGGGGTTCCGAAACAACTAAGGATATGCACCAGCTGGCCAAACTTATGGCCCTAACCAAGACCGTAGTAATCTTAGCTATGGTAATGATCACTGTGAAAATCCCACTCCTAAAGAGCAACCGAAATCGAAGACGGCTCTTCTCATGGAGAATTTGCAGAAAATGGTTGATCACACCCAAGGTTTTCTTAAGCGTTATGAAGAAGATTTGGAGAAGACAAGGGCAAGACTTGATCAGTTGGGGGCAAGCACTAGGCTTGCTCATCAAAAGATGCAAGAATTGATTGATCGTGGAGCAAGTAGGGAGCAAGGGAAGTTGCCTAGCAACACTGAGAAGTCGATGTCTATTACCTTGGTGGGTGATCTTCCTGTTGAAATCACCATCAAGAAGGTTGCTAATTGTGAGTGTTGCAAGGATGGGGAGCCCCCACTATCCAAGGAAGAAGAGAAGGACCTTGGTTTTGATGTTAGCGATGAGGAGCAAGAAGATCCCGAGCCAATTCCTGATAGTTTCGATGTGAAGGTTGGGATTGGTGAACTTGACGATATCCGTGCTACACTTGATACGGGTTCTTACTCGAATGTGCTCCCTATGAATGTGTTTGAGAAGAGTGGCCTTGGAGAACTTTCGGAGCATAAGGCTATTGTGCAACTTTCGGATGGATCCTTTGTATGACCCGAAGGCATTGTGAAGAATGTATTGGTTCAGATTGGTGAAGCTTCTGTATACACCAACTTTGTTGTGATGCCGGCGTATACACCGGGAATGGGGGATGTCGTTCTCTTGGGGCGAACGTTCTTGACTAAGCTACGCTCCGTAATTGACATCTACCGAAGAACTTGAACCATTGAGGTGGATGGCAAGCAACATGTGTTGCGAGCCATATCTGATCCTAGTCCTCACTTCAATGCTTCTCATTCTATTAATTACTTTGGTCTTGCTGTATATATCCATTCTCACTCACAGGTACTAGGCATGAGGAAGAGATAGATGAAGAGGAAGTCTAGTACCCTCAAGAACAAGAACTAAAGAGCAAGAAGAAGTCGAGTCAGAGACTTTATAAACAATGGCGCTGTCTGGGAGGCAACCCGAAGTTTTTATCGCTTTATTGCATTGCATTGCATTCATACATTGAACAATTTGTATTTATTTATGTGAATTTGTTAGTTTAAGTGATGTTTTGTGCTTATGTTTATGTTTGAGTGAAATTTTTCGAGTGCTTTTAGTGAGGAAAATGGTTTTGGGGATAAAAACTGAACTTTTTCGGAAAAATTTCGTCTCCCCACCTCTGGAGGTGGGGGGCGAATGGAGGGCGATTCGCCCCACATCGCCAGAGAGTTTCAGGCTCTCTGGCAATGGGGGGCGATTCGACCCACACACGGGGCGAATCGCCCCCCGTGCTCAGACCATAAAGCTACGGGATTTCTCCCTTCCTCCCTCATTCTTCCATCTCCTTCCACCCTCTTACTCCAAAACTCCCAAAAACTCAAAAAATCTTCCATCTTACATAAAACCTTCAATTCTCCATCAAATTTTGTGTTCTTTAGCTTCAATCGAAGCCCATTACGTGCTCTTTCATTCCATCCGAACAAATTTCATCCTAGTTCATTCATTCTTCGGATCTGAGGTGACTTCACATGAACCCTAATTTTTCAAATTTGGGGGTTTTTTTGATTTATGCTTCAATTGAGCTTATATGATGTATGTGTTGATTGTTTGTGTGATTAGAAACGTTATTCACTATCTATTACATGTTCAATTATGCTTGGTTTGTTGGTTTGAGAATTTTGCCCACTAGATGTCTATGTCTTAATGTGCATTGTTTCTTTTCCTTTCATTCCATGTCTATGGGTGTGCTTATTGATATGATAATGATGGACATGATGGTAGAACGCATGATTGAGGGAACCCCATGATTGATGAGTTTGAGGATTTTTGATGCTAGATTTTTTGCTACTATGGTATGATTTGAGCCTTATGATTTAAGGCTATTTGTTGTCTAGCATGAGCTTAATGTGATATGTTACATGTCTAAGATATGTTGGTGTGTTGTATTTTAGTTCTAGAAGTGGCTAGATTAGACATGGAGGTTTTGAGGAGTACGATTGTTGATGTTATCACTCGTTTGTTTCACTCTTGCATTTGCATATGCATGAATCTGTTTTATGTTGTACAAGATACTAATTGCTACTTGTAGGTACCATGCCACCACGTGACAAGAAGAAAGCTGGCTCGTCTAAGAGCAAGAAGGGCAAGGGGGCAGCTTCAAGCTCCCAACCTTCCCGTGAGTTATTTGAGTTGTCACTTTCTGCGATCGACGTCCGTTTGAGGCTCCAAGCAGAGCTTGCTCAAGGTGGACGATCGACCATTCCTGATAGAAGGATTGAAATTCCAGACGGTCATGCTAACCGACCGGGTTACGAGGTGCTCTCTCGTTTGGCAAAGAAGAGGAATTGGGGTTGGTTTACTTCCAACCGTTTCAAGGGTATGATAAGAGCCTCCTCCATGAGTTTTATGTTGGCTATACGGATCTTGAAGAGAAGGAGGGTGTTCTTGTTAGAGGCATAATCGTGCCATGGACTCCTGCCTCAATTTCTAATTTTATTCATATGGGGGAATGGGAGTTCACCGGAAGTGACAATTCTTATGTGTATTCGAGGGCTACTAGGGGGATTGGAAATGATATCACAGATGTGATTGCAACAGGGAATATGTGTTTCCAGAAACCGGGGCACAACCAGGACGGATTCATCAGAGTGACCTTAGTCTTGAGGCTAAGGTGGTTATGAAGTTTTATATTTTCAACCTGATCCCTAGGAAGAATGACACATGGATTCAGCCGAACTATGCTGAGCTCCTCTACTGCTTGTTGGGCAAGCATCGTATAGACATCGGAAAGATCATGTATGAAGAATACGAGCGTCATTGGGAGAAGAAGAAGAAGCCCTTCATTTTTCCAAGTTTCATCACGGCTTATTGCAAATACCATGGGGTTGAGGACATTGTTGAGGGGGATTTTGAGGTCGCGGCTCTTTCCCCTTCAACTATTGATGTGCAATTGAATAGGTATCGTATGAAGAACCCCACGGCTGCTGCTGCTGATGTTGTGGCTTCCCTTCGACAGAGTGATTCTGATGATGATAATGATGATGAGGAAGATGAGGATGCTATGGATACTGATGATGGAGCTGGCCGAGTTCCTATTCCTGGTATTCCTTCTGTTCGTCGACCGCCACATGCACCACATGGGTCTAGAGGTATTGACTTCTCTGATTTTCGGGCCTACCTCGATGACCGTTTCCGTAGAGTTGATGCTAGTGTTGCAGCCTTGACCACATCTGTCCAAGGGTTGCAACATAATCTTGATGAATACATTGCCCAACGCAACCGTGATTGGGAGATAGCTGAGGAGCATCGCCGGAATGAGAGAGAGATAATGTGGGAGCAGCAACAGCTAATCCGTCACCAACAGGAGGCCCTACAGCAATCTAATGATCTTCTGTCTGACATGTGGAGGGACTATTATGGGGATTACGATCCTAATAATTAGTCTTTTCACAAGTCCATTCTTGTATACTCAGCCGACCGAGGCCAAACCATTCGGTAACATCTAGTATCACTTTTTATTTACTCATTCTCTTTTGCTAAGGACTAGCTTGAGTTTCATGAGGGGGGATGGGATGTGAACCATGATGTTAAGTATTGTTTGGCTTTATGATGTTGAGTATGGTATCTTGTACTTTGTTTGCATTTGCACGTTTACCGCTTTCTTAGTATTTAGTTGCATACACTACATTCATCCTAGTATAGTTTTGCATGTTTTTGTGTGGAGTATATTGCCAATTTTTTTTGAACTTTTTTATTGGGTAGATTAACTAGTTATGACCTTTGACAATGCGTTTCATCTCTATGAATTTGTTTGAGGTTTTTCTCGCTTGGCTTGTCACATTTATATATGCACTTAGTTAAGCTTGGTAGTCTCGACATCACTTAGTGGTGTTTTCTCTACTGCGGTTCACGAAGGCCTTTATAATAAGATGATGCATGTTAGAGTCTTGTGGTTGTTTTCCCGTGTAATTATGTACCTAAGAGGAAACAAGTCTTCACCTTGCTTTGAGATTGCTAAATGCCTAGGAAGGAGGTAGTGTGAGATTGTGTGATCCTTTGTTTGAAACCTATTCTAACGAATAGGTTTGGGGAGGGGGTTATGCTGTCAATATGACTTGTTTTTCTATTTTGAGTGTTGTGAGTTTGTTTTCCTTTTTCGTAAAGTTTGTGCTTGATAACGCGGGATTGTCATTTCCGGATCAAGCAAATAAATTTGTTATTTAGCCAAAGGCAATTCACAACTACAACGAAAACCGTAGTGTAGTAGTAGAATGACCTCGAGTGTCGTTCTCTAAGGACTATAACTAGCTTTATCAAATCTAATTTAGAATATAAAAACAACAGACGGTGTAGCAAAGGTTTTTTAACAGATAATGGAGATTGGTGATAGTATGGTCCTTCAAAGCATAACGGGTTAATAATCATGCGTAAATTCCTCGGTTTTGCATGGAGATCTTTGATCAATAAATTGTCCTGTTGCAATTATCACACACTACGAAGGTATTGATTCTGATAAGTCAAACACTATTGTCCAATTGTGTTCCGTAATTATTCAACACTACGAAGATATAGATATGCATAGGTCGAAGACTATGGTCCAATTGTGTGCAATAATTAATCAACATACGAAGATATAGGTTCCGCTAGATCAAAGAAATAAAGTAATAACACGGAGTATAATGCGCGATATAGCCATTAGCATAATTATCAACCCTTCGCTAAGAATTCACATACTATCACCAACGATAAGTTTAGCTACTCATAGTTGTCAGGCAATCAACAGAAATCGTAGAAGAAAACATGTTGAAAGATATATATAAAAATAAGTAGAATAAACTGTAAGATACAATGTTATCGAAGGTTGTCAGTCTCCGAAGAATCGCGATCTTACAAGCTCCAAACTGCTATGAAAAGTGTCTCCTAAGCTATGAACCCCCAGAACAGGCTCTGGGAAGTTCCTACCTAAAACTACAGAGAAAGGTGAGAGAATAGGTCTGGAAAAGTATGAATTTCGGAGAAAAAATGAGAAACTATATATAGGCTTCGAATTTGTGTGGGGCGAAGGGCCCCACACACCGGGCGACTCGCCTGGTGTGGGGCGATTCGCCCCACGTCCCGGGAGTAAAATTCCAGAATTTCCGCGTTTTCGACGCGTTTTTGGATTTGTTCCCCTTTTCGGACTCGGTTTCTGACTTCTAGTGGCCTTCTAACCTCCAGATTCGACCCCTAGACTCCAAATCCTATCCGGAAACCTTCAGATACTCCAAATAGGCTTCTGGAACACCAATTCCTTGTCAACTTCAATATAATTGCCCTGAAATCCTCGTTTTTCAACCAAAACCTGTAAAATAAAAACTAGAGGGAAATGTGACACTATTCTAATAAAATGCACTAAAATATAGCTAAATTAACATAGAGGATAGCTAAAATAGGTGAAAAAAACTCAAATGAAAGTGTAAAATACACATTCATCAAACTCCCCAAACCGAACCTTTGCTTGTCCTCAAGCAACTAAGCTAGACTCTAATGCAAAAAACAATGCAACACATAAAATGGAGTCTCATGCCAAATAAAATGAACTAATCTACTCAATCTATCAAATAACATATGAACAAAAACCATATAAATCAAAGCATGAATATAGGTTGAAGAATACCTCGATTGACTTATACACATCCACATAAGCACTTATGTCAAGACAAGATAGTCTCTCGTAACATTCTCTACCTGGACCTAGTCAGTGACGACGTAATGAAGTATGCTAAGATACGAATGGTTGTCCCGTACCTATGAAACTGAGGACTTACTACTATTCACCAAGTTAAGACTTTTCCTCAAAAAGGTCGAACCAGTACTGGCTCTCATCAAACGAAGGAGGGTTCCCTATAAAAGATAACACTCCCCTATTCTACCCATCTCTCAAGTAAAGTCTTAAGCTATTCACCACTTCCTGAATGGCAGGACGAGGGTGGTCTAGAACAGATGACACTCAAAACAAAAGACAAAAAATAGAAAATTACAACACGATTACGAACATTACAAGAATTGAAAAATGAGACACAACACTTTGCTAAACTGCTAATTGGCTTTCTTTTTTTGGACCCTTCTTTGCTTTTTTGGGATCTTTTTTTCTTTTTTTCATTTTTTTCTTTCCAATTTTCTTTTTTCTCTTTTTTTTTTTCCTGGAATTTTTTCTTTCTTTTTTTTTCGATTTTTTTTTAGCCAGCAGTAGCACAACGAAAAGAGAAACAAAATGACTCACAATGACTTCCCCAAACCTATTCGAAAGAACAGGTTGGAGTACAAAATTCACGAGAAAAGGAAAAATAAACTCACAATACGGAAATGAAAAACGAAAACAAGTCTAATGATAGTGTAACCCCCTCCCCAAACCTATTCGGAAGAATAGGTTATAAACAAAGGATCACACAACCTCACACTACCTCCTTCCTAGGCATTTAGCAATCTCAAAGCATGGTGAAGACTTGTTGCCTCTTAGGTACATAATTACTCAAGAAAACAACCATAAGACCCTAACATGCATCATCCTATTATAAAGGCCTTCGTGAACCGCAGTAGAGAAAACACCACTAAGTGATGTCGAGACTACCAAGCTTAACTAAGTGCAATACATAAATGTGACAAGCCAAGCGAGAAAAACCTCAAACAAATTCATAGAGATGAAGCATATGATTAATGGCATAGTTAGTTAATCTACCCAATAAAAAAGTTCAAAAAATTCAGCAATAAACTCCATATAAAACATGCAAGACTATCCTAGGATGAATGCAGTAAATGCAACCTAAAAAACTAAGAAAGCGGTAAACGTGCAAATGCAATTAAAAAACAAGATACCATACTCAACATCACAAAGCCAAACAATACTTAACATCATGGTTCACATCCCATCCCCCTCATGAAACTTAAGCTAGTCCCTAGCAAAAGAGAATGAGTAAATAAAAAGTGATACTAGATGTTACCGAACGGTTTGGCCTCGGTCGGCTGAGTATTCAAGAATGGACTCAAGAGTACCTCCCCACGGTGGTCGCCATTCTCTTGGTCCGATGTAGCAAAGAGACCTAGGAAGCTTCAAAGATCTCACCATGGTGAATGGACTGGTTTGCTTTGCAGGCATATCCAATAAGGACTTCATCAATAGGAGGACATTCACTTTTACTTCATCGAGGTGCTTGTTTAGTGGTGGCTCCTGTGTATCTTGCTTGTCAAGCTTTCCACCTCGGAGGAGTAGATTCACTTCTTTGTACTTAAGAACCTTAGTAGTAACGGAAGGAAGTGGCTTTGGATTGATGCGACTGCCTGCGAGTAAAGAAACAGGGGAGCAGGGGTCATCCAACTCACTGGTCATGGGAGGCGGTTCTCCCCCCATGCTGGGCGACTCGCCCCCCACCTCCAGGGGGCGTCGCCTTCCAATCCTTTCTCCTCTTCAAGTTCTCGAACCTCTTCTACTTCAGCACAATTCAACAAGCTGAATTCTTCCGTAAGATGCTCAGTTACTTCAACTTCTTCAACAACTTTTGCTATACGAAGGTCATCTTCAACTTGCTCGGCATGTGCATCTTCCTCACTGATTTCTTCGGCTTCAAAATACTCCTCGGACGAGCTTCCTGCTTCACCTCGATCTACTTCCTTTGCGGTGATGTGAATTGGTATGACCTCATCGGATTGTGTTGAACCTCTGGTGTACTTACGGAGGACTTCTTCTGCCTCGCCGACCGTACATTCTCCCAGACCGCCGCTCAACCGATCCACTCTAAGTCGTTCCTCTTCACGAAGTCCACCGACGAAGAACCAAATCAACTCCCCATCTTCGAAACGGTGATGGGGGCACTCACGTTTATACAACTCAAAACGTTCATAGGCGTCACAAAACTGCTCATACTCTCCTTGCTCGAAATATTGGATCCTATCACGTAAGGCAATTGTCTCATGATAGGGCATGAACCGCGCCAAGAACTCCTCTACTACTTGGCCCCAAGTTTTCAGCGATCCTGGTTCTAACCTTGCAATCCAACGCCTCGGCTCATACCCCAGAGTAAAAGAAAATAATTTCCTGCACAATTGGTCCTTAGTAAATCCTTCTACTGGAATTCTTTCTATTTCCTTCTCATAGGATCGAATGAAACTCCATGGGTCATCCCTACTCCATCTTCGTACCTTGGTAAGTACCTCACCATGGACTCCGTCACCTCATACCTCCTTAACTCATCTTCCAGGTATACGGAAGATCCTCTCCTCTCCTGCGAGAATTGGGGTGTCATGCGAGCGCGCATGGACATCATATCTGTATTTCTGTAGTAAGAGCAACTCAAAACTAAAAATTAGTTCTATTAGCGTAATCAAACACAATGTCACCAAAAATTCCGAGAGCACAAACACGCAAGGTAACCAAGATCAGATTAGATGAATTTACTGAAGAAGATAGGAGGAAAGAAATAGGGTAAGAAGGTGAAATTTTTGAGAGACAATCCAAGAGCTGTTCTGGGGGTTGAATGCTGAAAATATAAACAAATTAAACAGAAAAAAGGAGTATAGTCCCCGGCAACGGCGCCAATTTGATGAACCGCGGGATTGTCAGTTCAGGATCAAGCAAATAAATTTGTTATTTAGCCAAAGGCAATTCACAACTACAACGAAAACCGTAGTGTAGCAGTAGAATGACCTCGAGTGTCGTTCTCTAAGGACTATAACTAGCTTTATCAAATCTAATTTAGAATATGAAAACAACAGACGGTATATCAAAGGTTTTTCTAACAGATAATGGAGATTGGTAATAGTATGGTCCTTCAAAGCATAACAGGTTAATAATCATGCATAATTCCTCGGTTTTGCATGGAGATCTGTGATCAATAAATTGTCCTGTTGCAATTATCACACACTACGAAGGTATAGATTCTGATAAGTCAAACACTATTGTCCAATTGTGTTCCGTAATTATTCAACACTACGAAGATATAGATATGCATAGGTCGAAGACTATGGTCCAATTGTGTGCAATAATTAATCAACATATGAAGATATAGGTTCCGCTAGATCAAAGAAATAAAGCAATAACACGGAGTATAATGCGCGATATAGCCATTAGCATAATTATCAACCCTTCGCTAAGAATTCACACACTATCACCAACGATAAGTTTAGCTACTCATAGTTGTCATGCAATCAACAGAAATCATAGAAGAAAACATGTTGAAAGATATATAAAAATAAGTAGAATAAACTGTAAGATACAATGTTACCGAAGGTTGTCAGTCTCCGAAGAATCGCGATCTTACAAGCTCCAAACTGCTATGAAAAAGTGTCTCCTAAGCTACGAACCCCCAGAACAGGCTCTGGGAAGTTCCTACCTAAAACTATAGAGAAAGGTGAGAGAATAGGTCTGGAAAAGTATGAATTTCGGAGAAAAAATGAGCAACTATATATAGGCTTCGAATTTGTGTGGGGCGAAGGGCCCCACACACCGGGCGACTCGCCTGGTGTGGGGCGATTCGCCCCACGTCCCGAGCGATTCGCCCGGGAGTAAAATTCCGGAATTTCCGCGTTTTTGGATTTCTTCCCCTTTTCGGACTCGGTTTCTGACTTCTAGTGGCCTTCTAACCTCCAGATTCGACCCCTAGACTCCAAATCCTATCCGGAAACCTTCAGATACTCCAAATAGGCTTCTGGAACACCAATTCCTTGTCAACTTCAATATAATTGCCCTGAAATCCTCGTTTTTCAACCAAAACCTGTAAAATAAAAACTAAAGGGAAACGTGACACTATTCTAATAAAATGCACAAAAATATAGCTAAATTAACATAGAGGATAGTTAAAATAGGTGAAAAAGACTCAAATAAAAGTGTAAAATACACATTCATTAGTGCTCCAACCTATTCTTTCGAATAGGTTTGGGGAGGTCGTTTGTGAGTCATTGTAATTTCTTTTTCGTTGTGCTACTGCTGGCTATATACAAAAAAATCCAAAAAAGAAAAAGAAAAAAGAAAAAATTCCAGGAAAAAGAAAAAAATCTGGAAAAGAAAAAAGAAGAAAAAGAAAAGACCCCAAAAAAGCAAAGAAGGGTCCAAAGAAAGCCAAAAAGCAGTTAAGCAAAGTGTTTGTCTTGTTTTTCAATTCATGTAATGTTCGTAATCGAGTTGTATCGTTTGTCTTTTGTTTGTTTGAGTGTCATCTGTTCTAGACCACCCTCGTCCTGCCATTCAGGAAGTGGTGATTAGTTAATGACTTTTCTTGAGAGATGGGTAGAATAGGGGAGTGTGAACTTTTAGGGAACCCTCCTTCGTTTGATGAGAGCCAGTATTGGTTCGACCTCTTTGAGGGAAAGTCTTAACTTGGTGAACAACAGTAAGTCCTCAGTTTCATAGGCACGGGATAACCATTCGTATTTTAACATGTTTCATTACGTCGTCACTAACTAGGTCCAGGTAGAGAATGTAACATGTTATGTGAATGTGTATGAGTCAATCGAGGCATTCTTCAACCAATATCCATGTTATGATTTGTATGGTCATTGTTCATAAGTTTTTGATAGACTCAATAGATTAGTTCATTTCATTTGGCATGAGACTACATTTTGTGTGTTGCATTGGTTTTTTGCATTAGAGTCTAGCTTAGTTGCTTGAGGACAAGCAAAGGTTCGGTTTGGGGAGTTTGATGAACGTGTATTTTACACTTTCATTCGAGTCTTTTTCACCAATTTAGCTATCCTCTAGGTTAATTTAGCTTATATTTTAGTGCATTTTATTAGAATAGTGTCACGTTTCCCTTTTCTTTGTATTTTTCAGGTTTTAGGTAAAAAAACGTGTTTTTATGGGCAATATTGATGAAGAGGACGAGGTTTTGGTGTTTCGAGGACATTCGTGGTGTATCTAGAAGGTTCCGGATGAGATTTGAGGCCTAGAGGGCGAGTTTCAAGGCTTAAAGGTCATTAGAAGGCAAAATCCGAGTCCGAAAAGGAAAAGAAGACTAAAATCTCGCTGAAGCCGGTCTGGATGTCCCAGGCGAACCGCCTGGGACGTGGGGCGAATCGCCCCCCCACCAGGCGAATCGCCCGGCACCTGGGGCGGTTCGCCCCGGAGGTTTCCGACATCTATATATATTTTGCCTATTTTTCTACGTTTTTGAGACCTTTTCACATTATTTTGAGAGACAAATTCTCCAGAGCCTGTTCTGCGAATTATTAGCATAGAAGACTATTTTTCTTATTGATTTGGAAGCTTTAGCATAGAGATTGGACATCTTTGATTTTCGATTCTTGCTTGTGAGTTAGCAATTCATCAGAGATTGACAACCTTCGTTGGTAACTTGTATCTCACGATTTTTCTGCTTTTATTTATTTCTTTCAATATGTTTTCATTCAGTCTTGCTTTGATTCTTGTTGATTGCAATATGAGTAGTTAATCTATCGTTGGTGATAGTATGTGATTTCTTAGCAAGGGTTCTTGATTATGCATGAGTGGCTTCGCGTGTTTAAGACTTGATTTATTGTTTTATTTCTTTGATCTATCTAAGCCATCTATCTTCGTAGTGTTGAATTGAAAGGAACACATAGGACAATTCATGATCATAGATCTCTATACAAACTTCAAGTACTTCATGCATGATTATTACCCGTTGCTTTGAATGACCATACTATTACTGACTTCCATCATATTGATAAGAAAAATCTGTGCTTTGCTTGATTTCTGATTTATAGTTTAAGTTAAATTTGATAAAGCTAGTTATAGTCCTTAGAGATCGACACTCGAGGTTATTTTACTTCTACACTACGTGCCTTGGTTTTCGTTGTAGTTGTGAATTGCCTTTGGCTAAAAACAAATTTATTTGATTAATTGAGTCTGACAATCTCGTTCATCAACCAGCATAGAAAACTTAACCTCAAAGTGAACCTCACACATTATATGCCTCAAACAACCAACACAACATACTTAACACACTTAAACAGAGAGCAGATAAGATTTGAGCATCAAGTAAACCTCTCACTTTACATGTGTAAACCTCAAACAACCAACATAGAAAACTTAAGCTCAAGCAAACCTCACACATTATATGCATAAACCTCAAACAACCAGCATGGCATACTTAACGCACTTAGAGAAATACACTTAGACAGAGAGCAGATAAGATTTGAACATCAAGTAACCTCAAAATTTACATGTCTAAACCTCAAACAACCAGCATAGAAAACGTAACCTCAAAGTAAACCTCACACATTATATGCCTCAAACAACCAGCATAGCATACTTAACACACTTAGACAGAGACCAGATCATAAGATTTGAACATCAAGTAAACCTCAAACTTTATATGTGTATACCCCAAACAACCAGCATAGAAAACTTAACCTCAAAGTGAACCTCACACATTATATGCCTCAAACAACCAACATAGCATACTTAACACACTTAAACAGAGAGAAGATAAGATTTGAGCATCAAGTAAACCTCACAGTTTACATGTGTAAATCTCAAACAGCCAGCATAAAAACTTAATAAGGTTTATCTATATGCAACATGATATCAAATACTCCTATCTAGTATCAACAATATTCACAACAAACAACAAAAATACCAGAGGAATTGATCAACGAAACAATTGCTTCTATTAATTAGCATATTTACCATCCCGAAATCATTTACAAAAACATTAACAAAGAATCAAAAGGTTATACCTGACCAACAAAAACTCTAAGCAAACCACGTCATGATATGCTCCTTTGCCCGGGATTTAGCTAGATAACCACCACTAACATTGGATCTGCCATTAAACACTAAAATGAAGCTTCAAAACATTCAATCCAATGATTACACCAGCAGTGCAAATGACAAAAAACAGACAAAGCAACATGATTCAAGCACAAATCAATCATTCGAGCGAATAGAGTGAATAGATAGGCGACGAATGGGCTGAGCAATTTTAGCAAATTCACCGACGAATGGAGTTTCGGCCTAGGGTTTCGTCTATTCTCTCTCCTTCTCTGTAAATACAAAAGTGGCAGTCTTTCTCTCTCTAAAATGTGTGAACAGAGAAAAATGAGTTTAACCCGGGTCTTTTTCCATATTTATAAATAAACTCAGACTCTTGACCTGCTTGGACCCGCGAGATATCACTAAACCTGGTTGGATTGAATTGGATTGATCCATATTAGATGGTCTCATGGTCTCATTGATTAAATACATGTTGTTTGGCTAATTGGCTTTCATTTGGCCTTTGCTATTTTGTTAATTTGAGACCTTGGGCTGTTTCGCTCTCATTTTGGTCTTTATTAATTAACAAAAGGATTATTCCCACAGCAATACACAATCTTCCATCCATGTGGTATCAACCAACTACAAATTGAATTCCTTTGCATGACATACACACAAATTGTTATAAAGTCACAAAATGTACTGCAGAAAGTTTTATACTAAATTTCATTCCTAAAATACCCCTATAGACCAAAAATCAGTCAGACGTGAACAGTAACAATAGGGTTAGTTAGCCATTCAAAAGAAAGGATCATTTTAGGATCATATTGTTTTCTTTCGTGAAAACTAATGCACCCTTTGCCAAATCCCAATATCTGTTTTGAATTAAATTTTTGATTTTTGAAATCCATCTAATTTTGAATTGAATTTCTGCAGATATATATTCCGTTCCAATTAATACCGTTCCAGTTATCTTGTGTTCACATAAATGGATAGGATCCATCATACGACTCAGAAATTTGTTAGGATACGACTTAATCAGGTAATTACTAAGCATGTTTAAAATTAATAATTATATTAAATTCAACAAAATATCCCCATCTTTAATCTTTATAATTGAACTATCCATTTTATAACTAAACTATCCATTTTATTATTATATCTAGCAGTTATATTATTATACCTAGCCATTATATAATGGAGCCTATCCAATTTATTAACCAACCTTACCTTATTTCAATGGCATGTTTATTTCAATGACACAGATGAGAAAAAGATGATGAGTTAGTTGATACTTATTTCACTCTATTGAACTCAATACTTCTTATCGTTAATTGACCTAATTAGACTACATAAAAGTTCATACACAATCATGGATCGAACAAAATTGCAACCCGCATGTGCAAAACCCAACGGATGTTCTAAGCAATCTTTGATCATCATCCGCAAACAGAGAAATGGAGAACAGATGCAATATTTACTCAACAGAGAAATTCAATACAATTCAACAATTTGGGAAAAATGCTATAAATTCTGAAGCTTCATGCTCCTCTTTCTAAATTTAGTCCAAAGAAATCAAGGAAGAAGAAATTCTGGTCCTCTTGCTTTAATGCTTATTCTCCAATCCATTGGAGCCTTTTGGTACTTGAAGACTGATGTTGGTTTGGAACTGGAGGATGATGGTGATTAAGTCGGTTTGTGAGTGGGGAAGGATTCGACGGCGGAGGTGGGTTGGTTATTCCCGTTGTTGTTGTGGTGGGGGATGGTTTTTTCTGAGGGAACGAGAAGGCATCGAGGAGGAAGAGAAGAAGGAAGAGAAATGTGGTGTTGAACTATTGATAATCTACGAATTTTATCCTCATATGAGTTTTTTAAACTTGTTAAGGACTTTTCCTTTTTCTGTATAGTAGGATACTCAAATCAAGTGCTATTAGTGTATAGTAGTATCCCATTTGGATCCTATTAAATGAAAGGAAGAAAAAGATTAAAACTGAAGGAGCCTAAGCTGGAAATTAGTACAATATTTTGCATAGTCTCGGATTCGGTTCCATTTTACAGTCGATTCGGGTCCGGATCCGTATTTGGCTGGAGGTACCGAGAGTCAATGTTGGGGATGATGATGGTGGAGTCGTGCTACCCAAGATTCGAGGTATGTTGCCGACTTGGCGGTTGATGGTGATGAAGTCGTCTGCGTGGATGCTGCCGACTTGGCTGCGACGAGGATGACGATATGGTTTGTGAGTGGAGAAGAAGGATTCAAGTGTGACTATCAACTACTACCGTTCATAGTCACACTTGTGTGAAATAAGTAATTAATTTCAATCTTATGCTTCTTCATATAAAAATCAAATATTGACAGCTCCATTCAAGTCGGATTCTGTGGATTAAGGATTTTTTAGATTGGAGTGGAGAACTGGAGATGGTGTGGAAAGAGATTAAATAAAAGAAGGAGGTGAGGAGGAAGGGATCCCATTCGGATCCTATTAAATAATTTGTAAGATCCCATGCACAGTTCAAGCTGATAGATAGTATAGGTACAATCCTAGGGGTGCAAAAGGCTGACAGGGGTAAATAGGTCTTTTTCTAGTCAATTTGAGTTTACAATAAGACGTGAAAAAACGGCGCCAACGACGGTTAGCAAGAACGTCGATCCCATCAAGTTCGTAAGCGTGTTGGCCGCGGTAGACAGATCAAAGTACATTTTGTATCCGAAATACAGAACCAAGCTCACCATGTTGGCAACAAATCCCATGTTATCCAATGCCACCAAAGCTACATACAAATTGATCTCAGAATCAATTTCCACAGTATGCATTGTTACCGAAACAAATTAATGAAGATTGATTTCTCACCGTAAATGAAGGAAGTGGCTCTGAATCCACCTTTGGCTTTGTTCTTCGACGGGTTTAGAACGTTGTAACCGGGTTCTGCATCTTCTCCCTGTTCCATTAGAAAATGTGTTAATGCGGGTAAAATGCATAAAACACCCCCCAATTAGCAAAAAGAAACACAAAACCCCTTCAATTATCTAAATTGTGTCAAACCCCCCGAGTTAGTTATAAACTCAACATCACACACCCTAACCTGACTTCCGTTTGTTTTGATCTAACACCGTTATCCCACGCCTTACTAATTACCCCAGCCATCAACAATATACCACACTGGTATTTTACTTTTACTAATGCCAAAATTAATGAAACCAGAGTAGGTTCCATTAAATTAATTGCAAGTTGTAGCAAAAGTTAATTTTTAAACTTATACTCATCCGTCCTAGAACAGTTGCATCATTTGTTTTTGGGCAGAGAAAATAAGAAAAAGAATTAACTATTGTGATATATTGATAGTGGAGGTTGTTTTTACTTTATTGTGAATTTGTGACCACAAAAATGTATTGATGGATTATAAAATTAATATGAACATGTCCAAACATGGCAAATAAATGAAATGGTGCAACTCTAACGGGACATCCAAAATGGCAAAATGGTGCAACTGTTTTGGGATGGAGGGAGTACTTTTTAAAATCGCAAATATTATAATTACTACTCCTACACTAATACTTTACAAACTTTTTTCTAAACCATCTTATTTCTCCACACTTAAACCAAGTTTATAACTCCGTCGGGGATCGAACCCTACACCTCTTCTTCACTAACTTAACTCATTACCGTTGCACCACCTTATGACTCCCATTTTTAAACTTATAATAGTAAATTGACACGCGGATACCCGCGTAATAAAATGTAATCGTATTTTAAAAGTTGATAGATTATAAATAAGTTCACGTGAACTTTCCTCTAATGAGAAACAAATAAATTTATTAGATTAATTTTATTTATTGATAGTATGGGTAAATTGAAATTTTATTAATTTATTTATAAATTCTATTTTAGTGTATGTTATCTTATAAATAATTGGTATTATTTATTATTTCAAATAAATTATATTTAAATTAGAAAGTAACTAAGTAGTGGGAAGAAATTACTTTTTGGGACTAATAACTATATTTCTCAACATTTGATTAGAATATAATATAGATAGATATAGATTATGAAAATAAATTGGGATCAAATCGGACATAAAAAATCAATAAAATAAACAGCAGCTCTTTAAAGTTTACGGAAAAAGTATAGGAGACCATCTATATATACGTAACTTAAAGATAAACCGTGTTATATTCCTATAAAAGGAGTAAACATTATTATAGAAAAAGCATATAACAAAAAACAAAAATTAGAAAAAGTAAAAGAATTACCGAAATTTTAGTCTAAAATTAAAATGATAATGGTTCAAAAGTGAAAAGGGGAAAAAACAATTGCTACAAAAGTACAAATCTTATCCACCGAAACAATCATTTACTAATAACCTACTCCAGCAGTATTAATTGTACTAATTACCAGCAGTATTCTCACCATATCTGCGTAAAACACACGCTCCGGGCGGCCAGGGTCTATGGTACACTCTTTAATATAAGTGAGGGGGTTTGGTGCAATTTATATAGTTGAGGGGGTTTTGTGTCTCTATAATTGGTGGGTGTTTAATGCTATTTACTCGTGTTAATGCTGCAGAATTGACTCAATGAAAAGAACAAATTTAAGTGTTTGGGAGTTAAGCAGATTATGCTCACCATTGTTTGAGAGCAGAGAATTATTGGTTTAGTTGAGAAGTGATGAAATGCAGTGTGAAACTATTATTGTTATGTGTATAGAAGAAGAGTGATGATTTAGACATAGACATAGACAAGAAGTAAAGTTGTATTTATAGTACCATTTTATTCACAAGTGACATGATATATGTTTGTGTTACGTATATTATCCACTATTTTCATTTAAAAATCAATATAGTCGGTTAAATTCAATTCAAATGCACTAAATTGGTTTAAATTTAATTTCTTATTTTTATATTATAAATAAATTCAATTTAATTCCGTGATATAGTAGTACTAATTCATTCTTCATGGTTCTGGGACAAGAGTGGGAATGGTAGCTCAGTTTTGTACTATCGCTTTCACACCGGCATTATTAGTGAGAAGCCATGTGTGTACTTTTTCCCATAAATTAATTACTAGTAATAATTTTCTTTTTTCCTTTTTGAAACTATTAAATTAATTAATAAACAAATAATGTCATGCACGTTACATTCTTTTTTCCGTGTGATAGGGGTTCAATTCAAACCTAGAGATATGTTTACATATTGTCATACGCAAAGACACAACTAAAATAATTTTTTCTTCTAATTCTACTCCTGTAGTCCTGTACTGTACAGTATGCTACATTAATTTGGCATACTATATTATTTCGTATTGATGATAAATGCAAGACACACTACTGAAAGAGAAACTTTGACCCATACATATTGCAATCAATGAACATATCCTGACATACTTGAACAGAGAATGAAGTATGAATGACCTTATCAATCGGGAATGTTACTGTACCAAAACTTAGAAAATGTACGTCTTTCATATGAGTGATAGGGTTCGATTTTTATGAGTGTAAAAATAATGTTACGAGAGTCGTACACAAAAAGGAATCTAACAGATTGGAAAGAGGAATTTCCTGCCCCAGGGCATATGAGGCTTCCTTGCGTAATTGCCTTAGGTATATATTTTTTTAAACGTCAAATATTACAACTACTCTTATATTAACTTTATATTCATATTATATACCACCTTATATCTCAACACTAAACCGTCTTATGTTTTTGTCTTAGGTATTTGGCTAGAATAGTTGCACGTATCAGATACAAATAGAAAGAAAATATATTAACCACATAGTTAATATTCCCTAACTTGTCTAATTTATCAAAAGATGAAAAGAATCCATTATCCTCTCTATATACTCCCATGCTACTTTGATTTGAGGTACAATTTTCTCTTATTCTTTTCGATTGAGCTTGAGTCAAATCAACTACTCCCTCCATTTTTGATTGAGCTTGAGTCAAATCAACTACTCCCTCCATTTCTAATTATAAGTAGTTTTAGCATTTTGAACTCTTCCTTAAATATAAGTAGTTTTAGATTTTCTTATATTATTTTACTCTTTCCAATGTACTTTTTCTCACTTTTAATTGTATTAAAATTGCACGTCTTTCTTTTTCTCTATATCTCTTTCTTATTAAAACAATAAAAGTTACATATATTTTATAAAACCAATCATTTCCTTAATATGTGTGAAATAGCTAAAACTACTTATAATAAAAAAATGGAGGGAGTATATATTACATAATTCAATAATTCAACTCGAGCAGTTGAGCTGAGCTCGATTCATTAAGAAAATAGCCTAATACCGAATCCGAGTAACTTAATGAGTTTTAGATATTGAGCGGGCTTAGCTCGGTTTGTTAGGTGAACGAGCATAAAATTGATCAAATCGAATCGAGTGGGGTTGTGCTAGTGTACGTACGTGCCCGTTCAGTTTCAACCGGCATAACATCACTAGTGTAGTGATAATCATGATATATATGATACTTGCTATTGATGAGTTCCAAAACTTATCGCTTTTGTTTCTAAATAAAAGTTCTCATTTCAGAAAATACCAAGTACTCTTATATCATGATTATCACTACACTGAAACCTCATCAATATAATAGTATGAAAAATGTTGCTCCATTATCCTCAAGTAGGGTGCATGTGAGGTGTTATCTCAACAATATCTAGGAGTCCTAAAACAGTTAGGAGAAGGAAATTCTTTTTATTAAGAATTGAATTCCTAATCAATCTCTCTTAGGAATAGCTACAACTTGAAGGCTATATAAGGGGATGATTATTGTATACTTAGACAATTCATTCATAGCTTGAAGACCCGGTTCGACTACTTCGAAGGGTAATATATATATTATAGATTATAGGTTCTAGCTTTGAGAGACAGATTTGTTCTTGTTTCTTGCATACTGTTAGGGACTTGTAATTGACGTTGATATAATATAGTGAAGCTGGTTGATCTCCGTGGACGTAGGTTATTTAGAACCGAACCACGTTAAATCTTGTGTTCTCTTTTCTTATCGTTCTTTCTCTATTTCTGGTGTTTGGTTGCGTGTGTGTGTGTTTTGATTTGGTGCAGCTGGTTCTTGGTGGTTTAGTTGTGTTGTGAGCCTTTGTGATTTGGTTTAATCGACTATTATTGAATCGAACTCAACAATTGGCGCCGTCTGTGGGAAGGGTCGAAGGAATTTACCGGGAAAATCCAAAGCTTGATATAAGCAATGTCATCAACTAAAATCGAGATTGAAAGGCTCACGAAGCACACAGATTTCAGCCTGTGGAAACTGAGGGTTAAGGCTTTGTTATCGGATTATGGAGCTGAAGACGCTCTGTTGGGGGATGACGGTCTTAAGGAGATTAAAGACGAAGCAAAGAAGAAGGAAATCAAGAAGAAGGCATTCAATACACTGATTCACTCATTGAGCGACGAAGCATTGAGGGAGGTTGTTAAGTGTACTGATGCAAAGGAAATCTGGGATAAACTTGAAAAAGTTTATAATGGGAAATCATCAGCCCAGATGATGTATCTCAAGCAGAAGTTTCTTGGATTTAGGATGGTTGAAGGGAGATCGATATTGGAGTAGTTAGCAGAGTTTGACAAGATCACAACACACTTGGAGAATGTTGGTGACAAGACAACAGACGCAGACAAAGCTATGGTGTTGCTCAACTCCCTACCCAACACCTATGAGAACTTCAGAGATTCGTTGATGTATGGTAATGTTGAAGTAACCTTGGATTTGGTAAGGGAATCACTGAAGACTAAGGAGTTCCATAAGCAGAAGAATCTGCAGGAAGGTGGACATTCAGCTGAGAGTCTTGCTATGAAGTACCATGGTTCCAAGAAGGGTTCTTCAAGGGAAAGGTTACCAAAGGAGAAATATAAGAAGCAAGAGAGTAAGAGGTCATCAGATTTTGTAGAGAACAGGAGGTGCTATCACTGTCATAATAAAGGACATCTCAAGAAGGATTGCCCTGTGTGGAACAACAGGAAGCCAAAGCAATCTGGGGGAGACGCAGGAACAGTGGACATGGCACAAGCTACACAATCTTTTGACATATCAGAGGTACTTACGGTCTCTACTTCTAATATAGATTTATCCTGGATACTTGATTCTGGGTGCTCTTTTCATATGAGTCCGGTTAAAGAATGGTTTACAAACTTCAAATATGGAAAAGGTGGAACTGTACTTTTAGGGAACAATCAATCATGCATGGTCAAAGGCATTGGTGATGTTAAGTTGAAGTTGTATGATGGAACTGTTAGATTGTTAACTGGTGTAAGGTACATACCTGATTTGAGGAGGAATCTGATCTCACTTGGTCAATTTGATGCTATGGGATATTCATGGGGTTGTAGTCATGGTGTTCTGCGGGTTATGCACGGGGTTCAGGGAGGGGTTGGGTCAACACCCCAGACAACCCTGTTGGAAGGTGTTAAGAGGAATGGTCTTTACTATTTATCTGGTAACACAGTAGCTGGAGAAAGTGCAGCAGTTCATGGGAATGACAACACATATCTATGGCACAAGAGGCTTGGCCATTTAGGAGAAAAAGGATTGAAGGAACTTACCAAGCAGGGATTACTTGGAGGAGACAAGTTCACTAAGTTACCATTCTGTGAGACTTGTGTGATGGGGAAGGCGCACAAGACCAGTTTCAGCACAGGGAAGCATACTACTAAAGCTAACTTGGATTATGTGCATTCAGACTTATGGGGACCATCCAGGACACTCACTCAAGGTGGAGGTAAATATTTCATCTCATTCATAGATGATTATTCAAGGAAGGTCTGGGTTTATATTCTGAAGTCTAAGGATCAAGCATTTAATCAGTTCAAGGAATGGTTAGCTGAGGTAGAGAATCAATCAGGAAGATCATTGAAGTATCTCAGGACTGATAATGGATTGGAGTTCTTATCTACTGAGTTTACCGATTTCTGTAAAGAGAAGGGTATTACTAGACATAGGACAGTTGCAGGTGCACCACAGCAGAATGGAGTTGCAGAAAGAATGAATAGAACTCTATTGGAGAGAGCTAGGTGTATGCTACTGAGTTCTGGGGTAAGCAAAGGTTTCTGGGGAGAAGCTATGGTTACAGCAGCAATACTCATCAACAAGAGTCCAGCTGTGTCTTTGGATTTTAAGACGTCGGATCAAGTGTGGACTGGGACAACTGGGGACTACTCAAAACTCAAGGTGTTTGGGTGTTTGGCTTTAGCACATATCAAGCAAGATAAGTTGGAAGCTAGAGCATTGAGGTGTATCTTTATTGGGTACCCAAAGGGGGTTAAAGGATATAAGCTTTGGTGCATTGAACCTGGAAAGGGGAAGTGTATTATAAGCAGGCAGATGTTGACAGAGAGGGTTCACCCAACCCCGCACTCAACCTCGACTCTGTAGAAAATACCAAGATTGAGTTGGAAGAAGAGTGTGTTCACTCTCAGGTGGAGCCCACAGTGGAGGATGATATTGTGGATGCTGAGCCTATATTACCAGTGAATGATGAGTCTAGTAGTAGCTCAGAATCAGATGGTGATGATCGACATAATGAGGAAGTTGGTGAAACTTCAAACTATCAGCTTGCAAGAGAAAGAAGTAAAAGGCAGGAGAGGAAAGCACCAGATATGTATGGTTTTGGCAGGGTTAGCAAGACATATCTTGCTCATGCTCTTAGTACTGCGGAAGAAGGAGTGGATTCATCTGAACCACAGAGTTATCAGGAAGCAATTACATGTCTGAAAGTGCAAAGTGGATTGGAGCAATTCATGAAGAGCTAATGTCACTTGAGAAGAATGATACATGGAAGATTGTGAAAGTTCCTGATGGACAGAAGCTTGTCAGCTGTAAATGGATCTTCAAGAAGAAGGTGGAGCTCAAGGGTACAGAATACATAAGGTACAAGGCTAGATTGGTTGCTAGAGGATTTACTCAAAGAGAAGGAGTGGACTACAATGAGATATTCTCACCAGTGGTCAGACACACATCTATCAGGATAATCTTAGCTCTTGCTACTCAGTATGACATGTTTCTTCACCAAATGGATGTGAAAACTGCGTTTCTACATGGAGAATTGGAAGAAGAGATATACATGACAGTACCAGAGGGAGTTGTTGTTGACAAGAGGCATAAGAGAGCATGTTTGCTGAAGAAATCATTATATGGTCTTAAGCAGAGTCCAAGACAGTGGTACTTGAAGTTTGATAGCTACATGTCTGAGATTGGATTTGTAAGGAGTGCTTATGACAGTTGCATATATCAGTCTGGGAAGGAAGCTGCTGAAAGAGTTTACTTACTCTTGTATGTGGATGATATGTTGATTACTAGCAGGTCAATGGAGGAGATTGAAACACTTAAAGGGAAGCTGCGGGAAGAATTTGAGATGAAGGATCTTGGGGATGCAAGTAGAATTCTTGGGATGGATATCAATAGGGACAAGAAGGAGAAGAATCTGTTTCTATCTCAGCCTAGTTATCTCATGAAGGTTCTAGCCAAGTTCAATATGTCAAATTGCAGTAGTGTGGTTACTCCTATTGCACATGGGGTAAAGTTATCTGAGGAACAATGTCCTAAGGATGATGCAGAAGCAAGGATTATGTTGAAGATACCTTATGCAAGTGCAGTTGGAAGTATTATGTATACTATGATTTGCTGCAGGCCTGATCTTGCATATGCTATGAGTGTTATCAGCAGATACATGGGCAATCCTGGTAGAAGGCATTGGGATGTTGTGAAAGATGTTCTCAGATACTTAAGTGGCACAAGGATGATGGGACTAAGGTTCAAGAGAAGCAATGATTTGCAGAATCCATTGGTTGGATATGTGGATGCAGATTTTGCAGGGAACTTGAATGGGAGAAAGTCTATCACGGGTTATGTGTTCACTTTGTTTGGCACAGCAGTAAGTTGGAAGGCAAGTCAGCAGTCTGTGGTTGCATTATCTACAACAGAGGCAGAGTTCATGGCTATCACTGAAGGAGTTAAGGAAGCTATCTGGTTGGGTGGATTATTGAATGAGTTGGGTGTCCAACAGGATCATGTGAATATTCACTGTGACAATCAGAGTGCTATTATGTTGACTAAGCATCATGTGTATCATGAAAGGACAAAACACATTGATGTAAGGTTTTTATTCATCAGAGATATCATTGCCAAGGGAGTTGTGAAGATAAAGAAGATTCATACATCTTTGAATGCTTCAGATGCTATGACTAAGGCGCTTCCAGGACCAAAGTTCAGGTTTTGCCTGGAACTTGTGGGTGTCAAGACAGGAAGGGGTTCATCCTAACCGCAGGGATGGAACGGGGACGCGTCTTAACCTTAGAGATGCAATGGGGGCGTATCTTAACCTTAGAGGTACATGGGGGCGTATCTTAACCTTAGAGGTACATGGGGGAAGCATCTTAACTTTAGAGGTGCATGTGGGGTTGTATCTTAACCTTAGAGGTACATAAGGGTTGTGTCCTAACTTCAGGGATACAGAGATCAGCAGCGGAACAGTATGCAGTGGGCGGTGTTGAGCTAAAGGTGGAGATTTGTGAGGTGTTATCTCAACAATATCTAGGAGTCCTAAAGCAGTTAGGAGAAGGAAATTCTTTTTATTAAGAATTGAATTCCTAATCAATCTCTCTTAGGAATAGCTACAACTTGAAGGCTATATAAGGGAATGATTACTGTATACTTAGACAATTCATTCATAGCTTGAAGACCCGGTTCGACTACTTCGAAGGGTAATATATATATTATAGATTATAGGTTCTAGCTTTGAGAGACAGATTTGTTCTTGTTTCTTGCATACTGTTAGGGACTTGTAATTGACGTTGATATAATATAGTGAAGCTGGTTGATCTCCGTGGACGTAGGTTATTCAGAACCGAACCACGTTAAATCTTGTGTTCTCTTTTCTTATCGTTCTTTCTCTGTTTCTGGTGTTTGGTTGCGTGTGTGTGTGTTTTGATTTGGTGCAGCTGGTTCTTGGTGGTTTAGTTGTGTTGTGAGCCTTTGTGATTTGGTTTAATCGACTATTGTTGAATTGAACTCAACAGTGCATATAAGTAAACTGACCATGAGTTCATGAGTCATGACCTTTTAAATCCACAAAAATACCTCTCCAAGATTGGAGTAACATTTAAGGGCATATTGCCCGAAACTAACCCTGCACATGATTTAGAGAGACTTTGGAGTAGTTTGAAATAAGTGTGTTGTTTAGAGTGTAGGAAAGTCATGTTGTGGGTTATGGGCAGTGGGTCATAGTCTTATGACTCTTATCTTAAGGGGTGGCCCCTAACAGGATGCCATTTGATTTTCTGTTTGTTGTTTCTTTTTCTCACTTCAAAGTTCTTTTCCTAGTTTGAAATTTTCTCTTCCACTGCCCTATTTAATTCAGATTGCTCTGTCCATCCATTCACATATATAGTACAATAGGCAAAATGACTGACAGAGCAGTTATACCAACTAAAAACCTAAAAGAATATTTTAGTGGAAGGTACAAAATCTGGCCACATTTTAGTATGGGCCGGTTAGTGGCCAGACCGATATCTGGCGTTGTTTTAGTGAAAGGGTATTTTCTTTTCTTCTTCAAACTCTCCAGTACAAAAGCTGTAAATGAGCTGCAAATATCGTAGCCCCTTCCTGTTCAATGTCAGAGCATTACTGACACATTGTCGGGATGCGTGTCGGTTGTGTGGTCGAAACGGTTAACGTGGCTGATCCATAGTCACAACATTGGATTCGGCTGATTTAGCCTCTTATCGGCCTCCTGATTTGGGCCTAAATGGAATTGGAAGACTCGAACACCAGAAGGTATAAGTATTAGTCCTCTTCCTTCTCACCATTTAGTCGCCCCAAACACGTTAGCTGTTATTTATTGTCTTCGTTATTCCGGTTAGTTATGTCCGGCTATTTTTGGATATACTCCCTATTTACCCTTTATAATTCTTGTATATTTGAACTTAAAATCGGAGTTTCAGGTGTTATGACATTAGACATGAGCTCTGGGGACGATGGGGTGTATCCTAATCAGTTGCAGCGAAATAAACGAGGCTCAGCCTCAAAGCCACGGGCAGCACAATTTAACTCAGGTGATGACTGGCTATATGTAAAAATTTCCCTATTTAACATTTATTCTTTGTTCTATTAAATTGATGTTAATTAGTATCTTAAGCAATATTACATTGTCATTTATAGGTATTGTAATATCTTCTGAAGGCTCGTCGTCAGGTATAATTTAGTAATGTATTCACAACGCTTTGCTAACTTACCTAAAGTGATGTGCGTTTAGTTTAACATATTGATATAATTAGTTATTTCGCTATACGTGTGTTAGTATGATATGCTAAATTTGAGTGTTATGTTGTTTGGTAGATTCTGATGAACCTGTTGTTGCACCCTCCAAAATTAAGCACAATACGGTGAAACAAGGTACATATTTTTTAGCAGTGTTATTAATTCACATAGATAAACAGACTAATAAAAGCATTGTATCATGACAGTTGGTATTAATGTAGAGAGGAAACGACGGACATATGTTCGTGCAGACAAAGAAGGTATGTATGATTGGTTAATCATAATACAATTCGTGTTGTCCATGTCTACTAATGTATTATGTCGTATAATAGGGAAGAAACCTATGAAGAAACCATCTAAAACGATGCGCCAAAATGATGATAAAAGCAGTAGTTCAGGTATGTATACAGAAAAACTGAAAACAGTTATAAACATGTTATGTATTAATGCTCTAAATGGAATGTAGATGATGTTGTGACAAAGAAGCAGAAGACAAGAGTGAATCAACCTAATAAGAAGCCTTTGGGTGAGAAATATTTCGTTTCCTTCGCAGTTATTTGACATTCCATGTTCTTGGTTGCTCAGTATTATTGTAGTAGATTGGTGTAGTAATGTTTTCCGTTTTATTTGATAGCATGTCACAAGATTGGTAAGAAGAAGAGGAAAACATATGCTGATACATCCTCATCTGAGGATGGTGAGTGGGGTTTAAGCACTGGTCTTTACTACCTTTATTTCGATATCTTACATTACGTACTGTAACCTATATTTTGGTATATCAAAACAGGATTACGAGTTACATATACATCAACTGAGGTTAATGATTACTTGTCTGAGCCTGGTAAGAGATTTTATGTAATGCAAGAGTTGTATGAAATGTTTGTTGTCGTTTATTTTTCTGATATAAACAACGCCAGATATCGGTCTGGCCACTAACCGGCCCTATATTAACTATGTTGTACGTGACAGATGAGACATTAATCCGTAAAAGGCGTGGAGCCATTCCTACTAATGCGACTGGTTTGTAAACCTTTAATAGTTGACAAGTAAATTTTAGCTTACTCATTGACTTATTTATTTAACTCGACTATAATTTTCATAGGTGAAAGTTCGGATGAGTCTTCTGGAGAAGAATCAGACACGACCCGGGGTATAACCTACTATGCGCCTTACCTAAGAGTATCATGTTATTGAATACCCAGTAACCATGTAATTGTCTTTTCCAGGATATATGCATTACAGAAGTAACATTCAAACAGCTAGGAAAGAGTTGCGTCCTTTGAGGCTTCGTAAGATACATATGAACGCCATACGCAGGACACCGTTTGGATATTTTGTTGAAGCCATAATCAATTTAGATGAGAAGGGTAGAAAGAGGTTAAAAAAATATGATGCAACCATTTTGGCTATGTGCAAACGGTACAGATATGATCCTAGTACGGGAAAGAATGGGTTCTTCTTTGGTGAGAAAATGGTCCGTCCAAGAAAAGGTGACTTTGAGTTAATATTTGGTATACGGGACGGGGAGGACCGAATGACGGTGTCGAACTCAACGATTGAGGAGAATAACTTTGTTCGGAGGTGTTTTCCAGAGAAGATAAGACATATGAGGCGTATAACTGTTGGTGAAGGCCCCCAGCTAAAGAAGACAATGTTCTTCCCTATATTAGAGAGAATGATTGAGCAACCAGACAGTAATAAAGATGCGGTAGAGGATGTCGCACGTCTGATTCATCTGTATATGCTTGCTGTTGTATTCTTGCCAAACCAGAACCAGATGGTGAAATGGCAGGTCACAAAATACTTAGATAATTTTGAGCAGATTTGCTATTATGATTGGTGCCATCTCATACGGCAGTCATTGATGAAGGTGTTGGACACACACATGAATTTCAAACTTGGTGGATGCTGCATATTTTTGATGGTTAGTGTTCATTTCATAATGCTTTTGTATTATTGGTTAGTCATGACCTATATATTTCTAATGTACATACACTTTATATCTCAGTACTGGTTTTGTGAAACTGCCAATGTCATATCTGCCAAGAGTGGAGTACCCCGTTTCCCTCGATTTCTGAAGTGGAACTTGAAGAAACTGAAGAAGGCTTTCAAATCTTTAGATCTTGACCGTCTTGATAGAACACATTTATGTTTGCTCACTATACTGTTCTTAGTTGAATCTAAATAATTGATTTAACATTAATGCTTTCTAAAACAGGTGGTACTAAATCATCTCGTCTATCGGAGGAAAGAGGTTGAGTACTTAGATAATGATGATCCAACTTTAATTTTCAGCAATGTCTTGTGTGATCATCCTTCGATCCCTGTACAAGCCAACAACAGTACAGGGGTTGATGAGTCAGATGCTAATGTTTCTGATATGGTAAATGGTGTGGTCGATAATATTGTGTCTTCGATTCTAATTGATGGAATCCATACAATGCCAGATGTTAAGGGATCTTGTTTTCCTAATGATGATGGGATGTGTCCCACCCTTCCGGACAACAATGTTGGTACATCTGGTGGACCCGTTGGTGTTCAGACGAGTGGCATCGTAGAAGCTCATGGAGCTATTGATGAAGCAATGGAGAAGGAGTTGGGTAGTGGTGATACATGGATGTCCTTCATAAACTTTGATGGTGACTTTGCTCCGTTGGATACCAACGCTGACCAGATAGTGCCATCGAAGTTCCCATCAGCAGAGAGTATGAGTAACCAGCAGCTGTTGGTCCCAAGTTTGAGAAAAGAACTTGAGGCAAAAGTGGCCCGTGTGGTTGAACTTGAGAAAGAGTTAGCGTGTATCCCAACACTGAAGCAGGAACTATCTCATGCAAAAGACCAGATTGTTCTATTGGAAGCCACCAATTCACTTAATGCGCAGGAGGATGAGGCTGATAAGCTCCTGGAAGATAGCAAGGTTAAATTGGAAGAAGCTGAGTCAAATGTTTCGAAACTGAAAAAGCAACTTGAAGAATGTGAGTCAGCGAGATCTAGGCTAGCCAACAAGTTGCATTTTGTTGACTCGGAGAAGCAGAAGCTTAGTACGGAGTTAATTGTGTGTCAGTCTAAATTGTCAAAGGAGGTTAAAGCTAACATGGAGCTGAGTCTAAAGAACAAGTCTCTATTGGAAACCACTGGTGCTGATAAACTTCGTATCAGAGATTTGATTATCGAGGGAGATATGTTGAAAGTAACTTTGAACAACTTACAGCTTCAGCTTCAAAACCAAGAAAAGCAATACATGCTTCATCAGGAGGAAAAGAATCAACCTGATATTAAAGCAATCACAGCGCAGCCAACAATAAATGAAATAAACACGCCTGTGAAGCCGTCAAATTTGTTCCAGAGCCCATGTTCTAGCCACCAGCCTCGAAGCAATCCGAAAGTAGTCCAGAATGAAGGTGGGCAACAGCCTTCTGCAGTTGTGGGCCAGACCGTAGATGGGTCACCTATTCACCCAATGTTTTCAACCCCAAAACTTCACTCGACAACAGTTATATATGCATCACCAAGGGTGTGCCCAGAGACCGTAATTAACAGCAACTTACCAATATCTGACAGTATTAAAGAAGCTAGAGCGAGAGAAAGAATGGCACGTCGAAGTGTTGTTAGGGAAGAGGCGGCTAATAGGAATGAGTTTATTCCTGCATATGAATCACCACAGAAGACTGAACTAAGGGCTATGCGAATCAACAAACGCCTAGAGGTGTACAAGAAATTGTCCCCAAGTGTATGCAACTGGTATTCTAACCAGTTCAAGATTAAACCCGACAGGTTCGAATATGCTTTTTATATTATTTTTTAATATCAATACATAGTTAACATTATAAATCACTTATATCTATATATATTTTTATATTTATACCCCTTTCCAAATGTGTGAATAAGTTTATTTTTCAACTGGTAAATTATGAATATGGTTATATATGAAATATTTATGTATTTATATAATTTCGTTACAGTCAATGTATGTTACTTTCATTGTAGGGCTTAAAGTGTGTTCTGTAACGTGATGCTTATCAATATGAAGTTACATGTTTATGTTGCTTATTACCAGTGTGCTTTTTCTAATTGGTCTATGTATGTTAATTGTAACTCGAGCATAAAGTCTGTGTAAATTATTCTGGAATATGAGTGTATTTTGCAAACGAAGATTAGCAAATGGTTAAGGCTATATAGGTATACAGTGATATACTGTGTTGATTTAGAAGATACACTATATTTCTGAAATTTCATATCATGGACCATCGGTACTCATGTGTATCTGTCACAGTACATACTATATAATGGATATAATGGTGGAATATATTTCATTCAGTTTCGCTTTATACTCAGACTACTCATAACATATTGTGTTGTATTTTATTATTGAAAGCTTCCCAATACTTGAGGTCAAAACCTCCTACTGTGATGGTGAAATCCAACTATTGGATACAGAGATTTTGCTGAACAATGAACACTTCAGGGCAGAGGTTCTTTTCAAATATTGTTTTATGAATTAAAACACTTGGATAAGGCTGATTAACCGACAGAACGTTAAATACAATTGTTTGTGTTTGCACAGTTAATTGATACGTGGTCACTAATAGTACAACAAAAAGAGAATGGTAATGCGGTTGATAACAACACTAGGCGTGGGATTGGGAACAAGCCATTCATTTTCCATAGCTATTTATGGGTATGGTTTACACATAAATGAAATATATAATCTAGTCGGTTATTTTATACTTATTGCATATATGGATTTTCACCCATTAACATTTACATATATTGCCCCTTTCAGCAACACCTGGCGAGGTATGATGTGAGCAAGAATTACAAAGAATCAATAACTGAATCAATTGATTTGAAAATTCCTGATGCTGTGTTGTATCGCTCATGGATTATACCATTGAGCACAACTGGTTCGTTGTGCGCTTGAAACAATGATGCTAATCATTGGACATGCCTACACTATAATGTAACTCAGAATGTGTGGACATTTTTCAATCCTCTGAGTGTGAGCAATATAAATCAAGATGAACACTTGAGGGCATCGAATTTGCTGGTAAGATCAGAAACTTAAGTTAGTTTAAGTTGTTATAAATATAGTAATTGTAATGTTGTGCCTAGGTTCAAATATATTTAAAAAAATTATTTGTGTCCTATTACTTTGTTATTGCAGATTGATTACATCGAGAATCAAGTACGGGCTTATTGCAGTTCATCTGGTGTTACAATCCCCATGTTCTTTAACAGAGCTGAAGTGGCTTACAACATGGATACACCTCAGCAAGCAAATGGCAGTATGGAGTCAGGACCGATTGTGTGCCATGTAATCGAAAAGCTTATCAAAAGGGACAATGTTCAAGGGATTTTATGGACGAATCAAGTAAGTGGTGACTTCCGTGCACGGATGTTGACAGAACTGTATGAGACGATCATACACAAGGCAGTTGCTTGACTGATATACATGTTTCAGATGTAATATAGTTCTGAAGGAACTGGAGTACTGGATCTTTTAACGTTAGAATCAGTTAGTATCATATATTTCTTGAATACATGTGTTTTGGTAAGGCCTTTTGGTAATCTGTTGGGGTTGTATAATATTTTGGATGTTGAAGTATTTAAAAGGGCCCTATTTAAAACTTGTTATCCAAATTGTTTTCAATCTAGATTTCGTTATTTCATGAGACTGCTTTACATTTTCAATTGGTTTGCTGCATGTTGAGTCTCCGTAAAAAAAAAAAAAAAAAAAGCAAACCTTATGGAAAAACCCATCTCCAGCATATTCATCTTCGGACTGTTTGGGTATGGCATCACCAGTAAACTAGAAAATTAATATATATTTAAAAAAGTGATATATTTATACTTTTTAACTCTTGCTATAATAACTTGAATGAAGTTAATAAGTATCTGATAAAAGTTACATAAAAGTAATACAGGGGAGTTGAATATTGTTAATTTATTAGTCGGATAACATGAATACGAAAAATTACCATAGTAATACTGTATATATTTATAATTGTATATTCGATTTTGGTGATTATGTGATAGTACGGCTTTTAAGTCGTTCAAATATACACATATATTGGTTGGAAGTCTTTACTATCGATTTATATGTCAATATTATACTCAAGATTTCAGATCAGGACCAAGATGTTACGAACGTTTTATATGCTTTTAATATGGAATCGAAGGGAATATGAGTAAGGAATATAATTTCGAACTAAATTTAAAAGTAAATTATATTTATTATTTCTACATGACGACATTTAAATGGTGTAATTGATATATTATAAGGGCCCATATTATGATCTATTAGCAGCAATACAATAGATAAATTTTGTCATGTTCGAGTAGGCCAAACAAAAAGGAGTATGCGGCCCAATTATTCCACGTTTCGGCACATTTCCGTATGTAGCTTGTTTAGGCCCATTCTGATAACGATTCAGGCCCAATAAGTATTATATTTGGCCAGATTCGGGTATCGATGTTTTCTTTAAATAGCAATTATTCCTTTTTGCTAGGGTTCTCCCTTCCTGTCACTATCCTCTCTTCCAAAATTAGGATATTCTCACGACAGGTAGACCTCCACTGGTAAAAGGTGTTAGTTGTCTCTATGGCTCTTGAATTCATTGCTGCAATTGATGAGCTCGATCGCTTAATGCATGTTCATAATTCTTTCCTTATCCATTGCCGAGGATCTCTCGCAACGATGCAGGTAGTGAATCATGTATAATTTGTAAAGTAGTTGTAAATGAAATGTATATACGAAATTGACTAGTTCTTATGTTGTTTATAGCTGCAATTGTGTGTGACGGGTTTCGAAATAGATTATTTATATCCTTCTGTATAGCCTAATTATAGTATATTTGTTCTGTTTGTTCTGGCCCTAATACTCTGCTACTTGGCCAGATTCAGGTATCGATGTTTGCTTTAAATAGCAATTATTCCTTTTTGCTAGGGTTTTCCCTTCCTGTCACTATCCTCTCTTCCAAAATTAGGATATTCTCACGACAGGTAGACCTCCACTGGTAAAAGGCGTTAGTTGTCTCTATGGCTCTTGAATTCATTGCTGCAATTGATGAGCTCGATCGCTTAATGCATGTTCATAATTCTTTCCTTATCTATTGCCGAGGATCTCTCGCAACGATGCAGGTAGTGAATCATGTATAATTTGTAAAGTAGTTGTAAATGAAATGTATATACGAAATTGAGTAGTTCTTATGTTGTTTATAGCTGCAATTGTGCTTGATGGGTTTCGAAATAGATTATTTATATCCTTCTGTATAGCCTAATTATAGTATATTTGTTCTGTTTGTTCTGGCCCTAATACTCTGCTACTTGGTAGTTGCAATGTTCATAAAATCCATATGTGAATTACTTATTAATAAATGTGTTACATCTGCTTATGTATTATAAGATTTGGAGTAATATTACCTATACCCTAAGCATCTGTTAAAATAAGTCTAGTGCAACTATGTTTCTTATAACATATACATCAAGAATTAGATAATTCAAGCTTTTTATCGTAATATAAAATAGGGTTTTGATTATTATGGGTGTGACTGCATTTTTGGTGGGGACAGTTTGCCGTAATATAGATTTTAACTTGTTAATGATATGTTAATTTGTATAGTTAGCACATAAATTGAGATTTAATTTATTATCGCATACTTATTTGGGTATTTTATATTATATAACCTTTGCTTGTATTAGGCCATACCTGTTGAGTTTGCAAGGACGTTTTTAACTCCCACTCCTAGGCAAGTAACTGTCTCAACAAACGACCATAGTTTGTGGCATGTTGGTCTACAAAACATCAATGGGAAAGTTTCTTTCCACCAGGGGTGGTCAGAGTTTCTGATGGAGTACAATATTCAATATTGTGAAACCTTGGTTATTAGCTATGACATGGACTCTCATTTCCGTGTCAAGTTTTTCAAAGTGTGTGGCGAAGAACGATTGGTATTAGAAGCTGGATTAAATCCCAATTTCCAAGCTGAACACAATCCCACTCCTAATTATCAGAATGAGATAATCGCAAATGGCAATGCAGCAGGTATTGGAAATCCACCGCTAGATATATTTGGTGAGTTTTATTAAATACATTAAATTGCATTGGTTAGGATTTCACTCTATGTCTATTATTCTGATTGATAAAGGTTGGATTTGAACAGGTGGCGACCTTGCTATTCTTCCAGGATCATACCTACCTTTTGCCTTTGTCATGGTAACGGCAGATCACTTGCAGCCAAACTATGTGCTGGTAATAATTCAGTTTAGATGCAAATGCTTTGTTGTTTGTTTGTACCCTGTGTTAGGAATATATTGGAACAAGAAATTGGTGTCATTGATTAAATGTTAAATGTGCTAGCAATATTATATTTGAATGTCAATGATGTGGTAAGTTTTATTACGTAGGCTCTTCCAACGCAATTTGCCAACATGGTTCTTATTCAAGGGCAACAAGTTCGTAGCTTGAGAGTGCGTTGGTTCGGTACCTCGGATGTCACATGTCAATTTATTGGTCAGACTGTTGAAATTAATGATGGGTGGCAGCAATTTTTCATTGCGAATGGTATAACTAATCATGATTCAGTTGCTTTTGATCTCAATGTTGTGACACCAAACATCTGGAATGTCACAATCTTCCGCAATCACCATATTGCAGTTTGACTGGGCTGTGATGCACAAGTTTGTGTTTTATTATGTTGTTGTAACTTATGAGAATGTTTGAAGACCATCCTATGGTTTATTTTGTTAACAGATATAGTGCATAGGTGGCTAATGTAGTCTTTCAATGTTGTAAGTTATCTTCTAGTTGTATGAAAGGAGCGCTATTTTGGTTTCGGAGCGCTGATGTATGTACGAATGGAGAAAGCCATTGAATTATTATTAACTTGGACGCTGATGTTTGACAACTGATTTTGCATGATGTATAATATTTGTAAGGCCGATCAATGTGTTGGATATTCTTGCCAGTCTCCGGGACTTTATATACTGTAGAGCAGTTTTCCGTTAGATGGAATATATGTATGGTAATTCATCATACTGTTGTTACAACTAATTTGATGATATCTGTTTTGTTCTTGATTCAAGTGACATTGAGATTAGTATTCCATGCATTATGTCAGTTGACGTTATTCCGTGCATCTGTTTTGCCCTTGTTAGTATTGTTTATTTCGTCGTTCAACAAAGACAATTTTTGCATGGGGATCTGCATTGTGCTGTAAAATTGTGTATTAGTCATTACGAAAGAGGCGACAATAAACCAGCATAAGTAGTTGAATGTAGTGTAGATCGATACGTAAATGCATTAGAGTATTACATGTAAAGAACTACTCTAAATACATGTTATATAATTGGAATGATGTAATTATGAAACGATTAAGAAATAATTATTCAAGTTGGATATGCACTATAACATAATTTGTTAGTGGATATTGCTTTCACTCTAATATGTGTAATGTGATCACGTACAAGTTCCTATATTACTACATATTCCCTTAAATGAAAACAGATTACAGATAGTTAAGTTGTTTGCATATTACATATGAGATAGCGGGCTTAGGTAACTAGCGAATCTGATATTACTAACAAAAAGTACACATTCATCTAACTAATGTGATCAGCATTCAAACCATAGCAAGCAGCCCCGGTAAAATCTTGATTAGATTTGTCTAATGTCCCATGTGAAGGGATCCTGCTTATGCAGCTCTATAGATAATATGTCATGCACTTTAATAGATGTAGAATTTACAAAAGGCAGCCATCCACAAGAGATTCGACAATCATCATTCTTCAACTCAACCACGACATCGAATTCACGTGGCTTTGTACTTTTCACTGCAGCATTCCAAATAAGTGTACGCATATTTAGTCCTGGAGTAAGGATACCACGTGACCACGGTAGTGCCAATCTCTGTTATATTGAAACTCTTAGTTAAAACATGTAAAAATACTATTTTTACAAAAAAAAGAATGCTTCACTTTTGTTCTCACCAGTCCCTTGCTTTCATGGTCGTCACCCACATAAGCATGTGTTGGTTCATAAGTATCTTTTCCACTGCCTTTACGCATATCTGAATGTGAATTAAAAAAAATGTCAACTGAAATACTAAATTAGGTGAACCATGTTGCACTGTGTCAGATGAGGGTAACTATTACTGTGGTGACATGCAGATTGAGCAGCTCTCATGTTATTTATCCAATCCTCTGTGTGTATAGCACAAGAAGAGTGTTATTTGGCCGCATATAAAACACAATTGATAACTGTGTAGAATATATGAGGGGGTGTCATATTCACCAGAAGATGCTGACGATTGCAGGGGTGATGCCGTTCTGTCAGAATTTTTTGACACTGAGGACATACTTGTTCCAGGAACTGTGATGTATATAATGTTATGACGTTTCATGGTGTGAACAATAGCCAAAATGATAACAATATATCCACGTGGTCTAACTATCTAATAATACTATAATTGCTTTACCTAGTAGTCGTCTTTGAGCATGTTCCCTCATTATTTCATCAACTTGCCTATCAAACTCACAGTCAAAATATTTAGCTGCACACAAAATTTCGCTGTTTTAGTTTTGAAATAATAAGGTTATGATTAATAATAAGTGAGTATGTTAAGCCATTAGAGTTAACCTTTATTGTGTTGGGCCAATATCTTCCTCCCTTTGCGTATGAGCTTCTTCTGAGCATCCTCACCAATTATATCTTCATCTGGCCTGTCAAACTGCGATCTGAAAGATGTACCTGCATAAATAAATACAATTCTTTTGGGTTAAATAAATTGTCTCTTTAATTGCTTGGTACGCTATTAGTTTATTTACGCAACCTGTGATATGTTGTCCCAATATTTTATTCCCTTCGGGTAATAGCTGGTTTTGATTACGCTCACTCATCACTGCATCAACATTCCTTTCAAAATCCGAGCTGAAAGATGATCCTGCATAATGTAATATATCTTTAGTTTGTTATTGTTAATTTCAGATATGGATTGTATACAATCTTAAATTACACATGGGTACAATTAGGGCATGTTAGCTAACCTTGGCTGTTCTGTGCCAATATGAGTTTGCCTTTGCGTATAAGCTGGTTTTGGGTATTCTCGTTCATGATGTCATCAACTTTCCTGTCAAACTCAGAGCTTGAAGATCTATCTGCAAAGTTGAAATGAGTTATGATGATGGTCCTGATGATGATGATGTACACATTAGCTAGAAATGCAATGGAATTGTGCATGGTTTTATATTGAGATTGGACATATTATCATTACCTTTGTACAGACGTCTGATAGAGCTGCCTGAAAAGTACACAACAGTATTAAAAAAATCAACAGATTAACAATATAGATATATGTACACTTGTTTAAATTTCTAGCAAATTTGTGAGAAATATAACCTTTTGTTCTTGGGACTTTTGAACCAACTTCTATCTTTCTACCTGCAGCATTGGTGAATTATAAGAACTATTGTTACCGGAGATATTGTATAGGTATTTTTATAAGTGTGTTGTAATTCTAACCTCGTGGTGTAGTAGTTGTTGAGCGCTTTACATTGTTATATTTACTAGACAACCTACCCTGTCCTTTTCGTTTCCTACTAAGTGAAAGTGGGCGAGGCATGCAAGTAGATATGTCTAGTATTGAAACTCTGAACGTGAAATTATCTGTTAGAGTTAGGACCAATACATCACCAATTTTAAGCTTGTTCTGGTCTCTGAATTTCATCCAACCGGCCTCAAGCCTCAAACCTGTTTCATCAGTAGAAATGTACACCTTCCATCTTCTCCCGTCAGCTGTCATCAGAGTTACTTCAGATGGGATGGAAGGCATATTCTTTTGCACAAACAGATGAGGTATGCGCTGTATATAAATAATATAACATTTATCATCAGCAGTTGATGGTTTGACAGCAATGTGAATAACTCAAACTTTCACATAGTATATTATGCCCATGAGATGCTGAACATAATACCGAATCAAAACAATGGTGAATTACATAAATTTATACATAATAACCTGTATGAATTCAGATACAATTTATATAGTAATGTAAAACACTGAAGTAGTTCTTCAACTCTAGCTGCCTACTAGTATAACACAGACACGATAAGTGAGCCTGATAATCATTATTATCATATTATGTGATAGAGTATTATGTAATATATAGCAAGCCATAATACTATCAGTTTGGTAGATTATGTGTAACACTAAAATGTGAATCTGAAATATTTTAATTAAACGGATATTAAGAAATGTGCAAGAACATCAAAAAATTCGTTACTGTAAATTCCGTCTACTATTTGTTAAATATGCATAATTTGGTAAAGTTACTATCTAATACCCAATATATATTTGGGAATTTAGGTATAACCAGTCATTGATAAGTTGGTTGATGCCGATGAATTCATATTCAATTGAGTTACAATCTAAGTCGTAGTGTATCGAACAACATAGAAAAACTCACCAGAAATGGCATCCCAATCATATTGACAGATTTGAAGAAAGTCCTATCTTCATTCAGCCATTGATCGGAATGGGGTTCACGGTGCTGCATCGGAGTCGAATCCTGCATTACAATGACCAAATAATTAGATTTTTTAGTAGTATAATGTTGAGAAGCTAATATAATGGGATATCCTACCTGGGGGTGACGGCGGTGGTTATCGGCGGTTTCTGGTAAGACGTGAGAGTCGCTGAGAAAGATTTTCTGTTATTTTATGGCTTTTTTTATGCAAGTGTGTTTTAGGTGAAATAGAAAAAAGATACATGTTTTATATATTGTATAAACCGTGAATAGTGTAATGGTATAGTTAGGATGTCTGGGCCTTAATTTTCCATTTCATTAGTTTAAGATTAACTAGTCGTTGCTAACGGGCCTATAAATATACATAATTAGGCTTCATTCTGAGTAAATGTTGTGTCAAACGGGCCCATTTTTTTTGGCCTTTTTTGGTTGGGGGGGGGGGGGTGGTGCTGCTCAAGTTCAGCTGCGTTAGTTGAGTTCGACTATTTGAGGTCGAATTATAGTTTGAAAAAAAAATGGTATATTATATTAGATAAAAGTAGAGATAAAAAATAAAGCCAAAATATAACTATTTTAACATATAATAGCAATAATAGCATTTGTCCTAAGCAACTAATATAATGGGGTATATAGTCATGCGGTTAATAAGTAGTAAATCATAGTCATATCATTTTTTTAGACATTACAATATTAGTTGATGTAAATCGAACAAGTTATTGACATTAATATCTAATCACACAATGTCTACACGACCTTATGTATCCAAACCTAAAACCACCTTATAACTGCCGTAATATAATTAATATGAAAGTTAATGACCCGTTGCCACGAGAATATTACTTATCAATTCAGATCCATGGTTGAACTCCAAAATCCTACGAAGCCCTTAGATGATTATGTGTAAACCACGAGTACAAAACCAAGTGCAATTCCGTTACAAATCTAGTACAAGAGCGATGAAATGTTGAAACAGTTGGAATGTAAAACCTGATCAACATACATACAACTTTGTATATGTTAGGGTGTTGTGATGCATATATAAACAATATAAGAAGGTATGACGTAAACCTAATGTAAACCCACCTTTTTACATATTATAGCGCATTAATTGACAATTTTGGATATATATCACATATAAGCAACTTACAATTATTCAATGGTTGATGTAACTTGCAACAATTCAATTTTGAATGTTATGTCTTATAATATTTTCGTTGTGGACGTGAAACAACATTTAATAGACAGCCGAGGTGCATGAATGGTATTCTTCAAATTGATACTTTTCTATTGTAATAAGTGAAACAAAATTTAATAGACACCCGAGGTGAATTTGTGTAGAAAAGTGGAATATTATGATCGTCCTATTAGTTAAAATTTAAATAAAATATTAAGTAACAAATATTTAAATACCGATAAAAGAAGTAATTAACACATATGAATTACTACTTAATAGATGAAATAAAGTAATTATTCTCGGAGTGTACTTTATAATAATAAAAAGTTATAGATAAAAAAAATTGAAATAATTAGTAAATGGGTCGTTTATATGGGCCTAAACAAAATTTAGAATAACATTTATTGGCCCAGTTGAGTTGCAGTATAGGTATGGGCTGAAATATGTGGAGTTGTGTGCCCGGCAAAGTTTCGTTTAGGCCTGTTTTATGTGAATAACTTGTTGGTTCATATATATTACTTTATATTTCTATCGTAAAGAACGAATTAGGGTTGTAGTTCTTCCCCCAATCCTTAAACTTAGTACATCGGTATCAATTGGCTACGCTTTGAGAGGGAAACGGTTATCAACAATGGCTCTACACTTCAATTACGGCGTCGATGGCTTGGAAAACTTCTTGGCTGATCACAAGATTTGTGTTGTTGTGAGCAAAGGCCAAAACGGCAAACTCCAGGTATATTGAATCAGTTATTTTCTTATTTATATCGATTCAGAAATCTTATATTGGTTAATTCAAGATGATCTGTTTTATGTATGTATAACAAAGGGAATATATGTATGCCATTCTGATATAATGATGTTTGTAAAACGGCAATAAGATAATTGAATTAATGATTGACTTATAAAGCTTTGTTTCAAATGATATGAATTAAATCGTTTCCATGGGGTTGAATACCTCTAGTTGGTAGGGCTAATTCTGCATATTAACATTGCATTGATTTCTGTATGAAATTATATAACTTATTTGATATCAACGTCAATTCAATATACAATTTGAAATGGCGTATGTTAATCGCTCAAATGCTAATGTATATTGTATTGTATTATAGAAATCAGATCTTGATAGTTGTTTTTTAATTATTACACTGAGATTGAGCCCTACAATTTGTAGGGATAACCGGAATAGTAGACCAGCAATTACATTGATTAATAATCCGTTCTTTAATGCAGAATATACCTGAGGATTTCACGAAGCAATATCTCACTCCAATGCCTCGTCAAGTGATCGTTTCAACTGATGACCATAGCATATGGCATGCTGCTCTTCTACATGTGAATGGGAAGGCATTTTTTCACCAGGGATGGGATGATTTTGTGAATGAGTATAATATTCTAGATGGAGAGATGTTGATGCTGATTTATGACATGGACTCACATTTCCGTGTTAAGGTTTTTAAAACTTCAGGAGATGCCAAAATTCATACTACCACCTGACATGAATAATAATTATATGGCAGAGCATACACCGAAGCCTGAATATGAATGTGATAACCTGGAGATCATCACGGCAGCTGCATTTGGTAAGTTTGCCAGTTTAACTTCACATTGTTTAATATTTACTAGAAATAAGTTTGGTGAATATTACAAATGTTTTTTTTGGTTGTCATTCCTGTATTAGTCGATGCGTCTGGAACGAATATAATTCCTAATGACGGAGTTAACATGATCATTCCCCGGAAAAGAAAGGCAATTGGATCTGTGTCTTCGCTCTACCATCCACACACATTTGTGATTGTACGTGCCAAATACCTGGCGCCAAATTATGTATTGGTAAGAACTATTTTATTTTCAGTTGTTTTTAAATAGACGGAAATGATCATTATCAAAGAAGTTATATATATTTGGTTGAATTTAAGATCCTTTCGACATTTATGTAGTATAATCGTGTGAGTTATTCCTTTGTAGAAAATCCCATCTGGTTTTGCAAAGGTTGCGCTTAGGGAAGGATCTCAAGTTAGGAGTCTTAGAGTTCGTTGGGTTGGTATGTGGGATGTCACGTGCTTTTCAACTGGTGATAAGGCAATTATCAGAGAAGGCTGGCAGGAATTCTGCCTTGATAATGGTATAACCAATGTTGATGCAATCTCTCTTGATGTGAATGTTGTATCTTCTGATGTTTGGAATGTAACCATCTTTCGCAAACAACATCTTCCACTTTAAAATGGCTATGGCAATATTAATGTAATAGATTAGCAGTCTACTATAATATGAAGACAATATACATCAATATTATTAGTTATGTTATATTTTATTGTAATAGTATGAACGGAAGGTTGTGTGTTTGTATTTGCACACTATTTTGTAACGAAGTTCTTCCGCCTATTATTATTATAGATGATATATCAGATTAAAGTTATATGCTTTGCGTTTGAGTTTAATTTAGGAGATGACATGGTCTATATAAACACACTTGCACTGTAACTGTGTATACATTGAATGTGTTGATTGAAACTAACTAGGTGTCCATTGTGGAATACATAATACTATGAGATTTAGAATAGTGGAACTATATATGCCAGATAATTCAATGAGTCCAATGTTACCAGTTTATATTTAGTTCCCAGATATTGCTAAAGCAAAAGAAAATATAAGTATGGGCTTATGATATAATATTTTAGATCTAAGACGATGGTAATGGTGTATTTGAAACAGAGTAACTGTTAGAAAGCATTGCAGTATAAATGATTGCACTGTTTATAGTTCAGGTGGAGACTTTTGTGAAGATAATGAACTAGTTTTTTATAGTTCCGAAAGATTGCAATATTTATAGATAAGTACATAAGTTCATAATTATACAAAATCAGAATTAAACATAGTATCAGAAACGATAAGTTCTTGCATTAAATATAAGTACTTGATAGACTGATATATATTCCTACTTATGCAGCATCAGGATGCCATACCCAGCAAGTTGAATTATTCTTTCAGCCACGGAAGATGGTCACAAACCAAGTTTTCTCGATGACAGGATCCACTTCAAATACGCATGAGTCTCCGACTGCTAGCTTGTTATCTTTTGCAAATGTCTTCCAACCCCCAACTATGCGGCATTTCTCCGTCCAACGGAAACAAGTAACCGTCCAAGACATGTCTGTTTCAGGCATGCACAGTTTGATCTGGTTTGCCCCTTTCTTAAGCTGGTGCTTACCAAATTCCACTGGTACACTCTGTGTTCATAAAGGTCACATTAATACAAAATAATGAGCTATATAAAACTGTTACTTGTCAACTTACCAGAACATATCTTGGGCGCAGATAATAGGGGGTTATGCAAATGTGGCAGTGAGTAACATGGCCTTCAGTTTCTACTTTATTACCCTGCGCTTTTGATACGATTTCCTCGCTGCCTGGTTCGAACTCTCAACCACTGTTGGTTTTCAGAAATGTAAGATAATAAGTACAGAATTATTAGAAATCATAATGTTTAGTTAATTGTAAATCAACCTGTATGTCTTCCTTTTTTCTTCATAGACCTTTTAGCCTTTGAACCATGGTTATAAGTTTCAGCAGTAGATATGGAGATGTCGAAATCTGAGTCGGATGATGAATCACTTGTAGCTAACACTTTCTTTCCTGGAATGGTTGTATGCATAAACTTCACATTTCCCTTTAATAAAACATTATTTACTAAAGAATTAACAGTTTTGGTTAAAATAAATACCCTTTCTCTTTCTTGCTTTAGATGCCTGCAATTGGGAGCATATAATTTGATCACCTATGCTTTCTTCCCCTTCTGTAAAAGAAACACTTTTTTTTATGAAAATCAAACTATACCCTGAAATATATATGTATAATTTTTTGACTCTTTGCCGATAAATTATTACCTATACAATATTTCCCCTTTCCAGCATGGATTGATTTGTGTGCTTCAGAGCTGCTTGTATCCCATGTGATGTGTTTCGACTTCCTTTTACCTAGTGCTACAATATTATAACATTGGTTAAGTATATAAGTTAATATATTAACTGTAATATGCAACCTTATGTATATACTTGGTAAAGTTTACCACTCTTGTGCTTAACATTGCTCGGTTCTCCACGGTGCAGGCTAGATGAAGGGAAATGCTTCTTATGTTTAGTATCTGAGAATCATATGGGATAATTATGAAATGATAATGCGTCAGGAATAGATCACCTGTATATTGGAGGGTGAATGTGTCATACCTGTTAATGTAGGCACAACTGCAACATCTGTTGCATTCTGGGAGGTGTCTGAATCGGAATCTGCCTTGGCAGTTAGGTTCTCACGGAGAAAAGGTAAAGAATGTGAGCTCTCAAAGACTAGATGGTCGTTTTTCTCATGGTTTATGGTGTATTCAGTTTTCTCAATTCCAGATTTTCCAAATATAGATACATTAAACTGATAACTCCCATTGAATGCAAATATAAGAGTCTCACCCCACTTGATATTATAGCATTCTTGGAATTTCTTCCATCCATGCTTGAAGAACACAGAATCATGTTCTTTTGCCATGGTGACATAGAATGGTACATCATCAAATGCGTGTAAAGTAACTATCCTGGGGAATTTTTTGAGGAATCTACTAGTAAACCTATCTGGTAGTCTCTGCACGATAATATATATAAATCAGATACATATTTACATTGAATATCTTAGTACTAATGAATAAAGACATCTGTAAGATCCACATAAAATAAGGGTTTACTGTAGCTATACAGTATGTTAGCAATATGAGTGCTGCTGGATTTATATATTTACTCTTTCTTAAATGCCTCACATAAATGTATGATTTTATTAATAACATTGTATTAAAAAAAAAAGTGATTAGCTGTATATTATGTAGTATAATGGAGAATGAAACATTATATGTGATAAGTGTTGAATTAATAGCTTACAAGGTCGTCCTTGTCGGGAGTAACGAAGAGCTTGGTAAACCTTGGTAGTTTCCTGTTCGCCGGCAGTGTATCCATTTTTTTTCTGGTTTGAGTGAGTATGGAGTTGTATGCTAGGTTAAAATGGAGTAGAAGGTAAGAGAGAAGATAGATTTTCCTATTTATAATGTCAATAAAGTGAAAAATGCATAGTAATTTTTTTTACCACCATCCATATTATTACACATGTAACTTTATCTGTGGTTATAAATATGCACACGTATGTTCGGTCTGTGCTATAGTATATAATGAACTGCATTACAGTTCGAGTTGGGCCTAAGTGGAAATGGGCCGAAATGTTGGCATATATGAAATTGGGCCTCCGAACATTGATTTTCCTGCCCAAATTCAATCGTACCAGCATTATAACTGTCTTATATGTATCGTTTGCCATATCATCAAATATTGAAATGTAGGAAAAAAAATGATTTCCGTGCCATTACTATTGGAATTAGAACATGGATACCAATGTAGTCCGATCACCTCGTTTTGTTTTAATCTGGACTGTGCTATACCATATATTGAATTCCATTACAGTTGGGTTTGGGCCTAACTGGAATTGGGCCCAAATGTTGCAGTATATCAATTTGGGCCTTTGAACATTGATTTTCCTGCCCAAATTCACTCATACCAGCATTATGACATTCTTATATGTATCGTTTGCCACATTAGATTTGCACATTAAAATAACCATCATGAAATATTGAAATGTAGGTGATAAATTATTTTCGTGCCATTACTATTGGAATTAGAACATGGATACTAATGTAGTCCGATCACCTAATTTTGGTTTAATCTGGATGTCTCCCCCGCACAAGTATCTGGTTAGTGAAATAATACATATACTTGACTTGTATTATGTATTACAGTTTCATTTTTTATTTTGTACTTCATAGTTATGTGATTGTTTTGATGTTTATCAGTTGATTCTCTAATGTTTTCAATTATTTTCTTCCTTACTCATTGCAGTTTTTCCCAAGGCAATTTGCGGATACATATCTTCTCCCTGTCCCTAGACATTTGACTATGTCTATGAGCGATGGCGTCATATGGTATTTCACTGTTAATTTGAATGAGAGTGGTGTATATATAGAGAATGGTTGGGTTCCATTTTGCAGTGCGTACAATTTAAGAAATGGCCAGTTGATGTTCTTTAATTATGATGAACAACTTCATTTCCATGTGTGTATTTACGATAGAGGTGAATCTGGTTATCATGAATCTGATAACATCAAGACAACAAATATTGCATACATGCACAAGAATGCTGCTTGCAGTTTTCATATAGTTTCCAGAGGTATGAACCACACATATATAGTCCAAAATCATATTACGATAGCATTGTTGCCTATAATATTAATTGATGTCTTGAAACAGGTTTGTTGCCGGTGGTTAAGTGTGGGGTATTAAAATTGAGATCTGTTTCCATGAAACGAAGGAGAGTGATTCTGAATATGCCACAAGCGATAACTAGTAGAGTGCGTGATTTCATGCCTTACGCGTACATGTTGTTGGTAAATTCACAGATTCAGAGGCGATATTATTGTGTAAGTATCATATACATTCTAGTTGTTTTGGCCATTCTGAATTGTGACTGATGTACGGTTAATATAGGTACTCCCCATCGAGTTCGCATCTTCACAATTTTGCGCTCTGTTGAACGAAAGGATATTATGGGTTAAAGACAACGGTAGATGGCCAGTAACATGCAAGTACTTTGGCAATTCGTCTAGGATTACGAAAGGATGGGGTGCATTTGTTATTGATAATGGTCTACAAGTTGGTGATGCACTTCATGTTTGTGTAAATCCTCTCGAATCCAAAGATTGGATTGTACTTATAAGAAGGCGATATTAAATGTTTTATGTTTTTTAGAACATAGCACATTTGGCTGACTTATTATCGAGTATTGCATTTGTATCACATATTATATATTAATGAGTTATAATGACTATAATGAAATTGGTTGGTTTATTACTATACAACATATGAGTTGCTTTTATTATTGGTATTTGTCTCTGTGTCAATATACTGTAAATGAGTTACAAAAAAGAAAATATATAACAAATATAGTAGTATTTAAAGGATATAAAAATTAATTTATACTTTATCAAGAAAGGTCCAGGCAACCTGCCGTGTCATGTTCTGGACCACTATAATCCATACAATAAGTTAAAGCAATATTAATTAAAGTACTGGGAAGATTCAAAATTAACAGACGATTAAATATTGCCGATATACAGTGGAAAACCAGAAACATATATCTTAATTATATAATGGTGCACTAAACTCCGGTGAAATCTTTAGTGATTACCCAGCAAAGCAGAAGCACAAACACAATGCGGGCAAACATTTCCGATGCAAATTTCTTTTTCTACAAACGCTTGACAGTGGCTTTCAGAGCAGTGTTTTCGTTAGTTAGGGATTCCAGCTTATCTGCCATGTTGTCTCTGGAATTTATGTGCTTTGAATTGGATATCTCCAGATCCTTAACAATTTCCAACAGATTTTGGATTTCAGCTTCCATTCCGGCTGATTGATCTTCAGGCAGGGGAGCGTTTTGGGCATGGATTTCGTTATGTGGATTTGTTGGATCCACGACGACTGGTTGTGCGTTTTCATCTGGAGCTGAATTCACAGGCACCCATTTCCAGTAATGATCTACTGATCCTGTACTAAATAATTTGTATGAGTATGGCACGATTATTGAGAATTTAAATTTATATATAATAAGAGTGTTGCGTGTACCGTATCCATGCTGAAAGCACTTCCTGAACTTACGCCCTTTGGTTTTAGGCTGTCCTGATACGAATTCGAAGATGTCATCGCCGCAGAAGCACTTGCCGTCGTTGATTTGGTCGGACATTTTGTAGGTGGTAAGGTGTGTAGAAAAGTAGCAAGTTTTGATGTTATGTGGTTTTGAAATTGTGGAATGAAATATAGCATTCTAATACTTATAACGATGAATGTGCTTATGGGCCCATTTGTTGTCAATTGGGCCGTTTATACTTGTAATTTGGGCTGAGACAGTGAAGAAAAAAAAGTCACAATGTCCGATCCGCACATTACAATCCGGGCGCTAATGTAAACGCCATTACGTTTAATTTGTGATCGATTTATTTAATAAATATGTAATTATTTTTCAACTAAACGTTATTTATAGTTTTGTGATAAAACTATTTTTTTTTTATATATATATTGGATAATGACCGGGTTATTCTATGTATTACTATTACATTAGCAGTTGGCTTTGTGCGAAACATAGTTTAAAAAATAGTTTAAGTAAATTACTAACTGACACTTTCTGAAAAATAAGTTTGTAATTGCCCAGTATATGAATATATTTCCAAATACGGACCGTAAAAGAAATAGTGCATTATACTATGCGTATATTAAAAAAAGAGGGTTAATCTATGTTTAAATAATAATTAGGATACATAATTAATAACAAATTGAACAACAGGGCGGTACAACAATTCAACCAGGCAGCATACCTAAGTAATGCATTCAACAATATATAATTAAGAACAGCGTACTCATATAAGGTAGTGACACTGAACAAATACCTGAACAACCAATTAGAGAGAGTTAACCTATTTAACAGGAATATTCATAAGGATTACATTGGATCCATTGATGATGTGGTTGAAATTTTGAAATTGTGATACCTTAGAAAGTAATTCTCCAACAAAGGGGGTTGGAACTTGACCGCTGGAGGTACGCAATTGATGCTTCTTGAACGTTGTTAGCTTTATAGAACTTACTCCAGCCAGTGGTTAATGTTGCGACCCCATTAGATCCAAGATAGCATGTCATATCCCAAACCTTGTCAGACTCCTTAAATACGAGTTTGACATTGTTTCTTCCACGTATAAGACCATCACGTGCAAACATTGGTGGGAGTCTCTGGTAAACATAAATCAGAACCCAAGTGTAAATGATAAATAAGTATATTATATTCGTATTTGAAGGTGTTGGACATACCATGGAGGCTTTGTTCCACTTTCTGTCTGGGTCAAATCTAACTGTGCAGTGATTAGTGAATTTCATATCTACTTGTTTGACGCATTCATTGGTTGACGGATGTTGTTTAATTGGTGGAATATTTGATGTCTGTATCCATGTTGTTATAAGTCTCCTCCCTGGGAATAGATATGTAAAACGCATTAAATAGGGATTAACATGCCGTAACAAATATTAGAGTACACTGATATATAGTGATCTTAATTGATATCTTACTTTTGTTCCCTTCGTCTGTAGCAGATGTAGACTTTGCTGCTCCTTGTATTTTCAAGATCCCTGTATAACATTAGTATGGATACGTAAACTTTCAGTACATCTTATATGATACATAATCAATCATTATATTTAATACTGATGTGAAGGGGCATACCTTTCAGGTGGTTTCCATCAAACCTGAGTGGCCGCGATTTTGTGGCAGTACAAGAAACTATATAATGAATATTATAGTTTAGTTATGGTGTAGCAATCAACAACATAAGTATACTTTTAGGTACTTAAGTACGTTGATGCTTACATGCAGTTGAACCAATAATGAAAGCATTCTGAGATTCAGGATTTTGTCCACCTGTAGAGAAAATAGTGTCTAAATGTAACGAAATCTAATAATGTTGAGTAACTCATTAATGGTAGCAAGTAACTAGTTGTTGTAAACATATACCTATTGATTTGTTTCCTTCAGAATGCGAGGAGTCATCAGAATTCAGTATATTATTTGTATTGAGTTTCGGCTGACTATGAAATGATCTGATATGATAGTTTCTTCTGGAGTTGGCCTTATAACTGAACCTCTCAACCCCAGAAGTATCAAAAACAGCAACACGAAAGTTGGACACCGTATCATAACTGATCAACAACCGTTCCCCAACTTTCAAACCATATCTTACCGTGAAATTTCTCCACCTTCTACCTAAGTACAGATAATTGCGATGCTGATACAGTTTAACACGCAGTTTGTGATCATCGAATCCTTGGACTGTTACGGTGTCGTTCAATGTAGACTGATGGATCCGAACAATAAGTTTTGGCAATCTCTGGCAAGAAACATTCAATATTGTAACAACATGTACTTATGTGAATAGACTGATTCATTGAGTGATATATGCTCTATTGCCAAATCAAATAACATATTGTATATTGCTTTTAAACATATTACATATCAGTCCTTATAACTGAGCATTGCACTTGTCTTGGTTTAAATCATGAAGTATATAGACTGGGGAAATCAGACTAATTCGGAACATACATATGTCAATTAATTGAAAGTGCTATAACGTTATCTGGGTAAGGAAAATTATATATGTATAAATAATGAGATAGTTTGACAGGAAGCACCTTTTTTCTTGTAATTAGTTAGTGAAAACTAGACTATGAGACTACATAATCCAGATAAGCATAAATTGAGTAATTCTAGTAACAATCTGTAAATATGTAGTTCTAAGCAGAAACAACAATTTTAATCCATCTAATTGCATCGATAATTACTTTCTTTTTCTATGACAGAGAATACTATTCTGCTATCAGAAGGTGTACTAGACTATGAGACTACATAATCCAGATAAGCATAAATTGGGTAATTCTAGTAACAATCTCTAAATATGTAGTTTTAAGCAGAAACAACAATTTTAATCCATCTAATTGCATCGATAATTACTTTCTTTTTCTACGACAGAAAATACTATTCTGCTATCAGAAGGTGTCATAGTTGAATACATGAGGGGAACAAATCAACCAAGATGCCCAATTGAATAAAGGAATAGGTTATGCTTATTAGAATGATTAGTTGACATACCAACTCGTATCGGTGCTTCGTTCTGAAGAATACAGTGAATCGGCTAGGCGGCGGTGTCGACATCGGGGCCATGTATGTTATAGATCTAGAGCGATTTAAGGTTTGGATGAAGATGTGAGTGAGTTGTGGTGTATCAATGGCAAGCAATAAGTGATTAGGTTGGAAACGGTTGGGATCTGTGAGTTGGCCTTCAATGCTTTCCAAACCATCTATTAACCTGATTACTATAATGCAATACCCAGAAATGGCCCTTTTAGGGTCAAAATGAGGATGTATATTGGTATAGTATATGTTTGAATTTTTTATTTTTTTTTTGACCAAAATGGCCAGTAGATTTGCCTCCTATGTAATTCTAGTATATGCATTAGAGCATTCTGTATGGAGTCTTTTGTTAGGCCTTATTGAGGCTTAAATTCTCAATTGAGCCCAAAACTGCCTCCAGTGGGTGCTTCTTTGAAGCTACTATTTAGTAGCACATGGAAAATGGCTAATATTCAGTAGCCCTCAATTAAGCCCTAGATATTAATACTTTATATAACTTGTTTGTTTGATTGGTCAATTGGTTAATTAAGTCATTAACCTAGCCTCAATTAAACCAAAAACCATTGGAGTCTTCCATCTGTGAGGGGATTCTTTTGAGGCTTTTGTGTTTGAAGCCTAAATTTAGCCTAAAACCATAGGGAATGCTCTTATTATTGTTGATATTGAAACTAAACTAATAAATACCTTGAACATAATAACAGTTAGATGAAAAGGTTGTATAAACGATTCACATTTGTTACAATATTACAACACATAAGTCATACATTGAAAAATTCTAACATATTAGTCATAACCCTACATACTTTAATTAAAAAATAAATTATCAGGTATTTTTTGATGAATATGTATTTTATTATATAAGAAAAAAATTCAGGTGTCTACATTTTTTTTATATTTTTTTAAAAGCAATTATATTCTCCTTAGTAAGATGTATCATCCACGCATCGAGATAGAGATAAGGATATAGTTGCGTCATGCTTGTCCAAACAATGTGTACAGTATTAAAAGCCACTGTAAAAACATCACGCAACTATTGTTACCTTCTCTCCATAAGATTGTATTTGAAGGAATATAATTTTCAATTTAAAGCAGCTTACCCATTGTAAATTATAAGGGTAATGGTGATGCTTGTATAATGGTTAACAATTTTTTACCTTTGTTCTTTAAAAACTATATATGTATATATTATATACATGTAAAACAAAATACTACTGGTCATGTGATAATATAGAGTCATCATCCGTGCATGTCGATGAATTTTTTTCCTTTACTTAACATGAGAAGGTAATGATGACTATGGACCAAGATATCCATGTATAACGAATGTGTAAGACTGAGGTTATGATTAATTACTAATTAACACATGTTGAACATCCCAACCAAAGGGTGCCTATTAATGTCAGTTCCGAAGCAATGATGTTCAAAACGTGAGGTTAATACACCAATATTGTGAACATGTTATACCCATTGATGACCAGAAACGCATACAGCTCATAATGTGCAACTAAAAGTACATAATAGCTATGGTGAATGGGGGATGGTAAAGTAGAAAACCATATAATTGTACTACTTAACAAAGAGTAAATAATCGAAATGGTACACAGTTGATGCAATAAGGAATAACTTACTGGGGCCTATATAGACTTCACGATGAATGGGGGTGGTAAAGTAGATCAAGTGCGTGCTGTGTTTTTATATCCAACCACGTACCGCCTCGATATTAACACATGCTGAACATCCCAACAAACGGGTGGCTATGAATGTAAATTGTAACGGATCATGTATATTAACAATGTGAGGTTAAGACACCAATATTGTGAACATGTGATGCCCCCTTAAAACATACAGTCGATCATATGCAACGAAAAAATTAGGAAACCCTACAAGTGTACTAATTAACGAATAGTACATTATAGGTATGGTGCACCTGTAATGAAATTAGGAATACCATGTTGGGGGAAAATCTAATGTAGATGGAGTCCACTATGCATGGGGTTTGTAAAGTAGAGTACGTATTCGATCAAGACTGTACTGTGTAAGAAGATCCAACCATGTTCCACCCCGAAATAGCAAACATCTACACGTAGATGGATATTTATTTTGGAACATATGTATTTGGTAACATTTGGGTACTTATTGTAATTTGAGTGAGTACAGTAGCAAATAAACTATTATATCATGCCTGATAATGTTTAGTTATTCATAATATTGAAAGTTTTATTGGAATATTGAATCGAATAAGTTTATATTTGAGAGTTTGAAATATTAATATGTCTGCATAAACAATCCGTTGAGTTACATATACATATGTATAAAATGAAAACACGTGATGTTTTAGTTATATTTCAATAACCATTACAAGTAACTCAATTAGATATATTTCATTAGGAATATAAGTGAAGGTATGTATCTAATTGGTTTGAATTTGTAGTATATATATCCTTATAGGGTTTAATATGTATGAAGCGGAGGAATTTATATTGGGCCAAGTAAGATGGCTATATCAGGTGGGCCAATTAAAATGGATGGCGAAGAAGAGGCCGGTAACCCTGGTTGGGGCCTAATCGTTGTATTGAATGGGCCGAACGGAAAATCTGCAATCTATAAATAAGCAGAATTTCTTGACCATTAACACACTTTGATTTTATTATTTTGAGACCCTCAATTACAAACAGCAATAAGATAATTCCAGTATGTTTCCTCTTCTGCAGCCAGACCGCGAGTCTCCAAGATTTTATAAGAAGATCTCTACTCCCCATAGCTTCTTCTTGGTAAGTACCTACTGATTAGCTACTGTAATTTGTCTTTATTTTCTTAATTCATATGTAAATACTTGAAATAATCGCCTTTACTGAAACGCTTTTGGAATAATCGCATATGTATATGATATTAATTATCTCAATGGATATATTGCAGTGGAATATATGTGGTGGTTATTCGATTAATTAGATACTATTGGACATGTGAATTGAACACTGAATGATTATATTTGTTGATGTGTATGTGTCTATTTTGTTAAATAAATACAGCGCATACTAGATGAATTTACTAAGAAGCATCTCCAGGAGGTGCCAAAGCATGTCACCCTAGGTACCGTTGATGACAGTCTTTGGAGTGTATCAATGTTGAAATACAAGGGAGCGTGTTATTTTGCAGATGGTTGGGCAGAATTTAAGGAGGGTTATGGTATAGGCCGTAACTACATGCTGCTATTCTCACATGATTTCGAGAGCCATTTCCAAGTCGGCATATTTAATACATCTGGTGTGGAGATACGTATACAATGTTCAAAGAAAAATCCTCATTTCCAAAATTACTACAATTGTAAAACTAAGGTACCTAGGGGCCTGATTGAGAGTTATGAAGAATTGTCGAGTTCCGATGATGGAAGTGAGAGTGAGCCTGATGTGTACTGCGTTGGAATGGAGTTGAAGAGAAAGAGGAAATTTTGGCAAACTGAGTCAGGTAACAATTAAATTTTGAATCAATAAAACATGGTACATCTTACTTTATTATTGAATGAGTCTGTAACTTATGTTTGATGGTTGCAGATAACGAGAGGGAGGATGCAGAGAACGAGTATGGTATGTTTAGTTAATTGTAAAGTACGTATGAATCTGGTGAAACATGTATAATAATTTGTTATATTGATGTTCGTTCTGCAGAACACTGTGTTCGTGTTTTAAGCAGCCCATATACAGAGTCTGAGAATGGATTGGTTGTTGATAGACTAAGTGGACATGAAGATTCTGCCTATGTTCCTCACTTTTATGTAGTTATCAGGAAATCTTACCAGTCAACTAACTATGTTCTGGTACTCACATTGTCGAATGCTATACCTTAGTTTCAAGTTCCATATATTCTAGATTATGTTCAGTTTATTATTCTGAAGATATATTGTTTCTCTGCAGAATCTGCCGATGTCGTTTGCAAAAACTGTTCTTGATGAAGGAGTAAGTAAGGTAACACTTAAAGTTAAGGGCAAGGGTTTGTGGCCAGTGATGTGCTTGAAATGCGAGGAGAAGGCTACTATTATTGAAGGTTCGAAGACATTTGCAGAGGAAAATAATCTAACCTTCTTGGATGCATGTGGGGTTGAGGTAAGTAAGCTGAGCAGTAAGATATGGGTTGTGTCTGTTTTCAAACCTAAACCATTCAAGTGAGATGGCCGAAGTCCATAAGTGTGGTGATGGGAACTTTAAGAACGAGCTGTGGTGTTTGCTTGGACTATAGGTTTTGCTATATTATAAATGTTGTAAGGCAGATAACGTCCAATTTTATAATATTCGGCTTGTAATATATTTATGTACGTTTGATTTATGGTAATATGTCAGTTAGAAAATGACTTTAATGCAAATGGTATTATCGAATACGACTTGTGGGTTTACATTGCTTTTTGAATATTTCTTAAATTACTCAATTAAGTATATGTTTGCTGAAGTCTCCGTCATGAAGGGCGGAACCAGGAATTTAATTTTGGGTAGGCTAATTCGAACGGAAGGATGAAGTACAAATAATGGATGAATAGAGGAATATTAAAAAAAAAAAAAAAAAAAAAAAAAAAAAAAGAAAAGAAAAAAAAAAGAGGTAAATGTATTAGATGAAAATAAAATTATTAGTAATGAAAATTTGAAAAATGTAGAGAAAAAGGAGAAATAGGGTGTGAAAGTTAAAGAAACAATAAAGGATCAATTCGTACAAAGGCAAGGATCGAGCCGGGAACAATTTGATTCAAAGCCTGAGTTCTGACCACTCAGACAAACAACAATTTGTTAGATAAATGTATGTATACTACGTAATAAACATATAAATGTTAGGGTAGGCTTCAGCCCACCCCAGTCCCTTCATAGGTCCACCCTTGTCCGTCATTGAAAAATAATGAAATGACTAAATGTGAGATTAGTGAACAAGCAATATTATATATTAATTTTGGAAAGTATACCAATTTATAGTTGGATATAGAATTGTACGAAGTGCCCGATACCTGTTATTGTGGGTACGTATTCTAAATGGGCCCATAAGTCGCCCGCATCTGGCCCAATAAGTAAATAATTGGGCCTTCGGTAGTAATTTTATGATATTTTGATTGTATTCATAAGTTGAGAAGTATCATGAAAATGTAACTCGTTAAGAAGAATAAAGATGAAAAGTTGTGGTTTACAATTATAATTCTTACATTTGTATAATATAAATGCTCAAATGAATTTTTTAATTTTGAGTTATTAAGTAATATAGTGTGAGTTGATCAATCAATCGATATTATTTAGTTATGTGTAAGGAATCATCATACCAACTTATAGTTGCGCATAAAGTTATGCAAAACCCCCAATACATGTAACAAGGTGCCCATATTTATATTTAATGGGCCAATTGGGTGTAAACTATTCATTTTTTTTAAGCATCTACGCAATAATGTTGTGTCTGTCTTTGAAAGCTAACGCAAATAAGTCGTATGATAACTTATTTGCAGAAATCAAAGGTGTATTGGCAATTGAGCTGAAAATTCCTAAATGGGCCAATTGGGTGTAAACGATTCATATAGGCCAACTGAGCAGAAAATTCCTAAATGGGCCGAACTATTGCCCAACTCAGGCCCATTCAGTGGAATTATATGTATTTATGTTTGCAATAGAGATGGTAAAAAAACTAATTTTATATTATATGGTGAATGTGTGGTGTAAAATTCAGTAACTACAGGTAATGTTAGATATTTGTTGGGAAAAATGTTATTAAATTATTAGGCGTAGGATAACTTACAACTTAAAGTATAAACAGATCGAACCGCACCAGTCTAACCGTATCACTCCTGAATTAGCCGTATATAAGCTTTACCCCTCCACACAGTAAACCATTCCATTACAAGCTTTTACTTTCTTGCTAGCTTAGTGATAGAAGAAGAACTATGTTTCCGAAGGAGTCTGAGATAGGTGCCGATGTTTACACTCGTTTCTTTGTTCAGTTGAACAACGCTGAGGATGATAAACTGGTAATGTTGGTTTCTTACTAACTCAGTAATGTAATTGTATGAATAAACGCTTAGTGTTATGTAGATCGCATGAATCGGTGTGCTATTGGTTGATTGTATACTTATTTAGGTAATTGTATTTATGTATGAGCTGAAATGTTATCAGTGGGGTGTGTTATTTGTGGATTATTTGTTCATCTATCATAATTGCGCACCTTTTTGGGGATATTGCCAATAGAGGTTAATTTAGTTATTGTGGAGTGTACCAGAGTGTATACGATGTAGTATTGAGTTGATTTGGTTATTGTTGGTTTATATTAGGCTAATTACCCAACTTTAATGTAGTTGTATAAATTGAATAGATGCATGCGTTTGTAGAATACAGAAGACGGTTCTGCTGTTTTAGTATGTATACTCTGTGAATGTTTTATTTGGTTGATGGTATATTGTATTAGGGTTTGGTATATGAATGAAAGATAGCTTTTTTGAGTGAGGGTTGATTTAAACAGATCTGATATATTGAGTATGTAATACATTAAAGTGTTATATTCGTGTTGTTGGCTATGCAGAAACTGCCTGATAACTTTGTGAAGGAATGTATGAAGACGATACCAGACGTTGTTACAGTTATCACAGGTGACCACTTCCCCTGGGAGATGCTTGTTAGAATTATGGGTCCAGCTGTGTACCTTGGTGAAGGATGGCCTGGTTTCCGTGAAGACTACTCTCTTCGCTATTACGATGTGCTAATGTTTGCGTATGATCCAACTGAGAAAAAGCATGAGACAGATGGTGTGTTCTATGTGAGAATATTCAGCTGTAATGGAGGGGAGAGAGTTGTACTGCCTGATCCGTCTTTGAATGGTCGGAAGGTTGCTGGAAAAAAAAAAGGGCTGCTGTTGCTTCCATGTCTGGCGAGATGAATGGGAAAAAAACTATTGTAGCCAATACTGGAGTAGCTGAGGGGGAAAAGGCACTTGTTGTGAGTGTGCCTTTCAATGCCCGAGATGTGCATGGTAAAACTCCAGTTGTTCAGAATTTGCCTTACAATGCTCGTGCCCGCAGTTTCAGTGAGATGCTAGAGTCCATAGGGATTGGTTCAATGACAACAACTACTAGTGGTGAGCTTAGTAATAAATATATATTTGAATTACAGTTATTAGATAGTTTATTACTGTATTATAACTCACAAGGGGTTCTTCGATATGTAGTTGATGATGGATCACGTGGTGGGAAGGCACATCTGTTAGAGGGGGCAGGTTCAGATCCACCTCTGAAAAGGCAATGTGACGAATCTGGTAAAGCTGTTGCATTCATATTATACTAACTCTGTTTCTTTTTATTATTGATATTGGATTGATGTTGTATTCATGTTAATTTTGCAGTTAGGAAATTCAAGAGGATCACAGAGCTAGACAGTGATGATGATGATGGTTATTGGATGTCTGAGGCATCTGACATATACCTGTAAGAAAATATGGTCAGAGTTACACCTAGGGTACGCAGCGGAATTTCAAAATTTTCTTAACAAACAGGTTAATTGATTATGTATATGTCGTATATATATAAACACGTCAATTAGAAGACTAACCTTACTTCCAAAGTAACTTCCAAGTCTTCATAATAATCCGGTGTATCTTCTTCTTCGTCGAAGTCGAAGATATCTGCAATACTTTGATTATCTGCAAGACAATAAAAGTTAGTTTCCAGCTCCTAGAACCTCAACCTTGGTATCCACGGATGAACAGCCTATCGGAAGAATGCTAGGATATTCTTTGTGTGACCAAGAAGACGGGGCGGCAATTCCTCCGGTGGTGGCGCGCGCGCGGGTGGCTAAAGAGGAGGGGAGAGTTTTTATTTTCTCTAAGAAAACTGGGTAAAATGACTGTCAAAGTCTGTGTCAAAAACTCTCTTATAGTCTACTATATATAGTAGTCAATAGAAGCCTAAAGCATAAGCAATTAGACTTCGTAAAGGAATAAGAATCTAATTCTTATCGCACTAGGAAACCAATATCAAGTCTAGATTCATTCCCAATCAAATTAAAACTCAATCAGGAAAATCTAACTTATCCCTTGGACTTCTAATAGAGGAAGGAGTCGAACTCCTTCCCCTCATCCATCACTGCGCGCGCGCGCGCTCTCCCAGGGACAGTAGATGGGTCCCGATTTTGGGACCCACTTATAGTTCTAAGGCAATTCAAACTCCAAGTAGATTTTGCCATGTGCATATGTTAATTCTAAATTAACATATCCTTTTTAATCAAACCTCCATTATATTTCCAAAATATAATCTTTAATTGTATTTACATAAAATACAATTAATTAGCCAATTCAATTAATAATTCCAAATCATTAATTGAGCCACCAAAAATTATAATTAATTCCAAATCAATTATAATCCATCAATCACAATTAATTCCAAATTAATTGCGATTCCATCTTCAAGGATATTCTGATAGACTGAATCACCACATAGTGTGACCCATAAGGCCTCATCGTATTAAGCAAGTCCTAGACTAGGCAACATGGAATTCCTAGACGGTTCCATTTGCAATATTAATACGTGAGGACGTTTGAGAGGTTTCTCAAAGCTAACCCTTTCGTTGCGAAGCCTGTTGCGCTCAACGCGGCGATGGTAACGTCCCTTCATCTGACTTGCTCGAATGTATCTAGGATCGATGAAGTGTCTATCCCAATAATACATCCACGGGCGTCTTCAGTGAGTTGCATGGTGAATCCAATATCTATTATGACCATCATAATAATATTGATACGCTGGCCAGCGGTTTTACCATCACAACTATGAACGACTATGAGCAGTGCTCTCCTGTGCTACACTTGAGAGATGAATCCTTCACAAAATCACTTATCACCCCCATTTGTATGTAGCCATAATCCTGGATCGTGTCTTAGGTCAGCTGCTTATTCAGAGATGACATCGACGGGTCCACCAAGGATATGGGGCAACAAATGTGATGATAAAATCCTGTAAGTACAAAGGACGAATGGCATCACTTCGACAACTCACCGGTTCCCATAGACACGTCGGTGTAGAGTATACATCGATGGGAGTGTCCGGTGGGTACTTCCATCGTTCGATAAAGCTTCTTCGAACAACTATGCGCAGTTATGGGAACGTTCCTTGATTGTCCAACAATCCGTTCCGTGGCCGTGGGATCGGCTCACACTTGCTCCAACAAGTATAACCTCCACGCATACTAGTCTTGTCAGGTTCATTCAGACCCCCACATCCGAGATGAACCACGACTAGGGAGAGTTTGGGATAGATGATAACTCACGTAGCTCCCACTAACTGTGTGATCGGTCATCTATCCGAGGGGACATGTTTAATATCAATACAGACAGTAATAAAGATATGACATGCTGCAGCCTGGTGTAATATAAATATGAAAGCGATACTCAATAGTAAAATGCAACAAACATATATTATATTACGTTGACCTGTGTAATAGTACATATATGTCCTCTATAAGGGCACCATGTCCTTGGTAAGGACTGTCTCTAGGACATATACACTATCAATCTCCCACTTAGACTAGAGCCAGTCACCTTTATGCCTAATGCCCAGATTAGCATAATGTCTTAAGTGGACTTCCACTGATAAGACCTTAGTGAAAGGATCTGCCACGTTGTCCGTGGTAGAGATACGTTCTATACTAAGTTCTCCTCTATCAATAATCTCACGTATAACATGATACTTTGTAAATACATGTACGTTCTTGTTTGTAGATCTAGGCTCCTTAGCTTGAGCGACGGTGCCCGTATTGTCCCAATAAATCGTTATTGGACTAGGAGCAGGAACAACCCTCAATTCCTTCAAGAACTCTGAAATCCAGACAGCTTCTTTCGAAGCTTCTGATCCAGCAATGTACTCGGCTTCTGTGGATGAGTCAGCAATCGTGGCTTGCTTAGAACTCTTCCAACAGATAGCTCCTCCGTTCATTTTGAATACGTATCCTGTCTGTGACTCAAAGTCATCAGGATCTGATTCAAATCCAGCGTCGACATAACCAGACATCTTTAATTCTGGTTTTCCACCAAACACCAAGAACATTTCCTTAGTCCGTCGAAGGCACTTAAGAATGTTCTTTACAGCAGTCCAGTGAGGTACTCTTGGATTCTGTTGGTGTCGACAAGTGACACTAAGCGCATATGCCACATCGGGCCTTGTGCAATTCATTGCATACATTATAGACCCTACTGTCGAAGCATAGGGCACACGACTCATTGCCTTTCTTTCTTCATCAGTTTTAGGACCATCCTTAACTGATAAGACAATCCCATGCCTAGCTGGGAGAAAGCCTCTCTTTGAGTCGTCCATCTTATAACGCTTCCGTATTTTGTCGATGTAGGTGGACTATGTCAATCCTAACATCCTCTTGGATCTATCTCTATAGATCTTGATCCCTAGGATGTTCACCCAAGTCCTTCATTGAGAAGGTACTTGATAACCAAACTTTAGTCTCTTCTAGTATAGAGACATTGTTTCCCATGATCAAATTGTCATCAACATAAATGACCATGAAAACGACTCCCTTGTCGCTGTGCCTAGTGTAGACACAGGGATCTTCCTTGCTTCTGATGAAGTCAAACCATTTGACAGCTTCATCAAAGCGGATATTCCATCTCCTAGACGCTTGCTTTAGCCCATAAATGGATCTTTGTAATTTGCATACAGCAGTTGGCCTGGTTTTACTAATAAAACCTTCCGGCTGTACCATATAGACCTCTTCCTCAAGGTTGCCATTGAGGAAGGCAGTCTTTACATCCATCTGCCCGATCTCATAATCATAGTAGGAAGCTATCGCAAGTAGAATTCGAATGGACTTCAATTTTGCTACCGGTGAAAAGGTTTCATCGTAATCGATGCCATACCTTTGCGTGTAGCCTTTCGCCACAAGCCTAGCTTTGTGCATTTGTACCTTGCCATCGGCATCTGTCTTTCGTTTAAAGACCCATTTGCACCCAATAGGTCTAACCCATTGGGGCAAGTCTACCAAGTTCCAAACTTAGTTCAGGTACATGGAGTCCATTTCCAATTCCATGGCCTCTTGCCATTTCTCTGAGTCAATATCAATTATTGCCTCTTTGTAGGTCTCGGGATCTTCCCGATCTGATAAGCCGACATCAAGTTTACTGATGTCTTCTATCATAAGGCTTTGCTTCTGAGGTCCTTTTAGGATCCTCTTCGACCTACGGAGCTCGACTGGTTCTGGTGCTTTTCTTTTCTGGCTTCGTGTAACACGAACATTATCAGTGGGCACTGATGCAGCTAGTCGCGCCACGCGACCCTGTTCCCTAGCGGGAGGCTGCTCTTGTGCAACTCGTTGCACAGTTTGGTTGACAACGGGTTTTGTTGGTGTGGTTTCAACTGTTGATCTAATCACAGGACTCCCACTGACTATGACATGCCTAGCAAGTGTCATATCATTACCCTTGTCTGCTTCGAAAGCTCCCACTGAACTTGAGTCCAAATCATAAGATTTAGAGAACTCATGTTCGCGCGTGTCAAAGTCTTGAATTTCTTCAAGTTCTATCATGTCATCTAACCTCTCTTCTTCGAGGTATCCTGCTTCTAAAAACTTAACGTTTCTAGATACTATCACCTAGTGATCTTCAACATGATAGAATTCATAGCCTCTCGTCTAACGAGGATAGCCTATGAAATATACTTTGACACCCTTGGCATCTAACTTATCAGTGAGCATAAGTTTGACTATCGCAAGACAGCCCCAAGGTCTAAGATAGCCCAGTGAGGGCTTCTTTCCCTTCCATAACTCACAAGGAGTTTTCTCCACTGATTTAGATGGTACACGGTTCAGAATGTAGATTGCAGTTTGTAGTGCATATTCCCATAGATGTTTTGGAAGAGTCGAGAATCCAATCATTGATCTCACCATGTCTAACAGGGTTCGATTCCTTCTCTCAGACACACCATTTAACTGTGGTGCTCCATTGCGATTGAATTCCATTTTCCTTCAAGTAGTCGATAAATTCTTCACTAAGGTATTCACCTCCTCGATCCAATCGAAGAGTGACTATCCTTAGGTTCAATTCATTCTCGGCCTCATTCCTAAACTCCTTGAATTCCCCAAAGGTCTCGGATTTATTCATCATAAGATAAATATACCCATACCTTGAGAAATCGTCAGTAAAGGTAACGAAGTAAGGATAACCCCCACGCCCATGGTCTTTAAAAAGTCCACATACATCGGTATGTATGAGCTCTAAGCAGCGAGTGGCACGAGCACCTTGTCCAACAAAAGGTTTGTTCGTCATCTTACCCTTAACACATGATTCACATGTACCATATGATTCGAAATCAAATGGTTCTAAGTAGTCCAACTTCCTTAGTCTTTGAATCCATGTTTCATTGATATGGCCTAGCCTACAAGGCCATAGATAAGATGGATTATTCTTCCTACTTGAAGACGGTTGTTTGTTATGTATTTGAAATAAAGGTAGACTACTTTGCAAAATATATAAACCATTCACTAAGCGAGCCTTTCCATAATACTGGTCATTTAATGAAAAATAACAAGTATTAGGAAAAACCCAAATTGTCCAACAATGGAATGGAAATAATATTTCTGACAATGGATGGAACAAAATAAACGTTATCAAGTTCCAAACATTGTCCTGATGGTAAATCTATCTTGCAGCGTCCAACGCGTTTGGCTTCAACTGGATTGTTGTTCCCAACATGCAAGTTGATTTCACCTTACTTGACTAGCCTGTGTTCAATGGCCCCTTGCACATTATTATAAATGTGCGAGCCGCAGGCTGTATCTAATACCCAACCATTAGAGTCAAAAGTAGTCATGTTCATTTCAATAACAAACATACCTGAGCTAGAAGTCGGCGGCTTCTTAGCTTGATCTGCCCTTAGTTTAGGACAATCATTCTTCCAATGCCCTTTCTGCTTACAGAAAAGACATTCATCTGTGTGTACCGTTCCGCTTCTCTTGAACTTCCTTTTCTGGTTCAGACGCTTAGGCTTATCACTCGAAGTGTTAGCCTTGGCTCCCGACTTTCCCTTACCCTTAGCACCTTTGTTTCTCGGGTTTGGGTTAGACGGTTGCCCAACATACATGATCGACTTTTCCTTCTTAGGAAGAGTTTGATCATATGTCTTCAGCAGATTATGGAGTTCGGGCAGTGTTACGTCCTTCGCATTCATGGTGGTTAACGATGAACTGCGAATACGAACTCGGCAATGAGTGAAGGACAAAGATCACCATGATCTTATTCTCATCTTGAGAACATGCTCAGACATGTTCCCTCCTTCATTGAGCTTGCATCTGTGTATCTCTTTGATCAAATCAAATTCAACACTTCTAGCTGTCGTCTCCAAGACCGACTCAAGATGCTTCAGCATCTCATGCGGCAACATGCTTTCATGTTGCCTCTGCAGCTCATCGCTCATTGCCCGCCAGCATAATACACTGCGCGGATCTAGCATCCTCATGATGCTTATCAGACTTTGCCTTGTTGGCTTGATTCCAAATCAGCAACTTGATCGGCAGTCTGATTCTCGGGACACACGGGATTAGCCTCGTCCAAGACGTACTCAATCCTTTTGTACCTCAGCACCAAACATATATTCCTGATCCAATCTAGGATGTTTGGTCCGGTCAAAATTTGTTTCTCTAAGACAGCACGGAGCGAGATTCTCGCCATTTCGGTTTCCAGGAGAAATAATATAGAACGAAAACAATAAATCAACTATTGAAATATTATTTCTAAATACACAGTCAACATAACTAAACAACAAGGTCCTTTAGCTGTTTAGCTCCCACTATTTTCACATATGATTGCCCCCACAACAAACATACGGGTAATGTCCAACAAGTTACCGTAGTGGCCAAGATCCAAATCCATACTATGCTATACTCCAACGGGGGCTGGTCGCATAGCATAATATGACCGGTAGGACTAGTAAGATTATCCAATTGCGTCACGCAACTCTTGGTTGTTAAATCTAATTTAACCTGATGCCCTACATATTGTACCTATCGAGGTCGCTAGATACAATATGCAGTAAGTCATAACCATAGACTTACTCTAATCCGACGATTACTGCGAGTCTTGTAAGACGAGGTCGCCAATACAAGAAAACGCAATGAAAGTTCAGAATTAAAGCACCCTATGGAAAGCATCTCAGAAATACATACATATATATATATATTTCTGTACTTATATTGGTTGGGGCTTGTAGCTTGAGGGTTGTTATCAGTCATCTACAAACAAATAAGGGCGCCGCCTACCCATCATGCATGAACGGTCTACACGTAATGGATGCCTCCTATCCATTCTAGTTCTAAACGCGGTCAAGCACATAATGGGTGCCGCCTACCCATACATAAAATATGCGGTCCGACATATAAGAGGGCGCCGCCTACCCTCGCATGCATAGCGGTCGAACGGAAAGTAAAATACTTGGTATTTAAACATGCATTGTCAAACAATAGCATATCGAGCATATGAAACAAGTAGTAGCCTATGTGGATGACAAATGACTTCATAATTTCATTATGAAAATTATAATCCCATACTTATAATCTCTATGAAAAAATTGAAAATTTGGACTAGATTGAAAAATCGAAAATTCTATTGACCAAGTAGCAATTTTCGAAAACCCGAAGGACTTAATTGTAATTTTTGAAACCTTAGAGGTGTTAAATCTAAAATTCAAAAGTAGAAGGACTAATTTGCAATAAACAATAAATTGATAAATTACAAATAAGCCCTTTAACTTTATACTAATTAAATTTAACACCTCTAGTTAAAAACAATTACAATTAAATCATATTTATATTCCAAATATAAAATTCAATCCTCAAAATTTTCAAAAATTCGATTTTGGGTCCAACCCGAAAATATATATAATTTTTTTTTTTTTTTTTTGAAAACGTGGGACGGGACCTAGTCCTGTCCCCCCGGTGCCCACGGCACGCGGGCACCGGTGCTTCGGGAGCAGGCGCCCGGCGCCGGGCGCCTGCGTCCACAGGCCCCTGGGTACCTGCGTCCCGCAGGTACCCGGGCGCCCGCGGCACACGGGCGCCTAGCGCCCGTGCCGCGGGTACACGGCGCCTGCGGTGCCGCAGGCGCCCGAGCGCCCCAGGCGCACGGGCACCGCGGCCGCAGGCGCACGGGCGCAGGCGCGGGTGCCTGCGTCCCGCAGGCAACCGGGTGCCCGCGGCACGCGGGCGCCCGGCGCCCCAGGCGCCGGGCGCCTGCATCCGCAGGCACCCGGGCCGCCGGCGGCCCGGTCAATATATATATTTTAAATTTTTTTTTTTTTTTTGAAAAAATATAAATTCTAAATTTATATAAAAAACAAAACTTTTAAAAATCGAATTAATCATAGAATCAATTGCATCCACATATCTACAAAATCATACAATATATATACGTATATACGTAATCAATTAACCTGGCTCTGATACCACTGTAAGAAAATATGGTCAGAGTTACCCCTAGGGTACGCAGCGGAATTTCAAAATTTTCTTAACAAACAGGTTAATTGATTATGTATATGTCGTATATATATAAACACGTCAATTAGAAGACTAACCTTACTTCCAAAGCAGCTTCCAAGTCTTCATAATAATCCGGTGTATCTTCTCCTTCGTCGAAGTCGAAGATATCTGCAATACTTTGATTATCTGCAAGACAATAAAAGTTAGTTTCCAGCTCCTAGAACCTCAACCTTGGTATCCACGGATGAACAGCCTATCGGAAGAATGCTAGGATATTCTTTGTGTGACCAAGAAGACGGGGCGGCAATTCCTCCGGTGGTGGCGCGCGCGCGGGTGGCTAAAGAGGAGGGGAGAGTTTTTATTTTCTCTAAGAAAACTGGGTAGAATGACTGTCAAAGTTTGTGTCAAAAACTCTCTTATAGTCTACTATATATAGTAGTCAATAGAAGCCTAAAGCATAAGCAATTAGACTTCGTAAAGGAATAAGAATCTAATTCTTATCGCACTAGGAAACCAATATCAAGTCTAGATTCATTCCCAATCAAATTAAAACTCAATCAGGAAAATCTAACTTATCCCTTGGACTTCTAATAGATGAAGAAGTCGAACTCCTTCCCCTCATCCATCACTGCGCGCGCTCTCTCCCAGGGACAGTAGGTGGGTCCCGATTTTGGGACCCACTTATAGTTCTAAGGCGATTCAAACTCCAAGTAGATTTTGCCATGTGCATATGTTAATTCTAAATTAACATATCCTTTTTAATCAAACCTCCATTATATTTCCAAAATATAATCTTTAATTGTATTTACATAAAATACAATTAATTAGCCAATTCAATTAATAATTCCAAATCATTAATTGAGCCACCAAATATTATAATTAATTCCAAATCAATTATAACCCATCAATCACAATTAATTCCAAATTAATTGCGATTCCATCTTCAAGGATATTCTGATAGACTGAATCACCACATAGTGTGACCCATAGGGCCTCATCGTATTAAGCAAGTCCTAGACTAGGCAACATGGAATTCCTAGACGGTTCCATTTGCAATATTAATACGTGAGGACGTTTGAGAGGTTTCTCAAAGCTAACCATTTCGTTGCGAAGCCTGTTGCGCTCAACGCGGCGATGGTAACGTCCCTTCATCTGACTTGCTCGAATGTATCTAGGATCGATGAAGTGTCTATCCCAATAATACATCCACGGGCGTCTTCAGTGAGTTGCATGGTGAATCCAATATCTATTATGACCATCATAATAATATTGATACGCTGGCCAGCGGTTTTACCATCACAACTATGAACGACTATGAGCAGTGCTCTCCTGTGCTACACTTGAGAGATGAATCCTTCACAGAATCACTTATCACCCCCATTTGTATGTAGCCATAATCCTGGATCGTGTCTTAGGTCAGCTGCTTATTCAGAGCTGACATCGACGGGTCCACCAAGGATATGGGGCAACAAATGTGATGATAAAGTCCTGTAAGTACAAAGGACGAATGGCATCACTTCGACAACTCACCGGTTCCCATAGACACGTCAGTGTAGAGTATACATCGATGGGAGTGTCCGGTGGGTACTTCCATTGTTCGATAAAGCTTCTTCGAACAACTATGCGCAGTTATGGTTCCTTGATTGTCCAACAATCCGTTCTGTGGCCGTGGGATCGGCTCACACTTGCTCCAACAAGTATAACCTCCACGCATACTAGTCTTGTCAGGTTCATTCAGACCCCCACATCCGAGATGAACCACGACTAGGGAGAGTTTGGGATAGATGAGAACTCACATAGCTCCCACTAACTGTGTGATCGGTCATCTATCCGAGGGGACATGTTTAATATCAATACAGACAGTAATAAAGATATGACATGCTGCAGCCTGGTGTAATATAAATATGAAAGCGATACTCAATAGTAAAATGCAACAAACATATATTATATTACGTTGACCTGTGTAATGGTACATATATGTCCTCTATAAGGGCACCATGCCCTTAGTAAGGACTGTCTCTAGGACATATACACTATCAATACCCAATTAGGCCAAATGTTGAGGCAAGGAGTGCTGTACGAGTGAGCGGAGATTCGGTACATCTAGGTATAAATGAGATAATATTAAACAACAACTTAACAAAATATAGTTGAGACGTAATTTGGAGACTTCGTATGTGGCAGGATCCATTAATATGCAAAGTGGCCAGAAAACAGTTGTATCTGAATTGCCTGGTGGTGTGAGGAAGATGTGTAAGAAATTTGTAACTAATAGTCATGTACTGACCTAATAATAGTTGTGCGTTAATTGTCTATCTCAATTGAATTTTATTGTTTAATTAGTTGGCGAGAGTCAGCAGCTTGTTGGCGAAGGATCAGGTGCAGCTGCAAGCAGACCTTGTGTTGGTTTCCGCAAGCAACGTTGCAGGACCAGGAATATCAAAAACATGAGTTTTTCATGCAAAATTAACATTCCACCTAGTTATGTTGATGGTTGCTTCACCATGGTGAGATATTCATTGTATCTAGCATAAAGTTTACATTATATGGGAGAACAATAATTCTTCAAGTGAACTGATCACTCCAGCTTTGACATTTTGCAGGGACTTCCACTGGATTTTGCGAAAACCAATCTTGGCATTGGGTCCAACAGAATTCTATTCCAAGCTGAAGCAGGTGCTGAGTGGTGTATGACTTGTCACCGTACAGACAAGAGGGCAACTATATCTGCTGGGTGGAGGAAGTTTTCTGTTGACAACGAAATCAGGGTAGGAGATATGCTGGTTCTAAAGCCACTGAATATCGATCGTACTTGGAGGGTCCAGATATTCCGTGCAGATGGGTCGAGAGCAATATGAGGCAGTGTTATTTTGATTTGCGTAGTAATATGTGAAAGTATATATGTCCTAGAGACAACCAACATTAAGGTCGATATGTACTTTACCGCATTCAGCTTATTGGTATTTATTTATGTTACATTTATTTAAGCATACATAAATACAATTGGCATTACATTTACTGGATAGATTATTTGGTTGTTTGAATTATTCTGTAAGATGTTCCCAAGGACTAAAGATAATCACCAAGTTAGTGGGAGCTTGCGTGTCAGAACTTAAGTCCTAAAATTAGCCACTAGTTGATGGTCATTGAGATATGGGATATCAATGATGCGATAGAGACTAGCATGTGTTGCATCAGATCCTTCGAGGATGTAGTAGTTCTCACTGCTGCGAATAGCTTGGTTATTCATGATGAACACATGGACACTTTGGAGAGTGTTGGCATACCCAGCCGAGAAACCATTTGGTAAATTCTATTTAAGTGTCTATGGAAGTATCGGATTGTAGGGTGATGTAATAGTCCTCAGACTTGAGGTCAATACTACATCATATGTGGAATAATATACTTTGACCATGCGCAACGCTTGCACTCTTAAAGTAGGGTAGATACGGCATGCGTTGGGTATATTATGAAGCATATGGTGTGAGTGATTGGACCAAGATCAGGATTCATTCCTCCTAATAGATTCAAGGAGAGAATACTCTACATCTCATATTTAGTGCGATCATTAGTCAGTGGCCACTGCAAAGATATATGTCAAAATGGTGTTTGGACATAATCATCTAGATCGACTAAGAAGATTGAGAGACAGTGGATGAGTTATTGGAATAAACACTAATCCATATTCTAGACTCATTCGAGTATTCGAGAATGAAAGGACCGTATCATCAAAGTACTCTACATCACAGGTAGTTTGTATCTCCTCAACAAACGTTCCTTATATATTAGTATTGTCTAGTGACGATTGTCTAGAAATATTCACTGAAACCTTGATTTGATCATTGCCTAATATGTGAGGGCCTATGGGTCATATACAACTAGGTGATAATTCTCCCGATTAAGCATTAGGGTAAATTAAATGTCAATTGGATTGATAAGATTTGATTTACTATTGTCAATGACATTTCATTTGATGGAAATCATTAATTAAGTTAAAATTGGATTTATGACTTAATTACTTTATTAAATAAAATATCAATTTGATTGATAAATATTTAATTTAATATTTTTGAGAATGTTCTATTTGATAGAATTAATTAATTAAGTTGAATTGAATTCAATGTACTTAATTAATTTATAGTTTTAGAAAATAAATTAATTAAATTAGATTTAATTAATAAAAGAAGAAAAGAATAATTAGATTAAATTGGATTTAATTAACTAAAGTTAGAATGTGCATTTGAACCAATTTAGAATGAGGCTCAAGTGTTAAAAGCCCAAAAGAAAATGATTGATAGTAGTGAGTTTCGAACCCAAGACCTCCGGCTCATTAACTAGTATACCAGCCGACTGGGCCAGGCCCATGTAAAATAAGTTATGCGTTTTATGCACATATATCCATCAGTAGGCGGCTGATATTAGTTAGTAGGGTTTGATACGTGTTGTTGCTGATTTGTGGCTTAGAGCTCTCCTTCTCTTTTGAGTTTCTTCTACACGGTTGTATTCATTCTAACTCTTTTCTTTTCTTCTTTGATTAATTCTCATTTTATTATGATCTTTGAGATTTTTTTTTTTGTTTTGCTTAATGTAGATTATGAATATGGATTTCCTAGCATCCATGGAGAATTCATCAACGAAGAATTGAACTACGTTTGACTTGATCCTGAAGGTACGTAGGCAGCTTAGAATTGTTCCGAGTTCAGTCAGAATCTTTAGAAGATCATCAATTGTTCTTTGAAGAACAAATTAATGATTAGATCATTCATTAATGGAAGCTGGAAGCTGGATAACGGGTAAATCATTTATATGAAGCATGTTAAATGATTATTCAATCAACGATCCATGTAGGAAAATTTTGAATTCCGCTGCATTAACCTTAGAGGTAATTTCCTACAATTACTAACAGTGGTATCAGAGCTAGGCTGATTGAAATGATATATTTACATGTTATTTTTTTATGTTCATTGTGAGTTAATGTTTAAAATTGCAAGAAACTGGGTTTTGTATTTGCAACTCATATTGTATTGGATAAACGTCTGATATGATCGGCTATTATTATAGCAACTGAGTTTGATTAGCAGAGATTGATTAAAGATTGTTAATTGATTAATTATCATTATCGTCTCTTTACTGCAAATCATATAATTTGATTCCATCCATCTCGTAAAATACGAACTGGGTTTGTTTATTTGTTTTGATCTCCAGAATGATATATTAGATATATTTATTTTGTAAGATTTGATTTTATTTAATAAAAAAAAAAAATTAAGGCAGCAAACTGGATTTGGAACCCAGCTCGCTGCCGCTCATCAATGGCGGATGGAGTTTTGAGCTCCATCGGAGCTTGGCTCCATTTTGCCTCTCCTCCATCGACCTAATATATCGATCTTCTCCAATTTTCATCCTCTCTTTATCCGTCCCGTCCATATTAAGATTTGATTCGAGTTTGAAGCCCCGAAAAGGTTTGATCCATTGTTGGTCTCCTTTAAAGCTTCGAAGTTTCAAATATCGATTTGAATTTCATCAAAGAAGGGAGGGATGAACGCGTTTGACGTGACCGCAGGAAGATTGGGGACGAACAGAATCGGTGGCCTGATTCCGTTCGATCCCGATTCGTTTTATTTAAAAAAATAAATAAAAAAAAAGAAGGGGATTTTGATTCTTGATGCCTTTTGATTCGATATGTTGATGATTCGTATGGATGGATGATGTTTAATGATGGATTGATTGTTGGATTTGTGTTTGGAACACTAAGATTGATGGGAAAGTCGAATTGGAGTTGAAGACTCCATTGTAGGACCAATGTACAAGCTTTTGGAACTTGCAGGGACCGAATTGAGAATTTGCAGAAAGTATAAGGGCTTGGTTGAAAGGAACAAAGTTTGGGGACCTTTATTACAATTTGACAGATTCTTCCGTCTTATTGTAGCAGAGGTCCCTGCACTGTTTATATTCATAAATCCAGTCCTTAAGTTTTGTAACTTTCAATTTGACCATTAAAATTTGATTTTATAATTCTAGAAATTGCCATTGGTCCTCTGAGTATTCGATACGTTCGATTTAGCCCTCATAAGTTTTAGAAACTTCATAAAAGCTTTCTGGAAATTTAAAATAAACCCCTAGAGTTTTAGAAATTTATTATTTAATTCATGAGTAGTTTATAAATTACATTTCTGTCATAATATGAATCTTGGAGATTTATATTAATGATTAGATACATGTTTGACATAGCTTATAAACTAAGTTTAAATATTAATATTCTTTAGAAGATTATATTAATGTAGAAACTTGTTTTAAATGTTTATAAATTTCTGGAAAATTCATAAATTAGATTTATGACTTATAAATTATTATAAATTGAATTTATAATTAATTTTAATTTCTTGGAAATTAATAAATGTTTTATTTTTGAAGTAAAATATTTATAAATACTTTAGAAGTATAAAGATGAGACAAATTATATTTTCTTGCAAACTTTAACTCACAATTACTTGCTCACACATCTTTGAATGTCTATATGATTTATTTTAAATCAGTATAGCACTTTATGTCCGCTATTTATGGGTAGGCGGCACCCACTAGTTTCCGGACCGCATCTGTCATATGCATGGGTAGGCGGCACCCATTATTTGTTTGTCTGCATGAGTAGGCAGACTCATTATTTGTTGGCCCGCGAATTGTATGTGTGGGTAGGCGGCGCCCTATGTTTGATAGTTATCTAAGATCTTGTTTAAGCGATTAAATACCCCGACATAATGTTCCCCATCTAAAATTTAAGTCTCGATTTGATCGCACGACGTCACCCATCATAATTGAATGATGAATGGAACCATCTAATCTCATGAGTAATATGCACCATAGTGCTTACTCTGTTTGCCGATGGAAATTCTCTTTCATAGGTCCATAGTTGGTACTGTGTGATGGTCGTGACTTACTTGGGCTATGTCGAGTCGCCATAGCGTCAGGCATAGCCTATAGGACGTCGATCAAAGTAGCTTTGGTTAACCAAGAGTTGTATTGTACAATTGGTTTAGATACCTACCTTATTTGGCTATTACAGTGATCAGCCATAGCAGGGGCTGTAGTAGTGCAGATTTGGATCTTGGCCATTAAGATTCATATTAGAAATGAATCCGTATTCTTCCAATGGGGTCGGTGAATATGATAAAATTAATGGAACTAAATAAGTCAAAAGGCCTTGATTATTTAGTCGCTGAATGAGGATATTGTGAATTCTTATTGAATTAGAGTTAAATTTAATTCACACTTTATTTACATTATGTTTTATAAGGTTGTTGTAGAATGGCATTTGATGAATACTATTAGTTTGATTCATTTACCAAAGAAATTTTGACTGTACTGTTATTTGCATTTGATTTAATTGAGTTTGTCTTGGACAAGCACGTACCCAAGATTGTCTTGTGTTTGAATTTGAGTGTTTCGAGTTGGACAAGAATACTTATATTAAATACAACGACAACTAGGTAACGTATTCGACTTAGGCGTGTATGGTACACAAGTAGCTTGCACAACATGAGAGTATGAAGACATTATAGAAGATACCTCTTAGAACATGTATGATGAACATTGACCTTGGTCAACCTCTATTCTAGAGTTTGGCTAAATCAGTGGGAGTACAAGTTCTTATGATAGTCAATGCGTATTATCTTTAAATGTTGAAATTTGATTTCTCTTCAAAAGCTCTAATATTATTTGGAATAAGAAAGTCAATTGAGGATGTTATAATTCTTAGAGAATATTGCTTGGCATTTCTTCAATTAATTTCTTTTAAGTCACTTCATGATTTGTATTAATTTCATAGAGAATATTAAATACAATAGAAGTGAGATTGACTAGAGCTGCTTACTACTCATAATTTTTTTTGCAAGAACATCATCCATGGGTAAATGGTGCTCATAGTGAGCAGTTCTATTAAACCAATCCGTAAGGAATGGAAAGTAGAATAAATATACTAAGAGCTGCTCTAAATATATTTCCATTTATCTTAAAGATGACCTTGGAAGAAAGAGTAAATGTCTAACGAATAATATACTCTATTGCAATTATAGTAATTCAATGAGAGTATGGGTAGTAAAGTTTGATTCCTTGAACTTAAAGCAATTATTGCATAAAGATTCAGGCACATTATTGCGTATTGAAAGTTGGTTATGTCTATGAAGTAATTTTAGTATTGGATACTAATTACAAATGAAATTATTCTATTGATTTCATATGTTAAGAACATTGTTTCTGTACTTGTTAAGACGATAGTGAATTTACCTACTATTTAGTCACACTAATAGTATAGAGGTAGACGTCTTCAAGAACATAGATCAAAAGTTCTTAACCATAAGACATGGATTTCTCAATACATGATAAGAAGACCAACATAACAAACCAATTTCCCAAAATTATGTTATTTGTCAACTTGGTTGAACTTGCGAGATAAGAATGACAAGTGTTACGTAAGTTAGACTACTTGACACCATTTGTTTTGAAACATATGAATTGTAAGTCTTATCTTATAATTAAATGGTATTCACTAGATCTTTTTGGAAAGGGATGAATACCAAATAACAATTTGAGATGACACACATTGCAAGGCATGTGTAAGCATTCAAATTGGGAAATGTCCTAATTCACAATGTGCTTTATATTTTCCTTGGTCTAACCACTTGCGCTTGAGAAGATGCAAGTTCATTGCCCTTGAGAAGTACAAAGTCACAATGCTGAATAGAATATAAACATGTTATATGGAGTATTTTATTCTTTGATTGGGTCAATTGAATAGTACTTACAACATGGTTATGGATTGTTATAAAAGGCCATGGGTTCTAATAGAGTGAAATTAATTAAACCTTGTTAGACATGGTTAATCTCCCATGATGGGTTCCATTGAAATGGAAATGCTATGTTCGACATAGATTAACCCATATACTTTGTTACACGTGCAATTGAAGCTCAATATGTATCCTAATTATATCCTTACTAAATCAGTCTTAGAGACACATAATAGTTATGTTGTAAGATTCTTTATTACATAGTTGAATATGGGGTTGGCCCATATATGTATTAAAGTTCTTCACGATTAATAGGATTTTAGAATGTGTTCATTTGTGAAACTTTATCTCTATATTTATAAGAGACAAATTGGATGTTGTTTCTTGACACATGTTATTCTTTTAAAACTTGGAGTTCACAAGGAATGAATTAGATAGGAGTACAATGTTTGAAATGGTTTCAAGACCACAAATTAACTAATGAGGCTGATAACTTGTCATTTAACCATGACAAAGATTCAGAGGAAGATTCAACAGTGCTTGAGGTTAGTGGGAGTAAGTTACTTGGTAATGCCCATAAGCTAATGAAAGCATTTGGAGAGTAATCCTTTTATGAATAAGTTATTCCCATAAGTTGAAACAGTGCAATTTAAAGGTTGCACATTCTTCGTAGCAAGGTTAGCATTTGAGTGTTACCTTGATCACTATAATTTATTGGGTGTCCCAATATTAGAGTGCCTCATAACATTCAGGATAATTAAACGAATTCGAACGCAAATGAACAAACTCCTAGGTTAAGTAAATTGTCGTGACAAATTGAATTGTATGAAATCCTTTAGAAGGATCACGATTATTTACTGTCATACTCGCAGGGATGAGTTTATAACCTATAGCTAACAAAATGATATTTGATATCGATTTTGAGAGGTGGTTTAAAGCCATAGGATCTTAAGAGATGGACTAGAGATTACTTAAGTTTAGAACTCAAGTAAATTGATATTTTATTATTACATAGTAGTAGTTTCTTTCAGGAAAGTATTATATCAACAACGGAGTCTATGCCTACATAGTGTAGGACAATCAGAATTATATAGTTGAGTCTGGGAGACATACTATATATTATCTATTGGTTGGATTATAGACCAGTCCTATAAGATTTTACTTGCATGAGCATCTAATAATTGCATGATATATTCGATAACAAGCCTATACCACTTTCTGAGGAGAAACTTTATTGTAAAGTGTGTTTGACAGAGTTATAGGCCTTAGTGTCGAATTCAAATCATGTATGGATATGCAAAATCAAATAGGACCATTGTGGACTTATGCAAGCCTCTAGGAGTTTGATCATTTACATTTGAAATAAGTAAATTAGTTTAACTTATTTCAAAAGTAGATAAATCATATTTACATCTTTAGAAGTGTTTGTGAGAAGCTCTTATAATCTATATGATTAAAAAAAAAAAAAAACATGTTTGACACCAACATCATATGAGATGGCTTTCACATTAACAGTCAAGGTATTGGTCATCCAAGAATTTCATTGTGAGAGGCTTGAATGAAAGTATTTAGAATATTCTCATATTGAAACCTTGTTGTATAGGTTTGAGAGAATATTAAAACTCTACACACTGTTCGCTATTTTGAATAAATAATGTGTTGGTGAACAATAATCGAATTCTAGGAGAATTTATTATTGTTATTATTATCACATGGTTATACTGTCAATATTAAATTGCCCTATTGAAGTATGAACTTCGTACATATACATGATGTTGTATGGTACAACTGTCGCCTAAAATGTACAGATGTGATCCATGAAACAGTCAAGGTGACTGATGATTATGAACGGATCTCGTGGAGAGTGGGAGCTTAGCTTAGATATATATTAGATATATGAGTAGTAAGCTTCATTATAAATATGATGATTGGACTCATCACAATTATAATTTTGTATTCATCTTAGTAATAGTATCATATTAGATTAGATCTAATGATGTATAGATTCAACAACCTATGTACTGTATGATTATGCTAGAAGGTTCTTAGAAGAACAAGGGGTAGTTCCAAGTGTTAGTAATCGAATTGTGAACTTGCGATTATACTAATGCGACTGCACATGCAAAGGAACCAAGATCTTATGATTCTAGCATGATCTACTGAGACACTATCATTGGTTTGGAAACCACTGATGGATTGCAACATAAACAAATAAAGTAATTTCTCTGTGAGGACACAACGCTGATTCTTTCACAAAACCTTGTCTTTGGAGAGACAAGTTAGCCATTCCAGGAATCTAAATGTTGGACACACATGAGTGATTGACTCTAGGCCAAGTGGGAGATTGAAAGTATATATGTCCTAGAGACAACCAACATTAAGGACGATATGTACTTTACCGCATTCAGCTTATTGGTATTTATTTATGTTACATTTATTTAAGCATACATAAATACAATTGGCATTACATTTACTGGATAGATTATTTGGTTGTTTGAATTATTCTGTAAGATGTTCCCAAGGACTAAAGATAATCACCAAGTTAGTGGGAGCTTGCGTGTCAGAACTTAAGTCCTAAAATTAGCCACTAGTTGATGGTCATTGAGATATGGGATATCAATGATGCGATAGAGACTAGCATGTGTTGCATCAGATCCTTCGAGGATGTAGTAGTTCTCACTGCTGCGAATAGCTTGGTTATTCATGATGAACACATGGACACTTTGGAGAGTGTTGGCATACCCAGCCGAGAAACCATTTGGTAAATTCTATTTAAGTGTCTATGGAAGTATCAGATTGTAGGGTGATGTAATAGTCCTCAGACTTGAGGTCAATACTACATCATATGTGGAATAATATACTTTGACCATGCGCAACGCTTGCACTCTTAAAGTAGGGTAGATACGGCATGCGTTGGGTATATTATGAAGCATATGGTGTGAGTGATTGGACCAAGATCAGGATTCATTCCTCCTAATAGATTCAAGGAGAGAATACTCTACATCTCATATTTAGTGCGATCATTAGTCAGTGGCCACTGCAAAGATATATGTCAAAATGGTGTTTGGACATAATCATCTAGATCGACTAAGAAGATTGAGAGACAGTGGATGAGTTATTGGAATAGACACTAATCCATATTCTAGACTCATTCGAGTATTCGAGAATGAAAGGACCGTATCATCAAAGTACTCTACATCACATGTAGTTTGTATCTCCTCAACAAACGTTCCTTATATATTAGTATTGTCTAGTGACGATTGTCTAGAAATATTCACTGAGACCTTGATTTGATCATTGCCTAATATGTGAGGGCCTATGGGTCATATACAACTAGGTGATAATTCTCCCGATTAAGCATTAGGGTAAATTAAATGTCAATTGGATTGATAAGATTTGATTTACTATTGTCAATGACATTTCATTTGATGGAAATCATTAATTAAGTTAAAATTGGATTTATGACTTAATTACTTTATTAAATAAAATATCAATTTGATTGATAAATATTTAATTTAATATTTTTGAAAATGTTCTATTTGATAGAATTAATTAATTAAGTTGAATTGAATTCAATGTACTTAATTAATTTATAGTTTTAGAAAATAAATTAATTAAATTAGATTTAATTAATAAAAGAAGAAAAGAATAATTAGATTAAATTGGATTTAATTAACTAAAGTTAGAATGTGCATTTGAACCAATTTAGAATGAGGCTCAAGTGTTAAAAGCCCAAAAGAAAAGGATTGATAGTAATGGGTTTCGAACCCAAGACCTCCGGCTCATTAACTAGTATACCAGCCGACTGGGCCAGGCCCATGTAAAATGGGTTATGCGTTTTATGCACATATATCCATCAGTAGGCGGCTGATATTAGTTAGTAGGGTTTGATACGTGTTGTTGCTGATTTGTGGCTTAGAGCTCTCCTTCTCTTTTGAGTTTCTTCTACACGGTTGTATTCATTCTAACTCTTTTCTTTTCTTCTTTGATTAATTCTCATTTTATTATGATCTTTGAGATTTTTTTTTGTTTTGCTTAATGTAGATTATGAATATGGATTTCCTAGCATCCATGGAGAATTCATCAACGAAGAATTGAACTACGTTTGACTTGATCCTGAGGGTACGTAGGCAGCTTAGAATTGTTCCGAGTTCAGTCAGAATCTTTAGAAGATCATCAATTGTTCTTTGAAGAACAAATTAATGATTAGATCATTCATTAATGGAAGCTGGAAGCTGGATAACGGGTAAGTCATTTATATGAAGCATGTTAAATGATTATTCAATCAACGATCCATGTAGGAAAATTTTGAATTCCGCTGCATTAACCTTAGAGGTAATTTCCTACAATTACTAACAATATGCCATGTCGACAGATAGTATAAATACTAGTTCGTACCTACTACTGTCGATAAGCATATTATTAATATATATATGTATCTAAGAAGAAACTAGTACTGATGATAGCTTTAACTCTGTTTTGTCTGAATGATCTATGCAAGGTGCTGCATATGGAAATATATTAGTAGAAATTTTGGTGGATGTCTGTATGTCAGTACTTGCAGCAGTTGAGGAGTATGTATTGTTTTATGGTTTTGCGCATAAATATGCTTTGTGTGAAGAACCCTTCAACTCTGTTTTTCTTGATAACGTAATTGGGTCATGTCATACCGTGGTATTACTTTGCCTTGATCTATATAGATGATGATTTGTAAGTGTGATAGTTCATGTTGGAATCTCTCAACACATATTAAGATAACGTGAGCGGCTAATTATACGGAAATATAGAACCAACTTCACTAATCGACAATTATACATAAATATTGAACAACATTATGTGATCCATTTCTTGCAACCACATTAACTGCGATAGATAGTAACTGCCCACACATTAGCTTGATTGCGCACTTCTTCTATCACTAACATATCACCTGCCTTCAATCCATTGTCTTGACTGAAAGATGTCCATCCTCCAAGTATTCCACCGTTCATCCTCCATCTGATGCAAATCACCGGCCATTGACCTCTGTTTTTAACCTTTAAGAGAACCTTGTTTTCACCAAACGCAAGTTGATCTTGAACCAATTCCGTTGGTAGATCCTACAAATTTTGCAATGAAAACCGTTATGTAAATACTTAGGACAATGTAATGAAAGCAAAAATGAAGGAATCGTATAATTTGACAAGATTAGAGCTCGTATAATACGCACATGAGCTATCACATCTGCGACCTTAATTATACTAACGTGTTGCCGGCGGGTAAGGGAATCTCCAGTGGCTGCATCTTCGTCTATATGAGCTGAATTGACATCTTCGTCGTCGACACCTACATTTCCATTCATCATTACGGGAAAAAAAATAGTAGGCTTTACTAAGGAATGCAGTGGTGTAAAAAATCGCAGTATATATAGCTCCGGTAGAGAAACATAGCAGGCCGAATAATGGTACTGTCTGGGCCAAAATGTTAATGCGATTTGGCCTAATTTGTTAAGGCCAGTTTGTCCATAGATTTGGCCCATTTTATTGTTGTTTGAGTTAGTATAGTCTCGAATGAACAACGAAATATGCTTAATTGTAAGAAGATCTTACTGTGAGACTAAATGTGCGGAACATATTATACGATGAACGGTCTAAGATTAACGGATTATAATGAATTAGATAACAACAGGGATGTCTCACGCATGAGTTATTTACCAGTACTTTTTTTTTTTTGGGTTGTCGTATGGTTGATGTAGAAACCTGTTGGCCTATTGGTAATGATTTGGTGTTTGCTGATTCCATGTTTGATGCATAAAACTGGGAAATAAATTATGCATTTACATGTATGTAACTAACTTGCATTAGATTATAGAAAAAAAGTTTAGGCATCGTCATACAGATTAAACAAGTACGAAATGGTAACACAGTGGAAATATGCAGAGTTTGTAATACTGGCTTATATGGATTGTTAACCTCCATGTTGGTTATTTGCCTGCCTGCACGTGATCCAATCGTGCCTTCCATACTTTCCACATCTCCCACATATGAATTTAGGTTTTCTTGGTTCTGCGGTTGAAGACAGTCGTCTCTTCTTTGGGCGCCCAGGAAGACGCCGAACAACTGGTGGCAGAATCTTGGCAGGGCAGTTCAAATCTATGAACTCATATTTCTCAGTTGAACCTATTGGAAAAATGTCATCACTATAAATAGCCATGTATGTGTCTGCAAAGTAGCACTCGTCAATTACGTCTTTCAACTCCCAGCGTGACCGCTTTATGCATGCAATTGCGTGAGGGCATGGGAATCCACGAACCTGCCACTGGTAACACGTACAAGCATGGGCAACCAAATTGACCTACAATTACAGATGAACCTTTAGTGGCATGCATATTTCCGTTCGAAAGAAAAGATAAAAAATTGACAACATATGATAATTGACATATAGAATACTTGTAATGCTTACAATGCTTGATGTGGGCGAGCGGACATCAAAAACACCGGCCTGATTAGATGCAATAATATTCCATGCATTTCCTGCATCGTTCTCAGCGTTCCATTTATCCTCAAATGTTTCCGTGAACATTCCAGTCCATTTAGAACCTTCAACCCTACATTCAGAAAACCATTTCATCAGCTGGGTTCGGATACAATCAATCATGAAAGTTATGGGCAGTGCTCGGGCATCTAGAATCCAGTTGTTAAAGGATTCCGCTGCATTGGAGGTGAGCTCGCCATGACGGTGTACATGTGGAGCAAAAGCTATCGCCCATTTTTCAGCGGGCAAGTCATGAAGGAATGCTTCTGCAATCAGTCCTCCCTTGTTGAGAAAGTTGCGAATTGCCGCGTTGAAATGACGTTTGGTTGGAGCATATGCAGCGAGGCTTAGCAATTTGCACATTGTACTCTTGAATATGTCTGAGTACTGGCGACCCTTGTACATGACCCTCAGGTTCTTCATAAGATGGAAGAGGCAGAAGAAATGTAAAGTATGGTCATATACTGCATCAAACGCATGCATCAATCCACCTGCTCTGTCAGATACAAAGAGGATTTCTTCTGGATGAGTAATATTGTCCTTTATTTGTTGAATGAACCATGTCCAGTTAGAAGAATTCTCCCCATTGACTACTGCAATTGCAACTGGAAAAAGTCCTGGACATTATATAAAATATGAGATTATGTATATTGTAATTGGGTTAGCTGACTGTAATAAATAAGAGCATATAACAATTGAAGATTGTGTACCATTGTTACCGTCCTTGGCAGTAGCTGATAGAATTGTTCCCTGGTATCTCGTCTTCATAAATGTACCATCAATAAACAGTAAGGGCCTGCATTTCTTAAAGCCCTGCCTACTAGCGTTGAAAGAGACAAAGAAACGATCAAAGCAATTGGTAGTTGGCTGGGATTCCAGAAGAACATAACTACCTGGGTTGTTTTTTTCAATTGCATATTTATACCAACGGAGCTCATCAAACGAATCATCATAAGTGCCAAAAATATTTGCACGAGCTACTTCAACGGACCGCCACACTTTGTCGTAAGGCACATCAAAACCATAGTATGTAAGCAGCTCCTGCTTAAGATCTGTAGGTGTAAGAGATGGTTTTGCTCTTACTGCATCAGTAATCAAATCTCCAATAATCCTACAACCTAAACGTTCGACATCATTTCCGAGCACCGCCAATGTGCATGAGTGCTTTAGGTCAGCCTTTTTTATGACAAAGTCCTTAGTAACAGATATAACGGACCCTTCAATGAACCACTGACAACCATCCGATGCAGCTTGCTTGCAGTATGCTTTGACGTAGACCGCATCATTGCGACTGTATTTGAACCGGAAACCAATCTTACATGCGTACTTCACAAGCTTACTCCTGAATTCAACTATACCACCAGTAAATGACTGGCCAACACCTGTGATGAAATTGACCCAATTTGCACTACGTAATACCACTTGTTCTTGCTGTGGAGCTATGTCATATGTGGGGAAATCAGTGGTTGCACCTGGGAAGAACTCACCTCTTGCTCTTTTTTCAGCACGTGCTTTCTTTGTGGCAGGTGACTGTAACGGTGTTTGCGGTGGTTGATAGTTATTAGTTTGATAAGGCGGTGGATTATTGGTAGGTGTTTCATCTTGGTGAAACTGGAAGGCAAGCGAAGGGGGGTTGGGAGAGTTACTTGAGTTGCTGACGCAACGGAATGTCCTGCCTCCAAACTGAAATCCGGGGCTAGGCGATTCTGGTGGAAAAGATGGTGATAAAATTCCTCTGTTGTTCCTTCGAACCACACTGGGTGGGACAGGTGAAGTAGGCTGTGTGGATGAGTGAGGGTTGTTAGAACTGGACGGTGTTTGATGTTGGATATTAGGGACTTGGATAATTATATGGACTATATTTTGTGCTAGCATGGACACTAGCATCAACATATTCTTGAAATCTTCTTGTGAGTTGAGCTTACAAAGGTTGTCAATGTTGAACTGGAAGGCAAGTGTGAATTCGTGACTGAGAGAGTCAGCGAACTTACCTGCATATTGTGAGCATTATAGAAGAAGCTAATAACATAAATGTTAACAATGTGATTTGGTTTAATTACACGCAGCTTGGCAGCATAGAGCCATAAATTGATTTGGTCTAAATACCTTTAAGTATAACACTACATAAACATCATTTGATCTGTATATTTGATCTGGACTTAGCAGCATTTAGGCATCATTTGATCTGGACTAAATACCTTTAAGTCTATCACAACAGAATCATCAATTAATTCGCACTAACTGCATGAAAGTTAGCAGCATTGATGAATTTCACTTCGAATCAATTAATTACCACTATAGCTATTAAGCTTAGCACAGCACATTACATTAACTTTAGCACTGATTTCGCATTAATTAATCCAGGTAAAGATATTATTGTTAAGAAAATTTTCTTACAAATACACTTTAGCACTTAATTGGCCTTAATGAATCAAATATAATGACATGTACAGCATCGTCTCTTAGAATAATATATGCATCATTTAATTCCAAGTAATGGCATGAAATAAGATACACGTATCGATCTTACACACTGATGATTAATGTTAAACATGGCCTGCTACTTGGATGTGCTATTGAAGAGTAGGGAAGAATACCTTTAACAGCCATTGTCAAATCCTCAAAATTAGGGATATCTGAGCTGAGTAGCAACGCACCTTCGGCCCCCATCTTCACGACTAGCATGACTGCTGGTGTTACCGGCGTTTCGTTTGTGTTGACGTTCATCTTAACAACGCACTAACAGGAAGTATGGATTTTGATGTGAATGGGACAGATTCAATCGATCCTATTTTGTTATAACAGATGAAATGGAGACTATGTTGTAATAAGCAGTACGTCCGGCTGAGTTGGCCCATATTAGCTATGATCAACCTTTATATCCCACCGTTTGGGCACAAAGGGCATTGATCACAACACTTAGGGCCCTTTTGTAATATTGAAAGGATGTTTTTGAAATATTTAAAAGTTTCGGCCCATTGAAAGTTGTAGTAGGCAGATTTGTTTACCCTTTCAGTCAATACCGATAAGATTAGGCCCGATTGACAAATATTGTTTACCAAAATAAACCTCATTATATTACTGGACAACCAAAAAGGCTAGTGGCCTACTCAAATATAGGCTCCGAAATTATTCGCCAGTACATGTTTGTATGTGTTACCAGAAATTGTACTCAATTAAAGTAAAAAAAAAAAAACGGATTAATAGTTCTGCACTACAGGGGACAAACATTTTTTGGTCTTCCAACACCATATTTGTTGGTAACATTGAAACAACAACAATTTCTCTTATTTCTTTATGACCAACTCTATTTTCTGTTTCATAATATGTATATAGCCCCAAATAGGACAGAATAGCCTACAGCTTTTGTTTCCCTAGCTTGCCCATTGGGATTTTATATTTTGTCTTCCAAAAACCACTAAAAATTACAGTAGGTGATTTTATATTTTGTATTGAGAAATTAAATAGTTGTGTTTCATATTTTGTATTGAGAAATTAAAAATATAAATATTTTTATATTTTATATTTTTCCCATTGGGATAATTAAATAGTTGTGTTTCATATTTTGTATTGAGAAATTAAAATATAAATATTTTTATATTTTATATTTTGCCCATTGGGATTTCTTCCAAAATATTTGGGTTTCCATATTTCAGACATCACATGGGCTGCAGGCCTAATTTCAGGTCTATAAAGTGAAATTGGAGTTCATAGGCAGTTGCAAACAATTGTTAGTAGTTCAGACAAAAAATTGTTAGCCCACTGGACTAGGCTACGAATGGCCCAAAAAAAACCTACCCTCTAATGCAATATGTTGTCCAAACATTGAACTGGCCAATAAAAAAGCCTTTTAGTATTAGATTCCAAAGTTAAAATAATATGTAGGTGCATACACATTTCTTTTATTTCTGTTTCTGAAGCACAAAAGTGTACTGGGCAGTAAAATTAATGGCCAGAAGAGGCATAGGCAGTAGGTGTCAGTGAAACTGTTCATAGTACTTTGGGCCAAAATGGATTATGATTTGGGCGTATTCGAATTGCATACGCACCACGTTTTCGCCGTTTTTGACTAAACGAATTATTTCCTGGGCCTAAACGAATTAAATTAAAGCAGATTCTTAATTGGGCCTAGCCGACTTAGCACAACATATATACTAAATGGGCCTAAAATTTCGGCCAATCGGGTCCAATATATATATATTCATAATCAGGCAACTCAATTCCACTATTTCCCTCAATTTCCAAAACACATTACGACATGGTGGTGGTGCGGTGGTAAAGTGGTGGTGCGGTACAGTGGTATAGTGGTGGTGGTGCGGTGGTAAAGTGGTGGGCGGTACAGTGGTACAGTGGTGGTGTTGCGGTGGTAAAGTGGTGGTGGTGTGACGCCACTGGACGGGCAGAGCTCCGCCTTTGACGGAGCTTGAAGCTCCGATCTGAAGCTTCAAGATCCGTCAATGGCGGACACAATGATGTTAATATTGAAGGTGTAAACCATCCAATCCTTGTGAATCCCTGTAATACAACCACCGTCCATAGAAGCCGCCACCAGTGGTTCCGGTCAGGCTGCTCCTCCGGTAATTCTAACAGGTATTGAAACAGCAAGTAGGCCTAAATTTGGGCCCGGTTTCTTCCGCCTGGGCCTAAATTGATGAAGTGAATGTACTATTAGGTGGGAACCGAGGAGGTGGTATTGTGGAGGAGCGTCGATGGTGTGGTGGAGCAGTGGCAGTCGTTGATAATGGTCGAGCCGTAGTGGAGCGTTGATGACGGTGGTGGAGCGGTGGCTGAATCTACCCACCCAAAAGAATGGCCCAGTAACATTTTTTTAGGCCTAAAACAACAAAGTGGATCATGTGAAGCCACATTTGTTAATTAAGATTCACAAAATCAAAAGTAATAAAGCAATAGTCAGACATCAACAGTTGATGAACAGATACGACCTACGCCTGTGGCTCTGACAGTGTATTACTTTTTGCCTCCATGTACTGCGTTATGTCCTCAATATCGATAATGTATTACTTGCTAAAACAGAGCCAGCTATTGTACTGGGCGCTATCGGACCCAACCTAAAAACCAATTGTTGGTGTCAGTAATTAGATATAGCCATGATATGTCAAATACGATCAGCAATATCAATGCTACATACTACTCGGATTAATAGTTCTGCACTACAGGAAACAAACATTTTTTTTCTTCCAACACCATATTTGTTTGTTACATGGAGACCACAACATATTACAATTTGGAGGTATAATGAACTCCTAATTCAGTTTAATATGATGGAATGAGCTACAAATAGATCAAAATAGCCTGCAGGCTTGTGTCCCCTATGTCTGACCAAGTCTTACATCATAAAACCATTAAAGAGTACTGTGGGTGGTTTTATTGATTTAACTTTCTTAAAAACTTGGCTCTCTTTTCTTCTTCTACATGCGCTCCAGAGCTGGGGAAAGGAATAAGTGTGCAAATTCAAATTCAAATGAAATTGATAAAATGCAGGTGAGTGATGTGAGGGTTCATAGCTACATTATATATAGCTACATTATATTTCCTGTAGAACAAATAAGATCAAAAATTATAATTTCCTATAGTCTACCCACAATTATTGCAGAGCCATGGAAGGATGCAATATTAGTTTGGTGTGTCGTGCCGGAGAATTGACAGTCGAGCTTAGAGTGTCTGATGTTCCAACATATGCCAGCTTAATCCAAAAATTACAAAGTAAGTTAAACTGTTAACCTTTTTTCCTGCACTCTATGTGTTTGATAAAATGTCTGTAAGTGTTGATGGATATCAGATGCAACTGTTTTTCCTAGCTATTGTCTCTGCAGTAATGTAAGCTACCAAAAGCACAACTACTTGCCTCTTTATTGAACGAAATATATATGTTCTGCTTAGTTTTATTTATGTAGTTTCTTTGTTCCATACATTAATTGCACCAAATAGCTCTTTAGTTGGCTTTGGCATAACATTTGTTTGTTCATAGTGTTTGGATTTTGAGTTTATATATGCATAATATTGGTTAAAGATAATACCGGTTTTTTCATCTTTAAAACTACCTTTTTCGTATAACAGAAAATATGCCATGGATTGATAATGATGTAAATTCATTCACATATGAGCTAAATTTCGACCAGAAGGCTTCGCTAAATGGGGAGCCCGATTTCAAGAATATGATATTGTTGGGATCTTTGTTGAAGAGGACAGTGATATATGTTGGTGTACCTTCCGACCCCAACCTTACTGTAACCCCAGAGAGGCGTACAGTTCCGGCAACTATTCTTGATTACTTTCCTCAGCGTAAGATTGTTGCTCCTCAGCCAAAGAATTCTGTATCGAGAAAAAGGAAAGCTACGGTTGTACCTGCTTTTGTTTTTGATGAGCCATCATATCCAAAGCCATATGCATGGAATGAAGATGAAGAGGAATTTATACCGCATCCACTTTCAGCACGTGAACGAGCTAAAAAAAAGAAGCAACTGGTGAGTGGTATCCAGGCTGTCAGTCGCATATTCCATATTGGGATATTGCTCCTGAAGAGGAAGAAGTTGTTCTCTGTTCTGCAAACTGGTGTGAATACATAAAACATGTTGGCCAGGAATTCTATGGTGGTATGGTTGAGTTCAGGGATAAGCTAATTAAATACAGTGCAAAATTAGGATTCCGTTATGTGTATACGAAGAACGATGCAAGGTACATTCGTGCTGAGTGTGAACAAAGAAAGGAAGAAGGGTGTCAGTGGTTTGTGAAGGGTACGGAATGTCTGATTACAAAGGCTTTAGTGATTAAGGCAGGCAACCTGAAGCATACTTGTAAACTTTCGATGATGACATGTGACACCAAACGAATGGGGCAACGTCTAGTTGGTGGTTTTATAACTGAGGCTATTCGTGCAACACCAATTCTAACTGCCACTGATCTGAAACGTGATATCCTTAAGTATTGGGGATTCAAAATTTCTTACGAGAAGGTTACTCTTTAGCTTTGATTTTTTTACTTCAATATTCTACTTAACATAACCTCACATCTTGACTTCAATAATGATGTTTTTTTTCTGCTAGGTCTGGAGATCAGTTGAAGTGGCAAGGGCAAATCTGTTTGGTACGTATGATGATTCGTTTGATGAGTTACGGTGGTATTCGGATGCAGTGATAAGAACAAACCCAGGCAGTGTTGTATTGCTCGAGACAGAGCCCATTGAAAATCGTTTCAAACGATTTTTCATGGCTTTTGATGCCAGCCTTAAAGGATTTAAGCATTGTAGGCCTATGCTTTTTGTTGATGGGACATTTATGAAAACCCGTTACAAAGGAACATTACTTTCTGCAACAGCGAAAGATGGTAACAATGGTAAGTTAGTTAGCATAATATTGAGATGCAAAAGTATTTGTTTTATCTTGAAATAATATTTGTGCTCTTATTTATGATATGCTGTTCGTATAAAATGTAGGTCTTTTTCCTGTCGCAATAGCAGTTGTTGATTCTGAAAACACAGATAATTGGACATGGTTTATTGATCAAATCATGAAACATGTGAAGCATGACAAAGAGATCATGTATGTTTCTGATCGTGCTGGGGGTCTGCTAAATGCATTCAGTGCGATGCCCAACAAGCCATTGCACTATTACTGTTTGTTTCACCTCATGAAAAACCTCAGGGCCATGTACCATGTGAAGAAGTACTCCGACGTTTTCAAGAACCACATGTGCAAGTTATTGAAGGATGCTGCTTTTGCACCTACTATGTCTCACTTTGAACAAGCAATTGTCAAGTTCAAGCAAAGAGGTGGTCCACAAGCAGTGCATTTTCTTCAAGATCTTCCACCGGAAAAGTGGGCCGTTGCTTTCTCTCCTCAGGTCCACCGTTATGGGGAGCTCACTAGTAATGCAGCAGAATCCTTCAACAATTGGATTCTTGATGCACGTTCTCTACCAGTTACTTTTATGCTTGATTGCATTTTAATGCAAGTCATGAGATGGTTCAATGAGAGGCGATCAGCTATAGCTAAAGCAACTGGTGCACTGACTCCAAGGCTTGACGAACATTGGAACAAAGAGTCTCAACTAGGCCACCATTGGAACATAGTACCGGGTCCAAGGCATGGAATTGTTCAAGTATTATCTACTACAAGTCCAGTGGTAATATGTTTTATTGCATGAAAAATATCTTCACTTTTATACAGCTTGATTTATTTATAATTTCCATCACACTAATTCTTACAATATCTTCACAGGTGGATGTGAATAATCGCCGTTGTTCTTGTCATCAGTGGCAGCTCCGGGATTTCCCATGTGTTCATGCAATTGCTGTTATAAATGCTTCAAAGTGGGATCTCAGAGCTGTGGTTGAGCCATACTTTTTTGTAGACACCTACAAGGCAACTTACAGTGGAGACATTAATCCCGTCCCAAGGACTGACAAATTTGAGTTCATTGATTTGAATCAGCCTGCCAAGATTCTTCCCCCTGTTCACCGCTCAGTCCCCGGGCGTCCAAAGCAGAAACATTTCAAATCAAAGGGGGAAAATAAAATCAAAGTCAAGAAATTCATATGTGGTAGGTGTGGTAAGTATGGAAGTCACTATTGGACAACTTGTGCAGATGCTCTTGACTAGTTTGCAGCCGATGAATTAGTGCTTATTTAGAAGAGAAATGGCTCTTACTAGTCTCTGCTAAATGTGCTTCCTAATCCTTGCATTTTTTGTCTACTCATCCAGATATGTAGTAGTTTAAACTTGAGAGTATAGTTTTGCTACTTTTGTAACAGTTCATTGGTTGAGTTTATGTGAAATCAGCAGAGTTCAGTTATGCACATTGCTGAAATCTAGTTTCATTTGCAATATCAATTCCTACTTTAACATTGATCTACAAACATTATTTAGACCCAATTACACATAGTATAATAAGGAAAAGGGCAAGAATGTATCACAATCAATATATAGTCCAACTTCTGATAGATGTAAAATTAAATAAAGAACATATAGCATAGTCTTTGATGATCCCTGAAAGTATTACAATCACTACAACAATGCCTAACTATAGACCTCTGTATTATTAGATAATAAAATCAACAAACTAATCCCCATATTTGTTATCCTCCTTCAAGAAAACATTCCATACGTTGCCATCTTTC
>CM051457.1:68599768-68768922 GCA_028274465.1 Plantago ovata | reverse complement strand
AGAGAGAATTTTTAGTAAAAGTGATTGTGCATTTGGTATTTAAATGAGATGAAAAAAAGTCCTGTTACAAAACAGCCATCAGCTTGTCACTGTAACACCCCGTCTTTTTTTAATTATTTATTTAATTATTTAATTATTATTTTATTATTTAATTATTTATTTTAGTTAATTAATTATCAGAGTAAATTATTTATTCGATAATTAATTAATTATTTTCGCGTAAGTTAATTCGTTTCGTTTCGTTATCGAACTGGACTTTCTATCTGATCTGCTAGCTTTTGACCCGTCTCGTTTAGCCCAGTCAAAGCCTGATTGACCGGCCCAAGTCTTAGCTAACCCTAACCCTAGTCTGGTTCGCCCTTCTCCTTCCCCAGCCGTTTTTCTCATTTAGTAAGCAAAGAAAGAAAATTTCTTTTCCTCTCTCTCTCTCACATCTCTCACGCTCAATCATCATCTTCACCCATCATCATCTCTTCATCACCGGCCGCCGCCGCCGCCTGCTCCGTGAGCCTCCGTCCTCGCCGCACCGCGCCTCTCCGTCAAACGCTCTGCCGTCGCAAGCTTGCGCCGTCCGCCGATCGAGTTATCGATCGATCCATTCGATCGATCCGATCGTTCTGTCTGCCCCGTCCAGCGCCGCCGCACCGAGTTCTGTCCGCCGTGTCGCCGCCGTTCGATCTGTCTGTTGCTGCGCCGCCGTTGCTCTGTCCGTTCCCGCCGATTTGTCGCGCCGCCTGTCCGATCGAGCCGCGCTCCGTCCGCCGTTCGAAATCGCGCCGCCTCTCCGATTCCTCATTCCGCAACCGCGCCGCCACCCCGTTCTGTTCGAGGTCCGCCGCCGGTCTTTCTGTACCGACCGGTAAGCCGTTCTCCTTGACCGGTTTGGATTTCAATTTCGTTTACGATTTCGATTCGAATCTGGTTTAATTCCCTTTTTCTTTTCGATTCATTGATTTGCAGATTGTTTAAATCTTTCTTTGGATCCGAAGGTAAATTTCGTTTCCCTGCTACTGCTCTCGATTTTAGACTCGTACTCGTATTCTGATTTGGACTTTTTACCCTTGGACAATTTTACCCCTGATCGATCTGACTGTGTTGTTTATTTCGAACCGAGAACCGGGACTTAGGTTGTTAGATTGTAGTTTTTGTTTGCTGGACTTGTGACTTTTGACCTCGAATATTGACTTTGATTCCCTGTTTGACCTCGAAAGGACTTTTGGACCTTGATGTTATGTTTTGGGTTCTTTGTGGACTGATTTGGGAAACTTTAAAACCTAAAGGACCTTTTGCAGTTTTACTTTGACCGTAGTTGACTGACAGTAGGCTTGTATCGTAAACCTTGTTGTTTTGAGAAGATTGTTAAGTGTTGGAACTTCTGGTTTGTTTATTATGTCGGTTTCGAAAAGGGTTTTCTTGCAATGTACCACCTGAGGGTATTTTGGTAATTTCCAGAATCTGAAAATCGAAAGAGTTTCTGAAAATGTTTTAAACTTAGTTTCTGGTTTTGTAAGTTAGAAAGGACTTGACTTGCTAGCTTAGTTGGTAGGTCCTTGTGTGACTAACTTAGAGGTCCCGAGTTCGAACCCCGACTTTACCATCCCTTTTTCAACCTTTTCTTTCCGTCTGTTCGACTTCTAAGTTGTGTTAGTACTTTCTTGTTAGGTTCTCCGTTGTCCGTAAACCCGTAAGCTCATTTCTTGTTGAAGGTCGTTTGCTCGTAAGCTAAGGTGAGTGTTCACCCCAAAACCTATTATTTGCGAAAAACTGGAAGGCTATGTGACTGTTTGTACCTATTACTGTCTACTATTTACTGTATGCTTCCGCGTAAAAGTATAAGTCCTAAGTATGACTTTTTGCATTTCTGTTATTGCTACTCTGTTCTGTACTGACCTTTCTGCAGGAACACCTTTCGGTGTTAACTATTTGTATCTGTTGTTCTGTATCTGTTCTGTTTCTGTGTGACCGGTCGATTAGGTTATGGTTAGGTAGGCTTGGGTAGTAGAGGACTATCGGGTTTTCTTGATCGTGGCCTAGTCTATTCCCTTTTAGGCGCGAGGCAGAAGTCGCTGAGGTCTATTAGGGTCGTAGGATCTGTTTCCCCAAAGTACACGGGGGGTTTCTGTTTCTGTCCGGAGTTATGCATCCTCTGGAGGGAGTTATAAGGGCATTCTGGGAGTAGGAGCAATAAGGCGGGCTGCACCAACGGTCTACAACGTATCTGATCTGTTAATCTGTTATATGTGCTTTGTTCTGTTTGCTCGTTTTCTGAAAAGGATTTTGTTTTAAAACTGTTTTACTTTCTGTTTAACTTAGAACCTCACTGAGATCCTTTATCTCACACTCTTTTGTTTTTCAAAATTCCTTCCTTCCAGATGCTGCTGAGGACGTGCGTGACTAGGAAGCCACCGACTGAGAGAAGGGTCTGGGGTGTCACGGGTTTCTTTTCAAAATAAGAAGATACACTTTTATTGTCTTCATTCGTTGTCTTTTCGAATTTGAGTTGTCAGTGAATATTATTTATTATCGTTAGCGTCAAAGATTATTTTGGGCATTTATTGCCGACCGTTGTTATTAAAGTATTTTCGAATTTCCTTTTTCTTTTCAAGAAAATATTTTGTTTTCAAAACCGGTACCGTTACAGTTTACTGTAACGACCCGACCAATCCGACCGGCGTGGTAACTCATGGGCGCTCTCCGGGGTGATATGCTGGCCCCACAGACCAACACGGGTTCTAATCCGCGCACTTTGTCCTCACTCGTGCGCGCACCGGGAACTTCCCAGTGGGTCACCCATCCTAGAATTGCTCCAGAGCAAGCACGCTTAACTCTGAAGTTCTTCTAGGTGGATTCCCGAAAAGAAAGGTGCACCTTGTTGGTATGAGTAGCATTCTCAACCCTTTTAAGCCTCTGAAATCTGGGGCGTTACAATCACCCCCTCTTAAATTGCGCAACGTCCTCGTTGCGCGCTGTCCCGAGACCAACCATCCGTGCAGGATTCTAGAGGTGGCCCCTCTAGGCTCAAGAGGTGGCTCCCACCGTCGATACGGTGTAGCACTTTGCCCCGGATGGCACTTAGTTCCTGCAGTTCCGGATAGTCCCGCTCTGATACCAACTGTAACGACCCGACCAATCCGACCGGCGTGGTAACTCATGGGCGCTCTCCGGGGTGATATGCTGGCCCCACAGACCAACACGGGTTCTAATCCGCGCACTTTGTCCTCACTCGTGCGCGCACCGGGAACTTCCCAGTGGGTCACCCATCCTAGAATTGCTCCAGAGCAAGCACGCTTAACTCTGAAGTTCTTCTAGGTGGATTCCCGAAAAGAAAGGTGCACCTTGTTGGTATGAGTAGCATTCTCAACCCTTTTAAGCCTCTGAAATCTGGGGCGTTACAGTCACGGTTTCTCCAAAACCATTGGCCAGAGTAGTTCGGTTTCCCTATTAGAGACAGGACATGGCTTGCGGGCCTATTGTCAGGGCTAGAAGTTAGGTAGGAGTCCATAGGCATATACAAACAATAGTCGATAGCTGAGACCAAAAAATGTTATGCCAATGGACTGGGGTACGAACCACCCCATACTACTCGTAGCAGTACTACTGTTAATGACATGATAGTCCAATCATTTAATTCCCCATTTGTACTTTTATCATTGTTTGATTGGTATTAAAAAATTCAAATTTTAAATTCTCTTAATTATTTTACTAAACCTTTACTTAAACAGCTGCCAAACAAAATGCTAAGATGTTTCTTCCAAATTCCAATTTCACTTTTGTGTATATGAAAGAGTTAGAATATAATGATGGCAAGTTGGCAACTTATGTACTCCCTCCTATTTATATTAGTTATGGTTTTAGACACTTGCACACATATTAAAAAAAATATATTTTCCACTATTCTAGGCAATAATAAACACTAGTACCTATTAATAGGAGCGTTTATCTTCTCAATCATTATTATTGTTACGATCACGCCTTGCATTCGGTTTCGGTGAATTTGTGATTCGCGCGATATTCATGGCTGATTCCGTCGCTTTTGAGTTTTTGTTTGTTGTTGTTGTGGATTCTGTTCCTTCTTTTTGGCTGATTTTGCTCTCTGCTCATGGCTTCTTTTTTTTTTTTAATTTTTTTTTTTTTTGCAGGATGTGATGTTGAGTGTTGGTGAATAGCAGAGAGGGACTATTTGGCTAAGAACTAGTAGATGTAAGTTTTTCCTCTTTTATTTTTTATTTTTTATTTTTTATTTTTATTTTTAACAGATGATTAATTTGTGTGTTCGTTTGATGTATGTGCTATGTGAATTAAGTGAGAGTTTGTAAGTTAGTCCATCGGATTATGTGCATTGATTCTCAGCATTGTTTTCATGAGTGAATTGAGAAACTGGAAGATTACAATGAGTCATTCACATGATAATGTCAAATTCTAACTCTGTGCATTATAAGTACGAGTCGATTTTAGTTGACGAATCATACTTATTACACCAATCCGATATAGTCTTGAAGGCAATGAGTTGCCCTAATTTCGGGGAGTAGTAGTAGGTATGAATGAAATCAGGTTTGTTAATCTAGTAGTAGTATAACTTGGTGTTAACAGAATCTAAACTATTTAAGCTGAAGTAGTAACCCAGGACTAACTTCTGTACGAAGTGTCTAAGTCACATTGTACGTGTGTTTTGAATAAGGAGAAGGGTCTAAATTTTAAAGCACCCTCAAGTACTTTATGCCTTTGAAAGTGTAAATATATATAGGTTCGAGAGAAGCTTGCGAATTCCCTTCCCCGTAATCTTAAGTCATGTGGTTGATCTAGTTAATCAATGTAGGTATTCGTTCTCATTCCTAGCTTTTTGCTTGGTAGAGTTCTAATTGATCTGTTTCAAGTACATTGTAGCAACTTTTCATGTTGAGGCTGTAACCATAATTTATATGCCAAGAACAAGAACTTGTACTTCATTCTTTTTAGTTAGTTCCATTGATTGCTGCCGGTTTATTGAAGAGTTTCTCTCTTATCTGCAGAGTTAATTTACGAGTCGGTAAAATGCAGCTTAAGAGATGCAAAAGAGATCCTCAATACATTCCTTTGCTGGACTTGCCTGGTGGGGTACTAATGGAGATTTTCTTGAGGCTTCCGCTGAGGAACATACTCCAATCTAAACTTGTGTGCAAGATGTTACTCGAACTACTCAAGGATCCTTACTTCATTCAGACACATTTTGACAGAGCAGCTGTCTCAACCACCACCAACCTGATTGTTCATGAATATCACAAGTCATTCAGAATCTTTCGCTTGGTCGCGTTTGATAGCAGTGAAACTGCTTTGGATTCCTGCAGCAGTACCCCTGATCAAGATCCCTTCTTCTATAACCCTCACAAAGTTTGCAAGTCACAGGATTCAATTGCTGAGTTGGTTTTTGGTACCAAAACAGTTACTCTAGTTGGTTCGTGTAATGGACTTCTCTGTTGTATGGTTACGCCGACAGTGCATTTATGCCCGAATCCTTCATTCTATATTTGCAACCCCGTACTGTCTGAATTTGTTCAAATTCCCAGTATGCATGGCATTATTGGAGTTAATGCTTACGTGAACTACTCTGGATTTGGCTATTGTCCTGGGACTAAACAGTACAAGGTTACAAGTTTCATGTCTATGCCTTCAAACATGCCCTCAAGTGGAAAAACAACGATGGTGAAAATACACACTATTGGTTCAGATTCATGGAGAGAGATTGATCAGGATATCCCATGCATAGAAATTGCAGCATTTGATCCTTTTCTGAAAGGTAATCTTCACTGGATAACCAAAAGCAAAGAACCATTTAAGCAAATAGCTGCATTTGACTTGGAGAAGGAAACACTCAGGTATGTCCCTTTGCCAGATCATTTCACGCGCGAGTATTCGACTGAGGTCACATGGATTAATATTGGGGCCCTAAGAAGCAACCTTTGTGTCTGTCACATATACAAGGATACTAAGTTTGAAGTCTGGGTAATGAAAGAATACGGAGTTAAGGAATCATGGACGAAAGAATTCACCATTGACCTGAAATTCTATTGTAAATTGCGAGTGGAAGATCTGCACAGGCCCATTAAGTTTCTTAGCAACGGGGATCTGCTGTTTTTATCTAGTTCCCATTGCCTTGTTTCGTTTAGTCCTAGCAAAAGGACTTTCAGGGAGTTAAAGAACATGGGGATTCGGAGAAGTGCTGTCTACACCCATGATTTGAGCTTATCGTCTTTGAAGGATGTGATGGGAGCAAAACACCAGGAAGTGAAGAAACAAGAAGTTAGAAAGCTCAGTTTCAATATTGATACTATTTTCTGATACATATAGTTTGTACTTCTAGCAGCTAATATGACTGCAACCAACAGAACATGTACTGCTCTGAGAGATATATTTATCAGTCATACCTGAATCATTTGAAATGATAGAACTCCTTTTATTGTTATTATATTATATTATCATATATATAGATGACTAATCTGTTTGGCCAAATTCTGGGTCTCTTTCTTTGCTTACCAGTAGTAGACTACTAGACTAGAGATGCATTGACTATGTCTTATTACTGAATCATATAGATTGATTGATGCTTATATTATTAGGGCATTATGTCCATGATACAGGATATCTTTTGGATGATCCCTATGAAACACTGTCCAAGAATGTGATCCTAAACTATTGGTTTTGACAAGTAGTATTCGCTCAGTACGGTGGTAAAACTGTGAGTGGTGTGTGCACCGGAGATAGTATAGCATCGACTAGTGACTCCATTGATATGATACAAACCATTTTGTTATGATTCAATGTATGTTGAAGTGTCCTTGGCATGTCATATAACAGCAGCATGTGGCATGGTTTTTGGTTGTCAGGTAGCAAACCATGTTTTTAAACACCCAATTTCTTCTTGTGCTTATTCGACCCATTATATGCTTTACAGTTCATATTATTCAAATTTCTTCTTACCAACATTAATTCATTTGGGCACTTGGTTTGGTTTGATTCAATTCAATTTTAACAGGCAATCTTTTAATGGTGCTTCATTTAATTATTATCGACCTGTGTATATGAACATCAAGGTAACAGAAAAATAACTCAAATCCATGCATTATTTTGCTGGAGCTACTGGTACTAGTAAAGGTCATTTACTAGCTAGAGTGGCAGAATTATGTACAGTAGCCAATTTAATTAGTTTACACTAATAATTATCTTATCTTAGCTACTTATTATTGTTAGGCATAAACCAGGAAGCACCCATACTCCAAAATGGCCAAGTATCCATTCCGATACGTATCTGATACCCGATTCATCCCGATTCGTCCCCGGTACGTATCCCTCCCCTTAAGCCATGTTGTTGAGCATTTGACATGGTTTGTGATGGATAACTAAAGAGTAATATTTAGTTATTTAGTTTTTTATTTATTTTTAGTATTCATTAGAATAACTAACTAGAAATATTAAAAATTAAAATAATTTGCATACTAAATATATTAAAAATATTAAAAAATTAAACGTATCGGCCACGTATCCGTATTCTACTTTTTTGGATTTTGACGTATCGGCGTATCCGTGTCCGTATCGTGTCCGCGTCCGTATCCGTATCGGTGCTTCTTAGACCATCTCCAACACATCAAACCCTCCCAAACCCTCTCTCTCCTGCCACATCAGCATTCCACTAACATTTTAATCTTTTTTATTCTCTCAAACCCACTCAAACTCTCTTCATCTCCAACAATAAAACTATCAAACCCAATAAGAAAATAAGATAAAAAATTAAGAAAAAATTAAAAAAGAAAAAGAAGAAAGGAAATAAGATAAAAAGAAGAAAGAAAAGAAAAAAAATTTAAAAAATTAAAAAAAAATAAATAAAAACACGCCCAGACCGGTCTGGGTGGGCAGCTGATGGCCAGTTTGGCCATCAGCTCGAGACCATCTCCAGCGCCCCTGCTGGAGATGGTCTTAGGGCATAAATGTTACTACCGCTTGTATCTTTACACGGTTTTTAATTTAAAACTATCTTATCACCATATTTTAATATCTCACGAAAATACAACGAGAAACACCCGAGAACTTTTAATTTTCTAGCTCTCCAAGATAAGAAAAAACATGAAATTCAAAACCCATCTTAAAATATTTAAGTATTACTAATAAACTTTTCAATTTATTCATCGAATATTATAAATTTCTTAAACTTTCTCGAAAAGTTTCTCATTACGAAAAAAATGAGAAACATATCCCAACATCGTAATCTCAATACATATTTATGATCATCATCTTGGATTTAGATGAGCACTAAATACTTTTTGAGAGATCTCCTCCAAACAAAATCGATGATATTGTTGGCTTTCAAAATCGTGAGCATCGACATGTATGTCAAGTGGTAGTATCAGATCCGTTCTTAATAAATGACCCAGTTTGACTCATTTTTCAAAAACATCTCTTAAAATCTCATAAAAACGTAATAATAATTATCAAAAACATCTACTTTTCTAACTCATTAATAAGACCAAGGAGAAAGATACAGTATGTACAGGGGGTGACGGCGGTTCCTCGGATATATTTGGCTTGACAGAGGTGATTGAAAGAGTGACTAAGGAGATGATAATGAAGGAGAAGCTGGAAGCGGAGAACCTTCCTAAGGTGGGAAATAAGCCGAAGGGGGGGAAGGAGAAAGTAAAGGGAGGAAATGCGGAGTCACAAAAGAGACGATGTGAGGAATGGCGAGATTTTGTTAAGGATCTGAATGATAGTGATGAGGATTGTGAAGGGATTGTGAGAGGTAAACCAAAGGGTAAGAGAGGTAGAAAATCTAAGAAAGATGTAAAGGAGCCGTTTGTTGAGGACAATACTCCTACTAATAGTCAAATTGAAGCTTGTAATGGAAGGATTGTGAGCTCTTTGGAGGAGGCTACGTCATTGGCTTCTAAAAGTGTTGCATTGGGACTTGTGAGAAAAGAAGATGAGGGGAAAGCTGGAAATATATTTAAGGAGTGGGAGGAAAGAGATGGGGCGAGTAATATGCTTAAGAAAGTAAGCGAAGGTAGTGGAACTAAGGCCGTCGATCATGAAGATGATTAGTTTTAATGTTAGAGGTTTGGGAGGCTCTTTGAAGAGGAAGGAAATTCGAGAGCTTATACGTAGTGAGAAGGTGGATTTCATTTGTTTGCAAGAGACCAAATTAGATTTTGTAGAAAGGAGGGAAGTAGAGAGACTTTGGGGGGATTCGAAGGTGGATTGGGCGTTTATAGGCGCGAATGGGTTGTCGGGGGGCATCCTTTGCATGTGGAATAACGAGGTTTTTGTGAAAGATAGTCAATGGGGTGAGGAGGGGGCGCTAGGTGTTGTAGGGAAATGGTGTGGAGAAGTAGTTGAGATTGTGAATGTGTATGCACCTTGCAATGAATGGAAGAAGCGGGAGCTTTGGGAGGCGTTGGAGAATAGGTTTATGTGCGATTTGGAAAAGAAGAGATGTGTATGTGGGGACTTTAATTCCATACGGCGAGAGGACGAGCGGAGAGGAAGGAAAATAGGGGGTAATAAGAGGGGCATGGAGATTTTTAACAATTTTATTGTGAGATGTGGGTTGGAGGATCTACCTTTACAAAGGAGGAGATTTACTTGGTACCGTGACAATGGAAGTTGTTGTAGTAGGATAGATAGATTCTTGTTCTCGGCTAGTTGGTGTGAGAGGTGGCCGAGTTTGATGCAAGTAGGCCTAAAAAGGAAATTATCGGATCATGTGGTGCTCGTAGTGAAGGAGGACGGGAAGGATTGGGGTGCGAAGCCGTTCCGTTTTAAAAATAGTTGGGTGAAGGAGGATAATTTTTTGGAGGTGGTGAAAGAGGTGTGGAATAATGATGAGGTGAGGGGTTGGGGTGGTTTTGTCATGAAGGAGAAACTTAAACGAGTTAAAGAAAAATTGAAAGTATGGAATGGTGGGTTGCGAGGTAGTCTAGATGGGAAAATTGAGGAGCTGATGGAGGAGGGCCACAAACTTGATCTGGAGCAGGAGAAGTTGGCGGTATTGCATGGGGATTTTCTTTCGGAATTGTCTATGGGTAGGAGTATGGTTGGTAGGCAGCAGGGGAGTGAGGCTTTGGGGACTGTCGCTGGGAGGAGGAGCAGTGGGGACGAGAGCAGTGGTCTGTCTGGGCGCGAACAGCAGACTGCTGAGGGAGAGGGAAGCTGGCAGCAAGGTTTTGCGGGAGATGGGGCCTCTGTAGATAGTAATCAGCAGCGTGGTGACGAGGTGAGGAGTATTGAAGGCAAGCTAAAGGAGTTGGGAGTAAGGAGAAGGGGTGTTTTTGAGGAGTTAGAAGGGTTCTTAGTTAAAAAAGAGAGGTTGCGACTACAACAAGCGAAGGTGAAATGGCTTCAAGAGGGCGATGCTAATTCGAAATATTTCCATGGTGCAATCAATAGAAGGGGGCGGCTGAATACTTTGCGAGGAATGCGAATTGAGGGGACATGGGTGGAGGAGGTGAAGGAGGTGAGGGAGGCGATCTATGAGTTTTATGCAAATCACTTTAAGGAGAAGGGCAATGGTGGAGTGAGAGTATGTGGGTTGGAGGGGGCACAAATTTGTTTGGCTGATAAAAAAGCGTTGGAGGCTCACTTTGATGAGGAAGAAATCCGGGAGGCGATTTGGAGTTGTGGGGCGGATAAGAGCCCGGGGCCAGATGGCTTTGGAGGTCCTTTCTACCGAGCTACTTGGGAGATTATTAAGAGGGATGTGTGTCGGGTTTTCACCGAATTTCATGCTAATGCCAAACTTTGCAAAGGTACGAATACTACTTTTTTAACTCTTATACCTAAGCGCACCAATCCTATTGCTTTAAATGACTATAGACCCATCGCTCTTGTAAGTAGTATGTATAAAATTATCTCGAAAGTTCTTGCTAAACGGTCTGGGAAGGTGTTGGACACAGTAATTGCTTGTAATCAATCCGCCTTTATTGGGGATAGGAATATTCTAGATGGGGTTGTGGTGGCAAATGAGATTATTGATGAGGCTAAGAAAAAGAAAAAGAAAATTTTTATGCTGAAAATTGATTTTGAAAGGGCCTATGATTCGGTTAGGTGGGAATTCCTTTTTGATATGTTAAAAATTTTGGGGTTTGGGGAAAAATGGGTAAAATGGATTAAAGAGTGTGTCTCGAGTGTGTCAATGTCGGTCTTGGTTAATGGAAGTCCAACTAAAGAATTTACGTTGGGGAGGGGGTTGAGGCAAGGGGATCCAATATCCCCTTTTTTGTTCTTAGTAGTAGCGGAAGGGCTTACTCGAATGATGAATAAAGTGTGTGAGAGTGGACATTTTAGGCCGGTTATGGTAGGGAAAGATCGAGTTCCTATTTCAATTTTACAATTTGCGGATGACTCGTTGTTAATGGGTGAGTGGTGTGATGAAAATTTTGAGACTTTAAAGTGTGTGTTGCGTTGTTTTGAATTGGTGTCCGGGCTTAAAATTAATTTTGCTAAAAGTAATCTAATGGTTTTTGGTTGTGATGAGAATGAACTGAGAAGCAAGGCGTTGTTATTGAATTGTGAGATTGGGAGCACTCCTTTTAATTATTTGGGCCTTCCGGTGGGGGGTAGGGCTTTGAGTCGGGGCACTTGGAACAAGGTTAAAGAGAAATTTCGGAAACGTTTGGGTCTTTGGGAGAATAAATTGTTGTCACTTGGGGGCCGGTTGGTTTTGGCAAAATCGGTGTTGAATGCTCTTCCTATATACTATTTTCATTTTTTAAGGCACCGAAAGGAGTGATTAAGGAACTTGAAAGTCTTCATCGTTCTTTTGTGTGGGGAGGGGGACTTGAGAATAATAAGAAGAAGATTGCTTGGGTTAAGTGGGAACGAGTGTGTGAGGCAAAGGAAGAGGGGGGTCTTGGTCTAAAAAATTTGGGAAACTTTAATATGGCCTTGTTGGGGCGGTGGATTTGGCGTCTTCTATGTGGGGGGTCGTCTTTGTGGCTTAAAGTGGTAACATCAAAGTATGGTAAGTTTTTAGATAATGTCGAGGTCATGAAAGGGGGTCGGTGTAGGAATGGGGTATGGTCCGAGTGGTGGCGTAATTTGCTTCAATGTTATTGTCATGATAGTTGGTTTGATAAATTTTGTGTAAAGCGGTTAGGAGATGGGTGGTCGGTTAGGTTTTGGGAGGACACTTGGGAGGGGTTGGATGTTTGTCTTAAATTGAAATTTCCAAGATTGTTTCGCCTTGAGTCTAATAAAGTGTGTTCTCTTTTTGATAGGTCTAAGGTGGGAGGGTATGGAGGGGGTTTTAGTTGGGAGTGGTCCCGACCTTTGTTGGATCGGGAAGCTTCTAGTGTACTTGATCTTCAAACTTTACTTGCTAATTTCCCTCTAAAAGTTGATGAACCGGATGAATGGGTGTGGTTGGGGAGTGGTGATAGGCATTATAGTACTCATGAGGGGTATAAATAGTTGAATACTAAAGAACAAGTCAATCCGATGAAAGTTTGGGCAAAAATTGTTTGGAATAATTTCCTTCCTTCTAAAATTAATGCATTTATTTGGAAGCTACTTCAAGATAAAATACCAACAAAAGTCAATTTGGAAATGAGGGGGTGTTTTTGAGCTCAAATGAGAAGGGGTGTGGGTTATGTGGCGATGAGTCTTTTATTGAACACCTATGGCATATCTTTGGTGAATGTTCTTTTGCTAAAAAGGTGTGGGAACTTGTGTATGTGTGGCTCGGTAAGAGTGGGGGGGGGGGGGGGTGAGTACCAATATTGAATCTTGTCTTAATATGCATATGAGTCTAAGTGGTAGGGTGGACGAAAAACTTGGTACCTATTTTGGGGGATCACGGTTTGGCATCTTTGGAGGGCTCGCAATAGTATGTTGTTTGATAAAAAAGTTCTAACACCCTCACAAGTCTTTGATCATATAGTGGTGTTGAGTTGGCATTGTCTTAAGGCGAAAGGGAAGTTGTCGAATTTTACTAACATTAGCTCGTGGTTTGCCGAGCCGGTTTTGTGTCTTTTGTAGCAGGTGATTGGAGGGTACGAACAGGTAGTGACGCGTGTCGGTAGTGGCCGTGATCAGGTGGTTTCTGCTCTTATTGCTAATTCTGTAATTATGCTAATGTGATTTGGGATGCAGGTTAGGTGACTGGAACTTTGGAGCTCAGGTGGTTTTTTTGTTTCTTTGGGAGGGCCATGTGTCGAATATTGTGTGGGTTAGGGGCATGATTTTGTGGGGCCTATGTTACGTTAGTTCTGTATGCTGATGCTATTGTGATATTTATTGTCTTGAATTGTTTAATGTCATGTGCCATGTTGTAGGTGTGGACTTTGAGGCGTGGCGTGATTTGTGTGGCGACTTGTTGTATGGGCGGTTCAGGTTTGCAGTACTGGGGTTTTTTTCTGTGCAGCTGGCCTAGTGGGTTACTCATGTGCCATTATAATTTATTTCTTATCAGTAAGGGTGATTAGTTTCGATTGCTGTGGTTAGTACTGGATATTACGTGGATGTTTCTTGTTTTGACAGGGATGTACAGGTGTCCAGGAGCTTTTCTTATCTTTTTATGCGGCTTGTGTCTTGGTTCTCAGGATTGTCAGTTCCGTTCATTTAAGCCTGAGGGTTGATATCACACGGAGACTGATTGTTTTACTCGACCGATGCTCCCATGAGTTGGAAGGGGGGTTGTGATGCTGCATCATCGCCCTGGGAACTGTGGGAGCTTAGGCCCATTCATCGGTATCGGATCACAGACGTTGTCTGGAGTTCGAGGGGTTCAGGTTTTAGGTTGAGGTTCAGTCTTAGACTCTTCGGGGATCACAACACTGCTGGAGTCTTCCGAGTGTCGTGCCGGTGTTGATAGGACCATTAGCTTCTCTGGCTATTTGGGACCCTCTATTTGTACATGGTTTTGAGTGATACCCCTTGTGTCACGATTGGGGCATGCCCCTCTTATCTTGTACATAACATTTATTGGGCTTAATGAACTTTTTTGCTGTTTAAAAAAAAAGATAAAATAAATATAAAATTTGAAACTATCTTAAATATTTAATAAACTCTTCAATTTATTCATCGAATATTACAAAACATATCCCTAACATCTTGATTTCAATCGATACCTCCGATTATCATCATCAATCATTCAAAAATAGTTTTAGAAAAAGAAAAGGCAAGTATAATTAAACAAAAGATTTTCATACCAAAAGAGGACATGTACACTAGACTAGAGAGAACAAAAATGGAAAGTAAATATTTACTACTAATATTAAATTCCACTTGGTTTAATTTCCCTTTCCTCCTTTCTCCTCTCATTTAAAAGTTTTGCCCTGTTTCTCAACTAAGCACCGCAATTGCACGGCCTTGCATTTGCAGAACTATCTACCTCTCATTAATGGCTTCCATCAATTCCAAAACCGAGTCACATCACTGACATTCCATTCCATCCAATCGGCAGCCAATTTTTCTGTACTGTTTAATTATCTCAAAACCCATATCTCTTTTTTTCCAAAAACAGAGTTCTCTTTGAAACACGATGAGTGGAGGAGGAAATGGTGGGATCGATCCGAGCACCCTGCATTTGAAGAAAGAATTGAGCCAGATACTGAAAGCCACCAGGGTTTTGAGGGATCCTGGAACCTCATCTGCACCGCGATCGCCGCTTTATTCTGCAAAAGCCCTGACCAAGATTCACTATGTTCATATGCAGAATAAGAATGGCTACTCCATTGATGGTAATGTTGTTGTTACTCCATCTCAAAAGTTTTTGCAGCTTCCTTTTCAGCCAGAAAGTAATAATAATAATTATAATAATAGTACTAATGGTAATGGTAATTGTAGTAGTAGTAATGGTTATTATGATAAGGGTAATGTGAAGGGTAATGTGAAGGGTAAAGAGAAGAGGGTGTTTTTGTGTAATTGGAGGAATAGGGAGTCTGATGGAGATGGTTTCGACGAGGATAGTACGACGGATGAAGGCTTGAGTGGTGGTGGTGATATGTCGATTATTAGGCGTGGTGGTGTTAAGAAGAAGTCGAAGAGTGAGTGTCGTAGTCATGACAGTTTGAAGCAGCATGAACACAAGAAGATAGTGTTGAGTAGATGGAACAGTGGTAGTAAAGGTGGGGGTGGTTCGGATGGTTTGCGATTAGGGCGTAAGAAGTTGGTTGGTTTGGTTGATGAGTCTGATTATACTGAGGATTCTTGTGATATGGAGAGTTTAAGAAGGGAGTCTGTGGTTTCTGCATTGCTTTCTGGAAGGAAGAAGAATAAGAATTTGGCTTGTTCGCCGATGAAGTTGAGGGGTTGTGGGGTTGAGGGTGATTCGGATTCATACAATACGGAGGTGTTTTCGAAGAGGTCTAACAATGAAGCAGATGATGATGATCAGTTGGATTTTCCTGTCAGCCAGGGTTGTGGAATCCCTTGCAATTGGGCTAATAAGTCGATGCTGAAGTCTAGATTAGCGTCCGGGAACTGTTTTTCTCCATCAGTTTCCGATACTCTAAGGAGGAAGCAATTGTATGGCAGAAGACATCATGGATCGCTGTCTTCACGTTCCAATACGAGGAAAGCAATGTCTCGGACTGTACCTCAAAGTCATGTTCCTCTTCTTTACAACAGTGATGATGAGAACGATATGGATGAGGTGGTACGTGATCAGGAAGGAACAACTGCTGGAAGCCTGAGCAAAAAGTATAGACCTGCGTTTTTTGATGAAGTGATAGGTCAGGATACAGTTCTTGAGTCCCTTGTTGGTGCAGTTTCAAAGGGAAAAATTTCTCCCATTCATCTTTTTTATGGTTCGCGGGGTACAGGGAAATCCTCAACCGCGAGAATATTTGCTGCTGCTTTGAATTGCTTTGCAGCTACGGAGAGTAAGCCTTGCATGATGTGCAAGGAATGTGTGAATTTCGTTTCTCATGAAAAGATTAAATATCTGGTAGAAATCGATGGCTCGGATAAGACAGGCATTTCCGATATTAGTAGTGTTCTGAGAAACTTCTTGGTGGTTCATCCATATGATCGCCATCGTTACAAGACTATTGTTGTGGATGAGTGCCACTTACTACCCTCAAAGGCATGGCTGATGTTTCTCCAACTTGTGGAGAAACCGTTCCCTCCAGGTGTTGTTTTCGTATTCGTAACTACAGATGTTGACAGTGTGCCGCATGCTATCCTGTCCAACTGTCAGAAGCACTTTTTCGACAAAATTAGCGTTCCGAATATTGTTACTAAGCTAAGGAAGATTGCTGGTGATGAGAACTTGTATGTTGAATCAGATGCATTCGAGTTGATTGCTTCAAATGCAGCAGGTTCGTTACGAGATGCAGAGACTATGTTAGACCAATTGAGTTTGTTCGGAAGAAGAATAACCGCGTCCATAGTAAATAACCTTGTAAGTCGATTCTCAACCTCTCTAAGTTCATAAGTTCATTATTGAAATTGAAGATATAACAAACTATATTACCTGTTTCAGATTGGTGCAGTTTCTGATGATAAAGTATTGGAGCTTCTGGAGCTAGCCATGTCGTCAAATGCTAATGAGACAGTGATAAAAGCTCGTGAACTGATGGGATCAGGCGTAGATCCAATAGTCCTAACGTCTCAGATGGCGAGCCTTATTGATCCAACGAACAAGCGATCAGTTTTTGGAGGGAGAAGTCGTAAGTTACTTCTTTCAGATACATTTTCTGTTCTGATCATGTCTGTAGTCTGTACATCTAAGTTCTAATTTCACACGTAATCTGCTGTTGAATATCTCAGTTTCTGAAAGTGAAAAGGAAAAACTGAGGAATGTATTGAAGATTATTTCGGAGGCTGAAAAGCACTTGAGAGTTTCAAGCCAACCATCAGCCTGGTTCATGGCGATCTTATTGCAGTTAGGCTCTTTGGGTTCGTCAGCTAATGATCACCGTCTGAGCTTCAAGGCAACTGAGGAGGACAACAGAAGCAAGGCTTGTGTAACAGCTGAAATGGCAGGTTCTCCCACATCCTGTGCAATGGCCACTGGCCGCAATTCAACCAGCAAAGTAAATCAGGTCTCACAGACTTAAGTGGCAGAGTTCAGTTCTGATTCATACAAACGACGCTCAAAGGCCTTGCAAGATATCTGGGACACATGCATTGAGAAGTGCTATTCGAAGACGTTGGGAATGCTCCTTCAATCTCATGGGAAGCTCGTATCGATATCTGAAACAAAAGGTAAGGGCAATTATTATTGCATGTACCGGTTTTTTACAGGCATTATCATAGGTTTTTCCTACTGGTCATACGCAAATGATGAATTGATCTGATATTTGATATTGTATTGCAGCAGGCAGATACATTGCACACGTTGCGTTTAAGGACGAGAACACTAGAACCCAAGCAGAAGCTTTTCTTAGCAGCATAACACGCTCGTTTGAAGTGGTCTTACGTCACAAAGTGGAGGTTCGAATTACTCTGCTACCAGATACTGCAAGTCGAATTTCAACAGACAATAATATTGCAGCCAACCTGGAAGGCAGATCAACATGCTTAGACTTGGACATGTTAATGCGTGGTTCTGAACGTGTCAATGAGCCATCAACTCTACCAAGGCAGAGTTTTCGTGTGTTTGGAAGTCCTCAAATCAAACCCCAGGGTTCGACTTATAGAGCTACTAACATGAGTACCTCAAAAGGGAATCATCTTCCAACAATCTCTCTGGACAAGTTGTCGCAGCATCAGGAAGAAAATGTAAATGTTGATATTACAGCTCTGAAGATTGAAGATGGAACAGCATCACAGAAGGATAGGCTAACAAATAGGACTGATCATATCCCCATTTCTCCAAGCTTATCGCGTAATCCAAATCTGGCACGCAGTCTCAGCAAAGATATGTAAGTTTTCTATCTAGAGGTTCCGTTATACTTCCCTTCCACGCATGTGACACTCACATGTCAACGCTGAACTGATTATTAAGCATGATGCGAGCACGTTATGTTGTACTCGCCTCCTATTGTACGTGATTCTGCATTGAAACAAGTCTGTGTTTCTCCTGCAGGAGGTATGAATCTGGATCAGGATTCGGTTGCACTGGCTTGTTATGCTGGAGACGAACCCCATCTCACAGAAAGGTGAAGGTAGGCTAGTTCATTTAGTTCACCTTTATACATGGCGATCAGTTTCTAGCCGTATCATCTAATTAGTATCTAACCCGTATGATGTATCTGCAAAACCAGGTGAAGCAAGGCAAGTCTATGCGTGCGTGTACAAGGAGGATGATTTCATGCTTCGGAGGGTGTGCAAAATCTAGAAGGGTGAACAAGTAATCAAAACTCAAAAGGACAAGTAGAGTGTGCCAATAGATATTTTACATTCTGTTATACAGGTTTCCTTGTGATGCTCTAGCTTACAGTTAGGCTCAGGCATCATGAATATGAAAAGCTTACTGATTTGCTTGATTTGATATTGTATACATGAAATAAGAACATTTGGATGTGGATATGTTATTACTTATATAGCAAACCCTTTTGAGTTACAAAACCATCAGTTTTTTCATATGATGCTTCTTTCCAATTTTGCTCTTCTGGATGTATGGTTCGATACTAAAAGCATCGAAACGTCTGGATTGTTTAGCTCACCGAGATGAAAGGTTAAGACTTAAGATGAATCATAGAATTGATGTGAACCACCAGGGTATCACAAGGAACAGCAGCAGATATCAAGTCCAAATAGACACCAGAATTCACCAACAAATAGACAAGGAGTTTCGTACAATAAAACAATTGCAACAATCTCAAACGAACATAAAAGGCCTTACTTCAGTCTTCTTTTCAACACAGAATGCAGAAAGAAATTCAGATAAAAGAAAAGAAATAACAAAATTAGCCACAGAAAGCACGTTAGAGTCTGTAACATTATTGAAAACAATAACAGCTGTGACTAAATTGCTAATCTGCGCACGTTAGAATCTGTAACATTTCTGAAAACAATAACATTTGCACGAATCACTCAACTTTACAGCAAAGCAGAGATACAAAACATAGCGCGAAAAAATCCAAAACATAGCAGAAACATAGCTCAGCTCGATTTTGCGCTCATGTGTATAGCAGCAAAACATAGCAGAAATTCTACAAAACATAGCTCGTTTTTCTGCAGAAACATAGCAAAATTAACCCAAAACATCCTCCTCCTAAGTTTCAATTGCTCTTGGGCTTGAGCACAGGTATCCACCGCGTCCCCTCAAAAATCCTCAGAAAAATTAGACCTCCAAATTTATCAATGAAATGCCTAGCGCGCAATTCATGGTCCTCAGATGACTGCGAGCCAATGGGGTGTTAGCAAAAAAAAAAACATTGGAGGAGAAATACATACATTAGAAGAATTAGAAGAATGTAGAAGTTACCAAATAGAAAAAATAGACAAACAAGCTCCTTACAGTTTTAGTATCAGATTCATAGTGCACTACGTAGTTTCTGAGCAAGGTATACTCCCCAAAAGCAGAGGATTCAAGAAGATTTTCTACACCATGAACTGGTTTCCGGACTTCCTCCTTCCGAGCATCATTAGCATGCTGGATCATGATCAAGAGGTTAGTTCTTGTATATCCTTCGTCTGTCTGAGCAATTGAAATCCAGTTATAATTACGAACTCGATAACGAGTATGCAATTTAGCCACAGCATCATTATAACATTTAGCTCTCTTTTCTTGAACGTTTTCATGATGCAACTTCTTAGCATAACGCGGATAGTCATGCCTCCCCCTCACCATTAGAAGGTAAGGGTGGTATTGAACTTCCTTGCTACAATATAATAAGATAAAAACTACTGCATTATTAATAAGATAAATAATAAATAATATAGAGACCAAAAAAATTAAATAGCATAATATAAATTAATAATGTATTACAGTATTAGTACCTCAGGTATTTGTCCAAGGGAAGCTCACAAAAATGTGACAGCTCAAAACCACAACCAATTGCACATGTTCTGGTGTCATTGTACTTCAACAATTCTTTGAACAACTCTTGCAGGCTAGTCTCCATATCTGCGGTAGAAAAGGGGCCAGGACCTACTTTAGTATAGACCAGCTTTCCTCCTTTTGCAACAAATAGAGATCTCTTTGGATCCAAATCAGAAGACAGATTGCATCGCTTCAAATTGTTCACGGAGTGTAGAATTTGCCTGCCAAGGTACCAAGACCATTGAATTGAAATTGAATGGTTCTGTCTAGACATTAAACAAGCACAAACATTGAACAAGCACAAACATTGAATTCAAGAATCATGTAGATAAACAAAGGCTACAGAATCTATTAATGCTAGTTTAATTCAAGGAGCTCTTTATAGACCTGTTCTCAGGCCACCAACGCTCTCAGTTACAAACAAGGACACACGTCTCAAGCCTAAACTAACCACTTAACCTTCAGAACCAATAAAAATGAATAAATAAAAATGTAATCAATCTACTCTACACAAACACCATGAAACCAGACAGCGGCATATATAGACACATTTATTCAGTTATTCTAATCAAAACAAAAACCAACCGAACTCTAAGCACATCCATTCACACAATTACATTGCCAATCAAAGAAACACCAACATTGAAGTATAAATCATAATAATAGTAACTTAACTCTACACAGTACCTTATCATTGCAATGGGCCTTTCCATTAGAAACCCATGTTCGTAGATCCGCTGCTTTCTGAAGTAATCAAAAAGTGAACACTCAACTGGTTCCGTGAACACCAAGGCCCTTTCAGAGCTTGCAGTTGTCCCCTTCGGCTCCGACAGCAAGGCCGCCATGAAACCTGATTTCTTTGGCGGTGGTGGCCTCTCCCTCGTTACCACAAGTACTTTGGTGATCCCCTCACCGATCTAAGTAACTTCATCATCAAGCTTCTTGACTGACCCTTCTTCGGCGATTTGAAGCATATCTTTTATCTGAATTACATGAGGAAATCTACGCCCAGAAGCAGTAAGAAGATAATCCCAAGACTCTTTGCCGTATCCCAACAGTGAACTTCATTTTTCCACCCGCCTGTTCTAGGACAGTAGATCACGTCTCCTACTAATTCATCAATGATAATGAAGGGATCTGCCCTATACTGGAAGAATAACGGATTTTGATTTTGAAAATCCATTGGTCGAGATCAATATCGGGGACTGCAATCCATCTTCATTCTTCTCCGCTCTTCAATTTCTAGATCTAGGTATTAATAAAGCAGAAATAGAGTTCTTAGATCCAGAGATGATAAGAGTTTTTTTGGAATAAGGGTGCTCGTGCAGTCACGCGCAACCCATAGCCAAAAAAACGGCAAAGTATATTTTTCCTACACTCGCACACACGCACTGGTATCCATATATTATTATACTATAATATAATATATATATATATATATATATATATATATATATATATATATATATATATATATATATATATACATGTATGTATATGTATATATATACGTATATATATATATATATATATATATATATACATATATATGAATACCTGTGTTTGTGCGAGTGAAAGGATGAAACGGCTTCTCCGTCTTTTTCGCTGCTCCTGCGCGTGACTCCACCTCACCGATATTTTCGTCTATAAATCTATGTACCGTTCTAATTTCATTACATCTCTATTTCTTTCTTTCTCACCTTCTTCCGTGTCCTTCTGCCGTCTTCCTTCAATGCGAATTGTAATTAGGTTGGAGCTGGTTCTGATGGCTTTGCTTTGCACCTGTAATTTGGTTTGTGACTCGGACAACGAAGGTTAGTTTCCTTTTTTGGGAATACAAATTTGCCCAATTCATTATTAGTTTTAAGGGATTTATTTGGTTCAGTAAAGAAAAGATCAAGAGGGATTTGTGTTTATTTTTTTCAGTTACCTATTCAGAGGTATCTCGGTGCATCTATCAAAAGCTTCTGCAATTTAGATGGACACGAAGCTAGCTGATCACATCACAGTTGGTAATTGGTAAGGTGTTCACCTCCAACCAATAAATAGGTCGGGGTTCGAATCACTACGGGTAAATTGGGAACCATTATTGATTCTTGTTTTGCCGCTTCAAAACGACTTATGGATTTTCTTTACATAATGGAACAATTCATATTCCTTACCAGGCACAAAATCATTTACGTCTAAAAGTTAAAGGTTATGCACATTATAAATTTCTCTGAGCATATTGCAAATTTTTAGTTAGTACAATATGTATGTACTAATTACATGGGATTGGTACCAGTAGCCTTCGCACTATACTAATTTAGTACACCATTTAAAAGTTGACACTTGGCAAATTTTTTAATAAAATAATAATTTATAAATACAACAAATTGTATGTCAAAATAGGAGAAAAATAATTTTAATAAATATTAATTTTTAAATGCCAAATATTAAATATTAATATTTTAATATGCCACCACCACCACCACGCCGCAGTCCAAGCCACACTACCACCCTTCCAATCGAATTTATATAAAGATAAAATCGATGATGAAAAGATGGACTATGGAAAGACAGGAGATAAGTTCGAAAACATTTCACGAAATAAGCAATGATGCAGCATTGTATTAACATTGATGCAGCATCGCTTGCGGCAATGTAAGTCAACAGTAAGCATCAATGCTGCATTGTTGTAAATACATTACAATAGCATTACAGTAAGCACCAATGCTGTATCGATGTAAACACATTGCAATAACATTGACGTTGCATTAATTGTAATATTATAAATACCCTAAACCCTATACCCTAAACCCTGTACCCTAAACCCTATAATAATAATAATAATAATAATAATAATAATAACAATAATAATAATAATAATAATAATAATAATAATAATAATTTTATTATTATTATGATGAAGATAATAATAATAATAATAATAATTTTATTATTATTATGATGAATATAATAATAATAATAATTTTATTATTATGAAGATGATAATAATAATAATAATAATAATAATAATAATAATAAAAGTTGTTGACCGAAAAAAGTTGTTGACCGAAAAAGTTGTTGCTGCTTCGTGCTTGTACGGGCATTTCGAAGCTCTATTTTGCTTTGCGCACTTGTCCTCCCGTTTTCTTTCAGTCGGCCCAGTTTTCTTTTGATCGGGCTCTCAGATCCTCCTTGGAGCGTATTGTTACGGCGTCGGGCCCTGGTTTTGGTGATTGGCAGTGGCGTCTTGCTACTTTGCCCTTTTCTTTTGGGGGGCTTGGTGTTTATTCTGCTATGGATGTTCGCCATTATGCCTTCGTTGCTTCTCGCCTTCAGTCTGCTGGTTTGCAGGCTAAGCTTCTGTGTCCTTCTGGTGTCACTTCTCTTGGACCTGCTTTTGATGGTGCCCGGTCTTTGTTTGTTGAGACCACAGGTTCTGACCTTTTGAGTAACCCCAGTGAGATCGCTGCCCCAAGACTTATGAAAAGACTGGCAGATATATATTTCACGAAGGTTGCTGCTTCTGCGGAATCTGTTTTCTCTTTATCCCCACGTCAGGTAGCTCTTTGGAAGTCTCAGCGGGGTGCCCATTCTTCTGATTGGTTGCGTGTAGTTCCTATTTCTGGTTTGGGGCAGACAATGAACGGGAGGACTTACAGGTGTGTTCTGGGTTATCGGCTTGGTGTTGCATTGTTTCCGGTGTCCTTGCCCTGCTCTACTTGCTCTCGGGTTTTTGATGGAGATGTGTTTGGTGATCATGCGGTGTCATGTGCTGGGGTGGTGGGTATCAAGCACCGACATAACCTCGTTCGAGACACTCTCTTGGATGTCTGTTTCCGATCTGGCATTTCTGCTGGTAAGGAAGTGGATATTGGTTTGAGCGGCGGGAGTGACAGGTCCCTCCGTCCTGCAGACTTGCTCCTTTATGCTTGGGATAGGGGACGGGATGTGTGTGTGGATCTGACCGGGTCTTCCCCTTTGACCCGGTCTGGGTTGGTGGACTTTGTGCCTGGACATGCGGTTACTGATGCTGCCAAGCGCAAGTGTGCGAAGTATCGGGACTTGTGTGCAGCTAAGGGATATGGATTCCTTCCTTTCTCTTTCTCGACACTTGGGGAGTTGGGTGTCGATGCTGTTGAGTTGCTTGTTAGAGTTCGGGGTTTCGCTTTGGCTCAGGATACTGGAGCGCGTGCTGCTCTTCATATTTTCCCTAGGATTAGTTTTGCTATAGCTAAGGGAGTGGGAGCCCAGCTTGTTTCTCGGCTGCCCACTTATTTTGTGTAAACTTTCTTTGTTTTTGATTTATTGAATAATAATAATAATAATAATAATAATAATAATAATAATAATAATAATAATAATCACACTCAAACATGTTGAAAATCATGAACGTGTATCCTTAAAAGATATGCACTATCTAGAATACGCAGTGGAAGAACAATTGATTAATGGCTTCAATGCTAACGTATAAGTAGCAGAGGCCGTATGTAAACACACGACATCGTGCCAGTATATATAGTTGGTTATTATCTTTGGTTTAATACTTCTAATTTCTAACAGTATTAGTCATGACCTAACCTAACAGCCTTAATTGAACCGAACATAACTTAATTAAACTAACCTTAATGAGCCCGAACTGAACTGGAGTTGATGAATCTGATTAGTTTAACTTATATTAACTAGCCTCAATTTAGTTTAGTTAAGTTAAGTTAATATGTTCGGTCAATGTTCGCGTTTTGATTAGTTCATATGCCCGATCAATGTTCGTGTTTTGTTTCGAATCACAATTTGAAAATAAGAAAATTGTAGATGTTCGTTATTCGCACGAAAAAAAAAAAGAAGTAAATAATTTGGATGAAATAATAAGAAAACATACATTGATGTTATTCTCGAAATAAAATTAATAATAAGAAGAGAAACATGAAATAATTCACAAATATATGAAAACATACCTTGAGTTATTCTCGAAATAGAATTAATAATAAGAAGAGAAACATGAAATAGAATTCACAAATATATGAAAACAAACTTTAATGTTATTCTCGACCTCTGATTTTCAGACTAGATGGAAAGGATGAGGAGGGTTTCAGACTAGATGAAAAAGGATGAGGAGGGTTTCAGACTAGATGGAAAAGGATGAGGAGGGTTTTGAGTTTTGGTGAATTTTGGAATACAAACCTATTTAGCAAGACATTGATATTTTAATTTGTGTACTAAATATAATATTTAATAGAATACAAGGATCAATTTGCAAATAATTATTCTAAACTATAAGCCGATGCTGCTGCAACAATATACATCGCTACATCAATATATCTTAAAATCAGTGTATTAGTACGTATGCAATGATGCAGCGTAATTATAATGTTGCTGTAGCATTGCATACGAAAATACTTTTAGATTTACAGTTTGATTTTCCGTAGTCGTATACTTCTGGTAGTGGTCGTCGGATTAAGGTGGTCGTCGAATTTCGGTGGTGGTTGTTGGATTCCCGTGGTGGTTGTTGGATTCCCGTGGTGGTTGCCGAATTTCGGCGGTGGTTGTCGGATTTTGGTGGTCGCCGGATTCCTGTGGTGGTGGTGGAGTTTTAAATACATTTTATGTATTTAATTTAAATGATTATATTAATATTTATTATAATTTTTTAAATTTAATTTATATTAAAAATTATTTTTGCTATTATGCGACCACTGCGAACCTATTATGCGACCACTGCGAAGCCATGTCGCATTAATAAATAATCAATAGTTATGATTGAATCTTGAATTGATCTAATGGTTGAGATGGTGTACTAAAATTTTTAGTACAGTGTGACGGTACTGAGGTTAGACGCTCCCTACTTACATATGCTTTGTTAATTGTTAGTGCCAAATTAATTAGTAGTACTAGCACTTATACCCTTTTACTTGTATAACGTAAGTATTTTGTCCATTTGTATAGTACTAGATTATATACTTGATGATGGTAATTATATTGTGCATGATCATGCCTTTAACCGTAACAGTTATAACGGTATCGGTTTTTTGAGAACAAATAATTTTCTTGAAAATAGAATATTCGAAATAATTCAAAATCAACGGTCGACAATAAATGCCACAACAAACTTTGGCGCCACAGTGCTAACAGACTCAAGTAAAATCCAACGGTAACTTTGAAGTTCAAAAGGAAATAACGACTAGTGAAGAAAAGTAAAGAGTTTCATCTTCTTATTTTAAAAACAAAATTCCAACGGACACCCCAGACCCTTCTCTCAGTCGCTGGCAACCTACTCGCGTGCATCCTCATTAGCATCTGGAAGGAAGGAAATTTTGAAAACAAAGAGAGCGTGAGATAAAGGATCTCAGTGAGGTTCTAAGTTAACAAACAGAAAAGTAACAATTTTGAAAATAAAACCATTTGACATATGAGACAACAAACAGAAACAGTTAACAGAACAGACAGACAGAAGCAAATCAGATGAAGTTCGTTGGTGCAACCCGCCTTGTTACTCCTACTCCCAGATTGCCCTTATAGCTCCCTGCAGAGGGTTAACAACTCCAGACAGAAACAGAAACCCCCGTGTACTTTGGGGAAATTGAACCTACGACCCTAATAGACCTTAGCGACTTCTGCCTTGCGCCCAAAAGGGATTAGACTAGGCAATAACCAAATAAACCCGATAGTCTTCACTACCCAAGTCTACCTAATTACGACCTAATCGACCGGTCACAGAGAAACAACAGAACAGATACAGATACAGACAACCGAGCAAACAGACAATAGTAATCAATCCTCGAGACATCGAGAAATGTTCCTGCAGAAGAATTAGTCCAGAACAGAGTAGTAACAAACATAGATAAATAAATAGTCATACTTAGGACTTAGTTACTTTTACGCGTAAGCAAACGGTAAAACGTAACATATATTAATAGATACAGATTATCACAGAGCCTTCCAGTTTTTCGCAAATAGATAAGTTTTGGGGTGAGCACTCACCTTAGAGACTTAAGCACTAGATCACGGAGTCAAGACTTGAATGACGGCGCAGCGAACAACAGAGAACCTAAACATAACCCAATGTTATCATCTAGAGCCGAATCGAAAGACAAAATAAAAGAAAGGTAGCAGAAGGGCTAAGGTAGGGTTTGAACTCGGGACCTCTAGGTTAGTCAAAGGAAACCTAACCAACTAAGCTAGCAAGTCAAACAGTTACAAAGCAACAATACAAAAAGTCTTTAAGTTGGGTAGTTTTCAGAAAACACTTTTTTACTCTCTGGAAATTATTAAAATACCCTCAGAGGTAAATTTGCAAAACAGTACTACAGTTTCAACAAACTCCAAAACAGTACTCAGGGAAAACTTGTTTTAACAGTTTAGTCCAGCACAGTAAAATTACCAAACTACCCTCGCACAGTAATTGCAGAAAAGTCCTTTTAGTTTTCAGAAAGTACAGTCAAGTCCAACAGTTCCTTACACTCGCACAACAGTCCCCAAAAATAAACAAGACTTTCAAACTAGTCCTCAGTCAACATGGTCAAAGTAAAATTGCAAAAAGGTCCTTTAGATTTTCAGAATTCTCAAGACAGTCCTCAAGTTTCTCAAATTACAAAATCAAGTCCAAGTCAGTCAACAAACGTAGGTCAAGGTCACACAATCAGTCCAAACATCACAACACAGACTATCCTAAGTCCCAGTTCTCAGTTCAAATACGAGGTCAAAGGCAGCAGGGGTAAAACGGGAATAACAGGGGAAAGAAGAAATTGAAAAAGGAAACAGAGTACTACCTTCGGTGGAACTGGACGGAGAGAACAGACTGGAATGGATCGAAACCAGACAAAGAGCACGCGCGCGGGACTACAAAGAAGGGTACCGGAACGGAGCACACGGGACGAGCAGGTACGGTACTGAATGAATGGAAAAACAATCGAAAACCAAGAAATCGAAATCAAATCTCAATCGAGATTCAAATCAATCGAGCAAAATGGAGAAGGGCGAAAGCTTACTGTAACTGTGGAGGGGAGCGTTGAACGTAGCAGGACCAGTGAACGAACGGAAAATAGAGCACGTCGGATCCGGAGCGTGTCGCCTGAGACCGAATCGGAGAGAGCAAAAGAAACTGAGCCGTGAAACGGAACCAAGCACAACACGGGCAGGACGGCTTCGCGGCGGAACGGGCGGCGCGACCAACCCAAAGCGGTACGGTGGTGGTTTTCGGTGGAGGTGATGAGGATGAGATGGGGTTGGAGATGGTGGAAGACGGGAGTGATAGTGTATATGTCCTAGAGACAGTCTTTATTAAGGGCAGACAACCCTTATTAAGGGAATATATGTACTATTACACAGGTCAACGTAATATAATATACTGTATGTTTGTTTGTTTGACTATTGAATATCGCTTTCATATTTATATTAAACCAGGCATACAACATGTCATATCTCTATTCCTGTCTGTATTGATATCAAACATGTCCCCTTGGATAGATGACCGATCACACAGATAGTGGGAGCTATGTGAGTTATCATCTATCCCAAACTCTCCCTAGTCGAGGTTCATCTCGGATGTAGGGGTCTGAATGAACCAGGTGAGACTAGTATGCGTGGAGGTTATACTTGTTAGAGCAAGTGTGAGCCGATCTCACGGCCACGAAACGGATTGTTAGACAATCTAGAAACGATCCCATAACTCCGCATAGTTGTTCGAAGGGTGAGTATCGAACAATGGAAGTACCCACCGGAAACTCCCATCGATGTATACTCTACACCGAAGTGTCTATGGGAACCGAAAAGTTGTCGAAGTGATGCCAGTCATCCTTTGGACTTACAAGACTTTATCATCACATTTGTTGCCCCATATCCTTGGTGGACCCGTTGATGTCAGCTCTGAATAAGCAGTTGACCCAAGACACGATCCAGGATTATGGCTACATACAAATGAGGGTGATAAGTGATTCTGTGAAGGATTCATCTCTCACGTGTAGCACAGGAGAGCACTGCTCATAGTCGTTCATAGTTGTGATTGGTTAAACCTCTGGTCAGCGTATCAATATTATTATGATAGTCATAATAGATATTGGATTCACCAAGCAACTCACTGAAGACACCCGTGGATGTATTATTGGGATAGACACTTCATCGATCGTAGATGCATTCGAGTCAGTCAGATGAAGGGACATTACCATCGCCGCGTTGAGCGCAACATACTTCACAACGAAAGGGTTTGCTTTGAGAAACCTCTCAAACGTCCTCATGTATTAATATTGTAAATGGAACCGTCTAGGAATTCCATGTTGCCTAGTGTAGCACTTGCTTAATACAATGAGACCCTATGGGTCACACTATGTGGTGATTCGGCTTATCCTAATATCCTTGAAGATGGAATCGCAATTAATTTAGAATTAATTGTGATTGATGAATTATAATTGATTTGGAATTAATTATAATTATTTGTGGCTCAATTGATAATTTGGAATTATTAATTGAATTGATTGATTAATTGTATTTTATGTAAATACAATTAAAGATTATATTTTAGAAATATAATAGAGGTTTGATTTGAAAGGATATGTTAATTTAGAATTAATATATGCACATGGGCAAAATCTACTTGGAGTTTGAATTGCCTTAGAATTAAAAGTGAGTCCCAAAATCGGGACCCACCTAACCCCTTGATGAGCCGCGCGACCAGCAGTAGTATGGGGAGGAGTTCGAGTCTTCCCATATTAGAAGTCAAGGGATAAGTTAGATTTTCCTGATTGAGTTTTAATTTGATTGGGAATGAATCTAGACTCAAATTGGTTTCCTTGTGCAATAAGAATTAAATTCTTATTCCTTTATGAAGTCTAATTGATTCTTCTTTAGGCTTCTATTGACTACTATATATAGTAGACTATTAGAGAGATTTTCATATGATTGATTGAAGATTATTCTGAATCATTCTTTCTACCAGTTTTCTTAGAGAAGATAAAAAGCTCTCCCCACCTCTCCATAGCCGCGCGCGCCACTTTAACCAGAGGAAAATTGCCGCCCCATCTTCTTGTCCACATAAAGAATATTCTAGCATTCTTTCCGATAAGCTGTTCATCCGTGGATACCAAGGTTGAGGTTCAAAGAGCTTGAAACTAACTTTTATTGTCTTGCAGATAATCAAAGTATTGTAGATATCTTTGACTTCGACGAAGGAGCAGATTCACCGGACTATTACGAAGACTTCATCGATTGGCATATCGATTCAATACCTATTCTTGCTTTTGGAGTATTGTAAGTCTTCTGATTAATGTGTTTATTACATACGTTATATGCATGATCAATTAACCTGCATGTTATGAAAATTTTGAAATTCCGCTGCGTACCCTAGGGGTAACTCTGACCATATTTTCTTACAGGGAGATGGTGAGTTGATGAAGAAGATAAATTTTGATGATAATGATGCGGGTGGGAGTGAGGCAGAGTGTTGTTTGATTTTTCTTTTCTTCCTTTCTCTCATATAGTGGTGGCGTGGAGGTGAGAGAGTGACGGAAGGTGGGGGGTTACTTTAGGGTTAGGGTTTGAACTAATGGGCCAGCTGAGATTGGGCCACACAATGGGCCAAATGACTAAATCCGGATTGGGCCTCACAACTCAGATTATTAACTGATCCAAAAGGGACGGACCGAGGTAATTCAATGCGGACTAATTACTGACGAATTCGTTTATGCGGGAAGTAAATTAAGTAATTACCGAATAAAATAATTTACTCCGATAATTAAATAATTAAATAAATAAATAAAATAAGAAAAAAAACAGGGTGTTACACTCTTTCCCCCTTAAAAGAATTTGGTCCCCAAATTTTCACCTAAAAAGTTGAAGAGCTCGCGATACTGCCGGCGCATGTCATCCTCACTTTCCCATGTTGCCTCCTCGTACTGATGGTTTCGCCACAAAACCTTGACTTGTTTAATTTGTCTATTACAGAGTTGATGAACCTTTTGGTCTAGAATACGAACCGGTTGCTCCACATAAGACAAATCCTCTTCAATAGTCACCTCATCGGGTTGAATCACGTGCGACGGGTCAGGATAATACTTCTTCAGCTGAGATACATGGAAGACATCGTGAATTCCAGTAATAGTGGTGGGTAATTGCAAATGATAAGCCACAATGTCAACTCTCTCAATGATCTCGTATGGTCCAACATATCGAGGGTTCAGTTTAGCTCTACGACCCATACGAACAATTCCCTTTCTCGGAGATAGCTTGAGAAAGACAAAATCACCAACTTCAAACTCCAATTCTCGCCTACGATTATCGGCGTAACTCTTTTGTCTACTTTGAGCAGTTCTCAATCGGTCTCGGATAAGCCTAACCTTTTCCAAGATTTCTTGTATCATCTCATTAAGAGTCCTCTCTCCAGCTACCGGTGTAGAAATCCGGTCCTCCAAATCCCAGTACAGCGGTGATCTACATTTCCGACCATACGGTGCTTCAAATGGTGCCATCCCAATCGATGCTTGATAACTATTATTATAAGCTTACTCAACCAATGGCAAATGTTGTGCCCAACTTCCTTGGTGATCGAGCACACACAATCTCAAAAGATCCTCTAGAGTTTGAATGGTCCTCTCGGATTGATCATCTGCCTGCGGATGTGCTGCGGTATTAAAATTCAACTTAGTGCCCAAACCTTCGTGTACTTGCTTCCGAAACCTCGAAACAAATTTCGGATCTCTATCGGATACAATACTCACCGGAGTGCCATGTAGCTTAATTATCTCATCGCGATAAATCTCAGCTAACTTCTCGGAAGTGTAGGTGGTTTTCACAGGCAGAAAGTGTTCCGATTTTGTCAACCTATCGACAATAACCAAAACACTATCAAAACCACCCCTAGCTGCTGGTAGACCAGTTACAAAATTCATAGTGATCATCTCACATTTCCACTGTGGAATCTCGAGTGGTTGTAGTAAACCTCCCGGTTTCTGGTGTTCATCCTTTACTTGCTGGCAGACCAAACAACTTTGCAAAAATTGTGCAATATCTCGCTTCATATTAGTCCACCAGTAAACCTTCTTCAAATCTTCATACATTTTGTTTCCTCCCGGGTGCATGGAGTACTTAGATTTATGAGCTTCATCTGAAATTAGACGCCTAAGCTCTTCATCAGAAGACACACACAATCTACCTTGAAACCTTAGAGCTCCATTCTCATCAATAGAGAATTTCGCATTGCGAGGTTCAGTGATATGTTCTTTGATGTCTTGAAGCTCTTCATCATGCTCTTGGGCTTCAAGAATTCTACCTGCCAGTTCATACCTCAAAGTAATATTGGCGAACATAAAAGTCAAGTTGGATACTTCGAGATTTGACACATGTACCCTACGACTTAAGGCATCAGCGACTATATTGGCCTTACCAGGGTGGTATCGAATGGTACAAGTGTAATCGCCCAGAAATTCCATCCATCGTCGCTGTCTCATGTTCAACTCCTTCTGTGTGAACACATACTTCAAGCTCTTATGGTCAGTGAGGATGGTGAACTCAGGACCATAAATATAGTGTCTCCACTTTCCCAAAGCGAAGACTATAGCAGCTAGCTCAAGGTCATGGGTCGTGTAGTTTCGTTCATATGGATTAACTTCCTCGAAGCATATGCAATCACCATTTCACGTTGCATCAATACACAACCCAAACCTTCCTTTGAAGCATCTGTGTAAACCACAAAGTCGTTGGTTCCCTCGGGAAGAGCTAGTATGGGAGTAGTGGTCAGTCTCTTCTTCAGCTCTTCGAAGCTTTCCTCACACTTGTCACTCCAAACGAACTTAGGATTTTTCCCTGTTAGAGAGGACAAGGGTCCAGCTATCTTCGAATAATCCTTCACAAAACGGCGATAGTAACCAGCCAAACCGCGAAAACTCCTCACCTCAGTGACAGATTCGGGTCTCTTCCAGTTAACTATCGACTCAATTTTCGATGGGTTGACTTCCAAACCTTCTCCAGAGATAATGTGCCCTAAAAAGGCTACTTTATCTAGCCAAAACTCACACTTACTGAATTTGGAATACAAGTTGTTCTGTAGAGTTTCCAAGACAATTCGAAGATGTTTCTCATGATCCTCTTCGGATTTCGAGTAAAGGAGAATATCATCGATGAAAATAACAACAAACTGATCCAAATACGGCTGAAAAACTCGGTGCATCAAATCCATGAACACAGCTGGGGCATTCGTAAGTCCAAACGGCATCACCACAAACTCATAATGACCATACCTCGAGTTCAGAGCAATCTTAGGTATGTCTTCTTCCCTTACTCTAACTTGATAATAGCCTTGCCGTAGATCAAGCTTCGAGTAAATCTTCGAACCTTCCAATTGATCGAAAAGTTCCTCAATACGGGGTAGGGGGTACTTGTTCTTGACGGTGACTTGGTTCAGGCCCCGGTAGTCGATGCACATCCTCATACTACCATCCTTCTTCTTTACAAACAGAACCAGTGATCCCCAAGGCGAAGAACTAGGTCTAACAAAACCGTTATCAACCAGATCTTGCAGTTGAGTCTTAAGTTCTTTAAGCTCAGCAGGTGCCATTCTATAGGGTGACTTCAAAATGGGTGCGGTGCCAGATACCAGATCAATACTAAATTCAACTTCTCGTTCAGGGGGGTACGTAATCCAACTTCTCAGGGAAAACTCCCTTAAATTCCTTAACCACTCTAACCTCCTCGATTTTAGGTTGATCTTTAGGCTTATTGATCAGATACGCCAAAAAGCAGGTAGCACCCTTCACGTATAGCTTCCTAGCTTCCATAGCAGACAGCGGAAACTTCTCATCCTTCTTCTTATCTCCTTTCCACACGACTTTCTCCTCTCTCCAGGTTTTCCCAGGGATATAGCCTTGGTGCGACAATCCAGTTGTGCGTAGTGCTCAGATAACCAATCCATACCCAAAATAACATCGTAGGTCGAAAGAGGTAGAAAGATAAGGCCAGCAGGGAAGAGTCTTCCTAGGATAGAAATTTTGCAACGCTCGATGAACTTCTTAGTTATTACACTAGCCCCTAAAGGCGTACATACTTCTAAAGCGTGAGGCAAAACTCTGTACGGTAAAACGAGTGACTCAGCAAAAACTTCAGCAATAAAAGAATGTGTAGCACCAGGATCAAATAAAGCTTTAGAAGAAGTTTGAGCAATCAGAAGCGTACCTTCAACCACATTTGCGGCGTCAGGAACTTCATGACCACCGATACTGTAAACTCGGGGCTTAGCCATAGTACCCCTTCCTTCATTTCTCGGAGCATAGCCTCCTGGTCTTCCCCCTTTGACAATTGCATGGCGGTTCAGACACTGGCTGATCTTGTGATCCTTTCTCCCACAAGCCAAACACAAACCTTGTCTCTTCCAGCAGTTGTTCTCATCATGATTGACTCCTCCACAGTAGTTGCAGTTTTTCCTTGCTTGGGATGACTGTCCAGACCCTCCAGTGACATTACGGGGACGGTTATCCTGCTGATTCCGGGGATACTTCGCCGGTGGTGCCTGATATCCAGCTTGATACCCACCTCGACTCTCCCTCTTGTACCCAGATTGGCTTCCACTTCCATGGTTCCCAGAAGAACTAGAGTAGCTCCTCCTTCTAGAGTACGGCCTATCAGCCATGTTGATTTCCTTTAAACCACCTTCTACCTCGGAAGCGAGCTCAACAACCTTGACATAGGTAGGCATGTTAGTCCCAAACAAACTGTAACGGATCTCGGAGTTCAGACCCTTCACAAAGTGGCGCACCTTCTCCCTCTCATCATTCTGAAAGTGCGGCACATAGTTCCACAGCCGGGTAAATTCAGAGTCGTAGTCGGCAACATTCATGTTCCCCTGCACCAAAGTCTGGAACTCATCTCTCCTGTTCTTGCGGACTAGGCGAGGCACGTACTTGTCCATGAAATCCTTGGTGAAATTCTCCCAAGTGCAGGCGACTTCCTCTTGCCTCCATCTTGCATTCACAGTCCTCCACCAGTTCCTGGCTGCTCCTACGAACTGGGAAGCTGCAAGTTCGATCTTTCTCTCGTCCGGATAGTGCAGAATCGAGAATAAGTTCTCCATGCTCTCTAGCCAGAGCTCAACCTTACGGGCGTCAGGTGTCCTCTCGAACCTGTCAGGATGGAATCGAGTGAAACGTTCAGCATCTTGATCGATAGTCTGAATCGGTGGTGGTGGCGTTTGGCTGAACAGGTGGTGCCCTAACGTGGCGCATGGTTTCGCTGAAATTTCCCAAAGCGGCGATGATGCGGTCCACCTGGTCTCCATTTTCGGCATGATGGTCATCTCCACTTTCGTTGCTGCTGGTGCCACGAGTGTTTCTGCTACTCATTCTAACAAAAGGGCACTACTTAGCAGTTGATTCAACAACCTCGAATTTCTAACTTAGAAAAAGAACATCAACAGGAACTAAGGTAAGTACTTAGTCTTCTACAACATGTATGTAACTTGGCAGTAAAGAAAGCATGCCTTGAACTTCAAAATAAAACATAGGATCAAGTAACCACTATAGTCTCAGATAAATCAAGCATGCAATTATTCAAAGAAAAATCAATCTCTACTCGTCTTAGCGAGTAAACAGAAAAACCACAGTGTCAAGTAAACGAAAAAGCATAAACAGTTTCAGTCAGGCTGAACAGAATAAAAGTTGTTTGGCAAAAAGGGAAATTTGGTACGAGCTCGAAGAAGGCATCTATCCTAATAGGCGTCCTCGATATCGTCTTCGAAACGTCGCTCGGGCACGTGTGCATCTTCTCCTTCATCCTTAGAGGGTTCCTCCTCGAGTTCTTCTTCGGACTCTTCCTCATCTTCCACTCCGCGCGAAGGTCCACAGCCATCTGGAAACGACCTCCGAGCCTTCCTCTTACGAGGCTTAGTGCCTAGGTTAGCTGTGGTTAACGAGACATAGCCGGAGTTCTACTTTGCAGCTCGTAAAGCCATCTTGAGGAATCTGATCTCTGCATCCTTAGTTGCAATTTCATCTTGAAGCTTCATGGTTTCCAGCCAGTAGTGGTCTCGCTCGCGAACGACCTTGTCCATCACGATGCCATGGTAAATGCCAATGACCGGAACAGTGGTATAGGGGTTAAATTCCCCTTCTACCAGACGGTAGCGGATGACCTTCTTGTCGGTACTCATACCTATCTGTAAGCACATGCGTATTTAGCTAGTCAATATCTAAGTCAAAGTCAATAGCATCCACGGAAGTTCAGTTTCAGAGTCAGAATAGAAAGATGTCAGAATTAGAACAGAAAAGATTAGAGAAACAGTTCAGAGTTAGTACGTATGACTCGGATCAGAAAAAGTAAAAGGAAAACACATGACCTAACCAGCGACTCGGACCCTCACACACACCCCAAGGCCAAAAGATCCTATCCTAGCAAGCTCGAGTTTGAACTCAAGCTCTGATACCAACTGTAACGGTATCGGTTTTTTAAAAAAAAATAATTTTCTTGAAAATAGAATATTCAAAATAATTCAAAATCAACGGTCGACAATAAATGCCATAACAAACTTTGGCGCCACAGCACTAACAGACTTAAGTAAAATCCAACGGTAACTTTAAAGTTCAAAAGGAAATAATGACTAGTGAAGAAATGTAAAGAGTTTCATCTTCTTATTTTGAAAACAAAATCCCAACGGACACCCCAGACCCTTCTCTCAGTCGCTGGCAACCTACTCGCGTGCATCCTCAGTAGCATCTGGAAGGAAGGAAATTTCGAAAACAAAGAGAGCGTGAGATAAAGGATCTTTGTTGGTCCCTTTAAACAACAAGAAAAGACTAGGGGGGGGGGTGAATAGTCTTTTCAAACTTTCGTCGTTTAAAGACTTTCTCAGTAAGAGCTTATTACTTTTCAGTAATGAGTTTGCTGATACTTAACTTTCTCAGCAAGTACTAGTTACTTTTCAGTAACGAGTTTTACTGGTACTTAAAAACAGAGTGCGGAAGTCTTTATACAATAAGTGCTTTTCAGTAAGTGCTAGTTTCAGCAAATGAGCAGAGTGACAGTGTACAGATAGATAAGCTTGCTGAAAACTACATGCAGTAAAGTAAATCACACAAACACTTTTTATAGCGGTATCTGAGAGTGGCGTAATCTCTCAACTAATCCACTTTGTCCTGTCTAGGACTGAATCCACTAAGATAAGTTTGAGGTTCCTTAGAACACCTATCTAGAGCGATTCTTCAGAAACCAAAGCACACTTGCTTCGTTTCCAACCTAACTAGAGAACGAAACCTTGTTTTCCACCAAACTTGGGACTTATAATCAGCAACACTATGCTTGATTAATTTCCCTTTGAATTTCACGCCTGAAAGAGGGTGTTTATCAGTTAGAGAGGTTTGGGATGAGATGACTTGAGTATAACGTATTCAGCTATAACAAGTAATCTAAGAAACAAAACTTTGAATACTTTGCAGTAAACAAGTTAAGTTGTTTCTGGTGTCAAGACTTGTTCTTGTTCGAAAGAGAGAACACTTAACTAATTTCTTAGCCGTGAATGTTCTACTTCTTCACAAGTAGCTTTTGTTTCAAGCTTTAAGCCTTGAAACGGATCAATAGGTAGTAAAGAGTAAGAAAGATGAGTGTTTAAGCATAAGTGAGAGTTTGATCACGTTGTTGACACACTTCTACTCTTTGTCGGATGTCCTATATTTATAGTGAATCAAGGGAGTCGTTTGAATTTCAAATTCTAAGGCTTTGTTCCTTAAGATGTCATTATCTTGCTTTTGTACTTTCAACAGTGTCCTTCATTTGTCTTCTAGTCTTCATGTTCTTCTCATGCTTACTTTTGCATTTAATGTTCATTTGAATGAAATTCAAATATGAACGTTGGAACGCAAATGCAAGTACTTTCAGCAAGAAGGTCACATATGTATTTAAGCAAACGGTCAGTCTCAGTTTCAGCAAGCACAACCTACTATGTCATATAGATTTTCACTTATGCAAGCCGTTGCTCAGAATCCACTTTCTGAGCAACATGTGCCTTTGTATATACCATCTTCAGAAATCTTCTTTAGTCTTTAGTCTTCGAATTCTTCAAGTTTCTGAACGGTTCTAGTGCTTCAATAGTTCGTTTGTAAAAACAAAGTACATCATCAGCAAAACTAAAGCACCTAACTAGTACCTACACCAAGTCTTCAACAAACGTTCCTCTTTTACAATGTCCTTATTCTAAATCGGAGAGTCTATGCTAACGAAATCTTGTAAAGTCGTAACGTTACGACTTTACACTTGTAAACACTTGTAAACAGTTGTAAACACTTGTAATCATGATCTGGACGGTTGGAAATCATTTACAACCATCATCTATCATTTACAACTTGATTATCTTGGTTGTAAATGGGATTTTCCGTTTACAACTGAGTTATCTTGGTTGTAAATGATAAATTTCGTTCTTATTAAAAAAAGTTAACGATGGTGGGGATTGAACTCTGGTCGCTGGAGTAAAAGAATCCAACATTACCACTCAACCACGTTTTGATGTATGCACAATATCAAAAACAATACTACTTAAGCATACAATTTCTCATCCAAATTTAAATTTCTTAACCAAAATCAAAGAAATCATTCACTCATAACCCTAGCCGTTTATTAAGACAGACTAATTAAAAAATATTGCAGCTTGTTCATCGATTCCTCCCATAATGTTTTCAAAAATAAAATTCTTCCCAGATTTCGTCTCTGGCCGAACCCTCGTGACGCAAAAGCACATCGATTGTCTTCTTCCCAGTGACGCAACTCCACATAGATTTAAAAATTTCTCCCATATATCTTCTCCGCCCCGATAAAATATTTCCAACCCAGATTTTGTCTCGTCTCCGGAATCGGAAGATCGATTGGAATTGCAGTATGTCTTCTACCCCGTCTCGGCCCTATGTCTTTTTCGCCGATTAGAATTGCAGTTTTCGGATCTTTATTCTATAGGTAAGTGATCATATATATATTTATTCAATTTAAAAAATGTGTATTAAGTATTAATTTGAAAATTGTGATCAACTCATGTATGACTTTATTTCATGAATGCAAACATTTATTTTGAATATATCAGGGTTTCTTTACTTATCATTTGTTGTGCATTCAATGGTTAAACCATTAATCCTATTGTCTTGTTGTGGTTGAGTGTTGATGTAGACAAAAACAATTAAGAAAAAGGTTGTTAATAATGATGAAATACATCAAAAAGTAATCATGAGATTCATTCAAATGAGACTTTTAAGCATACTCTAAGGAACTTTTGAGTGCATTTCAATTTAGTACATGGATTACTGATTCTGTAACATGGATTACTGATTCTTTTCTTGTTGTGAAATTATTAAAAGTTCTTTCTCATCCAATTCACAAACTAGGCGCCGTGGCACACTTCCAAAATTCTAGTTAACAGTATAAGGTCTTTTATGAATAAGATCATTTATATCCACGCTTTGCCTCAAACAATTTGGGCAACTTGTTCATAAATTTGTTTATATTTTACAGCAAGTTTGGGGAATTGGTATAACTGAGAATTTAACTAATTCTGTTGAAAGGTCAAAGAACATTATGCACAACATTTGAACTACTTCTTTAAACTGTTTTTTTTACTGGACCTTTCAAACTTTGAATTATTATTTTCCTTTATTGACTCAGCTGATCTTATCTCTATCCTTGGGGAAGTGGAGATGTCAGTTTGACCATTGGAAACTGTAATGCTTTAAATGAACGGCTATGAATGTTGCATATACTGCATTGAGACTGTTTAGTGGGTAGATATGTGCCTATATATATCACTACTTGTTATATGATTTTTGTGTGTGCAAAAAAGTTTATTCCATTAACCTCTCTGCAACCTTCTTCCCTTGCTTGTGCCTTCTTCCACCAGAAAGTATGACCTACTACAATACTGGTGCTCACATTTCACCTTCAGATGGCAGTGGCTTGGATAGAATGATACTTTCTCGTTTGCTAAGTATCATTCCCAAACTCACGGTTCATCCAGTTCCAAAACCTATTTTTTTGCCAAAACCTAGAGGTCGACCTAAACCCAGAAGAGTGAATCATTGGCTTTCCTCGAAAATTTTCTTTCTTCATAAAAAGGGAGAGAAGATTGTCCAAGAATATGGTAGCATGGCGTAATGATTCTACAGAATATGCTAGCAAGGCGTAATGCCTCCTAGTTGTTCTGCTTCTCCATCTTTTTCGTTTCTACTCTCCCTCCTTCATAACGGGGATGCAGTAGTTAGATTGTGTCCAAGGCGGTGCATCAAAGCTCGTCTGCCACAGGCCCCCCATACCCTAAAGTAGTCAATGAGCTTGTTTCTCAGGGACGTGGGTGGATGATTCCTTCCTTGGAGAACGGAGATAGAAACAAACTTTCTGTCTTTATGTTCGACTTAGATAAAGATCTTTGTAATATTTAGTGTATGCGAATGTGATATCAACATTGTAATCTGTTTTTCAGTGAACGAATAAGATGTGTTGAATGTTGAATATTATTTTCTGCATTTTAATTGGCCTTATGTGGATTTCAAATGTGACTTTTAAGTAAACTCTAAGCAACTTTTTGTTGCATTTGAATTTAGTACATGGATCTGTAACATGGATTACTGATTCTGTTTCTTGTTGTGAAGTTCTTAAAAGTTCTCTCTCATCCAATTCACAAACTAGGCACAGTGGCACACTTCCAAAATTCTGGTTAACAGGAAAAGGTCTTTTATGAATAAGATCATATATCCGTTTCAACATGGGTCTTTTCCAGAAAGAAAAATTAATTGGTATGTTGTTTGTTCTGTTCTAGGAAGAAGCATCATTTATGAATAAGATCATTTTTTTTTGGTTTTGCTGTTTGGATTGGTGAGTTTGAGGGTTATGAAATACTCGTTCAAGTAATGTGCTATGTTGTAGGGAGAATGAGATGAAGTAGTATTTTATTCATGTTTCTTTTGCGTCCTATGGTCACAGTTTTGTGCTATTTGTTGATCTAATTAACTGTTATCAAGGCTATGTATAAAATTTACTTTTGGTTGAATCAAAGTTGTGCCTTTTTATTATCATTTACTATTTTTTTTTTATTGTATTGTATTTAGTAATATTGTGTGAAAATGATTTATTGCATAAAATAAAAGGGAATAAAACAAATAAGAGCAAATAAATAGACATAGCCTTTTCATTGAAATCATGTAAGCACAGCAGAAACCAGTACATTGATTCCAAAAAGACTTAAAAATATAACCAAATTTGAAAATAAAAGAATGGCCTAGACCATGCCACTCTTCACCTGAGCAATGGTCCCTGAGATCCTGGTACACATTGTTCATGATCTCAGGATGAGATACCACACTGATCTCCATGAGAGCAACCTTGATGTCAGTTGCCTGCTGGCTCACCTCAATATGCTCAGACCCCACAATAGATAGCCTTGATGCCAGGTCAGTAGCTTGCCAAAATGGACCTCTCCTATTGCAGTTCCCTAGCATGAGCCTTGAACTACATGATACATCTTGAATGTTGAGTCTGATACTGTCGCCAATGGTCCAGGTGACCTTAGGCTCGTAGTTGAACTTGGCAGGATAAGAAATAGAGGCAGAGGAGGCCATTTTAAATTTATTTTTTCTTTCTTTTTGTATATGAAAATTTCTTGAATGTGAGTTGTGATGAATCCTGGCCCCTTGCTATTGGCCAATGAATCCGGCTATCCTATGCTGTGGCTTTAAATAAACCATCTACAATATTTACCATGCAAAAAAGCTGCTTTGATCCATTGAAATTGCTGAAAAATTAAAAAATGGACTATTAACATGTAGTTTTCTGATTTTTGTAACATTCTCTGGAAACAAATATAATGTGTTATAACATGTAAATTACTGTTGCTGTGCCATGTGATGTAATGTGTGATAACGTGTAAATTACTGTTGCTGAAAAGGATTGTCAAGTTTTTCTGTTGCTACTGACTGGTAAACATGCACTACATGATACTGCAAGTGCTGAATAGGCACCACCCATGAGCAATCAGCGGTGAATTTTACATGTACTGTAAAATGGAAATTCCAATTTTGGTTTCTCTGGATGCTATGCACAATATGGAGAGGAACTTCTGATAAGTTGTAGCAAGAGGACATAACTATGATGGAGTCCTTTTTTGGTATTTGCATAAGTGTGCATGACCTCTTATTCTCATACCATTGACAGTTTGGGATCGTTTATAAGAATGCAGAAACTGTTAGATCGTTTGTTTGTGTTAGTGTGGATTATATATATGGTAGATATCATTTTCAGTTTATGAAATTGGAATTAGTCAGTAATGTTATGCTCGGATTCATGATCGAAGGTTCTACGAAGGTCCAAGAGGAATATACTTGGTGGATGTTTTCCAGAGGCAGTTGCGATGGATGGCAGGCGTGCTATTTATGGCCTAATATGCACTGGGCTTATCTCTGCATGTTATGTTCAAATTGTATTATTCAGTATTTCTATTTGATTCACGTACTGACTATGTTCTATTTGTATGAATAAATCCATCATTATTTGATTATATAATGCCAGTGATAATGTATGTCATGTTCGAAAAATTAAGGATTTGTGCCTGGACAGGATAAAAGTCCAACAAAAATCATATACATACGTAATCGGCCTAAAGAAAAGTCCAACATCCATTCGGCCCATTACCGCATTTAGCCCAAAATCGATAATAAAATAACCGGGTTTTCGAGGGTTAGCGTTATTCAAATAAATTAGGGATTTCTTAAAAATTATGGTCGTATTTGGAGATTTCACCAAATCACGTTTCTAGGGTTAGGGTTCATCAAATCAATTTGGGATTTCTAATATTGATTTTGGAATTTAATACCCCAATTCTAAAAAAATCATATACAATTAATGGGCCTTAACATAAACTTTGGACTTTAGCAAGAGGAAAGCCCAACAAAAATCATAAAATATGTAATGGGCTGGAGATGAAGGAAGCCCAAAATAACAATTTGATTGATCTGTCAACAGACAATCTGGCCTATTAACCACTTTTGGCCCAAATCCATAATAATATTTCTAGGTTTTTGAGGGTTTTGTCAAATCAATTTGGGAATTATCCCGAAAATGAAGGGCGTTTTTTGGGATTTCAGCAAATCAATTTTCTGGGGTTAGGGTTTATCACATTAGATTTGGGATTTTCAAACGCCTAATGTTAATTTGGGGATGAAATCGATCTGGTCATATAATGCCCCAATTTTCTAGGGTTAGGGTTTTACAAATCAATTTGGGATTCCTAAAAAAAACTAAGGGCGTATTTGGGGATTTCACCAAATCAAATTTCTGGGGTTAGGGTCCATCAAATCAATTTGGGATTTATAAATAATTAAGGGCGTATTTGTGTGTTTCATCAAATCCAAATTCTAGTGTTAATTTGGGGAGCTCACGAAATCGATTTGGGAATTTAGTGCCCTAAATGTCTAGGGTTCGGGTGTTCCTAATCCATTTGGGGTTTCTTAAAATTAAGGATGTATTCGGGGATTTCACCAAATCAATTTGGTGGGGTTAGGGTTCATCAGATCAATTTCTCAAACGCCAGGTGTTAATTTGGGGATTTCTTAAATTTATTTTCTTGCATTTTTTACTACTTCAATGTAAAACTGTAACACAACATACTATAAATTTCCCTAAATTTAGTCCTTTCGGTAAAATTAGAATGATACATTCAGGAAAGATTACCATGCCCCCGCGCAAGGATGACAAGCACAAATACAATAATGGCCCCAGACATATAATGTACCAGAAAATTAAACACATGGTACATGGGTGAATCAACACTCTGGCTCCAAACCTATTGCTGATTTCTGTAACATGTCGTCAAACAAGTCTCCAAATCCCCGCTCATGATATATATCCCTTATATGTATGTATTTTCCTTCTTTCGGGTCAGACACACGTATGAAAAGATGTACAGATCGGTATCCAGCAACCTCACATGCCTTGATATGCTTCAATAAATCATGATCCGAATTTATAAACTTAAAATCACAATGACCGTCAGTTGATACAACAAAACGATCGCCTCCTCTGTGGGGGAAGGAAAATGCTGTCACAAATCGGCTAATGATTTCTTTAATTCCCCCAGTCTGTTCTGAATCCTCAATGGTGTGCACATGCCTATAAAAATAGGCTCCGTCCCTATCTTTGATGCGAGCACGTATTGAGATTGTTTTGCTGCAAAGCATCATAAGATATATTTCCATTTTAATATAGAAGTAATTATTAGTTAATTAAAGTCGACCTATTTTATGAATCAACTGTCAAATATAAACACAGATGCAAAACATTATCATTTTCATTCACCTATGGTAAATACTGTTCTCCCGGAGGTATACAGTGACTCTGCCAACTTCTTGCGAGTAGTAATTATTTCTTCCTGCGTAATCCAATCACAAGAGTTTAATTAATAAACGTTGCCAACCATAACTGTAGAGCATGGCTGAAAAGAGCACATCTATATCGAAAGTCTTACTTCATTCAGTGTTTTGTTGACGGCTTCCCGAAACATCAAGAAGAGAGATGCGTATACGCGGCAAGCGAGACTGCATTTGTCAGATTCAGCATGTATAAGAACATATTTATTTATACATCACTCAGTTCTGGTAAATAATAACCTGTGGTAATGTTAATTGCTTACCCGTTGCCTTGATTTGGCACAGTTGGCGGATAAACGACTTTGAATTTGTTCCATTGCTTCTGTTTAAAATCATCTAAGCCCAATGCCGTTGTTGTTTCCTCAAGTGTAGAGACCTGCACAAACTGGCCTGGTTAGCCTTTTAATGCATATCCAACTTGTAATATACTACTATATCTCTGTTTACACCACCGAAATCGCAAAGATGCTGATAGCAGACATATTACATATTAATACATATGATTACATCCCTCTGACTAAGTATTGAAATAACACTCTTACCAAATTCATTGCCAACTCCAAATAGCTTTTACTTGCTCTATCGTAGAGCAAGGTGTCACAAATTTCGAGTGTTCTGTTGTCCAAATTCACCCGGCACACGGTGAAATGGTGTTCATGGATTATTGGTATGGATATTGTGGAGCACTCTGACGAAGAAATTCCTTTCAAAAAGAATTTTATCGATCCCTTCAACGATTTCTCACTTTGTAAGGGGTCATGAAACCTGCTTTTCTTGTCTTTCAGCGATCCGCTGATGATGTTGCACACAGTCTGATATTATGAAAAATATAGGAAATAATCATGAAACCGTTGTATGTCGGGAGATACGTCATTGTTTGTTCAATTAAGTTATTTAAGTTAGGCCTTACACAGAACATCATAGGCAAAAGCCAGTGATTGGTGTCAACACCTCGAAATTTCCTGTCCAGCCAAGTCATGGCAGCAACACCACTAATGACCTGTATATGTCATAGTGTGTTCCTGTCAAATCATTAACACAATACATATGTATCAAGTATATGTAATGAATATAATTATGGAAGGACCTTACTTGGTCATTAAACCACGTGTGAGGATTCAGGGTCAACATATCAGATCTACGGAGATAGATTGCGAGGTCATCAAAACCAACCAAACGTTCACTGCTTGTCCAGGAACAGTTAAGTTATCGTGAATACTTAGATCATGAATAAAGAAAAAAATAAACAAAAGAGAGCGAGGGAGAGAGACAAAAGAGTTGTTGTAACTTCACCTTCCATGTCCATGTTCCCATAATAGATAGTTGACCAATTCATGCTCACTAGATGGCATAGCCGTACAAATGGTTTCATAAAGGTCAGGTATTCCAGGGTTATTAGGCTGACCAAATGGACTTCTCGACGCTGTCTTCGTGTTCCTTTTGGGATTAACAGCCCCAGGTGGACTTAAAAAAACAGGACGCTCTTGATTTGAATTGATTTTGGACTGAGGAGTGCGAGGCTCTGGCTTTTTTGGTTTTCTGAATTGGGAATTACTTGGCGGCGTCATAATCTCGTTGGTTAACGGCCCCAGGTGGACTTAAATGAACCGCACTTTCTTGGCTTGCATTGTTTTTGGACTGAGGAGTGAGAAGCACTGATTTTATCTTTCTTTGACTTAAAGAATCACTTGGTGGCTTGGTCCTTTCTGAATTAATGGCCCCAAGTGGACTAAAATTAACTTTCTTTCCATTGTTTTTGGGCTGGTTACTTTCACTTACAGGAGACTCTGACTTCTTTTTTTTTTTTTACTTTTTGGGAATCACGTGGTGACGTCAACATATCCGTGACCCTTTTGGAATTCAGGGTCTCACGTGGACTAGAATGAGCAGCACTTACTTGCTTTGCCCTGTTTTTGGACTGCGTAGAGCCACGCTGTGGAGCCACATGATTACCATGGGGCTTATCTGTTTCCATATTCATGCATGATGTTGAAGGCACACTTGACTCTTTCGTATTGTATGTGTTCCTGAAAGGTCAGTTATGGGAATCAACTATAGTGCATAGAATATTCATTATAAACAAAAGAACCAAATTAGGTTTGACGGCACTAACGCAGTGTTCTCATTCCTGTGGTGGTGCCGGTACAATGACAAGACGATGTTTTTGCATGCTCTCTGGAAATCCTCCTACATACCAACAGAAACTTGAAAGTAGTTAACCGTAAAGTAAAGTAGATCTGTATACATGATGATAAAAGAAACATTACAAAATATGGTCCCAAAACAATTCCCCCTTGCAAATTGGGTCCAGGTGAAAGTATATATCAAGTCATATTTTCCGAAAACTAGGTTTCAAAAAACAAGAATAAAAAAAAATAATAATAAAAAATATAATAAAATAGGAACAACAATGCAATTTTCCCTTGTGATCAACGTGACATGAGATGAAACTGTGTGTTACTGTTACCTCTGTCTCGAGGGATGATCGCTCTATTACCCTTGCCTTCACCATCATCTCCATACAAACATAAACAACAGCGTCCACCCTGCACACAAGTGATTCCATTTAAAATATCTAGCTGAAAATTTCATATTTAATGGTTATTAATTATAACGAAGGTATTACCTATTACTGTGTGTCGGGATACTCTTCTTATAATCAAAATCAAATTCAACGTCATCAGATCTAAGTTTCTTACCACCGCACCATCTTAAGATTAACCTTTCAACTTCAGTGGCCTGCGACAAACCATATTGCAATTTAACAACAAAAAAGTCATGAGTAATTATTCGCGTGACAGCGACAACAAGTATTAATGGTCATACCTTCTTTTTAACAAGGGCAGCGTGGGGGTTTCTAGGCATATCAGTTGATGGAGCAGTGTCATACACCTCTAGAGTGCAACTTTTGACTTTAAACATTACCAGGATACAATGCCCATTGGCAACCATGTCAGGAACAAAAACATTGATTGGTTTGTCTGGCACAGATTTAGTGCCTTCTTCTCCTGCTTCTAAAAACCCTTCGCACTGCAAACTTTCCATATTGGTGGGCATGAACCACACACACTGCCCATCTTTCAGTGCAACAGATGTGCACAATAAAGCAACACAATCAATCACCTGCAATCACAACACACATATCATTACGTGAGCAATATATCAACAAGTCTGGAACTCACAATTCAAACAAAATATGTTACACTTTTATGCACGAAATTCCTCATTAACAAATCCTGCAAGGCCACTTTACTTAGGGTGCAGTGTCCAATCCGTACAACAATCGTACTGCGTCAAACATAAAAATGTTCATTCGTATCCTCATTATGCGAAACAACATATATTTGGAATAGGGCTTAAATCCAACGTAAACTTCATACCTTTGGGGAATAACAAAACCAAGGATCGTTTCAATCAATTCATTTTCATCTGAGAACATCTGCGACGAAAGTGATTCTTTTATCTCTGCCTCGTCATCCAAATCTTTATGTGAGATTCCCACTTCTCCTCTTCTCTATCTTCGCGGTACTCTGATTTGTTCTCCGTTTCCTCTTGGGTTTCCCAGTACTCTGGATTGTTGTTATTTACTTCTTTTATTTCTGACTCTTCTCCTGTGGGTGAGGGGTACCCTGGCTTATTCTTATTGAATAGGTTCGTAAGAACACCAGTCAATTGCTTCTCGACAGCAGACGTTACGACACCCACAATATCTGTTTTCAATTTCTCTAGTTTCCCATTCATGCCGTCCAAACTTTTAACGATCTTATCTCCCAACTGCAAGCCTTTAATAGAATTTGGCCATATGATATCTGCAAGCTCATCCAGAGTTTGTTGAGGATCTCGCGTGCCCATTGCAGGGGGGACAAAGTGCATATCATTCCTGGACCTCTTAGACATGTTATCTGAATCTTCGTATCTATCAGACATAGTTTGGTCTTCATCCGAATCTTCGTCTTCCGCGCAACGTACGTCGGAAATCGATATGCCTTCTCCCTCTGCCTCTGGGTCAGACTGATCCCTGATTACAGAGTTAGTGGTTGCCCCGTTCACCACACAAGCCTGAAACATTTAAAAGAGTCTTAGAAAAAATGTTGAGCTCTTGTAGTTAAACAATTAAAAACAGAAACATGAGAAAATCACTGTATATGAAATTACTACTACAGCAAGAAAGGTTATTGTAACGACCCGACCAATCCGGCCGGCGTGGTTACTCCTGGACGGACCCACACACGTCTCAACAGTATGATATTGTCCGCTTTGGGCCTGAGCCCGCACGGATTTGCTTTTTGGAATCACCCAAAATGCCTCATACCATGTGAGAGTGGTGGTCTAACATATATACCCTTTATTCCAATCACTCTTAAGCGATGTGGGATTCGGGGCATTACAAACTACCCCCCTTAAAGCCTCGACGTCCTCGTCGAGCGCCTTAAGTGGTGGGGGTGACAAACTGACAATAACCTTTACCAACAGTCCACCCGGTGCGGGCTTTGTGTTGGTCTAGGCTCTGATACCATTTGTAACGACCCGACCAATCCGGCCGGCGTGGTTACTCCTGGACGGACCCACACACGTCTCAACAGTATGATATTGTCCGCTTTGGGCCTGAGCCCGCACGGATTTGCTTTTTGAAATCACCCAAAAGGCCTCATACCATGTGAGAGTGGTGGTCTAACATATATACCCTTTATTCCAATCACTCTTCAGCGATGTGGGATGCGGGGCATTACAGTTATGACCTTTGGATCCTTGTACAATTGTTCGGAAGATTGCTTAAAGTCATGCATGATGCCACGGACTAATTTCCTAGTGAGCTGTTCAACGTACGACATGTCACTCGAGAGGCATACCTTATGCCCTCTCGATTTAGATGGAGACACCAGTGAAAAGAAGAGGACCTGACAGCAATTTAATAAAGCATAATTCACGATCCCATCATGCTAAATAATCAGACAAATGGCAGGTGTCAAAGAAATTTGATTGTACCTCCAACAGAAATGGGCATGCAGTCATATAGGTTGGTTTTTTTTGATATGCGGCCACGACTTCGTTCGTCGTCTCTCTTATCAACTTTGCCCAATTCTTTTTATGTAAGTTCTCCATATCAACCTGGAGGTTTAGAAATTTGCAATGTAAATCAACGGACATCTCCGGAAATAGTAACACTCCAAAAGCATATACAAGGTACTACAACTCGAACACTTGATCATTTTGTCCACCTTGCTTCAAAACTCTGCGTAAATCGCTCATAACTACCCTATCGTATCGATTAAAACTGAAATGACTATAGAAATTTTCATAACCAGTCCTGTCAGTTTCATCTATGATGATTTCGTGCCCTGTTGATGGAACCCCTAGGGCGCTTCCAACCAAAGCATCAGTGACATGAAACGTCAGGTCATTGACTCTCAAGACACTTGCAACTGGATTATAATTTCGAATTAACCAATGCACCAGGTCCCTGTGGTGTTTTTCAAAATTAATCTTGGTTATACCTTCAAAACAACTCCCCTTAAAGACCTCTGCTAGTCTATCTTTAACTTTGGTGTTCAGCTTTGACAGTTGAGTAATACTCGACCGTGTACAATACGTTACCTATTCATCGTGATTGTAACAAATGAGAACATGTAAGATTCACAGTACTAATTGCTTTCGAAATAAAAACATGACCTGCCACCTTGTCTGATGACGAAGACGAGTTGGATTTGCGACTCTTCCTAATTATCCGAGCCTTGGGGGGCTGTGATGTAGGTTTTGCCGGGGTTGTCGGGTGTACATCCGTTACCTGCCTAGCCCGTTTGGGAAGGTGTGTATCATTGGGCTTCGTTGGATACACATGATTATGACTGCTCTCCCTACAAAATTAACACATGAAAAAATGAGAATTTGATTAAAGTGTAACAGAAACAATACAATAACCATGCAAAACAAGTTGACAATCAAAATACTTACATCACTAACTTTGGTATTGAGAGAATACTTTGGACTATTAGGTCTGCAAACTTGGTGTAACCTATTTCAAATAAGAAGCATCAATGAATGAACTGAACATATACAAAAAAACAAAATAAATTGTTAACCGATTCGAGTAACATGAATAGAATGCACCGATTCTAAGTTTGAAAACACTGTTAATCAAACAATCTGGACATGCGCGCACACAATCACAAGTTCTAAGAAGCATGATGGGGAACAATTACATAAACAAACTTCGATTCAAGCATATCGATCAACAATCAAACATCACTAACCTAATGTGTAGTCACAATTTGAATCGACAATTGGAAATACAAATTGATCAAAAGTATAACGACAGAGAGTTAAATTAAAAATTAAAAATAAAAAAGAGGCGGTTGATCACCAAAACCCTGAAAGCGCTAATAGTATATGAGAGCGGAACTGATTTCTCGGTAGTGGGCGTTATCCCAATATGTTATAATATTTACATATATATTTTATAATATATTTATTATTCTTGTGTAGCATCAATTAAGGAATAAGAGTTTTGTTGCAATTTGGAAACTTCCTTTCACATAAAAGGCATATTTATTGGGGTAGTTTTCCATTTCCTTTTTCACCAAACCAAACAAAATCATTAGAAAATACGAGATTGATATAACATCAGGGATCGGTTTGTGAGAATTTGTTACTAAAATTCATTTGTGAATGTTCAAAGTGTGTTGGTTAGTGTGCTGAAGATATCTCAATTGAGAGCTGGATACTTTTCCACTCGACCATTACATCTCTTGTTGAAAAGTTGTGTTGCTTTTGCAATCGATACTTTTCCACTCAACCATTACATCTCTTATTTTACTTTATTATTCTATATAGATTTTTAAATTTTTACATTAATTTTTTGATTGAAAATATTTATTTTTTCTTAAGTCATGATTGGTTGGAACTTGTAAGGTGTTTAAAGTGGTGGTGGACTGGTGGTCAACTCAAATGGACTAAAATGTAATTGAGTTTCGACTAAAATGTTATTGATAACACAAAAGGGTCCTTTTTGAAACAGGCATTCATAGTGAGCCCTTATAATCAATTTTCTCTTACTCTTAAACTATAGTATAAATTTTTAAGCTATTCAATAAAGAAACAAAACTTTTAAGAAACAAAACAATTTCGATGAAGAAACAAAATGTATCAAATTCAATAAAGAAACAAAAGTACCAAATAACAATCGTGGTCACAAAGCATAAATCAACGATATGAAATGCTCGACTTATCAAACATTTGAACTAAGTTAGGCCCACACGATTTCATCTCCAAAAGTTACATCAACCACCATATCAACTTGGAGCAAGTGAGGTCTAACGTGGCAAAATGGAGTAATCACCATATGACCGTGGCGAAAGTAATTGTTAGGCAGGAAAGGCTTATAGTGAATTTTGTTCGACATGATTGTTATTCGACCCATGCGCCTTTTGAAGTCACGATTCAGTTCCAGTGATGTCCATGCTGAAAGATCATATGCGCCATTCTCCCTGACTACAAGATCAGTGCTAAACAGTCTCACGATAGAATAAGCATAAATAGATGGTACGTGACCCAAATCTATGGCCTTCCCGAAATGCTCATATGAAGCCAATTCGTTCGCATTGGTGAAAAATTCCTCCTGCACATCGAAACAATTAGTATTAGGCGTTGAATTATAATTATATTTAACAAAATGGAACGATTTTATTTATGTATTTATTTTTGGAAATGGGTAAAATTTTATTAAAAAAGAGCACAAGCATTGAATGAAATATAAAAATAATTTACCAATGCCTTTAGTAGTAAAGCTTCCGGGTTATTTGCATCCAATAGCTTCTCCAAGACTGAAATTGGCAGGTTCGAACTTCCATCAAGTTTAATAAGTTTGAGAACTTCACTTTCCTCTCCAAGGATATTCAGATCTCTACAACTATAGAGCAAAAAGTATTCATAAAACTTGAATCGTGGAAAACATTAATCAATATATATGATAAAGAAATTTAACCATTGTTTTGCCCTAGCCCAATAAGCTGGTCCCTCGACAGCAAGAAACCCCAATATATGAACAAGTATGTCTCTCGACTAATATAGACTCTCCATCAGAAGTGTATCGATTGATGGTTTCTACAAGCTGATGCAGGTTTTATAGGAGGATTCTCGAGAAGATATGTACGTGAGATTGAGTTCAGTTTTCCAAATCTTCCACTACTTTATCGTGTGTGTATATTGGAAAATATCCCTAAGAATACGGCGAAGATATGCCACGACCACTAACTAAATTTAAGGTATTAAACATTTTGGTAATTTAAGAGGTAAATTCGCTACATAAAAATACTTCAAAGTTCAAATTAAATTGATTGTCTTAAATTGATTTAACCTTTTTCTTTAATATGATTAAAACTAAACTTATAAATTGATTTAACTTGATTGGTCGAGATTTCGAAACAAATTATTAACCCTTCTAATTTATTTGGTATTGATCTTAAATCTGGTGCGGCCGGTGCAGGTAAACCATGCGAATCTGGGCGTCTGACCTGCTGTAGCCACCCGAAATTACATATTCACCCCCATTTAGTTCTGTTAACACAAGGATTTGGTGTAATGGCAGTGATTAATCAAGCGGTAAGGGATCTTTAATATCAAAATAAAATTGAAGAAAATAAAATAAAAAACGTCAATAAGACAACTTCACTAATTCAGTAATTCTCCAGCAAAATACAACTTTAACTGAAACCAACAAATAAGCAAAAGTCGGCATTTGTGACTCGAGGGTATCAGGCCGAACATAAAGAGCAATGGTAGCAAGGCCAGTTTTGAAATTGCATTCCATTGCTGCAGCAAGCAACTCAAACACATCAAACAGCTCGAATTGGCGATTGTGAACATACTTCACATCTCCTTCAAAATAACCAAATTAATACGAAAGAAGTGGTTACAGCATCCTACATGTTCATCTACAATTCTTGATTGGCAGAGACTCGAAAATTGAGAACTTTATGATGAGGATCAGCTTCTGTGACTTCAACAACAACAGCTTTACCTATTAATGGTTGTAACCGCCACAATTGGTCATCTTTGATTGAATCGTCCTTTGGATGTATCTTCACACCTTCATACTCGAGATCTATATCCAGAACATGATACTCAAGATTGCCAGATTAACATGTTCTTACATCCAAAACAATGGTTCTAAATCTTTTCCCCTCAATGCGGGCTCTTCTGAAAAGTTCAATAATCCAATATCTCTTGGTTTCATTAATCAAAGTTTTTCCACGAGTTTCAGAATTTGCCTCAACAAGTACTTCTTCAACTTCAGCTTTTCCTAGTGTACTCCCACCCGTTATAGAAGCTACCACTTGATAGTGTACAAGAACATCTGTGTACCTTCGTATCGGAGATGTAAATTGAACATATCCTTTGTCTAAGCCTAAATCCAAACGCTCCAGAAAACGAGTAGAATAGGAGCTCCGGCTCCACCTGTAAATCACAGGTATACTGTGTTGATGCGCATATCTTGCAATAACATCTCCGCACAACGGACATCATTTCTTCTACTAAGTTTTCAGATCTAGTCCTCTCATCAGTACGTTGTTCAACTTTTATTATTGGCTCTTCATCATCGATTTTACTAAGCTGTTCGAAAAACAAAAAACAAAAAGGACATTAATGAGAAAAATCAAAGTGTTTAACAGAAAACATAAATTAACATTTTCTTTATATGTAATACTATATTATAAAAATGTAAAATGATAAAAATAAAAAATAAGAAATAATAAAAGACATCGATTATTCAGACAAGTTAGATACTCACCTTGATTGCAATTTGGTCAAACTCTCCATTCGACAATAGAGTATATTTCATCTTTTTTTCTTTCACCACTGTTGCCTTTTCTTTGCTGCATTAACGAAGTTCGATATGTCCTTCGCCAGCCAATAGCAACTGATAAAAGATGCATTACCCTATTAATAGATTCCTCAGTAACTGATGATAATAACAATGAATCAGCATGATCATATGATATTAACAATGGATTGATGGTTGACAGCTCAATAAAACAATCTTCAATGTTGAATGATCCATCTTTGTTTATGGTTACTGACACAGAAACATATTTGCATTCTTCATTCGCCTTGAAAGATATCATATCCATTGCAACTCTTCTTGGATACATGTAAGATGTACATGTAGACAAATAGATTGTTTGGCCTCTTTCCCTTGCAGCACAATCTATCCTGCTACCAAACTTTATAAGACTAGTTGGGTCAACAATATGAATCCACACTTTGATTCGCTCATCCTCCATCATTTTCACACTCAATGCATCATCAATTTCTTCTGAGTTATCAGGATCAATAGCAATTGATAATCCATGAGTTAAATTAACTCTCCTACTATAAATCAAGTCCCCAGATTGAGACAACTGATGAATGTCATCCAACAACTCTCCATCTTCATATGGTGAAAATCTAGACCTTAACAAGTCTAAATTTTCATGTTTGTTGTAGTACCCAGTTATAACAAGTAGCCTGAAAGCATCATCAGTTGTGTAGTTTTTTTCTCCCATTTCATTGAATATCTAGCAAAACACAAATAAAAAAAAATTATCAGAAAAAAAAATTAAACAGAATATGTGTTTTTTTGTACAAACAAAAGGGTTATGCATCATAATATTAAAAGAAACCTTACCCAGTAACAAAGACATTCATAGTCGTAATGTCTTGCTAAAGATGGCTTCAACGAGTATTTTTTCAGAGCTTGAATGAAGTCATCAGGCCATTGATCTTTTGATGGACGTTCATTGAATGGAAGAGACTCTACTGCTTTCAAAGCATCCGTAAATAATTTTATGCGTTCTTCGTATGCAGGGTGATTTTCTTGGTACTCCAGCAAGCATTCTTGTAATGTTCTTCTACACATTTTCTTCTTCTCTCTGTTTTTTTTTTTTTTGTATGTAATGGAGTCTAATGTAAACTAAGGATCCTAATTTAAACTGAGAATCCTGATGAGAAATGTCTGTTTCGATTAAGACTGCCCCTGCCCCACAATTCGATGGAAGAGAGGTGTAGATGAACTCCTATCATGGCAACGTTACGGTAAATTTGGTTATCCAGAACAAGTTTATAAGTTTGCGGGTAATTGGATGTTGCAAAATTCATATATAGGGCCAAAAAGCACGATATAATCATCAAAATGCCTATATAAACAGAGGCATATTTTTCGACAGTATCAAATAATCAAAATGGCAACAACAGAGTGAATATTTAAGCCATACCATAATTGAAACCAGTTTGACTACTAACAAATGCGAATATTTACAACATCATCTCAACAGGCAACAATATTTCTGTCTACATATAGAATTAAAACCTACTAAAATTAGATCAATTGATAAAAATCTAGCACATGCAGGTGAACAGATCATCTTGAGACATCCAAACATTGTCAACTTGAGTCACAAAATTGCAAGAAAAGAAAGCAAGTTCTTACCAGCAATTGTCCAGGACCTCTTTCTGTTTTCAGTTGCGAATTGCGGTTCCCGTTTTTCCTTCAAGGGATGGGAGTGAAAATGAAAAACGAAGAGAAACAAATGACAACTGCTTTGGAGATGAAACGACGAGTGATAAAGGATGAAGTGAAAAATGAAAGAGAAAAAAATGACATATGCTTTGGAGATGAAACGACGAGTGATAATGGATGAAGAACAGTGTTTTAAGTGCAATGTAATATGTTTATTATATTTAATAATAATGGCTCTCAAAAGGTGCAAAAAAGGTGTAATCATTAGTACTATTTTACTTCCAGTGTATACGAGAACAACAGTAATAGCCTATAGGATATATATTGCCCAAGGAATAAGTTACTTCAGGCAAGTCAGTTTCTTCCCACTAGGCCACTACTATGTTATTTTATAATTAAATATTAAATTGAATTGACAATTACTTATAGCCAACATACTACACAATCAGAAATTACAAGCAAATTAATAAAATTTCAATTTACTCATCCTACCAATATCTATACTAAATGGAGTACTAATAAAATGTTGGAAAGTAGTAATAGTCTAATAAATGAAACAAGAAAAACCAAGAACCAAACAATGTCTTTTTAATGGGTAAAACTATAGTAATAGTCTAAGCTGAAATCCGAAATGAAAGCTAATTTATCAAACAAGACCAGGTTGTGAAAATAAGCACCAAACAAATAAAAGGGTATTTGGAGCACATACAAATCCACTCTTCAACTCGAGAGGTGTTATGTGGGCTTCAAGTTTAACCTCCAAATTGTGCTTTTGAACCAAATGAGCACTTAATCTTCTTCAGGGCGATATTTTTTGTAAATGGACACCAACCAGGTGGGGCTCGATTCTTCGATAATCTTAATCTCACAAGTATCCCCTTCTTTCAATTTGTTGAATTGTGCAAATTTCTTCCAACCCGCTGTGACACTTGCTGTATTCGTCCGCAGTTTGCATGTAACTTCCCATGACTTTAGTATAGGTGAATGGCTCAATTTGAGTATCTTAGTATTAGAACCCTCTGAAAGGTGTGCACGGGCGAAGCCCATGGGGAGGGCCTATTTAAATAAAAACACAAGAATGAGATAAAAAAAAAAAAGTAACATGCAATCGTTCGAATGATTATTGCTATTCAATAAGCAAAGTAAGTCGTACCAAACTGTTAATATGCGGACCAACAACAACAGAGCATTTGTCATAATTTTCTTTTATGACACGGACGGGACTTCCTGAAGCTGATAAATAAGAACTCTTTTTGCTTCTTATGTAGTCGAAATCTCCCCTTTCAACCCCCTCACCGTCGAATATGGTCACCCAGAATGTGTTGGTGGGTCGTATGTGAACATCATAATGTCATTTGCTTCTACGTTATATGAACTATGGAAAAGATTCCAACCCTTTCCAAAGTAATAATCCTGTAACCCATTTTTTTCAATCGTGACCTCCGCGACTAGGCCCTCTTCGACAGACAGTGTAACTTCACTCGGTATGCTCCCACGCATTCCCATGCAATAATTTGAAAATCTCCATGGAATTATCTGGATAAACATCAGGAAGAGAACAAGATAAGAAAACAAGATCAATGCATCTCAATTAAGATGACCGCAATTACTAGTAAATGATAAAGTAGTTGAACACATGTATAATCGTTAATCGGATAACTTGTATGATTACACCATAACATCAGAAACTACTACAAGTACATATTGACAAATCATACAACATAAAAAATGTCCATAGAGTAATTCAGATCTATTTGTCTTTCGTTTCTACACCAACCAGTATCAAACTAAACGTGAAAATTAATGTATGAACAATTTGAAAACGAAAGTGTCGAATCTTACCAGAGTATCGTCGTGATCAGGAGTCTTACATACTTTGGCAAATTTGTTTGGGAACGACTCACCAAGAGCGGCATCCATGGAGACGTATAGAATTATATCACTAAAAAGGGAATCTGATTTGGTGAATTGTTAAATAAGTACCTAAGAGAGTTTAAAACCATTTTATATATAAATTTTTATAGGGAAACTGCCGTGACTCCTCTTTTATTTCTTATTACACATCCGTTTATCATTATAACAAAATATACCACCGTAAATAATTATGAGAAAATAATAAAGATGAAGGAATATATCTAGGAAAAATATGCACTTGATTAGCTTTGGAAAATTCGTATTCAATAAAAGGAAAGTGAACCCGTTGAACTTGTCAGAAGAATTATGTAGGTATTTTTGTTAAGTGTGTGTGTGTGTGACAAGTAATGTTAGTGACAATTAATTTTTCCACCCCTCTAATTTTAATTTGTTCTTCAATTAAGTATAGGTGTATATTTACTCTATGTATACTACTACTGTAGTTCACAAGCCATCGAAAATCGACGGATATATAATGCTTATATTTGATAAAATAGAATATATGCATGATTAAAAAAAATGTGATTACAGATGTTTTATGAGTGTAATGTCCCTCCCAAGAACACACAAGTTGACGTAATAGATGTCAACACGCAAATCAAATTAAATCGCACCTGGTAGCATATGCTCAAAGTTATGATACACTTAATGCACAAATTCACTCGCCACTAAACACCTAATCACGAATTTGCTCCCAGTGCGGCATGTAGTTATATTATGGTAAAACGCAAAATACATAGATCACAAATTCGCACCCCGTGGATCACCTAGTGGAATAGTCTGATGCCTAATAGACATAGACCACAATGTCACTCCCCGTGGATCACCTAGTGAAATACCCTCAAACCCAAAAGACATCGATCACATAGTCGCTCCCCGTGGATCACCTTTCAAAATTCCGTCAAACCCAAAAGACACAGATCACAAATTCAACCCCCCCACCCCCCCCCCCCAAACACCCATAGGGCCAAACTCAGGATGCATAGATTACAATTCCACTCCCCGTGGAGCACCTAGTAAAACCCAAACTGCATAGATTGAAAATGTCCTACCCGTGGAGCAAACCTAGTTGAATAGGCTCAAATTCATAATGCATAGATTATAAACTCGCTCTTCGTGGACCGTGATTCACCTAGTGTAATATGCTAATATTGTTAAACGATTTTTATTTGTTTGAAATGATTTATAACTGTGAAATTATAAAAATTATTATAATTGACCCGTAAATCATTTTGTGAACATGGGTGGGATAGCTTGCAATTCTCCGGTGCCTCTTCTCGTCCGATAAATTTTACAGAAGAGTGGAATTTTAATTGTTTTGATTGAGTAATGGGGAGAATGAAAATAAATGGCAATTGTGAATCAAGAGTTCGAAAATTTGTTACGTTTAACTTTCCCTAATTATCATTAAATAATTCATCTTTAATCACAGTTGCAATTACTTCATATTTTAGAATCTACTTGTATGTCAGATTAGTAGCTTTATGAAATAGTAGGTTTGGAATAAAATAAAAAACAAAATAAAAAAATAAATAAATAAAAATTATGTTATCATGACACATAGGAGTATTAGGTTTGTGCATATATAATAAACAAATAATTCTGATTGATCATTAATTGTTGCTTAGGCATTGACTCTCCTTTTTTATAGAATAAATTATAGATTCCCGTTTACGTATTTACACAACTATTTTCCTCAAACTGAAAAGACAACATTTTCCCAGAAAAGATAAGATTTTGCCTATATATAATACCCCCCCCCCACCCACCATAAATCAAATCACAAACGAAAAAAATCGTAAGTCCTCAAAATCTGTAAAACATAAGCCTTTTGCAACAAAAAAAACACTCAGACAATGCAGAATCTTCAAGAAACGTTCACCATTGATGCTCCACGGACTTTTGCTGAAAATTGTGGAAGGCCTTTTGCTTATTTCATAAGAATCTCCACAGATCACCGTCTCACCATCCACCTCCGACTTACTCCTACAGACAATTGGGCTCTTATTGTGTCAATGAATACCAGTCAACATCTACAATATCGCACAAGGTACAGGTTCTTGTGGGTGAATGCAGCCCACATCATCCAGGGAGATGATATCATACCAACGAACTATGAGAATGATATCCGTAATTGGGTGCGCTTAAACAATCCTCATCTAGTACTTGTTACTAGTACTGGAACCCGTCTCCCTGTTCCAGGCCATGAACAAGAAGCTGGAAAGGTGTATCCATTCAATCCTCATAGCGGCGGTTCGTTGTACTTCAACAGTTTGAACATGACCCTTGACCATACTGAAGAAAATGTTGGTGATGACAATGGGTAGGTTATGTTTGCATCTCTGAATGACCGTGACATGACTGTTCGAGTAGCGTTTGGACATGAGGAGAGTAGCCGTCATGTTAAGAATGTTGTCCGTGGAATTCGGTTCACAATATATTGAAGCACCTGACAACAGTTGCAAGCAGTTAATTAAGACTTATTGTTTATTTATAGGCATTGGCCGTATGTGTTTGGGCAAGAAGAAGATTAATAGAAGTTTAGTTTGTGTTTAAACCTCTTTTCCCCTATATTTTTTTAAAGTCTTTGGTATCAGGCCATTTGTCATTTGATTCCTGAATAGTTATTGACTCTTGAAAATGAATGGGTATGTGCAAAGTTTGGGTTTTTGTCCTAGATTCTATTTTTTCAGTCTGGTTCTGGCCGGTTAAGTACATGATGATTCTGACGTTTGAATCTTATTCATAAATTATAAGTTTTCAGCGAGTATAGAATCAAATGTGTCTAAAAAATCAACACATCAACAAAGCCACACACATAATTACCATAGGACTGTAACAAAATGAAAACTTCGTACTCCACTCATTAGCATCCACAGATTATCCAAAAACAGAATGTCATTAAGGCACCTTCATAGTAGCATGTGAAGCCTAAGTAAAGTTGCGTGATTAGTACTTAGCCTAGTCATAAGAAAGATCTAACAGACATACTTGCAGCAGGAGATTCAAAAACACTTTGGTAGAGCATAAACCATTCACACATCATCATGGGCCAGCATTGATCAGTTTCGGAATGGGAGGCCTTGAGTAGCTCGTTCCTGTCCTGGCATGATACGAAGTCCATGGAAGTACGGCTTGGAGCTGTGATATACATACCAGTTGCGTGCATTAGTAGTACCAAGTTCCTGAGCATTCTTTTCCCTATCAATCACTTGGTTCCACAGATCATCGAAATTCATCGTCTTTGTATGGCACATGCGCTCAATTATTCCTGGGAGCAGATAAGTCCTGACAATCCAATCACCTTGCTCCTCGAACATAACATGAACAGACTGCGTGTAAACATCAACGCATTTTCCTGAAACTAGCCTGGAACATTCAAACATCTTTACCACATCCTCGTCCTGCTGCAAAGAGATGTGGGATTCCTCAAACTTGCGGATGGTTGGATCAACAAACCACATCAGGCCGTTCTTCATGGGACCGGTAAGCCTTCCCCAAATTGCACTGCATAAATCAACATAGTCGAAATTGCTTCAGTCTTCAATGTAGATGTATGAAACCTTGCCATTTGCATAAGATATCAGCCTAAATTTGGGACGCTCAAACCTCCCATCCCAATGAACCTTTATCCTCCATGATTGTTGTAACAAATGTTCAACAGGATGCTGTTGCGTCCGTGGTGGAGTTGAACATTCAACAACCCATTGGGATGTGAACTTGACATTTCGCCCTAGCTCTTCCGTCTCTGTTGTAATTAAACATTGAATCAATTGAACATTGAAATTCATATCATCAATTCAGTTCAACAAACTACTAATTAAACATTGAATGAACAAACTCATAGACAACTTAAGATCAATTAAAGCAACAAAGCTTGCAGTCCATATACACGATTACATGGAGACTGTATTTAGTATTTCAACATGACCATACAATCGTGCTATAACATACCAATGTGTGGGAGTTCACATCGAACTAGATCCAAAGTAAATTGCAAACGTGGTCGACCAATAATCCGAATTCAAGGTAATTGTATCGGCCTGGGAATTTGGGGATTATGCCTTTTACCAATCCTCAAAATTACAAAATTACAAACAAACAAACTCGATACCACACGCTACACATCCAACAATGCAGAAAGTAGAAACATATCCAAATTACGAAGTAAAAAGCGATGATTAAGGTGTAGGGCAAAACAGAGAAACGTACTCTGGGGTTTGGTGAATAGTGAATGTTCAACAGGATGTTGCTGCTTCCGTGGTGATTCAACAACCCATTGGGATGTGAACTTGACATTTCGCCCTAGCTCTTCCGTCTCTGTTGTAATTAAACATTGAATCAATTGAACCTTGAAATTCTTTGCTATAATTCAGTTCAACAAACTACTAATTAAACATTGAATGAAAAAACTCATAGACAACTTAAGATCAAATAAAGCAACAAAACTTGCAGTCCATATACACGATTATATTGAGACTGTATTTAGTATTTCAACATGACCATACAATCGTGCTATAACATAACAATGTGTGGGAGTTCACATCGAACTAGATCCAAAGTAAATTGCAAACGTGGTCGACCAATAATCCGAATTCAAGGTAATTGTATCGGCCTGGGAATTTGGGGATTATGCCTTTTACCAATCCTCAAAATTACCAGATTACAAACACACGAACTCGATACCACACGCTACACATCTAACAATGCAGAAAGTAGAAACATATCCAAATTACGAAGTACAAATCGATGATTAGAGTGTAGTGCAAAAAATGAGAAACTTACTCGGGGTATGGTAACTCCTAGTGGCCGACCGCGTTTGCGTTTGGATCCTTCAGCTTGCTTCGAACCAGATTTTCTTCCGTCGCCGTCCATCGCCGATTGCATCTTATTGGAGTTCCGAATGAGAATAAAATGGAAAGGATTGAAGAGGAAGAGTGCTTTTTCGGCTTTGGCATAAATCCGGTAGGTAAGAATTACTAAGAAATATTAATTGTGCTACAAGAAGCACGAAAACGTAACTTTGCCCACAGGTTCCTCGAAGAAACGTTTCCGAAACAGAAATGGAAAAAGGGTACTGAAGGCTAATCTTTGTTTGAATATGCCTCTGTTTCCGTTGACCAAGTCGTTAACGTTTTTTTTTTTTTTGAAACAGCAAAAATTTATCAAAGAAATCAAATAGTGAATTACAATACAAAGAAAACTGCACAAGGAATGCACACCAAATAAGCACTCTCTATCCATTAACTCCATCCAACACCAAATAATTCGTTAACTTGTTATACTAGTAGTATGGGTTATTTTATATTCTCATATGATCGATCGTTACTTCATTACCCTTGCTCATTATTTATTTGGGCTCTTATTTAGTATGGTTTTTACTTTTCTACTTTATGTTTATTGTTTGATGGGACTAGTTCACAACCCGTCGAAAAATCGATGGGCATATATTTAATAAGATATAGTACATATTGGGAAAAAAAATCTAATGAAAAAAAAGAACAACATATTAGTACTTTCATGCTTGTAAGAACCGAATTTACATACATGCCTATCATTTACCAACCCACTATCATTATACTCCGTATATTGATAACTCTCTTGTGGAGTTAATGTACTATAGTGTGCAAACAATGTTACCAACCTATCTGATGCAATAGTCTCAATCTCGAAATACATCAATAACAAATTCGCTCCACGTGGTGTGTCGTGTGCAATAGACTCAAAGCCTCGAACTCAATGCATATAGAACAAATTCGCTTCCTGTGGGACACCTAGTGTGACATGCTTAAATTCAAAAGACAAATATTATAAAGTTGCCCCCCGTGGGGCACTAAGTGATAAAGTCTCAAACATATAAAATATAGTTCACCAATTCTCTCCAAGTGAGACAAATGATGCAATAATCTCAAACTCATATGGTATGGTTCACAAATCCTTCTCAAAGAATTGAACATGGCAGAGTTCTCCACCAGCTTCATCAGCAAAACTAACCTTCTTTAAACGACTTCCGACGCTAAATTTGGGGACAACACTAGTTGGTGGGGTCATTTCCTACATCAAACAACAATATATTGAAATCAAGATATATATGATGGAGGATATAATGATTTGCCACAAGATGCTATTATTTCCCTGATATGTACATGTACAAAACTAGCAAGTTATATTTAATGATATTTACGCATGTTAAGGATTCTAATCAATCATTCTCGAGAAAATGGGTGTGACAAACCATTATTTTACAAAAGCGCTTGCAGTCCCTTGACATAGTCTTAAGACACTTTTGTGTTACTTCCGTTGCTCGAGTGGCATTCATTATAGCTGTTCTTACCTGCATATAAATGAAGATATCGCAATCATCGATTACTACTCTAGTACCTATATATATGATTTTTACATCCAAAACTTGTTATGAATTTGGAAAACCTACTAACTGGACATGAACACATAACAAAGAATGGAATTTATACATTTTAACAACACTTCTAGAACAATAGTGCTAATGAATCAGCATCATAGAATGCAAATTAAGTTATCATTAGGCTGGACTGTAACAATACGAACTCCCTAATTTTTTTATTCATTGGAATGATAAAACTGGTTAACCACTAAGAACACTTTACTCATTTATCCATTTGGCATCAAAGTATAGTTAGAAACCTTAATTAGAGATGCAGTATACATACCTCATCCGTGTCTTTTGCCAGTGATCCAGTGATATTAGACTGGAATGTGATTTTTTTTTCAACCATGCTTTTCATCGAATCCAATTCTTTCATCAACTTTACTGCAACATTTTCAATGTCATGCATCTGATGCTGTGAGAACACAATTGCACTTTCATGGATTCTTGAACTACTAAGGTTACGGTAGTTGCGGGAATGAAGGCCCTGCCTATAGACTTTATAAGAAGGTTTACTTATAACCTGTCTGATACCACTTCTCTGGATAAACTGTATTCCTCCCTTATTCATAATTACTTTACCTGGAGGGATATGTGCTTTCTGTGGAGATGCCTTACATCCTGCAGAATAATACAAAAATTAAAGAAGTCTGTCACCGTTGAATTGAATGAACAATTAAATAATACTGGAGCACCTATGAAATACACTTATTTTGCATTAGAGTCTACGTTATAATCAGGTACAACTTTTGGAAGCAAGAAAGGTAATAGTATATTTTTCTTAGAAGGTTGACAAGGTGAACACTCAAACCTAGGGAGAAAGTGCAAGGGGCATGAATGTGATTACATGAAGTAATAACATATCGTTCCCAAAACACAAAAAAAAAAAAAAAAAAAAAACAAAAAAAAAAAATAAAAATAAAAAATCAGGGAAGCAGCTTACCATTTGTGGACAGACAAAACAACTCTCTAATGTTCTTCATTAACAAGGTGGTACTTGCATATATTTTAGTTATGCTGAATACTACACATTAAATCAATGGAGTTCATGCATGTTACTTACTATATTGGTTCATGTCACTACATGAATCTTCCAAATTCTTCGTAAAGCACATTATTTCCTGAGAAGATGGGGATATGACCTGCAGACAGTAAATCACATCGTAAAGTTTCAAAAAAAAAAAAAAGAAAAAAAAAACGAGTTTAACAAGAAAAAGGAAAAACACAGTTCTTGCTAACCCTTCGTGTTGAACGTATCTTTTGATGAAGGGGCATGGTTCAGGTGTTGAAAGAGTTTCTCTTCGGTTCTCTGTGCAGTAATATGTATATCCACGGATATTTGGAGATGTTGAAGTTATCTTGGCACCACCCAACAGCTCATCTTTCATGTTACTGCTTTGATAGTTCAAGCCATTACTTTTAGTTTCATCCAGTGTACGAGGTGAATTTTTCACCTCATCAGCTTTAGTGTGTTCCACAGAAACTAATGTTTCATTCTTCATGGATATCGATAAATCAAGCGATAATTCATGAACATGACCATGGCTTCCGAAGGACTCATGTTGCTTCTGTGGCAAACCAGTGTCAGGAACTTGCACTTCGTACCTACGGCTTTGTTTGGAAATCCCTTGTATTGGGAAAGAGTTGCTGGAATCATATAATTCTGTAGTTTTATCATCAGGATGTGACCTTATAGTCTGATCTACAAACTCATTTCCCAAAACATCAACTGGGTGTGAATTTATGCAAGAACTCGCCCCCAAAGTCTCATCTCCAAACTCAATTGCAGAACAATGCAAATCAAGAGTGTCATGTTCCTCCAACTCAGGAGCTTCTGAGATGACATCCACCCCATCCAACGGATAAAGCATTGTTATTGGCTCAATATCCAAAATATGACCAGGGAATTGGGATGAATCATCGCTGATATAAGTAGTGCTACAGTCCATTTCCTTGGACTCATAATCATGGCTTCTGGATGTAACCGGAACATTTGTACAAGAGACTTGCAACGAATCATCAGGCACAAAATCCAGATCAGGTTGAGTTGCAACTGTAATCGTCAAAGCAACACTTTGGCTGAATTTTCTGTTAGCTCTCAAACTCCGATCAGGTTGAGTATCAACTGAGGTTGTCAAACAAGCTCTTCTTTTAGCTCTCAAACTCCGATCAGTTTGAGTATCAACAGTGGTTGTCAAAGAAACTCTCCTTTTATCTCTCAACCTCCGATCACTAGGTTGATTATCATCTGAGGTGGTCAAAGAAGCTCTCAACCTCCGATCAGGTTGATTATCATCTGAGGTGGTCAAAGAAGCTCTCCTTTTAGCTCTCAACCTCCGAGCAGGTTGAGTATCAACTGATAAGTTCAAAGTAGCTCTTTTGTTAGATCTCAAACTCTGACCAGGTTGAGCATCAATTGTGGTGGTCAAAGAAGATCTTCCGTTAGCTCTCAATTTCCGATCTGGTTTAGTGCCAACTGAGGTGGTCAAAGAATCAACACTTTGTCTTATGAATTTTTTATTAGCTCACGACGTCTTTGATTGATGTTCGATTGGCTTCTCACATACAGGAGCTAGATCAGTGTTTTGATAACCATGTGCATGCTTTCTTTTATTTAATAATGATCTGTCTCTCAGCTGCATTATTTTACCTACATTGAAACATTACAAGTAACACATCCATACGCGTTAAATATGATAAGCAATTTATTGAATAAAGTATATTTCTATATGTACGGTAAATAGTCACAACAATACATTCATAGAGTACGCAGTATTAGATAAATCACAGAAATCTTTACACCGGTGCAACACTCCTCATAATCGTACATCACCAAAACAAACCCACTTAAGGCAAAACCAATAATGATTTCCCAATTAACATAAACCAATGAATGACAAAAACATCAGAAAATATTAAAATGGTTGCTCAGGTCCAAATACGCATAGTTCTGGCACAAGACGGAAGTTCCGATCCAAACATATTTAGTAACAGCGATGCGATGAATGAGTCTTGTCAATTACATAACAAAACATCTCACATAATTTGTAAATCATCAAATCGAACAATCACAACGGCCTAACGTGTTCGGCGATACATCGAAGTATTTCATAAACAGGGGAACAATCTATAATAATAATATGCTATATACTCACGTTCAACTGCATCCACGGCGCAACTATTATAGAAATCTACTCCAAGTGATCGACATGTGCAGAAGAAATAAATAATACCTTGTTAAATCGGAATTCTTGGAAGCAACAGTGCAGTATTGCTCTTAGATGCTTAAATGAGATCTTGGAGACAAATAGTTTCCGATATTTCAAACTCTTGAAACCCTAAACACAGTGTGGGCACAAGAGCGGGAATACTGCTTTGGCGCGGTTTCAATCATCAAAAACAATTCAAGCTCGAAATGAATGGCGGCACCGAAAAAATACATGATCGATGTCTTCGATTTTCCACGAGAATAGAGATTCATATAATGTAACGAGCCGGCCCACTAACGGGCCGAGACCCAGCCCAACGGGCCGGCAAGGTTACTCATGGGCGCTCTCCGGGGTGATATGCTGGCCCCACAGACCAACACGAGTTCTAAACCGCGCACTTTGTCCTCACTCGTGCGCGCACCGGGAACTTCCCAGTGGGTCACCCATCCTAGAATTGCTCCAGAGCAAGCACGCTTAACTCTGAAGTTCTTATAGGTGGATTCCCGAAAAGAAAGGTGCACCTTGTTGGTATGAGTAGCGTTCTCAACCCTTTTAAGCCTCTGAAATCTGGGGCGTTACAATCACCACCTCTTAAATTGCGCAACGTCCTCGTTGCGCGCTGTCCCGAGACCAACCATCCGTGCAGGATTCTAGAGGTGGCCCCTACGGGCTCAAGAGGTGGCTCCCACCGTCGATACGGTGTAGCACTTTGCCCCGTATGGCACTTAGTTCCTGCAGTTCCGGATAGTCCCGCTCTGATACCACTTGTAACGACCCGGCCCACTAACGGGCCGAGACCCAGCCCAACGGGCCGGCAAGGTTACTCATGGGCGCTCTCTGGGATGATATGCTGGTCCCACAGACCAACACGAGTTCTAAACCGCGCACTTTGTCCTCACTCGTGCGCGCACCGGGAACTTCCCAGTGGGTCACCCATCCTAGAATTGCTCCAGAGCAAGCACACTTAACTCTGAAGTTCTTATAGGTGGATTCCCGAAAAGAAAGGTGCACCTTGTTGGTATGAGTAGCGTTCTCAACCCTTTTAAGCCTCTGAAATCTGGGGCGTTACATATAATTAAATATTAGTGGCTACAAAACTAAATGGGGGTGAATATGTAATTTCGGGTGGCTACAGCAGGTCAGACGCCCAGATTCGCATGGTTCACCTACACCGGCCGCACCAGATGTAAGATTAATACCAAATAAATTAGAAGGGTTAATAATTTGTTTCGAAATCTCGACCAATCAAGTTAAATCAATTTATAAGTTTAGTTTTAATCATATTAAAGAAAAGGTTAAATCAATTTAAGACAATCAATTTAATTTGAACTTTGAAGTATTTTTATGTAGCGAATTTACCTCTTAAATTACCAAAATGTTTAATACCTTAAATTTAGTTAGTGGTCATGGTATATCTTCGCCATATTCTTAGGGATATTTTCCAATATACACAGACGATAAAGTAGTGGAAGATTTGGAAAACTGAACTCAATCTCACGTACATATCTTCTCGAGAATCCTCCTATAAAACCTGCATCAGCTTGTAGAAACCATCAATCGATACACTTCTGATGGAGAGTCTATATTGGCCGAGGGACATACTTGTTCATATATTGGGGTTTCTTGCTGCCGAGGGACCAGCTTATTGGGCTGGGGCAAAACAATGGTTAAATTTCTTTATCATATATATTGATTACTTTTTTCCACGATTCAAGTTTTATGAATACTTTTTGCTCTATAGTTGTAGAGATCTGAATATTCTTGGAGAGGAAAGTGAAGTTCTCAAACTTATTAAACTTGATGGAAGTTCGAACCTGCCAATTTCAGTCTTGGAGAAGCTTTTGGATGCAAATAACCCGGAAGCTTTACTACGAAAGGCATTGGTAAATTATTTTTATATTTCATTCAGTGTTGTTTAATGTAATTTTTATTCAACACCTAATACTAATTGTTACCATGTGCAGGAGGAATTTTTCACCAATGAAAACGAATTAACTTCATATGAGCTTTTGAGGAAGGCCACAGATTCAGGTCACGTGCCATCTATGTATGCGTATGGCATTATGAAATTGTTTAGCACTGATCAACTAATCAGGGAGAATGGCGCATCTGATCTCTCATCTGTCAACTCTGTGGATTTGGCTCTTGACTTCGTACATCGTATGCGTGGAGTAGGGATCACGTTGGGGGGGGAAAATTAAATATAAGTCTTTCCATATCGGCAAACACCGGGCACTCCTCCGATGATGGGTTTAACGCCTGAACTTATGCTGGCTCAGTTTCGCTTGTATGAAGCTGATTTGGCGGTGGATTTAATTTTTGGAGATACAATTGAGTGGGTTTGAATTAGTTCAACTGTTGGACAAGTCAAGTATTTCATATCGTAGTTTTTTATGCTCTTTGGACATCATTGTTATTCGCTTTCCTTTGTTTCTTGGTTGAAATTCTTTTATGTGATACAAGTACTAGTTAAATCTTATATAATGATCCTTGAGCACTAGATAAATCTTGACAGTTAATTTAATATCTTTTGTTTCTTAAAATTAAAATTCTTACATAGTAGTATTTCATATCTCATTGCGGTGATCACATCTTTTGAATAATATTGATTGTACTTAACCATAATTTATTTGTGTTGATAAAGACAAATTATGACTGTTTGACAATAAGAAAAAGTGAAATGAATGGGCATATTGTTCAAAAACAAAAAATTGTTCAATATATATGAATATTTGGTCACAAGTGATCACTTTTGACAACAATATGGCCACAAGGAACAAGGATCGAATAGTTAGGCATCAGTAATTTTTTTTTTTTTTTTTTTGAAACGGCTAAAAACTTTTATTGGTAACTCGAGTATAAGAAAAATACTCGTGAGCTTACAATCCCAATTACAACCAATACCGGATAATACATCCAAACCGGCCGCCTTACAAGAATTACACAAAAATCGAACACTGGTTATGTTGATAATGTTGATCTTGCTCGGTAATGTAACTGAAAGTATTAGAAAGAACCTTTATCACTAAGTTAACTTATCATCACAACCATCCTTTACTTTTTCATGTGCCAAGCACGGTTATGTATCAAAATTGTTTTTAAAAAAAAATATATAGAAAAAGAACCGAAAATATTGTCTGAAGGACACGTGTTGAGATTCGGACAATAGTTTATACTCCACATTTTCACCCATTTCAAACAAGGCATTTCAAAGCCCAACAAAATATAAAACTAAACACAATTACACAAGTCCAATAGGTAAAATTTCAGCCACATAACCAACACAATTTTCCTTTCATAGTAGCTGCGCAGACAGAATTTCTTCTAAAAAATATTTTATCAATAAATAGCATGAGGCTTTTCTCAGATTAGTCGACTTGAGCACGGGTTAACCCAAATTCCCATTTTCGTCCCTGTACACCTCTAGTAATTCTTTTGCTCGATTCCTCTCCCGATATACTTCATCAACTTTCTTTGACTCGTCTACCATATGGTAGTACAACGCAAACAAATATATGGATCGGTATCCAGCCTCCACACATCTCTTGACATGATTCCTCAAGTCAGAATCATTCGATAGAGAATCGGTACATAACTCACCGTCAGCAGCATGACCTACCTCTGGAGCATAAACAACGAGTATATCTTCACATACTTTGTAGGGAAAGGAAAATGCTTTCACTATTCTATTAGTGATGTCAATCAATGTCACTGTCTCTGGATCATAAATGGTGTGCACAATCTTGAACATTTTCAGTTCTTCTACAGTAGGGAAGCAAGCCCATATTGATATTTTTTTGCTGCAAAAACAGAGCTCATAAATATTCCAGTTCATAGTGGGTACATCTTCCTCTCTAGTAACCATGCCAAATGTCATGTTTGAATTTTGAGTAATTTGTAAATTCGATTTTCAACACAAATAAATCTCTCATACTATAATCTAGTTAAATAATGTATATTTTCCTCAGCTGCATTGAATTAATTTTGTTTTCAAAGTCGATCTTGAAAATAAATCAAAAGTCAAATGTTTTATAATCAAGAAAATGTGGCAGTTGGCTTGGGACGGATAGAATACATGACATTTCACTCACCTGTGGTAAATAATGTTTCTACAGCAGGTATACAGATTCTCCGCCAACCTCGTCCGAGTGTCACACATTTCAACCTGCATAATTCAATCGCAGGAGTTTGATTAATAAAGGTAATTTCCAACCACATATGTAGAGCATCCTTGAGAGATCAGATCTGTAGTGAATTTACATGACTCAGTTGTCTGTTAACAGCTTCCCTGAAGATCAAGAAGATACATGTATATACACCGCATTCAGTGCTGCAGTTTTTCAGATTCAGCATGTATGAGAATATAATTGTTTATACATCAGTAGCAGCAAAAAAAGAATATTAGGTGTTGTAAATGAATAGCTATGCTTATTCTTACGAGTTGCGTTGACATGGCACCGTTGGTGGATAAACAACTTTGAACTTGTGCCACTGCTTATGTTTGAAACTTCCTAATTTCATTAACGTGGTTGTCTCATCAAGTATCGTCACCTGCACGTAATGTCATGGTCCTTCGTTTGATTTATATACTACTTGTATATACTGTGCATGGCGAATACTAGTACTATACACCTCTATTATTTAAGAAATAATCTTACCGCATTCAGAGCCAACGCGAGTCTGCTACTGTCTACCTGTACTAGTTTATCATCGGTGTCACAAATTTCTAGTTTTGCCCGATCGAAATTCACCCGGCACACGAAGAAATGGTTGAGTTGCAGTAATGGTATGGATATTGTGGAGCACTCTGACGGAGTTCCCAGGAAATTCTTTATTTTGCCTTTCAAATTGGTCTGCCTTTTCCGTTTAGGCATCTTAGTATTTCCAGTGTCATGCTTCAGATATTAGAAATCATAGGAAAAAAGAATGAAAAAATTATACATGGGAAGTTGCATAATTTTGTTTGTTGAATAGTGTAATTTAAGTTGAGGACTTACACGTAACTGGATAGGCAACACCCAGTGGTTGGTGTCGACATATCTGAGATTTCTGTCTGACCAAGTCATGTATGCAACTCCACTTATGATCTGTGTATGTTTAAATGTTATGGAATCGTAGCATTATAAGTACGTACTTTCAATTGATTAAAACACTGAAGTAGACAAGTAATCAACGCATGTAATGTAAGTATAAAAGACCTTACCTCGTCAAATAGATATTCAATATCCCTCAGGCCCTTCATATGCTCTCTACTTATGAAAATCTCATTTCCATATCGAACCAAAAATTTCCTGGTTGGCAGTGAAGGGAAATGTTACCTAAAAGTGATCATGCCAAATTAAAAATTAAAAAGAAAGAAGACAAGAGGGTTGTAAACAGACCTCTCATTTCCTCTATGTCTATTGGATGGTCCTCCATATTTGGTTAGATAGGTGTTAAGTTCTGTATGATTAAGTGCCAAAGTGTCACAGATCGATTTATAAATGTCATCTCCCGACATTTTCGCACTTGGACACCAACCCATACGAACCTGCCTATTATTTCCCTGATTGGGCGTGACATTCTTCAATTTGTGCTCGTCAGAATATTTATCTTCACCTGGACTCGACTTAACCACATAATTTTCTATGTGTTTTCTCGAATGAATGTCAAGCTGCGGAGTCGAAATGTTTTCATTGATCCATTTGGAATCAACAGCCACATCTGCCTTGTTTCTGGAAAGAGTACTGCCAGGCTGCGGAGCCACATTATCATATTTGGGATTGATGGGATCAATTTTCACCCCTGCTCTTATCCTTGGTCTTGTTTATTTTAACTCTCACACCTGCACTCGTCGATACCCCAGGTTCTTGACTTGCCTGCGGAGTCACATTCTTACCATTGGGCTTTCCCTGTTGCCCAATCACATAGTCGATGTACTCTGACTTGTTTTTATTGCATTGGTTCCGCAGAGTACCAGTGAAGCCTTCTTTGATAGTATCTCTTGTTACTGCTGCAGCCAAGTGTGGCATGTCCTCCAGATTCTCTTTCATTTTCTCCAACTTTGTAATGATCGTATCTCCCAACTACAAGCCTTTAATAGAATTTGTCCATATGATATCTGCAAGCTCATCCAGAGTCTGTTGCGGATCTCGCGTGCCCATTGCAGGGGGGACAAAGTGCATATCATTCCTGGACCTCTTAGACCTGTTATCCAAATCTTCGTATCTATCAGACGTAGTTTGGTCTTCATAAGAATCTCCGTCTTCCGCGCAACGTACGTCGGAAATCGATATGCCTTCTCCCTCTGCCTCTGGGTCGGACTGATCCCTGATTACAGAGTTAGTGGTTGCCCCGTTCACCATGCAAGCCTGAAACATTTAAAAGAGTCTTAGAAAAAATGTTGATCTCTTGTAGTTAAACAATTAAAAACAGAAACATGAGAAAATCACTGTATATGAAATTACTACTACAACAAGAAAGGTTATGACCTTTGGATCCTTGTACAATTGTTCGGAAGATTGCTTAAAGTCATGCATGATGCCACGGACTAATTTCCTAGTGAGCTGTTCAACGTACGGCATGTCACTCGAGAGGCATACCTTATGCCCTCTCGATTTAGATGGAGACACCAGTGAAAAGAAGAGGACCTGACAGCAATTCAATAAAGCATAATTCACGATCCCATCATGCTAAATAATCAGACAAATGGCAGGTGTCAAAGAAATTTGATTGTACCTCCAACATAAATGGGCATGCAGTCATATAGGTTGGTTTTTTTTTATATGCGGCCACGGCTTCGTTCGTTGTCTCTCTTATCAACTTTGCCCAATTCTTTTTATGTAAGTTATCCATATCAACCAGGAGGTTTAGAAATTTGCAATGTAAATTAAGGGACATCTTCGGAAATAGTAACACTCCAAAAGCATATACAAGGTACTGCAACTCGAACACTTGATCATTTTGACCACCTTGCTCCAAAACTCTGCGTAAATCGCTCATAACTACCCTATCGTATTGGTTAAAACTGAAATGACTACTGAAATTTTCATAACCAGTTTTGTCAGTTTCATCTATGATGATTTCCTGCCCTGTTGATGGAACCCCTACGGCGCTTCCAACCAAAGCATCAGTGACATGAAACGTCAGGTCATTGACTCTCAAGACACTTGCAACTGGATTATAATTTTGAATTAACCAATGCACTAGGTCCCTGTGGTGTTTTTCAAAGTTAATCTTGGTTATACCTTCAAAACAACTCCCCTTAAAGACCTCTGCTAGTCTATCTTTAACTTTGGTGTTCAGCGTTGACAGTTGCGTAATACTCATCCGTGTAGAATACGTTACCTATTCATCGTGATTGTAACAAATGAGAACATATAAGATTCACTGTACTAATTGCTTTCGAAATAAAAACATGACCTGCCACCTTGTGTGATGACGAAGACGAGTTGGATTTGCGACTCTCCCTAATTATCCGAGCCTTGGGGGGCTGTGATGTAGGTTTTGCCGGGGTTGTCGGGTGTACATCCGTTACCTGCCTAGCCCGTTTGGGAAGGTGTGTATCATTGGGTTTCGTTGGATACACATGATTATGACTGCTCTCCCTACAAAATTAACACATGAAAAAATGAGAATTTGATTAGAGTGTAACAGAAACAATACAACAACCATGCAAAATACTGTTGACAATAAAAATACTTACATCACTAACTTTGGTATTGAGAGAATACTTTGGACTATTAGGTCTGCAAACTTGGTGTAACCTATTTCAAATAAGAAGCATCAATGAATGAACTGAACATATACAAAAAAACAAAACAAATTGTTAACCGATTCGAGTAACATGAATAGAATGCACCGATTCTAAGTCTGAAAGCACTGTTAATCAAACAATCTGGACACGCACGCACAATACCACACTTTCTAAGAAGCATGATGGGGAACAATTACATAAACAAACTTCGATTCAAGCATATCGATTAACAATCCAACATCACTAACCTAATGTGTACTCATAATTTGAATCGGCAATTGAAAATACAAATTGACCAAAAGTATAACGACGGAGAGTTAAATTAAAAATTAAAAATAAAAAAGAGGCGGTTGATCACCAAAACCCTGAAAGCGCTGCCGAGGTTTGAATGATCGACTGTTTTGAGGCGGAATGACGGAGAGCGTAGATGATTGGGACGAGATTTGGCCAGTGACTTTATGAATGGGCTCTTTGTTTTTTTTTTCTTAACCATTTTTTATTTCTAGGCGGTTCGGTTCACATAATGGTCCTAATGGGTTCGGTTCGGTTCACACAGTGCATGGCCACCCGTCTCAGGGCTAGGAGGGTTTTTTTTTTTGGTGGGGTGGACCATTCACAGTATTTTTTTGCTTAAATATTGGCAAAAAATCAAAATACGTGTTAGAATATTAACAAAATTAGATTCCCTAAACCTTGTATGGACCACTGATGGAGAACATGAATTAGGCAGCGGGCCTAATTGATATATTATTGTTTTGGTGTCTTTATTTTATATTTATTAAAGTTATATTTTGGTTTATTGTTTCTAGGTCCTTGATTGGGTTTTGATTATATTTAAAGAGTCGCTTAGGTTAGGTTTATTATTATTATTATTATTATTATTATTATTATTATTATTCCAGTTTATGATAAAAACAGACGCATTGCCTTTGCCTGTATGCGTTTGACGCTTTGCTTCGTTTAGATGGCTTGTTTGCCATGTACTACTGTAGGGGATTCTAGTAGCTTATCCCCGTGGTTCCCCATTTACCACGGGGGTAAATGGGGAACCATTACTGATCCTCGCTTTGCCGCTTCGAAAAAAAGAATTGTTTTTATCTTTTATGCTTCCGCGTTATCTATCAACCACCTAAATAAATAGGGAACACTCTTTCGGTCCGTCACTCTCTTTATATGCCTACACTTGTGCATGCCTAAATCATATTTTTGTGCATTAATCATTAATTTATATACTATATTTAGAATATGTGGTTATTAAAATTATTATTTATATTTAAATTAAATCACTAAAAGGAAATCTCGCATTAGTAAATTGTTAAATACGTAGTACTCAAAATATTATAGGGGTTGAGTTTAAAACGATTTTAGGGAAATTATTATAGAGAGACTATTGTGAATGCTCTAAGATTTAGTATTGCTAGTTGGAGTTAAGCGTGTGAAGTGAGTAAAGAAGAAATGAAGCTGATTGGTTGAAAATTGTTTAGGAGTAATGCTGGTATTGGAATATGAAAAAGCAAGTGATGATGGGATTAATTCCTGCAGGTTGTAATTATGGCATTGAGGAGATGTATATCTGCCCAAATGAATGCGTTAAGTTGGTTACTAATTCAATATTTGATGTTTTAAACATTAAAACAAATAAATAGATGATTATACAGACCAACCTAGTTCATTGTTTGGACATTTTAATAGTTTTAAAAGTTGCACCAATACTATAGCTCAATGCACTACAAGTTTACTGTAAATAAGATCTTGGTCTAAACTTCATCCATAAAAAGATTTGATTTCACGTCCATTTCATTCCAAGGATCTTTACATAAATGAGAAAAGAACTGTACTTACAATATGTTACACACAACAATATATGCACTTAGACTTTCTAGTTCATACTTGAGACTTTAGGTATTCAATGGTTTCTTAGAAACATTAATTTTACAGCTTTGGTTTGTCATCCACGTGGTGAAATATATCTTCTAGCAATCATTCTAAATCACTGTTTTTCACCACATTTACAGTCACCACTAACTCTCATCTACTCTCTGTCTCTTGAATTTTTAGTGAAAAGAAGTTGAAAGGTCCATCTCTGATAAAATGTCTTCCAGTGACGATTCCAGTGACAATTCGACTGCAGACAATAGCGTGGAACCCGTCTCCATGGCCACCAGTCAAGGCTCTAACAATGAGTCATTTCTGAAGCAAAAACTGGTCAAGTATTCATCGAAGATTTGTAAGAACAACCCTTTCCTTTAACCTTTTTCCTGTATAAGCCAAATTTTCTATAGAATTTAAATTATGAGCATCAAATTCATACAGATCTATAAGTGTTTAAATTGTACTAATGTAGTTGCTGCTTCTTTTTTGCAGCTCAATCCCCTGATTTGTTTCAATTAGTCGTAAGGCATCAGGGCTTGTTTATGGATGATGTCCTCAAATTAGTGTTGTACAGTGGTGGTAGGAAATTTTTCATCCACAATGTTGATCCTCAAACTTTCAAAGTGGCTAGACTACTGCAGCTGGTTCTCAAGGAGCAGGATGAAGGCAATCAGAATCCATGCCGCATCTGGTACGAAGAATATGGGTCCACTTGGCCAAACTGTATCAAGCCCCTCCATACTGCTACACAATTTCGGGAGATGATTGCTAATTGCAGAGATGCTGGGACTAATTGGGGTCGAGTTTATCTGCAATCGATTGAGGAAATGATCGGCCCGGATGATCACGTCATTTACAAAGTGCCATTCCCTCTGAACTTTCATAGACCTTTTGAAGGGATGGAGAACTTGTATGATCATGCCGCTCATATCCAGAAAACGGTCGACTAGGTTTCGCCTTATAACCGCAAGCGACTTGAAGCAGCGAGGATCTGGCCTTATGTGTCTATGACCGACTGAGAAACGTGGACCGGGGCTTCAGTGGCTACGTATCTTGTTTTAATTTCTGCAAATATGGGACAAGTTTTTTTAAATGTTTTGGTCTGTAATATGTGAACTGTAGCCTTCTTAATCTACTTTAAAACGTTTGTGTTTTCTGGAATTGCATGGTATGTACTAATATACAAATTATGCATTTTCTTGTTTCCTACTTATAATGGATTTCGGTGTTTTATGGTTTAGAATTACAACCAATGATCCTGTTAGAAGAAACTAGCATCCATGCTATCAAAGTTGTGATCCTCCATGCTATCACAATATACATAGCCACATAATTTAAAGATCTCCCCCTACATGCTATCCTCCATGATCTCCCCCTACAAATCATTACTATACTAGATAACATATATATGATCCTTTCTAACTACAACTACGAATATATTTGTTCGGAGATATGTGTATTAGTATTATTATCTTAGAAAAATGGTGCCCCATTTTGGCATCAAATCCTTTGACATCCGCTTATAGTTTCCAATTACACCTGACCGGTGGGCGACATTGCTCACCTTGGGAATATATAAGAAAGAAAGAGTACGTATGATGAAAAATGTAATATTGCTAAACTCAATAGAGGTTAGTATCTTAGGGGCCAACAAACATTGTAAATAGATTAGGGTATGGAACTTTTCAAAATATAGCAACGCTTCCATCACCGAACAAATTACTAAAAATAATTTGAATTTTTATTTAAGCAATTGTATTTTACATTATGGTGTTGTTTGCACAATTAAATTAGAGTAGGTACTCAATTAACTCACTTTTTCATATTTTTCTCTATAAAAAATGGATATATATAGCTGTTTTTATAGTTGGTATAAATATTTAAGCCGCAACTATGTCATATTTGACAATTGAAAACATTGCTCAAGCGAATCGGGAATACTTGTGCATATGACATGGAAGGATTACGGCTACGAGAACAACCCCCTGTCCCCCTCCACATTTTGACATATTGGTTTCACACTGAAAAAAAGGAAACATTATTTGAATCGAGAATGGTTAAACCACGTCCACATACCAAAAATGATAGACACCCAAAATACTTGCTAGGTTTTAGAATCCAAATACCCAAAATGACCTAGTATTACAAAGTATAGCATTCTACAAATAATCTAAAACAGAACTATATTGGTCATAAACTTTTGGTCAGCTAATGACCCACATACCCAAACGACTTCTTTCCGTCCTCTGCAAAGAGGACAATCATCCTCAACAAGATTTGGTTGATCACCTTCCCACCCAATGTGAGAAATTCTACAAAATTTACGCTTTGGTCGAAATCTGTTATGCTTGATGCACGTAAACTTGAGTCGCTCCTTCAACATATCTCTCCCATCAGATAGAGAAAGATAACTCTCTTTCTCCAAAGTTTTCAGTGCCTTCGCTCCATCCAGTCGAATCTTCTCATCGGGAGAGAAAAGGCGTACAAAACCATATGCATAACGAGCTTCAGGATGATTCAACAACATTGCCTTCTCGAAAATGGGATATGATTCAACGTCGTTAATATTAGTAAAAAATTCCTCCTGCAGTATACGATTTGAAGTTAGTCCACTTGTTAAAATTTAGAATATATTTTCAACTAGGACTACAGGACCGTGTTACACACGGTGACTTTGTAAGATGCCCCGCACATGCTTGTTGTAACTATCCGGTGAGGTTCATAATTTGTTTTCAATGCCGATTATAAAGCATCAATGTCATAAGGAAAGGAAAGAATAAATTCATTCAACATGAAAACAGCAAGAAGGGTCATACGCATTAACATAATATAATCCATTCATTAGAATTGTGAATTTGGAAGCAGGGCCGGCCCAGCCATATAGGCAGCTGAGGCCATGGCCTAAGGCCCCCAAAGTAAGAAGGCCCCATTTTCTTAATTAATGTAATTGAATTGATTATGCTATAGTTACTTTATATATCTCGATGATTGAAAAACACCTTCTATATTTATTTTTATAGCTAAGAGACTGCATTAAATTTACACGGTGAATGGATAGGTAATTAATTGATTTAGTTAGTATAATTATTTAATTAATATCTGTCTCTTGAATAATGAATACGATTAAAAACCGTAAATTTAGACAATTTTATTTCATCTTACTCTTCTTCTTCAACCTATATCTCTATTGGTTCTATTCAATTTCTCAGTTTTTGTACTAAACATTTTAATATTTTATTTCTAGAGTCGATGGTCAGAGACACCAAATTTCACGAAGAAATGTAAATAAGTTTATTAGTCTTTTAAAAAAATGTAGTCAAATTAAGGGTAATTTACCTGATAAACAGGAAATTTCTTTTTTCTAATTAAAGGCCACAAATTCGAATTTGCCTAAGGCCCCCAAAATCGTTGGGCCGCCCCTGTTTGGAAGACTCAAAAAAACTTACTATCTCTTAGTGCAATTTATCAGTGGTGCTAAGTTATTTCGGTTTTATTTTATTTTTTCAGTGAAAATTTCTTAAATTCCACCTTATTAAGTATTAACTCAAAAGTAGCAAGAAGATTAGAATCACACCTAAGTGCTTTAGCACCTTATGACCAAACTCCCAAATGAACTTATCTCATAATGTAATTAATCACATAGCGGAAACTTAAACTCTAAGACACCAATCATGAAACTAAGTTTTCTAGTTTTAAAATGAAATTCAGGACACAAAAGAACATAGCGCAGACAAGCATTTCATGTTAGAGTGATCATTTAAAGGAAAAAAGACATTGCTACAGTAATACAGTAATTGAGGTTGCTAAGTCTATGAACAGTATTACCCCATTTTTGTTTATTAGATCTTGGTAGATTATACATAATTATATAAATACATAAAATATGCAATGTATGGTAATCATACCAGAGCCTTCCGGTAGACACCTTCCGGGTTATTTGCTGCGACGAGTCTAGCCAGAGTTCTCTCTTTCAATTCAGCGCCCACTCGATCAATTTTCATACGTCGATAAAACGCAGTGTCGGCTTCTCCAATTTCATATAGGACTTTGCAACTAAAGAAATACAACAATCACCATTTACAAATCAAACAACAACAACAAAAGAACGTAGTTAGGGTTAAATAAAACAAATAGATTAATCTGTGATATACTAGTAAATACTTACGTTTTTTTCGCCCTCATCCAGTCTTTCAATGCATCTTCATTAGACTCATCAGTTAGTCTTCTCATGATTTCAATGAGTAGGTCGTAGTTTAGTACTTCGACTAGGCAAACATCGGTATTTTGTTTCTTGTTGCTCATGGTAAGGGTTCCGCTTGAGCTTTCGGCAACTAGGTTATGGGGAGGATGTACGAGTGAACGGAAGTATATATATATATATATATATATATATATATATATATATATATATATATATATATATATATATATATATATATATATATATATATATATATATATATATATATATATATATATATATATATATAATGAAGGAAGAGAAGTAAAAGATATCGTTCAAAGATCCCAAAACAAAACAAAAAAAAAACATAAAAAAAAAATCTTGCTCAAACTAAAGTAATATTTCATCAGATCAAAGAAATAAAGGGATATCCCCAATGCATTTCGTTGATAGTAGTAGAATCAAAACAAATTTTTTTTTTTTTTTAGCTCACTTGAACTTCATCTAATGAGAAACAAATAAATTTATTATATTAATTTCATGTATTCATAAGATAAAGCAAAGTGAAATCTTATTAATTGTTTGTAATTGCTATTTTAGTATATATTGGAATTCTTATTTAGTTTTTACTAAAGTTTTATATATATTTCAATGTAATAATTTAAAATGATTTAGTGGGAAGAAACTACTCTACACACTAAATAAATGCTTAGTAGAGAAAAGTCACGTTTATAGTTATTAGTCCGCCAATGGTGGTAGTTTCCTTCCCACTACTTGATTCTTCCTTTCATGGTGTTATATAACTTCTCTATCTATCTATACATATTTTACTATATTTTCTGTATCTACTAATATTGCACATACCACGCAATTGAAATTAATCGGAATTTAATCCATTGATTTCAATTTCAATATCAATTTCAATTTCACCGAACCATGACTCTAAACTCCAAACCATTATTGTGAACTCGTCACGTAACATAACTTACGAATTGATCCGGCTTCCAGTTTAAAAGGTTTGCGTTTTGAATTTGTGTCGCCTTGGACTTCATAAATTTAAAGCTGAAGGTCTCACAACAAAAGAGATAAAAAAAAAAAAACAACAACTAATTATCCGAATATTACTAGCTAAAAGAGTTAAAGAGGAGTGTTGGCGGCCTTCGGTAGATTCCATCTTCCTAAATATGTTTCGACTTTGGTCTCGGTTCTTGCTATTCTTGTGCTCCTCGATTGTTATAGACTCCGCGATTTTGGATACACGAATTTACTCGCTCGTTCAGGCGCCACTCGTAAATTCTCCTCTAATTCTAGGCTCAGGCCCTTCGTTAAAGGGTTGATAATCAAAAGATAAGCAGATGCTAAGTATTAAAAATATATGGAAGAGTAAGAAACTCCAAAATATTGTTTAGTGATAATATAATTGATTGAATATAATACACACGAATGGCCTTATATAGACTATATATATACATTGACGTGACAAACAAATAGAGACTACTACTAGTACTAGAAGACTCCTAAACTAATATAAAACATTAACTAACTAATTAACTAACCATATATAAGAGGTCACGTATGAGTCCAATTGGTCTATCGTCGTCATTCGGCATCTTGGCTCGCTTATTTCCTCAAGAATAGTTCGATTCGCGATCTCGATTCTTATCATTCCTCGCCCATTTAAAACCGACCTTGTCCTCAAGGTCATAAGCACTTTGCACAGTCGAGCGCCCTGTTTAAACCTCACAATTTTCCACCTCAAGTATCTAGTATATGACTCCAAACGTCCTAGTATATGACTCATAAATCCCATCTGGCAATGTTTCCCCGGATCAAATATTTATCGTGGTATTCCACGGTCATCAATTCTCGAAGTATTGATCGTGACTCGAGGACATGACTTTGGACTATAAAACGGATTAAGGAAAAACTCCTCTAAGCTTCAAAAGTTGCCTAGTTGAATTAACCAAATTAGCGTTCACCCCTTTTCTCTTCTGACTAAATTCAAATGGGATCCAATTCAAATTTAGTTTGTTGAGCTTCCTGAGAACACTAATTTGTTCGACATGGACCATAAAATATAGATACTTGACATATATAATTAGCAAATTGAAAATGCTACACGAATTGTTGAACAGCACGAAACCATAATTAAACTACATAACAACAAAAGCAGATCCAAATATACGAAAACAAAACATGATTAAGAAATCCATGTGCTGTCGGGGAAATTTAGGCGGTAATATTCCCGCCCAGACTCCACCCCGAACTCCGCTAACAGTCTGATTGTAGCTTCAACTTTTTCCTTTTCCTTGACAACAACATCAATCTGCTCATCAGAGAACTCCGCATCGCCCCCATTGGATATATCATCCGGCAGCATGTAGTACTCCCCATCGCTAGCCAGGTAATCCACATCCTGGAAGTAAACCTCCAGCCAAGCATTGTTCGTATAAGCACGAGAAAACATCACCTGCAGGTCATTGGCTGTCTTTATCGAAACTAGTCGACTGGTAAGTGATTGGAGGCCGTCATCCATTGGCATACCAGGGGAGACATACCACACCCTCTTTGGCGTACCATTTAGCAGATCCATTTTCTTACCCACATGGAACAAGTCCATGAGGGTGAACTGGGAGCAGTCTACCTCGGTGAGCTCCGCAATCTTCACGTCGTTACCGTTATAAGCGACCTTGCCATTGGTGGCCTTATCAAACCTTCCTCCTCCAAAGATGCAGAGATTGAACCTGTATTGTTCCAATTCTGAAAAAATAAAATGTATGTTAAATATGAAAACTGGTTGTAAAAAATGGTCATATGTATAAGCAGGAAGAAGGAAGCAGCATGGCACTCGAGCACATATCTTTAGAGAAGTTAATGGAACCGCAGATGGACTAAGAAAAGAAGGAAGCATCAATAATAATAATAATAATAATAATAATAATAATAATAATAATAATAATAATAATAATAATAATAATAATAATAATAATATGTCCCCTTTCCGCTCTGGCGATTTCGATCGCGATGGCCGCAGCTGCATCTCCCTTTGCCGCCGGTAGCGTCTCCTCCAGGCAATTGCAGGTAAGGTTGGCTTTTTCTCTTCCTCGTCCCCTCTCTGTGCCGGAATTGCGGTTGTTTTTGTGGAATTGCGGTTGTTTCTGTGTCGGAATTGCGGCCGGCTTTCTGGTTCTGTTTTTGTTTGTGGAATTGCGGTTGTTTGTGTGTTTGTGTGTGCCGTGCCAATTGGTGCCGGCGTCTGTGTCTCCTCTTTGTGCTTGCTCTTGGTCGACCGTCATTGCCGCGTCCTCTGGTTCTGCCGGTCGCGGTGGTCTCTGTTCCGTTCTGTTTTGTCGGCCGCGTTTTCGCCTTCTTGTGCCGGGTTTGTGAGGTGTTGGGTTTCTGTTGGCTCTCGTATTTGGCTCTTGGTCGGCCGTTGGCTTGCCGGTTTGGGGCTCTGTTCTGGTGTTGGCTGTGGTTTTGCTGCCTTGTGTTCTGGCTTTTGTGCGTTCTGTGGTCTGGTGTGTGTGTTTCTTTTGTTCATCCGCATGTCGACGTTGGGTAGTGGTAAAATTCTTTGTCCTTTGCGCGGGAGTGACAGTTGTGGTGGCCGAGTTGGTGGAGCATTTGCTAAAACCTATTTCATAACTCACCTTCGCACCCAGCATTTTAAGTCGGACGAACTGAAAGCCTCATACAAGGCTCGTATAGCCAGCGACTTGTCTCTGTTTTCTGCTTTGGATCTCGCGCTTCATCAGGCAGACATTTGGTTGTGTGGTGAATGTCTTAGCACTCACACTTTCACTAAAAACTGCAAGCATGTTGATGGGAGTGTGGTTCTTGCGCCGGACCGTGCAGACTCTTCTATCCTTGGTATCCCGACTCATGTTGGTGTTTTAGGGCCTGTGGGGCCGGTTGCAGGATTTTCTGGGGAGTCGGGTGGGTCGCCTGTTCGTGATGGCGGTTTGGGCCCCCTGTGCTTTGATATTGATCTTCTGGACCGTATCTTTTCGCTGCCTTTGCGGACAGTTAAGTGCATTCCTCCTAAGTTGAGGCTTGGGTTTGCCAGGGTTTTCCTTAGTGCTCTTGATCTGGTCCTTGCGTGCCCTGGGGACTTGTCGGCGTGGGTGCAACTTCTTGTTTTGCCTCGGTGCACTCTGGCTACTTTTGGGCCGACTAGTAGAGCACAGCGTCGTTCTGGGGAGAGGGAGCGGCGTCAATTTGAGAGCATTTCTAGTGCCATTGCACGCTGGCGAGACCCTGGGGATCGGTTGGGGTTGGTGAGGGACTGTTTATCTGCTGTTTATTCACCTCCTCGGGGGTTTTCAGAGTCTCTTGAGTCTGAGGAGGCTTATTTGTCTCAGTGTCTGCGCAAGCTGAGTGACGGGCACTTTACGGCTGCTATTAAGGTCCTCACCTCGTCTGGGGTGGCCCCTGATACCGCTGACACCTTGGCCGAGTTGGATTCCAAGCACCCATTTGCCCCACCTCCGGTTGTAACTCATTCTTTGCTTGAGGAGGATGCTCTGTCAGTTCAGAGGGACCTTGTGTTGAATAGGATTCGGAGCTTCCCCAAAGGTACCTCATGCGGTCGTGATGGTCTCAGATCCCAACATTTGTTGGATGTTTTAGGGGGTGCTGCTACTGCCGTCTCTGATGGGCTGTTAGTGTCTATCACTGGGGTCGTTAACCTTTTTCTTTCGGGTAAGTGCCCTAGCCTGCTTGGGGAATTTATTGCCAGTGCCCCTTTGACTCCTCTCGTTAAGCCAGGAGGGGGTGTTCGACCCATTGCCGTGGGTACTGTTTGGCGGAGGCTGGTTTCTAAGGTGGCCTCTTCCTCTGTTGGGAATTTGGTGGCCTCGTACTTGCAGGATTTTCAGTTTGGTGTTGGGGTCTCTGGTGGGTGTGAGGCTGTTCTGCATTCTGTCAACAGGTTTGTGGAAGCTAGAGGAGACGAGGTCGGGCTCTCTATGCTTTAGGTGGATTTTAAGAATGCGTTTAACCTGGTTGACAGGAGTGCCTTACTTCGGGAGACCCGGTTGAGGTGCCCGGCCATTTCGCCTTGGGTTGAGTTCTGTTATTCTCGGCCCGCGCGACTTTATTATGGGGACTCGGTTCTTCGGTCTTGTCAGGGGGTTCAGCAAGGGGATCCTTTGGGTCCTTTGTTATTCTGGCTGGTTCTGCATCCGTTGGTCCTCGCTTTTCATCAGTCCTGTGAGCTTGCTCTTCAGGCTTGGTATTTTGACGACGGCACTATCATTGGTGATACTCTTATGGTTGCCAAGGCGCTCGATATTATCCGTGTTCATGGACCAGCCCGTGGGTTGTATCTGAATGTTGATAAAACTGAGCTTTTTTGGCCAGTGGAGGACCCTCGTGGAAAGGTGGCTGGCCTTTTCCCTTCTTCTATCTCTCGTCCTCTTCGGGGAGTCAAACTCCTTGGGGGCTCTGTTAGTGCGGATTCTGGTTTTTTCCTTGATTTACTTGCGTGCCGGGTCGCCAAGACCATCTCTTTGATGGAGGCTGTCCGCAAGCTTGATGATCCCCAGTGTGAGCTGCTTCTTCTTCGCAATTGTGCGGGGGTGGCGAAGTTATCTTATGCTTTGTGGACCTGCCCTCCGCTGGCTTGTGGTGATGCTCTCGGCCAGTTTGATCAAGCCTTGCGTACGTCCTTGGAGATGATCGTTACAGGTTCAGGGCCTGGGTTCGGGGATTGGCATTGGCGGCTTGCCACTCTTCCCATTAGACTTGGCGGTCTCGGGGTCTTATGTGCGGAGGATGTCAGTCGGTATGCTTTTCTCGCTTCTCGCTTGCAGTCCAGCTCCTTGCAGGATAGGATTCTGTTGAGATCCGGGGTTCTTTCTTCTGGCCCTACCTTCCAGTCTGCTCTTGACAGTTTCTCGACCTTTTGTGGTGATGATGTGCTCTCGGTTTCATCTAGCTCTCCTGCCCCCCCAGTTTATGAAGTCTTAGGCAAAGAGTTATTTTGGTGTCATCGATGCACAGTTGTCGTCGCGGTATGGTTTGAGTCATCGGCAGAAGGCTCTTCTTAGTTGTGTTTGTGCTCCTCATGTGCAAGATTACTTACTCACCATTCCTATTGATGGGTTGGGACAGCAGATGAACCCGCGACAGTTTCGGGCTGTGCTGTGTTATCGCCTTGCAGTCCCTTTGTTTCCTGATGGTTCCTCTTGCTCGAGTTATCGTGTGCGACGGATGGACCAGTGGGGTGACCACGCTGTCCATTGTTCTAGTGAGGTGGGGGAGAAGTTTTGGCACAACCTTGTGCGTGATACCTTGGCTGACATCTGCTCTAGGGTTGGTGTTGCGGTGCGAAAAGAGGCCCCTATGGGGTTCCTCACAGATGATGGGCGGGACCTTCGCCCGGCAGACCTGCTATTATACAATTGGTCCCAAGGTCGGGACGCCTGCTTGGATGTTACGGGTGTCTCTCCTTTTGCTGGTGGGGGTTTGGATGCTTGGGTTCCTGGAGCTGCTTTGCAGGTGGCCGTTCAGAAGAAGAAGAGCAAGTATTCCTCTAAGTGTGCGGAGCACGGCTACTCTTTCATCCCGTTTGCCTTCACCACCTTTGGTGAGTTTGATGAGGAGGCTTTGGCTACATTGTCGCGCCTTAAGCGCTTGTGTGTTAGTCATTCCAATGATGTTAGGAGTGGTGTTTTCCTTTTTTCAAGACTTAGCTTTTGTATTCAGAAAGGGGTGGGAGCACAGCTTGTCTCCCGACTCCCTTCCAATTTTGTGTGATTAATAGAAGTCTTTTATAATAATAATAATAATAATAATAATAATAATAATAATAATAATAATAATAATAATAATAATAATAATAATGATAATGATGATAAACAAAAGTCTAAACTATACCAAGGGTAAAAATGGCAAGGACGGGACTTAAATTAAAATCCCAAAAATCCAAACGAAACTCTCAAATAAAATTTAAAGAACAACAAATTGTAGGCAGGAATATGAAGGGTCAACCACCGATCTTCAACCCAATTCCACTATGTAATCTGATTCAACTAATTATCACATGCAAGGCAAAATATATTTGGAAGATCAAATTTGACAGACAGATCATTCATTATTCACAGCATGCACAGTAAAGATTGCCCTAAAGAAGCTATGAACATATAAAAAATAAAGAGATCAATGTAAATCAAAAATATTAAAAGATTAAGGATCATACTGTGGATAGACGCAAGCTTCTTTGCCTTGTGGAGTGACTCTGGATGAGTGGAAGAGAGTGAGAAACCAGAGAAATCGGTGAAACAGAAACAAGAAAGAATAAAAGAGAGTGAGAAACTAGAGAGAGAACCAGAGAGGTGAAATGGTAATCAAAGAATGAATGTGAGAAGGTGAGAAGTCTTTGGCTTCACTATTTAGTTTATATAAGCTCCACTTAAATTTCCATTTGCAAGTAAATACGGATGGATGGTACTAGTAGAGTATAGTAGTTGAGGAGTAATTAGAGGGTATATTTTGTGTGTGAGTTCCAATAAAATCGATTTGACATGCACAGATACATGATTACATGCTAGACCGATAAGCCTGACTCTCTCCTTTCAGCTTTTTTTCTTTCTTTCTTTCTTTCTTTCTTTCTTTCTTTTATTTATTTATTTTTTTAATGTTTTTGTTACTTGTAGTTGTATCTCTAGTAGTATCTCATAATTGTATTAGAGTGTAGGATATGTCATTTTTGCTAGATAATTTTTCTCTTGTTAAAATTCCATCATGAGGGGATGGACGAGTATTAAGGGTTCAATCTCTTGTTCATCGTATTATCGAATAACATGTCATTTAGGATTATAATCAATTTAATTAGCATCTACAATATTTAAGACGAAGTAGTAGATAAATATGTTTTAAGATCTCGTATCGGAGGCCATCTCGGACTACCTCCTAATTAGAAGGGTCAACCCGGGTCATCTCGGAACAGATAAAGAATATGTAAAATCATACGAAGTATTTAATAAATACTATACATATTTAATTATTTATCAACAAATGACATTGAAAATTCAAACATAAATGTCATATTAACTCATTGAAACCATAATAAAGTCATAGACTCATAGTAGTAGTACATCACTAGAACATTAAAATGATCCAATTTAAACAAACAAGCTAGTTCAAACTTCAAATATTACAATGATCCAAATAAACAAGTTCAAGGTTCAATCAAGTTCTTTTTTTTTTTTTTAGTTCAAAATCCCGAGTCCGATATTTTTCCGATTTTTTGTGGTTTCGTCCCGCAAAGGGCACCGAGTACCAGTTAAACCGGGTCAGCTCGTGTTGACACGACCAAATCCGGCCAAAAACTTGGAAAGGTCCCGGGTTCCGCCCGAGTTATTGTGGTTTCGGCCCGCAGAGGGCACCGAATACTGATTAAACCGGGTCAGCTCGTGTTGACCCGGCCAAAAGGGAAAGTTTCTATTCCACTCAAATATTTTTTACTTCCTCCATTTCATTAATACTCCAACTTCCTAGGTTTCTATTTTAGGCGCTCTCAAACAAATTTCCTAATCCAAATATAGAAAGTTTTTCAACTCACTTATTAATTTTTTATTATTTCTCTCTCCTTCTTTATAACCATTGTTTCACTCTCTATCATACTTTATCACCTTTTCACAATTAAATACTCATACAAATCAATGAAATAATTTTTACTCCGTACCATTTAGGAAGTAACTAAAGAAATGGAGGAAGTACGGAGTATTATATTTCTCTCTCCTTCCTTATCACCACATTATCATTCTCTCTTATATTTTACCCCCACTTACAATTTACTGTTCTTAAACCCTAAGAGCCCGTTTGGTTCTGAGTAGGAAAAGGAAAATGACCTTTTCCTAGGAAATTCGGTTCATAAATTGAAGTAGGAAAACAAGTAGGAAAAATAAGTGTTTTCCTTGTTTGGTTCATTAATCCTATTTAGGCGTGTTAGAGTAGTAAAGAATATTGGCAGCGGATTGTATGAGGAGCTATGGCATTCGTTGGAATATGAAAAAGCATGTAATGATGGTAAAAATTCGGCTGCACGTAATTATGATGTGAAGGGATGTTTATCCGATTTTCTTTTGGCTGGTAAGTAGCTAATGTTTACAATTAATGAAATTACAGATTGTATTCTTTTTAATTCTTGTACAATAAAACCATATAATAAGAAAGTCTGTCTAATTAAAATTGAATGTAGAATGTATCCCAAGTAGAACCAACAATATTTTAATTCTACCATAATATTTACAAATTATGTTATCTCCATAGCTGGCTTAACATGGGGATTAATGTTTGATGTGTTAAGTATAGTTTTGTTGCTTCGGATCCATTAGGCGATTAGGTTGTCGAGAGTTTAAACTCCGGTTGCGGATATAGAAGTGAACTACTACGATTCGAGATAAGATCATGCGTCACATATTTTTGTTAATAAGAAATATCGTTCTACACAAAATGTAACGCCCCAAATTTCAGAGGTTTAAAAGGGTTGAGAACGCTACTCATACCATCAAGGTGCACCTTTCTTTTCGGCAATCCACCTAGAAGAACTTCAGAGTTAAGCGTGCTTGCTCTGGAGCAATTCTAGAATGGGTGACCCACTGGGAAGTTCCCAGTGCGCGCACGAGTGAGGACAAAGTGCGCGGATTAGAACCCGTGTTGGTCTGTGGGGCCAACATATCACCCCGGAGAGCGCCCATGAGTAACCACGCCGGCCGTATTGGTCGGGTCGTTACAAGTGGTATCGGAGCGGGACTATCCAGAACTGCAGGAACTAAGTGCCATACGGGGCAAAGTGCCACACCGTATCGACGGTGGGAGCCACCTCTTGAGCCCGTAGGGGCCACCTCTAGAATCCTGCACGGATGGTTGGTCTCGGGACAACGCGCAACGAGGACGTTGCGCAATTTAAGAGGGGGTGATTGTAACGCCCCAAATTTCAGAGGCTTAAAAGGGTTGAGAACGCTACTCATACCATCAAGGTGCACCTTTATTTTCGGGAATCCACCTAGAAGAACTTCAGAGTTAAGCGTGCTTGCTCTGGAGCAATTCTAGGATGGGTGACCCACTGGGAAGTTCCCAGTGCGCGCACGAGTGAGGACAAAGTGCGCGGATTAGAACCCGTGTTGGTCTGTGGGGCCAGCATATCACCCCGGAGAGCGCCCATGAGTAACCACGCCGGCCGGATTGGTCGGGTCATTACACAAAACTTATAAAAATTCAGTACCATTAAATGTTACAAATTGCATGTGTATGATTTACAGTCTTGTTTAGTATACAGTGTTATAATTTCGTGGACATTTGATCATGTAAAACCATACCAAACAATTTTATTTTGTTACTTAGCTAGCATTTTTAAACTTGATTGACATGAGAATAGAATACGTAAAGTCTTGTTGCTACATTAGGCTAACTTAATCTTTTTAATTTAGATAGTTCTACTTTATTGGGTCTTTGTATCTTGTTGACAAAATTAATTTATTATTACAAGGCACCTTTACTATAGGCATAGGCTATTAATAGATTTTCTTACGGTTCTTGGATTCTTGCTCACATTAAACTTCTTTTTTTGTTTTTTTAGTATCCGTTTTTATTTATTTAGGTTCTAGCCAAAACTTTAAATAATATGAAGATACTCATAATAGCTAAAAAACTCAAGTAAAATACTAAAGTGACTCTGACAATAACGTATGGTGATTGATGACTTGATGTGATGATTTATCGGAATTTTTGTATATTCATGGCCTAATGCATGGTTTGTTTGGAAGTAATAGGGGTCGTGTATACTCAAAACTAGTGGCATGAATTATACTTCTAGTTGTTTAACAAGGTGATTTTAAGAGTTTTCATTAGTAGCATATGTTATAGTTGTTGGCCTAGATGTGCGGTGAATAAAGATATGTGGGATTGGTTAATTATTTAGAGTTGTCTTCAATTACCAGTGCTTATTTAGGCTTCTCTTTCCTGTTTTGTTTGGCCTCTTGTTCAAGGTCAGCAATTCGGTATGTTGTACAGTGTATAATCTTGAGTGTATCTTATACTCGTTATGGAATAAAAAATTTAGCCGTTTCCCAAAAAAAAATTTAAGAGTTGTAGTTTGATTCCAAATCCTTGTTATATATTACTACCAAGTAAAATACTCCCACATCCGCAATTCCATACTCTAATACAAATAGACACCAAACAATTCCGTTCTCTAAATGTTTTAGCAGGGATATGGCCATATGGGCATGATAACATGTAGAGATAGAGATGTAAAATCAATTAATTTAATTTGATGGCAGGATAACATATAATAATATATTAATTTTAAATAATATATTTCGATAAATACACAAATTTGTAATAATAAATTTTAAAAATAGCTTTAAACAATTTGTAGTAATATTCCGATGGATACTTTATGAACAATGTATTAGATATCGACTTTTAGACGGATTAAAATTCAATTATACTTTATCACGCGGGTACCGCGTGTCAATTTACTAGTAGCTTATTAAATTTTGGACTAAATAAATAAGATTATTCAAGTTTAAAAAATATATTAACAAGCATATTATTCGTCTGAAGTATATGTTACTAGGAACCGCATCACACGCTACGCGTGTGAAGCGTAATCTTGTAAAATATTATTATTTTATTAAATAATATATTGAAATAAATGGAGTGAATATATAATTTTCACATAATGACTTCAAACGTAATAAAAAAATAACTAATTGAGTAATTAAACTTAATATAAATGGTGTGCTATAAATGTATATATTTTTTGTAGTTATGCAATTAATAGTTTTGAATTGAACTATATTATAATTAGACATACGAAAAGTGTTACATTTATTATTGGACGGAGGAAGTATGTTTTTTTTATAAGAACATATCATGGTTATTTTTAAAATTAAGTATAATACGTCATACAACTTTATGTTAAAAAATAAAAAATTAAGAAAACAATAAATAAAAAAGAAAAAAATTACGTCAATAAGATTCGAACCCAACACCTTCAACTAAAATAATGATACAAATAATAGAGAAAAATCACGCCAACAAGATTCGAACCAAACACCTTCAATAAAAATAATAATAAAAATAATGGAGAAAAATCACGCCAACAGGATTCGAACCCTACATCTTTTAATTAACTAATGACACATGTATGCACCAGATTGAAATTGGATAAGAAAGATCAACGGATTAAAATTCATTGGTAGGTCAATCAATTTGGTAAATCAACCGGCTTATTATATTACTTTAATGTACGTGTTTGGCATTTTCAGTAATATTTTAAAACATATAAAATATATTAAAGGTTTATGTTAATGTTATATTAAAATTCTTAATTTAGAAAGTTTTATAAATGAAACTAGTTGAATGACACGCGGTACCCACGTGAAAAAAAAATGATTAGGATGCACATTATTGACAAAGTCAATTTAAATAGAGCAAAACTCTAATTTTAGTATATATGTGAACAACCGGATATAATGAGTTGAGGGAGAGATTTGTGGTAACTGCTAATTTGGGACTAATAACTGTAACTAAGAATTAAGATATTTTGTCCCTAATTATTTGCACTGAGCACCCTATTTTTTCTTCACTTGTAAAGATCATCTATTCAAGCTAGTCCAATGTGAAAGTGGTCTTGTGAAATTAAATTTGGTTTATGAAGAAGAAGACGTAACAGGTACAATTTCATAAATATATAAAGTCACTTGATTAACAGTTACAATGAATGATCCTGGAAGGAGAAATTTTTGGAGATGGCTAGTAGTAGTAGTGGTGAACTGGTGATTTCGAACTGATTTACTTCCTAAATTTAAGGTGATAAAAAAATCTACTTAAAATCTCAACGTTAATTATTTCTCTCACCTCCAATCGAGCTCGAGGAGCTTGGTGATTATTTAATTGAGAACATAATTGATGATCAAATGGATGAAGTTTATAGGCAGGCAAGGAGAACTTATCAGAACAAAAAGGCTTTGGGCAGGGATGTTATGTAGTAAAAAATACGGAGTATTTAGAAGTATTAATATATGAGCTTATATTCATTGTAATTGAGTTACATTATTTTGTATAAACAATACTGAAAAATAGAAGCAAAGAAATGAATATAAACTTAGCCAAATAAATGAAGAAGTTGTTTACATTATGTTTAATCTTCCCATTTGACTTAGGTCAATTAAGATAAGATATAAATATTTTAATAGCAAATCATGATAGATGGAAGTGAGAGAGGAGTAATTAGAGGGTATATTTTGTGTGTGAGTTCCAATAAAATCGATTTGACATGCACAGATACATGATTACATGCTAGACCGATAAGTCTGACTCTCTCCTTTCAGCTTAATTTCTTTCTTTCTTTCTTTCTTTTATTTATTTATTTTGTTAATGTTTTTGTTAATTGTAGTTATATCTCTAGTAGTATATCATAATTGTATTAGAGTGTAGGTTATGTCACTTTTGCTAGATAATTTGTCTCTTGTTAAAATTCCATCATCATGGATGGACGAGTATTAAGGGTTCAATCTCTTGTTCATCCTGTTATCGAATAACATGTCCTTTAGGATTATAATCAATTTAATTAGCATCTACAATATTTAAGACGAAGTAGTAGATAAATATGTTTTAAGATCTTGTATCGGAGGCCATCTCGGACTACCTCCTAATTAGAAGGGTCAACCCGGGTCATCTCGGACATTTGTCTCGGAACAGATAAAGAATATGTAAAATCATACGAAGTATTTAATAAATACTATACATATTTAATTATTTATCAACAAATGACATTGAAAATTCAAACATAAATGTCATATTAACTCATTGAAACCATAATAAAGTCATAGACTCATAGTAGTAGTACATCACTAGAACATTAAAATGATCCAATTTAAACAAACAAGCTAGTTCAAACTTCAAATATTACAATGATCCAAATAAACAAGTTCAAGGTTCAATCAAGTTCTTTTTTTTTTTAGTCCAAAATCCCGAGTCCGATATTTTGTGGTTTCGTCCCGCAAAGGGCACCGAGTACCGGTTAAACCGGATCAGCTCGTGTTGACACGACCAAATCCGACCAAAAACTTGGAAAGGTCCCGGGTTCCGCCCGAGTTTTTGTGGTTTCGGCCCGCAGAGGGCACCGAATACTGATTAAACCCAGTCAGCTCGTGTTGACCCGGCCAAAAGGGAAAGTTTCTATTCCACTCAAAAATTTTTTACTTCCTCCATTTCATTAATACTCCAACTTCCTAGGTTTCTATTTTAGGCGCTCTCAAACAAATTTCCTAATCCAAATATAGAAAGTTTTTCAACCCACTTTTCAATTTTTTATTATTTCTCTCTCCTTCTTTATAACCATTGTTTCACTCTCTATCATACTTTATCACCTTTTCACAATTAAATACTCATACAAATCAATGAAATAATTTTTACTCCGTACTATTTAGGAAGTAACTAAAGAAATGGAGGAAGTACGGAGTATTATATTTCTCTCTCCTTCCTTATCACCACATTATCATTCTCTCTTATATTTTACCCCCACTTACAATTTACTGTTCTTAAACCCTAAGAGCCCGTTTGGTTCTGAGTAGGAAAAGGAAAAGGACCTTTTCCTAGGAAATCCGGTTCATAAATTGAATTAGGAAAACAAGTAGGAAAAATAAGTGTTTTCCTTGTTTGGTTCATTAAATCGAAGTAGGAAAAGTATCTTGAACCTGATTTCCTTTTCCATGTTTGGTTGTCCATAACAGACCCTGATTATAGCGCAAAGTTTGTCCATATTATTATGAACAACATTACATTGTCTACAAGTCTAAACTTATTTGAATCCTATATAGATTTTCGTAGGCGAATCCATGTAACGATATCAACCCCTGTACGCCTACTTACTTGAAAAAGTTCTGATTATGTGAGAACCAAGACTTACAGACTGATAGATGGTTAAGAAAAATACCAATAAAAGCAAGACAGAGAAATGGTTATTCGATATAACAAACTGGGGAAATGAACAACATAACACCAAATCTTCAAACATGAACAGAATGAACAACATTAAACACATAATTCCAAATTGACAACAATGTTTACCACATGACAACCAGAAATAGATTAACAAAACAAAGCAAGTTTACGATTGCTAGGACCCCGTAAGATCACTAGCATGCCCACACAAAACAAAGCTTAAACCCAAATGTTGCAGTAGTTAAAAGTCTAAAAGTCTTAGGAACAATAGATTACAACAACGTGTTCATGGACCTTCATATTCACCAACCAGCATTCACCTTGAACGGGAGATCATCTTCAGCTCTTTTAGTCCCAGGAAGGCAACGGAGTGTGATGCGGTTCTCCTCCATGTTAGCAGAGACATACCAGTTCCTATCGACCGGATTCTTGGCCAGCTCCTCCTTTTCCTCGCTAAGAATCAATCTGGATAACTCAAACCAGTTGTGGCACTTAGTACTATCCATCCTTGGAATGGCATCAGGGAGCTCATAAAGGACTTTTCCTGCATTCTTAGTTGAGTAGGTCCTCTCCGATTCCTGCACGTAGATCTCGGAGCTCTCTTCCTTAGCCAAGCGGGCAGCTACGTACATGAGCTTGATGTCGTCCATGTTCTCAAGCGGGATGAGACCACTTGGAATGGGACAACCGTTTGAGAGAAACCAAAAGCAACCAAGGGGCAGCGGTCCTGTCACTCTCCCCATAACCGCCTGCATTAGCTCACCATAACCAAACTGAAGTCGATCTTTCACATGGATCCAAACCACTGATCCACCAAAGTAGACCTTCGGGTCCTTGTCATACTTGAGCCACACTCCTCCATAATTGACCTTAATTAGCCAAGGGTTGTGTGCCTTAACTGGACCTGATTTTACAATTACCGAAATGTTAGTTACAATATGAAAATTCGCAACAAATCAAGGGGGCAGAAGTCCAAGAAAATGCAAACAATCAAAAATAATCCACAATAGTAGTACTGGTTAAATTTGGACTAGAATTATGAGACCACAAACGTGCCAACTACAGACCCTGAGTATTGTTCAATCCAAACCTCTAAGTCTCAAACATGGGTTATATGAGTAAATTCTCCTTATTAATTTGAGTAGAGCATCCTAAATCAAAGTTATTCAATAAGCAGTGTAGTACTTCTTCACATGATAAATTACACCAAGCTCCGTGTTGATATAGTAAATTTCACAATGGATCTTCTCAATGGTCCCAAGAGGGCTTGGTATGTCTCCCCTGGTATGCCAAGGGATGTACGCCGCAAATCACTGGCCAGACGACTAGTTCCGCTGAAGACTACCACGGACCTGGAGGAGATGTTTTATCATGCTTCTATGAAAAACAAGTCTTGGATGGAGATTTACTTCCAGGATACTGACTGCTTGGTGAGAGATGGGGACTTCTACATGCTGCCTAGCGATATTTCCAATGGGGGGGATGCGGAGTTCATAGATGCTGAGATTGATGCAGGTGTTGCGGAAAAGGAAGCGGCTGAGTATAGCATGGGACTGTTTATGAGGCAGGAGCTACAGTATAGGCGTGAACTTTACCGCCTAAGTGTACGTGAAGCGCATGTTTAGTTATAACTTTGAATCTGCTTTAGTTGTTATGTATTCAGTGCTGCATTTTCAATTTGCTAATAATTTAAGCTAAGTATTTATGTTTTATGGTCCATTAATTAAGTAGAGATCATATGGTGCAGATAAATGATTGTTTCTTTTTTGTTTCGACACATTCAAAGTTCATTAGATAATACGCGATTTTACATGTCTACAAGAAACTACTCGTCTAGCTTGATTACATCGAAAAATCCCATATATGCAAGTTGTTTGAACAAAAGTAAGGGCATTAGCAGGTCCAAAAGTCTTGTTTCTTCCTTCCTTAGCTAGCCGATTTGGCCATTTTCCCAAGTTCCTTTATGCATTATAGACTTATGTGCATCATGTTTGTGATTGATAAGAAGTAGCAAAATCATAAAATAGGAAAAAATGAGAGAAACAATTGGATAAATCCCGAAAATGGCCTACAATTTGCTTTTGTAAGCTTATGTTCATGAAGTTTGGGTGATAACAAGTTGCAAAATCAGAAAATATATAAAATTGAGAGGAAAATCAGGAGAAAAAAATAGAAAAATGACCACATACATAATTGTATCAAACATAAGTTACTACAGGGAACTAACATCAGAAATCAACCTAACAGAACTACAGAGTATTGAAACTTCAAAATTACAAGAGCAGCAACATGTACATTTTACAAATTCAAGTTACAAAAGTACCTGCCTACAGGCGCCAAATAATTCTACGGTTAAGCACAAGCCACAGGGCAATATCACTCAAAATACTCCATCACACCCCCATAACTCGAGGGACAGCATCACCAGACACGTACCAGTCAACCCCTGTATTTCGTTCCCTCAATAAAGTGTAAGGATCCTGAATCTCCTCATTGGTCAGGCTCAGTTTTGCAAGCCGGTAGTGGCCAGCTATCTCGTAGTCCTCTTGAACAGTTGGAACCTGGGCTGGCAGAGTATATGCAACTTCATCTGTACCATCAACCAACTCCCGTTCCACGTCTTGCATAAATATCACCGCATCTCCTGCACCATGCAGTAGGACATTCACCCACATATCTTCAAGATCAGGCTCGTCTTCGATGGTAACCAGCCCTTGAGGATATTCTCTCCCGTGTTCATGTTACCAGAACCTCTTTGGTAGAGGTCCTGGAACTCTCATCTTGGACACAGCCATAAAAAGATCTGACATGCTAAACAAATGGCAGTTTACATAGTGGATATAGCGAGTAGCGCCTCCACTGTATCGCAATCCTCCGGGCATTGTCCTCCATCGCCCTCCTGCACGGCATATGATTGAGTGTAAAGTAGGAGGGGGTCCTGTAAAAACAATGTGTGGAGTCAAACATGCACAAAATCAACAATACTACAATGAGGCATTACAGCAATCTACATAATGATACAGTGCGTGAGTTCAATTGTGTAGATGACAGAAAACCAATCAGTAAACTACATTGTCTACACGAATTCAAGATATCCTAAACAACAACAAATGTACAGGTTCTAATAAATCAACCAAAAAATCACCCCAAAATCAAACCTCTAACCTTTGTTAAAAAATAGAAAGCATAGGGCTATGGTATTCTCTAAATTATGCAAGTTAGTTATCAAGTTTGAAGTCAAATTGGTGATCAGTGAGCATTCACATTACATGTGAAATCAACAAATTCATATGATTCGTCCCGTAAAAGTTATTATAAACAAATCTCCAGACTGATTAACATGGTGAAACTAACAATGGCATGTATAAGGTGAAGATGAACTAATTTATATATGACGAATTCATATCAAGAACACACTTCAATTCTTCCTTACCCCGAATAAGACGAGCATCAACCGGCCCTCCTCCCATCACATCGGCCCCTGCACCTGCGCCATTGTTTAGAAATGCTCCATTGTCAGCCATTGTTCTTTGCTTGTTCGTTAAAAACGGGTATATAGGTAAGGATGAGAATGAAGAATGAAGAAGAAGAAGAAGACCTATCAGCCGCTTTCTTTCTTTCAATTCTTTCAATTTTAGTGTACAGTGTGACGCGTGTAGAGGAAGAGGGGAGAGAATTGCATGTTTGGTCCCATATTTAGTGGTCTCTCATGGATTTGGTCCCAACTGTGTTTATTTGTTCACTTTGGGTCCTTTATAAGCGAAATACATCAGATTATACGAAAGCGTATATGCATTTTTTGGTCCCATAACTTAAATTCATTATCAATTTGTCTCAATGTTTTATAATATTCAAAATTACACAAAATAAAACTGTAAAAAGTCCCTAAATGTTCAAAATTATCCCACACTACCCCCGTACTTTATAAAATTTAAATTTTGGTCCTATATATAGTTGCCGATTTCTTGGCAAATCTTTTTTTTTTTTCGTGGTTGTAAACATGTAAATGTAGCGGTATTCTAATGATTATAGTAGCCCTGTTATGAATAAAACTACTTAACATATGAATGTTAGTAGTAATAGAGCACAATCAGTATTCAGTACATGAGGTATAGCAACACTTTTTTTACCATATTAATGTGGCTACTACTAACACTCAACTTCTTTGTAAAATATCCCTATTTTTTCGATTTTACAACTACGCCCGAATGCGAGTTTGTTTTTTTCGAAAATTTTACACGAAACTTGACTTCATAATAATAATAATACGAAATTGTAACAACCAAATTATTAAACGTTTTACATCTCAAAATTAAAAGATTATAAATTTTAGACTTGCCCGTATGTATCAAATTCTAGAATATCACTTACTTTATTGTGGCATGTTCATAAAATACAGTAATTTATATGAATAGTTTATTTAAAAGTACAAAAGGGAGAAATAATGCAAATGGGTCTAACCCCATTTTAATCTTACGAAAGTCGATTGAGGATCCAAGTCGAACCAATATCAATTTATTACTATTATAACTAATTTATAGAATGGAATAATCTGTTTGATGAGCTACTAAAAGAATACTTAGACGTGAATTATGAAGATCTTGAACAAAAGGGGACAATAAATCCCATGGGCAAGCCCATTATCATTTCATTCAGCACCAACGTCATACAATGGAGATAATGTTATAACATGGTTTTGCGATATTTGTTTTTCGTGTTATGCAATGTATTTTCTATTTATTTATTTACGTTTTTTTTTTGTAAAAGTTTAGCAGACGTAACAAAATAAAAGCTCGGACATCAACATGGAGCTTATTCTTTAGATTACAACCCTTCAAATATGTAATGGTTATTACTAATCTCACAAGTCACAAAATGAATAAGTGAACAACACGTGTTTTTAACTGCTACCCATACATATATAAAATAGCATTTGTATGCACTCTTCAATCAAAGAAGATTAAGAAATGAAAAGAAAATTTATATCATCAATTACCGACTATGTAGATTGAGGATCTAAGTTGGACCTATGTTACTTTGAAAATACCAAAAAGTAAAATTTTCCACTGGACACCCGGCCCAACCCTAAACCCCAAACCCCAAACACCAACGACCGTTGAATTTACTTTATAATCTAGGGCTGTTAACAAATCGAGATGATCGTGGGCAATCGTAAACAAGATAGATCAAAGCTTGGATCGTGCTCGAGATCGGTCAACACGAGGTTGATCACGATCATGATCGACTCATTTTCGGTCATAAATCGATCACCTTGAAGAAATGATCGAAGTTCACAAGCAGCTCGTGGTCAATAATTAATTTAATTTTAGTCTTATTATTATTATTATTATTTTGATTATATATATACCTATCTTAACCCTAAATCGTAATTTTGTACGAATATATGTCCAACAACTTTCGAATCTATCTTATGAATTATGAATTTATATTAGTCTTATTTTCTGTAGTGTTTGCAATAGATTGTATTTATGATCACTAATTTACATAGTAAAAGATTGTATTTATATCATAAATTACCGACTATGTTGATTGAGGATCTAAGTTGGATCTATGTTACTTTGATAATACCAAAAAGTAAAATTTTCCACTGGACACCCAACCCTAAACCCCAAACCCCAAACACCAAGGGCCATTGAATTTATTTTATAAAATATGGTTGTTAACGAATCGAGATGATCGTGAGCAATCGTAAATAAGATCGATCAAAACTTGGATAGTGCTAGACATCGCTCAACACAAGGTTGATCACGATCATGATCGACTCATTTTCGATCATGAATCGATCACCTTGAAGAAATGATCGAATTTCACAGGCAGCTCGCGATCAATAAATAATTCAATTTTAGTTTTTTTATTATTATTAATTTGATTATATATATATACCTATCTTAACTGGCTCGTTAACAGCCCTATTTATAAACTAACACAAAGGGACATTTCTATCATATTGATTGTATGATTAATTAATTAGACCTTTGATGAGCTAATTACTAAATTAAATAATTTATAGAGAAATTTATATTATTATATATGTATATAATAAAATAGAACAATACAGTTATAGAACGTATGAACATAAATTAACTTGGCTCAAGACCAAACTGTCAAAATTATACTCCAAGTCCAATGGGCCGAAGCTCATTATCATCTCCACTCAATGCTAGGTCCGTCTAGCTAGACGTTTAGGATCTTTATGAGTCCCTTAATCAATCAAAAAATTTATTACTGAAGTATCATTATTATAATTTATAGTAATAATTTTATAATACTGTATTTAATAATTAAATCCGTTTCAAACAAATAATTAAATCGGGACTGTTACTTTAAAACCTAATTCACCTACTACTTTTTCCCTTTCTCGTCTTTGGCTTTCTTTTCGCTCTACCCATTCTATTCACTTAAAAAATTCAGAGAGAAAAATGTGGGTGAAGGCGAACCCTAATCTCAAACTTGTTGAAATTGATAAATTGAGGGGATCTGATTATCCACGGTGGGCGAAGACGAACCATTATCTCGAACTTGTTGAAATTGATAAATTGAGGGGATCTGATTATCGACGGTGGGCGAAGGCGAACTCTAATCTCGAACTTGTTGGAATTGATAAATTGAGGGGATCTGATTATCCACTGTCTGGATCACAGCAGCTAGCTTCAAAATCAGCTCATGGAGCTCCATATTCCGACGATGGAAATTTTAACGAATCAGATTCCGGCAAAAACAATGTAGAAGTTCCAGATCCGGACAATGGCAGCGATGGAAATTCAGGTTTTTAAATGGTGTTTTGTATTTAGTTTTAAACATGCAGTATATCGAAAACTCTAACTTCTAATTCTCTTCTCTATTGGTTTTCAGAAAGTGTGAAATTCATTGGTAAGAGAACTAGAGAGAACGTTTAGACATACAACAAACATATGTTAGTTATTTTATGTTAATTCTTATTACAATACTTCGATTTTTACTAAGACATTGTTACTAGTTCATATATGAAATTTACTTGCATTATTAATGATTTATTCTTTATCTGTATCAAACTAGAATGAAACTTTGGTAATTGGCCTGTTTAGAAAATCCTGTGGACAGTTGGTGCTTATTTTTACTGTGTATTGAACTACGATACTACTTTTGCACTTGGTCAGATTTAATGATTTTACTTGGATACTATAATTAATGAATTAGTATTATTAACTTGTGAAATGCCTCTCTATATGAAATGATGAAATAGGATGTACTGTTTGAATTTAGATAACTAGGAGTCTAGGACAATTAACTAATCATTCTTGAGGGTGCTAAGATTGATTATTTTTTGTTACTACTGACTTCTGAGTTAGGAAGTTTACTTGGACTGATTCTGTGAAATATAACAGTAAAGATGGCCCTGGAATGCGGGTAACTGGATCCAGAAACCTCACCAGACAAGAGGCCACGGACAAGAGGCCACGCAACACCGATGATGTGGCCGGTGAGAATCAAACTTCTCCACCACCAACAAAGAAGAAGGATTATGTTTGTGGAGAGGGGAAATCTGCAACATCTACAGGACGAGGAAGAGGTCGTCCTCCTAAGAAAAGCGACAAGGGGAAGTCTGAAACATCTACAGGGCGAGGAAGAAGTCATCCTCCCAAGGCACGTGATACATGTTTTGTGGTGAAATTTCCGCTAAACGAGCCGAACGAGAAGTATGTCCCTGTCAAGGCGGTGGCTGAAGACATTGGTCAGCCCCAAAAAACCTCTCCCCTTCGGCTGATGAAAATATAACAAGTCCAATTGATCTTGGTAAAGGTTCGTGTTCACAATTCTTAAATAAAATACCTTATTCAATTCGTGTACTTTCACCATATATTCAAGCCCTTAATGTGTTTATTAACTTATGAAGTGCATACAGTTGGTAGATTTTGCACCTCGACTTTCTGTTCACAATGTTGTTAACTCTGCACCTGATCATACTGCAACTCCAATGCCACAATGGATCTTTAGGTTTGGAAAATGCATGGACAAAATTAAAAGGCTTTGAAGAACATATGAAAGAGTTTTGGAGCTCAAAGTTTCACTCACCAGATTATGTAATGCTAGTTATAAGATAATAACAAGTACTATTCCCTCTGATAACCTGAAAGTGATGAGGATCCCAGAATCAGTTATTAATAGAATAAACACAAAAGTAATCTAGATACACACTCTATGGACCAACATGTATAAGGCCAAGTAATCTAAATACATAGCACTTTATACAGTTAACAGTAATCCCTCTGCTAGCTGGCTATGGAAAAATGTGGCCAAACAAAGAAATTAATTTAGGAAGCAGCTGTTTTGGCACACTAGTTTAGGTTATGATAGTTCATTTTGGTCCTTACTGTTTGACTTGTATGATTTATGGTCTGTATTAATTATGAACTGCCTTAAACTGTTGTTTTTAGGTAACTCGAACAAGCTATGGACTATAAAAGTGGAATATGGAGGTCGAATGGTGGCAACTCCTGACCATGGCATAGAGTACAAGACAGTGAACGAGCCTGCATTCATCCATTGTGTTGAGCCAGAAAATTTCAGTTTCTTCGACCTCTGTCACGCAATTCTTGGAAAGCTTTCAGGGAGTAAGCCACATAAACTAATGTGGTACAGGACTCACCCCACTGATCTTCCTGCAGCATTCAAACCAATTGGTTGTGATGATGATGTGGAAACTATGTTCATGCATTACATTTCAAGCAACATATGTGAAGCACATGTCGTCACTCAGGAATCTTCTGCCACGGCAAAGACTTTGATACCTTCTTGTGTGCCATTAATGGAAGAATATTCACTGGTTTCATGGGAAAAGATCGAGCGGAGAATTAAAAACAGGGAACATTTACTTAAAATGGGGGGTCAACAAGAGCTGAACAAGAGTCAAAGGCAGGGGAAGGCATGGTATATTTCATATATCCCAGAGCCTTACCCTATAATGTTGGAAGAGGATGGTAGCAGGGGGTATGATGAAGGATTTTTCAAGGATTCATACATCAACAAACTTTGAAGGTATGAGTTCTGTTTTACTTATTTAGTTATGCTTTAGTATTAATGATATGTTTGTGAAAACTGTAATTGGATACATCTTTCCTAGTGATCAATGCATTTCAGTCAGTGTGTGTGGACATCTATGAATGTATTGTGATTTGTGCAAAGTTAAGTTCTTTTGCTGGTTATACGCGTATCTAAGTAGTTATCAGTATTTGCATCTTATAAAGCCATAATTTATAAGGAACGATACCAGTTGGCAGTTGCAACTCTACCGAGGCCAAGCCCATTAAACATGTTGTAAGTATTAAAGAAACTAAACACATATAATATGGCAACGTAATTAATTAATTATCTACATAAGAGACAATGGATCAGCAGCAGGCAGTTGAAAGAAGAAAAGAGTGTCAGAACTCAGAATATAAAAGATATACGTATCTACCGCACTATAACGTTTTTGTATTTAAACAGTCTTACTATCATTCATCACATAATGCCAAAATCAACATGTTTACTACTTGGGCTTGTTAGCCCAAATCTACTTGGATATTATTTGCCACGCATAAGACAATTACCATTTCTAAAAGTCAGTAGCAACATGTTCATTAATTAATGCATTTTTTACAGAATTAATTCTAAATCTTATCACAGAAAAACCATTTCTTACAGAATTAATTCTAAATCGTATGTACATGTTTAACATTTTGTTTTTTTTTAACTTTTTCGAGGTCCGTTTTGACCTCAAATTAATCCTAAATCGTATGAGGAAAATTTTAAATTACTTTTATCGTATAATTAAAATTATGAAATCATACATTGCCAATTTAATTGCCATCATCTCTGCATCTCATGTTCTCAATTATCATGGTTGGGGCCAGACATTGCTTTACAATTTGATTACAGTTGATGACTCATTAACTTTGATTCCTGGGCCCGCCCCGCATATCCCCGATTGTTAATGCTTCTTTAGTACACATACACCATAACCTCTATAAACGGAGCCTCTATAAATTAATACCCTTGGGAACCATATATACATCCGGTCGACTGAACTGACTTTTATAGGAAAATAATGATCTCTGCATAGGATTACATGGGACTCCACCCTGACCTTGGATTTGGATTTTACAAACAGTGGCCTGCACTAGATCACATAAGTCGAAAGAGATAGCGGATTTGAAAGTGAGTGCGATAGTTCCCAAAAACTAAAAAGACCTATGACTTGGGTTGTACTCCCTCCGTCCCACTCTAAATTACCTATTTTGACTTTTTTCGGTCAACAGTTTTTAACTTTGACTCTCGATCACTCTTAAACTATAATGATAAAGTATTTGACGAAATCATATTATGAAAATATAAAACCTCACTATTCATAATATAGTTTCATTAAATATTTTATCATTATAGTTTAAGAGTAATCGGGATCCAAAGTTGACAGTTGTTGACCGAAAAAAAGTCAAATTGGGTAATGTCTACCGGGACAGAGGGAGTAATTTATTACCTTATTGGATTGGTATTCAAGTTTCGGGTTGGATCCATTGGGCTGTAATTTTGAAGTCCAATAAAATAAAGTATACTACTAAGAACATATCAATAGTAGTCATCAGATCGTCCCTCTTTCCTTTACGACTCCCCTGACCTAGCCATTTTTCTCTATCTCCATTCTTCCTCTCAAAATTCTGAAAATGTTTGATATTCCATCTGAGTTATATCGCAAGATCCTAAGCAGGTTGTCCGTCGAGCAACTGTTGCGTCTACGATGCGTTTGTAAGACATGGAGATGCATAATCGACGATTCATGTTTTGTGAAGTTGCATTTCAATCGCCGCACAATGGACAACCCAGTTGAAGAAGACATGATGCTCACATTGGCATTTAACAGCGATAATATTTATTTTTTCGGTTTGAAGTCCATTCGCCGATTCAACGGTATGATTGAGCTAACCAGAATTCAAAATATAGTATTTAATTTTTGTTTTCCTGTATCTTTGTGTCGTGGATTAGTTCTAGTTTTTGATTATCATCTTGGACAAAATTATGGGTCAATTTATAATATTTGCACTGGTGAGTTTATGCTCAAGTTACCCCCTTGTAATGCTTACCCGAATATCTCCCCGGGAGGCAGCTCCAGTTTTGAACTAGGGTATGATAGTTCTAGTGATGACTATAAGGCAGTGAGGGTGTCTAACTTTGATGAGAAGGGGCAAATCGGCTACTGGGTTGTGACTTGGATATACTCATTCAAATCCAAAGAATGGCACAAGATTGTAGATTCACCCAAAGTTTTTGTTCACACAAGTATACCTGGAGTTTTTATTAATGGGTCACTGCATTGGATTGGGGGAGAGTTAAGAGAAGGTAAAAGTCGTATAGGCACATCCATTATTGCTCTTGATCTAACAACAGAAAAATACTTTACACTCCCTCTGCCGAAAATTGATACTTCTAATGTGTATTCCATGATATTTTGGAATGACGTTTCCTTTAGTAATGAAATTATTGTGGGAGGATTGGAGGCATTGGATGGATGCTTATTTCTGTATGGGGCAGAGGTCAGGGACCGGGGTACATTTAGCATATGGATTTTGCAACATTATGGAGGGGAGAACTTGTGGATTAAGTTGGTTTCACTGGAAAGAGAATACTACAACTATGAAATGTTTACTAGACCCGTAGCCTATTTGCAGATCGATCAACAAGTTGTTATCCAGTTGAGGGATAGACTCGTGTGGTTTGATGTGATTGTTCAAAGATTCACAAAAGAAGTTGCATTTGGTGGTTTTAATGATGCAATTTCATTTCAAGTGTTTCCCGCAAGCCTACTCAAGGACACAAACGATAGGTTTCAGTTGGAACTGAGATCCCTCCATTATTGAGGATGTTATTTCTTATTAATAGCCTTTTGGCAGGAGGGACGTGAAGTTTATCTTACGTTTAGGATCTGCATGATATTTGTACTCTTTGGCACTATATGTATAGCTTGTGTTATCCTATGCATTAATATTTTGTGTTATAAGCTGTTTACTGCAAAAATATTTTGTGTTATAAGCTCTTTGGTTGATACATTCCTATTGGACCTAATGTTCTATATTTGGATCCGGAGAGTAGTCTGTCCCATATATCTTTAATAAAATAATTATTTTGTCTGTCAAAATTGTGCCATTGTAATCATATAGACAGAAAAATAGGTTAAAAAATCAACTTTCACAATTCGTAACATTTGAACTGAATCTTAAACCCACATGATATCATCTCGAAGAATTACATCAACAACCATATCTAACAGTGGCCTGCACAAGATCACATAAGTTGAAAGAGATAGCGAATTCGAAAGATAATGCAATAGTTTCCTAAGACTAAAAAGACCTATGATTTGGGTTGTACGTTATTTGGGTTGTATTCAAGTTTCGGGTTGTCTCCATTGGGCTGTAAGTTTTAAGCCCAATAAAATAAAGTATACTACTAATAACATATCAGTAGTCATCAAGCTGTTCCTTTTTCCTTACGACTCCCGTGACCTAGCCATTTTTTATCTCCATTCTTCCTCACAAAATTCTGAAAATGTCTGATATTCCGTCTGAGTTATATCGCGAGGTTCTGAGCAGGTTGTCCGTCGAGCAACTGCTGCGTCTACGATTGAATTGATATTCTAAAGTCTAAGGTGAAACAAAAGGGCATTTCTATCATATTGATTGTATAATTAATTAATTAGACATTCACGTGAGCTAATTAATAAATTAAATAATTTATCATGAATTAGACCTTCAGATGAGCTAATTAATCAATTAAATAATTTACATGATCAATTTATTACTAGTATCATTTATAAAATGGAATTACTTGATGAACAACACCTGGACATTTCAGGGCCATTTTCATCTCATTCAGGCCCATCGTGTTTAGTATAATTCCAATAGGCAGGCCCATTTTCATCTCATTCAGGGCCCATCACCATACAATGGAGATAATAATGTTGTAAAGGGCTTTTGTTCAATTTTTAATTTTCGGTTTTATTTATTTATTTATTTTTTGTGTGGAAAGACTTTTTCATGATGAGTATTGTATATTGTTTTTATTTATTTATTTATCCACGAGTTTTTGTAAAAATCAAGCATGACCAAAATACAATGGTTATTACCAATTAAACTGACAAATGTCACATGTGATAGGTGGATGATGAATTGATGAGCATCATGTGTGTTTAAACCGATAAACGTTAGCCAGATCCAAGTTGGACATATGTTACTTTAATCGAATAAATAAGAGTAAGAAATTTAAACCCGACCTATATAATTGTTTATGGACTATGTTGATCGAGGACAACCTAAGTTGGATATATATGTTGCTTTGGAACTATTTTCCCCTTGACACCCATCCCTAAACCCTAAACCCCAAACATCAACGACCATTGAATTTATTTTATAGAGTGACATAAGTGAGTGTTTTTATCATATTGAATGCGCGATTAATTAGAATTTTTAGATGTGATCATTAATAACAATTTAAATAACCGATTTCATGCACCGCTAATTAACAAATCATATATACTTCATAAGAATAGTATATTGCCCCTAAAAACAAATAAGAATAGTATATTACATTTGATAGAATGGTATAATTTCATGAACCGCTAATGAAACACGCGATTCAGCACTCAATTGAGTGACCAGATGGATCATGAACCCCAAACCCTAAATCCTAAACCCCTAAACCCTAAACCCTAAACCCATACACCCTAAACCCTAAACCCTAAGTGAAGTTAGACTTATTAGACTTCTTGATGAGCTCATTATTAATTAAATTAAACAACGGAAACAATCAATTTATTAAATTTTATTCCGTTTAAATTTACACTAAAAAATAATAATATAGTTTGAATTGGACTGAGGTTAATTATAGCCAAAACAAAATCAGCGTATATATTATATATATACTGTCATCGATTTAAATCCCTCGTAACTTCTGCATGTATCATTAAGGTTTTCAGTTGTAATTTAAAATTTTGGGAGTCCGCCTATTATTTAGAGTTGGATTTTGTCAAATTGATAGTTGAAACCGTCAAAGCAATCTTCGCTCTCAACTTTGTTTTTTTTTTTTTATGGTTTTCCAGAGATTCAAATCTCGGTAAAGACCTTCCCAGATCTCTTGAGCTCATTTTACATCCTTCGATCGTAAGCCTTGGAGGTTGCCGCGCGCATCGTTCATTCCAAAAATTCAGATTTATCAAGGTATTACTTGTTCCTTTCTGGTATATATATAGGTTTCCCTAATAATTGCTGATGTTGATTGGATTTATGAACGTGACAGAATTTTCCCCTCCATACTAATACTCTGAGATGCAACTTTATCTTTTATATCATTAGTAATTAGGTTTCTCAATATTCCTTCATCGTTCGAGTTGATTGTTTACAAAATTATGAGACGTTTTTGTTATGTGATGTTTTAATTTTGATCCACGAGACTGATTTATGTCTTTTTTCATATTTGGATCGGTTCATCCGTCAGTGTTACTATGTGCTTTTGGATTGCAGCATCCTATGTCACGATGTTCTTGTCATTTTGATTTCTCTAATTATTTGGGGAAACACTGAGGCCATCTTTAATATATTGTGACTCTATATGCAGCATGGCATTATGTAAACTATTTAGAAACCTATTAAATTGCTTACCAGCTTAATGCAGATGTGTTAGTTGATTATTTTTTTTTATATATTTGAAACGGCAGATGTGTTAGTTGATAAACTTGTAATGTTTCCTTAGGTAAAATAATGCAGCGCAGAAACAGGTCATTATCAAATGAAGAAAAGAATGTACATGGTCATCAAAATTCTGGTCGAGCTCTTGTATGTCCAAATCCACTTGAAGAACAACCACTTGAATGTGAGAATTCACTCATCTATGTGAATCAATTTGAAGATCAACCACTTGAAGGTGTGAATCCACTTGAAGATCAACTAGAGCCAACAGAGCTAATTGAGTGGAATCAGGGAACTAATGGAAATATATATCCGAAGCCAATGCGTTGTCGAGTTCAACCATCTCATACTCGACTTCTAGCATCTAGTGAACTGGTTTTTCTGCCACCTGCTAAAACGTCTAAAGGTCATAAAAAGCCATCTGCTAAGTTATGCGGGTCACCTCTTAAAGACGATGTCATGTTAGGATCCAATAGCGCCCACATGTATTCATACTCATACAACAGTTACCCTGATGAGCTCCAGGTACCAAACATGGTACCTCACTTGTTAGAATATCATGAAGGCCACAGTATGAAACAACCGTTGCAAACAACTAGGAACTCACCAATAGATTGTGTGGAGGATGAGGACACTTCCATTGGTAAGATCAATTCTGGCATAGGGAATGCGGAAACTTACAACTCTGAACCACATTCAAGCTCACCAAAAATATACACAGATTTTATGGACGCTGAGGACAACGCCTCTACCATTGGTGAGACCAACCATGGCAAAGGGAATCACGGAACTCAGACCTCTGAACCTGTCATGGATTTCTCGATCTCTGATACTCACAGAGCAGACAACCCTCTTCCAAGCGAATTAGGTTGTCGACTCGAGCAAGCACAGGTAACTTTGCAGAAGATTGCAACACTGATATATCCACACTTCCAGCAAGGAACCAGTTTTCTGAATGACAGGCAGGCGGCCCAGATTACTAACCTGCTAAATGAGATCTCGATACTAATAGAGCGTATGCCAAAAATGATTGGAGAATCGGTAGAATCTGCTTTGCAGTCATCCATATCTGAGGTTCTTCAGGAAGGCCGGCCTGGCACGGAAAGCAAAGTGACTGATACTGATAAAAGGTGTGCACCTTCTTATTTTGTATGTATAAGTAATGTCAGTAACAATATCATGCTAACGTCGAAAGCATTTTAATCTTAACTGTAGGTTAATGTTCTTGGTTCAAAAAGGCGACATGAATATTGCTTTGGATTTCGATACTGATGGTATGTCTGCATATAGCCTAATGATGAACATTAAGAATTATCTTGAATGGGAGATGTTCGATTACGTGCCGGTGTTGTTTATGAAACCATTAGGGGAGGATAACTATGTGGAGGTTGGAAGTGATGATGAATTTCGTGCTATCATTGAAAAGCACATCGAAGCACGTTCCGCCGGATTAAAACCCACATATGCACGGGTGAAGATAGAATTAACTTCAGTGTTGTTTTATAAATTCGTATACAGTATTCAGATTTGATCACAGAGACGGAGGGCCACTGTGTTGGAGGAATAATTGGGTTTAGGCTTCTACTATGTGTTTATCATTTTCAGTCTATCAATGTATGAACTATCATTTTCAGTATTTTTTTCCAGGTTTCTTCCTAATCAAAACACATTAAAGACAGTAAAACTGAATTACATGAAATTAAACGGAACCTTGAAGGCAAAGCAAGAACTAACAATAGTGAGAAAATTGTGTTCGATAAGAGAATCACACCAATAAGTACATGACCAAGTATCTTCCAGCAATATATAAATCGAAGAGCAGTACAACATTATCCTGCCATTGTAATTTACCAAGCTCGATAACCCTAATAGTTGGAATCTATGTTCTTCTTCTTTTTCTTTTCGATGCAGCTTTTTTCCGTGCTTCTTCCTCTTTCTGTTTGGCTTTCTTTAACTGTTCGCAAGACTTTATGTTGTGTCCTGGTGCGCTGAAAGATTATTGCAAAACAAATTCAGCAATCCACAAGTGTTTAAAGTTTGGAATATAAACTTTATGCTTTACCGGTAATAAACAATAATAAGAACTTACTGGCAGTGACTACAACATCGCCTTCTTCTGGGTTCTTCTTCTTCTTCTTCCTCTTCCTCTTCCTCTTCTTGTTCAGTATAATATTCTTGTTCTTCTTCTTCAGTGTCATATTCGTGCTCTTCTTCTTCATTAGCAACTTTCGCTGCAGCTTCCTCGGCCTCAGCTTGCTTGAATTTTTCGCAAGCATTAATGTTGTGTCCCGGCTGGCTGAATTGTTATTGCAAAACAAACTAAGCAGTCCACAAGTGTTCAAAATTTGATATATAAACTTTTTGCTGGTGATAAAAAATAACTAAATACTTACCGGCAGAGACTACAACATTTCGGCGTTTTTGGTGGGCAACCTTTGGGTAATACTTTTTTCGGATCCCCAACATTGAAAGACCTCTTACAAGGTCTGGATGTTTTCTTTTTACCAGGAGCATTCTGTTCAGCACTACCCCTTGATAATATTTCCGCACAGTCTTCTAAAATCTTCAGAACTTTGGATATATTGGAATTATCTTTCCCTCCGACCAACAGTTGTTGAACGTTGATCACTGCTTTCACCATTTTAGCATCAGCACCATCAACATCATTGGGGGTAAACATTTGTTTAAACAATAGCCGCAATTTCTTTCCTATCTCAATGAACCACCGACTATTTATACTTCCATCAGGGAACTTCTTAAGGCCCATATACTTAAAACAAGAATCAGGTGTGAGCATGGCAGGCCTTCGGATTCATGCAACTTGCAATCACATTCAAACCGCTTGTGTTCGATATCAACTGTAGCAGTCCACAAGTTCTCCTGCTCCTCGCTACCACATTCTCTAAAGTACAATTCTGCACAGTTGCCATTAAGTTGAACAAAATTTGTTCTTTCGATTGTCTGCTCATCTCTAATATTCTGTAGAATAGACTTGAATGCGGTCGATGTGCATTTAGTCCTAGCATCAATTTCTAGATCACGGAGCCCAGTCTGTGTTTTAAAACCTCTCTGGCAATTGATCTCCTCTCCCACTTGCTTAAGGATACTACTTTTCCTATTAAGTTTCACAACGAGCTGGTAAAAATTTACAAAGTCAGCAGCTGAACATTTTGGTTTCAGGAACTGCTTTACAAATGAATTTACGGCCTCTGCACGCCCCGTTGTCCTGTGTCCTGCAAAGAAAACACCTTCAAAATAGGGCTCGGCCCACTGCTCCCTTTTTTCATAGGTGTCCTTTACCCATGTGTTATCATGTAATTTGTAATCGTTGACCAACTCCGTCCAGCGCCTCTCGAATTCAGCAATGCTGCACTTCATAGCTACCAATTCGCAAAACTTTTGTGGAAAACCACCCTTCTTCACCCTTTTTACCGCGTTCTCTTCCATGTGCCAAAGACATAGTCTGTGTACAACGCCCTCAAATTCTTCCTTAACTGCAAGGCAGATGGATCTATCTTGATCTGTCAGAATGGAAATTGGCTTCTTTCCATTCATTTCTTCAGACTGCTTAGTTTCTCTACGCAGAAGCCCAGCACCAAAAATTACACATCGTCCAGCGTTACTTACACCTGAAAATATACTAAGCGGATATCGATATTTATTGGTCTTGTACGTAGAATCCAAGAGCAGTACATCACCATAGGCTGCGTATTCCTCTCTGGAATGCGAATCACACCAGAAAACCGACGATACATCACCATGTTCGTCGACCCGGTGCTCGATAAAAAATGCGTCATCCTCCACTGTGTAAGACGAGAGGGCCTGAAATGCGGTATTAAAATCTCCATTTTTTTCCCGTTCCTTTTTCTCCTTTTGAAGAAGGTTATAAGCATCTTTTCTCAGGAAAGGTAATTCCTGATTTACCGAAAGCTGCTCCAACATATTCATAGACTCACCAGGTGTTTTCCCACCTGTAATCATGAAATTCAGTATTACTCGTTCACCAGCGGCGATATACCTGTTACATTTTAAGAACCTCTCATTTTCATGCCCGGCCAACTCATGATTATGGTCCGGTATGAAGTCTGTCACTTCCCATTCTTCTTCTCCAATCTTCCTCACCCTAAACATTGCCTTGCATCTACACCTTGTATCTCGTCTTCTTATTCGCTGACGAAGCACAATTTCCTTTTTGACTCCCTCACGGTTGCAAACCCACATGCAATGTTTATCTGGTCTATGATCTCGAGTTCTTATATCGAACCCCCTCTGTCTAGCATATGTTAAATAAAATGACTCAGCCTTTATCATTTCACTAAAAACATGGCCCGTTATTTCATCAACTATTTGAGCATCATCCTTCAAGGCAAAAGCTTGAAATGACCATCCGTTCTTCGGGGTGACATATCTATTTCTACGCTTCTGCTGATGAGTAGCAGGAGTACTAGGAGAAGATGGAGCTTACATATCTACAATAAAACCAAGATGTTTTAGTTTGTACTCGCAACAAAATGGATACCTAATAAAACTACTACATAACTAGTGCACATAAATTACTGTAATCATAACCAAACGGCGATAGCCAATGCACATCTATAACCATAACCAAACTACGATATCAATTTCGCATCTATAACCATAACCAGTAGTACTTGACATCGAGGATCCGAACAATCTGGAATGGGAACAAATGCCCGACACTACTACCCCACCTTGACTATCCTCCATTTGCAATACCATTGGAAAAGACAAATGAACCCAACTAGACTAACACAACTTAACAAAACAAGTAATTTGAATATTAAGGCCAACAAGTAGGCATCATGAGTAACTAGAAGCATTGCAATATCTTATCCACCCCTAATTTCAACCGTGATAGGACAAAACTAGACCAAAACAAGCAATTTGACTATTAAGGCCAACTAGTAGGCATCATGAGTAACAAGAAGCATTGCAATATCATATCCACCTCTAATTTCAACCCTGATAGGAAAAAACTAGACCAGCACAACAGAACAGACCAAGAAATTTGAATATTAAGGCGAACTAGTAGGCATCATGAGTAACTAGAAGCACTGCAATATCATCTCGACCACCAATTTCAACCGTAAAATTACAATTCGCATAATTCAACGAGATTCAAATTACTAACAATGAGTATGATTGTTATGTTACCTATGAATTGAACTCTCCGGTGTCAAGAAAGAAGTTTGCAGTATCTGGATGAATCGAATGATCAAAGATTGAAGAAGAATCGACTGATCAACAAGTAGCAATATTTTTGAACTCCGTTTGTCCTAATGAACGGCTAGGGTATGAAATAGCAATATTTTTGAACTCCGTCTGTCCTAATGAACGGCTAGGGTTATGAAATTTTGAAATTGTAAATTACATTTATTGTTAAGTAGTATTGTTTTTGAAATTGTAAATTTCATTTATTGTTAAAGTAGTATTGTTTTTGATATTGTGCATACATCAAAACGTGGCTGGGTGGTAATGTTGGATTCATTTACTCCAGCGAACAGAGTTCGAACTCCACCATCTTTCATTTTTTTAATAAGAACGGAATTTATCATTTACAACCAAGATAACTAAGTTGTAAACGGAAAATCCCATTTACAACCAAGATAATCAAGTTGTAAATGGTAGATGATGGTTGTAAATGATTTCCAACCGTCCAGATCATGATTACAAGTGTTTACAGCTGTTTACAAGTGTTTACAAGTGTAAAGTCGTAACGTTATGACTTTACAACAGTTACGTCACCATAGCATTACCCATTCTAAATTCCTATGGACCTTAAGAGTACTAGTTACTGTACTTTCCTTAATTTAGCATGGTTAATTGCCCATCAAAATTTACAAGTTTCCTAACAAATTTCCCCCTTTTTGATGTTAGCAATCCATCGCTAAATTAATTGTTACCCTTTTAGAGGTTTCTGATGTTCAATAAATCAGTTGAATAATGCAAACATACTTGAATAATAAAACAATAAGCATAAGTAGATTGCATAATCAAAAACCAATAAGAGTCAAAAGCTTATTGCTGATAGTTATCTTTCAGTAAGTTTACAAGAATGTTCAGAGATAACTACAAAAATCAGCAAACAAAAACATACAAAGCTTTTACAAGGGACTTAAGCTATTCCAGCAGAAGATTTCCTCAGAATCTCCCTTACACTCTTCTCAGAAAGCGCAGAAAATTCAACAGAGTCCTTCTCGTAATCTTCAAGTAGCTTACGGACTTCAAGTTGAATGATCCTTGCATTCTTGCAGGCAGTATAATGATGGTCTTCACTATTCATTTCCTTGTAGTGAAGTACGCACAAGTGCATGCCCCAATTGCTGGCATGGAGAAGTTGTGTATTTGAAATTCCCTTGTTGGCATGAATATTTCTTAACCAGAGATGATCTTCTTCTTGATCCTTGGCAGTGAGATAAAAATACTCATAAGGAATCAAGCCATATTTCTTCTTTGACTTCTTGGTTAAAGGATCACTGTAGTAAGAAACATCAATCGGTGTGATTAAATCAGGCTCTTGCTTCATTAGCTTGCCGATAGAAGTTCTTCTTACTAAGACTTCCAGATTCAGCCATTTTGCAGCAATGTTTCTTGGGTACATTTAATTCAATCCAAGTTTACATTTGATTCAGTACAGCAGTTGGAAAGAAATCATTGACCAACAAATCTTCCGGCTTTAAGACCCAGCAACCATGTAGGTTTCTGATCACATTTTGAGTTGTTTGTTCATTGCTGGTCTTTGTGTATTCAATGCCAGAGCCAATGACAATGCTGACTAGCCTCTTTTCTTCCTGTCTTTGCCTTCTTTTTCTTGACTTAGCATTTTCTTGATCTCTTGCTGAAGATCTTGAGAATGTTTGGAATGGCCAGAAGGAGTTAGAGCTGTAATTGGTCTAGCTCTTAGTGCTTAAGCTATTGTTTGGTCATCATCATTATCATCATCTTCATTCAGATCTTGATGACTCTCAGTATGACAGTATTCTTGAGTTTCAGCAGATGTCCTTCTCCTTTTCGGATTTGCTGAATTTCTCTCAGAATCTGTTTCAGCTCGTCTCTTTGAACTTTGCTCTCTTTCAGCAAGAGGTTCTCTGGGAGGTGGACTAGGCAGTATCAATGGCGCTTCAGCAGGGGTTTTTCTTTGTTCTTGAAGATTTTCTTTGTTTATCTTCCCCCATAGACATGGATTGCATCATTGGGTGAATGTGCAGAGAGAAAAATATCATTGCAATTTTCAGCAAGTTTACTTAGGTTATTGTACTTAAGAATTATTCCTTGCTGATCAGTAGTCATCTTGGACAGATCTTCTTTAATACTCACCAAGTTCTCCTCATGTCTGCGCTCATTGTCGACTTTTTCTTCAATGAAAGTCTGAGCCTTTTTCAATGCAGTTTTAGCTAGTTTGAGTGCTTGACTGACATCTTCTTCATAGTTTTTATCATGTAGACTTATATCTTTCTGAGCTATTGTAACAGAAGTAGTGCGTTTCAGCACAGTAGCCAATATCTTGCCAATATCAAGCGGACTCTCAGCAAGCAGTGCATCATCCTCTTCTTGGCATGCTTTGTGAACAGCCATGAGTGCCTTAATTCTTGGAGTAAAATCCTCAACATTAGGGAACGGCACTAAAGAGGGAGTGGGTGAATGAACTTTGAGCTCAGTAGCGAATTGATCATCATTTATCAGCAAACGACTTCTTTCAGCATCTCCTTCATCATGATCAAGAAATGGAGGAGGAATTGTAACCACTGTGGGTTCAACTTTCTTTGTCAGTTCTTCTTCATTTGCTGAGAAATTGAAGAGATCTTCTTCGTCATCAGATGATAGTGTATATGTCCTAGAGACAGTCTTTATTAAGGGCAGACAACCCTTATTAAGGGCATATATGTACTATTACACAGGTCAACGTAATATAATATATGTTTGTTTGTTTGACTATTGAGTATCGTTTTCATATTTATATTACACCAGGCATACAGCATGTCATATCTCTATTCCTGTCTGTATTGATATCAAACATGTCCCCTCGGATAGATGACCAATCACACAGATAGTGGGAGCTATGTGAGTTATCATCTATCCCAAACTCCCTAGTCGAGGTTCATCTCGGATGTAGGGGTCTGAATGAACCAGGTGAGACTAGTATGCGTGGAGGTTATACTTGTTAGAGCAAGTGTGAGCCGTGTTAGTAGAAGTGAGAAAATTTTCCTCTAAGGCTAAGCAGCGGAAGTTTAAAAATTTTAATCTCACTAAAACTGATATGACTATACTGTTTATTGAACTGGAAGAAATCACTTACGTGTCCTCCAGTAGATAAGCAAATTGACCGGGTAGCTGTTCCTCAATCTCCAAACAGAGCCTTGCAATCTCCTCGTCCGGTTGGTTGATTTCTTCTTCGTCAGAGATGAAATCTTCTTCAATGGAATCTCCAAGATTGTTCATCAACAGGTTCCTTGTATCCTTAGACCTCGGTATCCACGGGCAGTGTATCCACCAAGAACGCTAGGATGTTCTTCTGTGTTTTGAGCTTCTAAGAGAAAATTATTTCTTTCTGACTGTCAGAGAGAATTTTCTACGTTGGAATAGAATAGAAGACTTCTTTCTTTCTTTCTGATTTAGTCAGTAAGTTGGTTCAGAAAATCACGTAAGATTTTATCCAAGTAAATCTTACTGATTAGAAGACTCCAAAAGTCATCAACTAACCAACTAAGAGATAATAATTAATTATCTCAGTCAAAGATAAAAGAAAAAACAAAAGAAGAAAATAAGGAGAGAGAGAGAAGCACGTGGGGCAGCTTCCAGCTGCCCCAATTCGTTTCACCTGGCGCGTGCAGTGCACGCGCCAGGGCTCACTCGCCTGGCGCGTGCACTGCACGCGCCAGGCTTGGTGATCAGCTGGGCCGGTTGGCCCAGCTGATTGCTATGCTCTCTTCTCCTTATTGGGCTTTGCTCAAATCCCGCCCAAGTGCACAGTCTTCAATTAATTAATTAAATCCAATTCAATTCAATTAATTATATATTCTAAAATATATTCCACACATAATAAATTAATATTAATCCAATTAATAATAACTCTATTATATTTATGTATAATAATTTAATATAAATCTAATTAATATTTAATCCAATATACATAGCTCATTTGTAGAAACACCACCTTGAAGTGTGACCCATAGGGCCTTGCATATTAAGCAACAATCTAATTAAGGTCATAATAAATTCCTAGACAATTTATCAGACAATATTAATATGCAAGGAACGTTTGTGAGGAAAACAAACCACCTGTAGCGTAGGGTACTTTGATGATACGGTCCCTTCATTCACGAATACTCGAATGAGTCTAGAATATGGTTACGTGTCTATTCTATTAACTCTATTCATGGTCTCTCAATCTTATTAGTCGATCTATGAATTATGTCCAAACACCATTTTGACATATTCACATACGGTGGCCACCGGTTTTATGATCGCACTAAATATGAGAAGTGAGTATTCTCTCCTTGTATCTATTACGGAGGAATGAATCCTATCTTGGCCCAATCACTCACACCATATGCTTCCTAATGTACCCAACGCATGCCGTATCTACCCTACTTTAAGAGTGCAAGCGTTGCGCATGGTCAAAGTACATTATTCCACATATGATGTAGTATTGGCCTCAAGTCTAAGGACTACTAACATCACCCTACACACCGAAACTACCATAGACACTTAAATAGCTTTACCAAATGGTTTCTCGGTTGGGCATGCCAACACTCTCCAAAGTGTCCATATGTTCATCATGAATAACCAAGTTCATTCGTAGCAGTGAGACCTACTACATCCTCGAAGGATCTAATGCAACATATGCTAGCTTCAATCGCATCATTGATATCCCGTATCTCAATGACCTTCAGCTAGTGGCCTATTTTAGGACTTAATTATTGACACACAAGCTCCCACTAACTTGGTGATTACCTTAAGTCCTTGGGAACATTTTATCGAATAATTCAAACAACCAAATAATGTATTCATAAAATGTAATGCCAATTGTATTTAATAATGTATAGATAAATGAACATAAATAAATAACAATAACTGAATGTAATCAAGTACATATTGTCCCTATCGTAGGTTGTCTCTAGGGCATATATACTTTCAATCTCCCACTTGGCCTAGAGCCAATCACCTACGTGTCTAACACCTATGTTGTTGAAATGTCTAACATGTTTATCAATGTTCAACACCTTGGTGAAAGGATCTGCCACATTTTCCTCAGTGGAAACTCATTCTATAGATACTTCCCCTCTAGCTATCATCTCTCTAATTAGATGATACTTCCTAGGTACATGCTTATTCTTGTTAGTGGATCTTGGTTCCTTTGCTTGTGCAACAGCGCCTTCGTTGTCGCAGTAGACCGTTATAGGACTACTATTAGGAACTACCCCTAGTTCCTTTAGGAATTCTGAAATCCAGACAGCCTCCTTTGAGGCTTCTGCAGCAGCAATGTACTCGGATTCGGTCGTAGAATCAGCCAAGGTGGATTGCTTTGAACTCTTCCAAGTGACGGCTCCACCATTGAGTGTAAACACATACCCAGTTTGTGATTTGTAGTCGTCTGGGTCCGATTGAAAACCGGCATCGACATAACCACTCATTCGCAACTCTTGTTGTCCACCATATACCAGAAAGGAATCTTTAGTTCTTCTAAGATACTTAAGAATTGCTTTCACAGCTGTCCAGTGTTTCATACCTGAATTCTGTTGGTGTCGACAAGTACAGCTAAGCGCATATGCCACATCTGGCCTTGTACAATTCATGGCATACATGATAGATCCAATAGCTGACGCATATGGGATTCTTTTCATGTGTTCGATTTCCTCATCTGTAGAAGGACTATCCTTCGAAGTGAGAGCAACGCCATGTCTAGCTGGTAAGAAACCTTTATTGGATCCATCCATATTAAAGCGTTTCACTATTTTGTCGACATATGTGGACTGTGACAACCCTAACAATCTTCGGGATCTATCCCTATGGATTTTGATTCCAAGAATGTAACAGGCTTCACCTAAGTCTTTCATCGAGAAAGTCTTAGATAACCACTCTTTTGTGGATCGTAACATTTGGACATTGTTTCCCATGATTAATATGTCATCAACATATATAACCATGAAAACAATTCCAGCATCGCTGCGTTTAACATAAACGCATGGATCTTCCGCACATCTGATGTAGTCAAACGATTTGACTGCCTCATCAAAGCGAATATTCCAACTCCTTGAGGCTTGCTTTAGTCCATAAATGGATCTCTTTAGCTTGCAAACTAATTTGGGATTTGGCTTAGATGTAAAGCCTTCAGGTTGTATCATATACACCTCTTCCTCGAGATTTCCGTTAAGGAAAGCAGTTTTCACATCCATCTGCCAAATCTCATAATCATAGTATGCTGCTATAGCAAGTAAAATTCGAATAGACTTAAGCTTGGCTACTGGTGAAAAAGTTTCGTCATAATCGATACCATATCGTTGACTATAACCTTTCGCCACCAGCCTAGCCTTGTATGTCTGTATGTTGCCATCAGCATCTGTTTTCCTCTTGAAAACCCATTTGCAACCGATAGGTCTAACCCCTTCTGGTGCATCAACCAAGTCCCATACTTGATTCTCATACATTGAGTCTATTTCGGATTTCATGGCTTCTTGCCACCTTCTTGAATCAATGTCCAACATTGCTTCTTTGTAAGTCTTAGGGTCATCTTTGTGAGATAAATCAAGTTCAAACTTGTCATCCTCCAAGAGTAAACTTATCTTCTTGGAAGCTCTCACTTCTAACCTTTTAGACCGACGGAGTGCGGGTTTGTTTGGTTGTGCCGGCTGTATATTCTGATTGTGAGATGGTTCAACTTGTTCAATCTGTTGAACAGTTGAAGGCAGGTCAGATGCAACAGTTGCACGTGTATCCTGGGGAGTTGGTTCCGACATGACCTGTTGAACCGTTCCAGTCGGTTCAGTCAATGTCGGCTCGGTAGGGGCATTTTGGGAATTAGTCAAATTTCCTAAAATGCTCCCATTGGCTGGCAGATATCTTCCCAGAGATGTGCTCGAGCCATAAGATCCTCCTTGAGCTCCCACTGAATCATTGTCATAACTATTTGACAATTCATTAACCTCAATGTTATTTTCTTGTTCTTGGATTTCCTCGAGTTCTATCTCATTTCTACTATGTTGCTTGAAGACATAATCATCTTCCAGAAAGGCAGCCCGTCTGGAAACAATGATGTTATGTTCCTCAGGCAGATAGAAGTAGTAACCCTTGGTTTCCTTAGGATATCCAATAAAATAACATTTCTCACTTCTGGGTTCCAGTTTCCCTGCGAGCATTATTTTCACATATGCTGGACAACCCCAGGCATGCATATGTGAAAGACTTGGCTTCTTGCCATACCATAACTCATATGGTGTTTTCTCGACTGATTTGGATGGAACCCTATTCAGAATATATATTGAGTCTAGTAACGCGTATCCCCATAAGAAGATTGGAAGAGTTGTGAAATTCATCATGGATCTTACCATGTCTAACAAAGTTCGATTTCTCCTCTCAGAAACACCATTCATTTGTGGTGTACCTGGTGGAGTCCATTGTGATTGAATTCCATTAAGCTTTAAGTAATCCAAGAATTCCTTACTTAAGTATTCTCCTCCTCGATCTGATCGAAGAGTCTTAATACTTCTTTCAAGTTGTTTCTCTACTTCAACCTTATATTCTTTGAATTTCTCAAAAGCTTCAGATTTGTGTTTCATAAGATACACATAGCCAAATCTAGAGAAATCATCGGTAAAGGTTATGAAGTAAGAATACCCACCCCTAGCTTGAGTTTTAAAAGGTCCACACACATCAGAGTGAACTAACTCAAGTACTTGTTTAGCACGAGTACCCTTTCCGGAAAAAGGTTTCTTGATCATTTTTCCTTTAAGACATGATTCACAATTCCCATATGATTCAAAATCAAATGGTGCTAAATAGTCTAACTTTCTTAACCTTGCAATTCTTGTCTCATTAATGTGACCAAGTCTACAATGCCACAAGTAAGTGATATTTCTTGAATTATCAAGCTTTGGTCGTTTGTTTTGTATATGAAATAAATTATGTCTACATTCAAGTAAGTACAAACCATTCATAAGAGGAGCATTTCCAACATCAATACCATTATGCGAAAAATAACAATTATTATTGGCAAAACGGAAGGAAAACCCTTCATTGTCTAACATAGGAATGGAAATAATGTTTCTTACAATAGAAGGAACGAAATAACAATTATTCAGTTCTAAAACAAAACCCGAGGGTAAATTTAACCTATAAGTTCCAACACGTAGGGCAGCAACGGACGATCCATTTCCTACGCGTAGATCAATAATGAGCCCCTGCAAATTGTTACAAATGTGTGAGCCACAAGCAGTATCTAATACCCAACAATTCGAGTTTTGTGTAGACATATTTATCTCAATGACAAACATACCTTGATGGGAGCCAGATGCACCATGCGTGGTCACAACTCCATCAGCAATTGCCTTTGGACAATCTCTCTTCCAGTGTCCTTTCTGCTTGCAGTAAAGACACGTATCCTTCTCCATGTTCACCACCTTCTTCTGATTTCCAGCCTTACGCTTAAAAACCTTAGCCTTAGGTCCAATCTTTGGCTTCTTGGTTTGCTTAGTCTTACCCTTTGAGCCATAGCCCTTAGGGTGAGCCTTCGCAGATGATCCAACCAACATAACAGACTTCTTCTTAGGTTGAGCCTGTTCATAGGTCTTAAGCATATTGTGGATTTCAGGAAGTGTAGCATCCTTGGCATTCATATTGTAATTCATGATGAATGTGGAATATGAATCCGGCAATGATTGAAGGATGATAATGACTGAAACACGGTTCTCAAATTTGATTCCAGCAGTTGCCAGTTTCTCAATGAGTCCAATCATCTTGAGCACGTGTTCAGATACATTTCCTCCTTCAGACATCCTCATTTTGAAGATTTCTCTAAGAAGATCAAATTCAACACTCTTAGAAACAGTTCCAAAGAGGCTTTTGAGGTGCACGAGCATTTCATATGGCATCATGTTTTCATGTTGCCTTTGCAGCTCCATAGTCATTGCAGCTAGCATAACACACTGTGCATTAGCAGCATCATCTTTGTGCTTCTGGTGAGCAACTTTGTCAAACTTAGCAAGCTCAGCAGCAGCAGTAGGAGGAGTGGGGATTGGTTCGTCCAAGACGTACTCAATTTTCTCTTGCCTAAGCACCAAACGAATGTTACGGATCCAATCCATAAAGTTTGGACCAGTAAGAGTGCATTTCTCCAAGATCATTCTTATGGATAAATTGGCCATCTTTTCAGACCTAGAGAAGTAAATAAATAAAACTGTAATTAAAACTCTAAAATTAATTTCTATGATTACAATCAGCGACTAAATAAACTAGGACTTTAGCTTTATTTAGTTCTCACTATTTTCACATACTCTTGACCCCTATAGAGAGTACGAACTATTATCTTATAATTGTTGTAGTGAGCCAAGATCCATGCTTGCACTATTATAGCCCCAGCTATGGCTGATTACTATAATAGTCAAACAGGTAGGTCTCCAAACCAATTGTACGATACAACTCTTGGTTGATCAAAACTATTTTGATCGATGTCCCTAAATTATGCCTGACGCTATGGCGACTCGACATAATTCAAGTAAGTCATAACCATCACACGGCACCAACAATGGTCCTATGAAAGCAACTTTCTTACGGCAAACAGAGTAAGCACTATGGTGCATATTACTCATGAGATTAGTAAGTCCATTTAACCTTCAATTATGATGGGTGACATCATGCGATTTACTCGAGACTTAAATTGGTTGGGGAACCTTTAAACGGGGTATTTAATCGCTTGACCAAGATCCCTAACATGCATCACATAATGGGTGCCGCCTACCCAAGGCTCATGCAATGCGGTCTAACAAGTAATGAGTGCCGCCTACTCATACATATCAATTGCGGACTAGCAAGTAATGGGTGCCGCCTACCCATGCATATGACAGATGCGGTCCGGAAACTAATGGGTGCCGCCTACCCATACAATAAATGCGGACTAACAATATTTAAATACAATATTTAAATAATTAAATTGCTCATGTTGACATACAATACATATGATACAACCAAGTTGGAGCAAATAAGTAGTTGTTGTGGATTATTATCATTGTATGTAAGTCAAATATAATTTATAAATTCTCCAAGAATTTCGAAAATATTTTAAAACAAGTTTTAATAATAATATAATCTTCCAAAGCAATATATTATTATTGAAATGTAGTTTATAAACAATTTATAAACTAACAAACATGTTACTAAATATTATAAACTTATATTTATGTCTCTAAACATTTTAACCACTTTCTAAAAGTATTAATAGGGTTTTAAAATAATTTATAAACCATTTATAAATTAAATAATAAGTTTCTAAAACTCCAAGGACCTCTTTATAATTCTCAGAAAGTTGAAATTAAGTTTCTGGGTCAATTTGAAAACATTTAGCAAAGTCTGGGGTCAATTCAAAATAATCTGAAGTTCAAGGGCTTGAGCCCCAATAAGACAGAATTGTCAAATTGGGACACAAGTCCCTGAATTCTTCTTTCTTGACTATTAGTGACCACCAATGTTTCTGCAAAAGTTCAATTGAGTCCCTGTAACAATGAAAAGTTTCCAAAACCTTCAATCTTCATCTCAACTCGAATCTAAGGTCCACAAACATGTTCTAAACATCATACACCATTGAAGAACAAATCGCAAGGTCATAAAAACGTTCAAAACAGAGAACGAAATTTTTTTTTTTTTTGTTCGTTCGCCGGCGGGTTGAACGGAATTGCTCCAAGCAATTTCGTTCGACCCGGTTCTTGCTTGTATCATCTTCCTCATGCTCCAGTGATTCTTCTTCATATAAGTTTGGCTTGATTCGAGTTTATGTTACAAAGCTTGAAATCACCATTAATGGAGTCTTCAAGCTCCATAACCCATAAACAAATCAAGCATTGAATCTTGAAGGGGACAGAGGAGAAGAGACCATGAACAGAGGAAGATGGCGGCGGCGTCGCGGTCGGAGCCGAGCTCCGGCGCCGGCGAAGTCGACCTGGTCGACTTGGGGAAGAAGAAGTCGACTTCTTCTTCTTCCCTTTTTTTTTTTTTTTTTTTGATTTTCCCTTTTCTATTTATCTAATAAATGAATCTCGAAAATAAAATATGAATGTTATTTATTTCCTTTCTTTAAATCTAATATGAAGAATCTGGAAATAAAATACATGCAATAATAAAATCCAATTTTCTTTTCTTTAAATCCAATTAAAGAATCTGGAAATTTTATATTTTTACATATATATAATAATCCACAACAACATTAAATATAAATCATAAACGAATATAGTCATGAATCAGCCTAGCTCCGATACCACTGTTAGTAGAAGTGAGAAAATTTGCCTCTAAGGCTAAGCAGCGGAAGTTTAAAAATTTTAATCTCACTAAAACTGATATGACTATACTGTTTATTGAACTGGAAGAAGTCACTTACGTGTCCTCCAGTAGATAAGCAAATTGACCGGGTAGCTGTTCCTCAATCTCCAAACAGAGCCTTGCAATCTCCTCGTCCGGTTGGTTGATTTCTTCTTCGTCAGAGATGAAATCTTTTTCAATGGAATCTCCAAGATTGTTCATCAACAGGTTCCTTGTATCCTTAGACCTCGGTATCCACGGGCAGTGTATCCACCAAGAACGCTAGGATGTTCTTCTGTGTTTTGAGCTTCTAAGAGAAAATTATTTCTTTCTGACTGTCAGAGAGAATTTTCTACGTTGGAATAGAATAGAAGACTTCTTTCTTTCTTTCTGATTTAGTCAGTAAGTTGGTTCAGAAAATCACGTAAGATTTTATCCAAGTAAATCTTACTGATTAGAAGACTCCAAAAGTCATCAACTAACCAACTAAGAGATAATAATTAATTATCTCAGTCAAAGATAAAAGAAAAAACAAAAGAAGAAAATAAGGAGAGAGAGAGAAGCACGTGGGGCAGCTTCCAGCTGCCCCAATTCGTTTCACCTGGCGCGTGCAGTGCACGCGCCAGGGCTCACTCGCCTGGCGCGTGCAGTGCACGCGCCAGGCTTGGTGATCAGCTGGGCCGGTTGGCCCAGCTGATTGCTATGCTCTCTTCTCCTTATTGGGCTTTGCTCAAATCACGCCCAAGTGCACAGTCTTCAATTAATTAATTAAATCCAATTGAATTCAATTAATTATATATTCTAAAATATATTCCACACATAATAAATTAATATTAATCCAATTAATAATAACTCTATTATATTTATGTATAATAATTTAATATTAATCTAATTAATATTTAATCCAATATACATAGCTCATTTGTAGAAACACCACCTTGAAGTGTGACCCATAGGGCCTTGCATATTAAGCAACAATCTAATTAAGGTCATAATAAATTCCTAGACAATTTATCAGACAATATTAATATGCAAGGAACGTTTGTGAGGAAAACAAACCACCTGTAGCGTAGGGTACTTTGATGATACGGTCCCTTCATTCACGAATACTCGAATGAGTCTAGAATATGGTTACGTGTCTAATCTATTAACTCTATTCATGGTCTCTCAATCTTATTAGTCGATCTATGAATTATGTCCAAACACCATTTTGACATATTCACATACGGTGGCCACCGGTTTTATGATCGCACTAAATATGAGAAGTGAGTATTCTCTCCTTGTATCTATTACGGAGGAATGAATCCTATCTTGGACCAATCACTCACACCATATGCTTCCTAATGTACCCAACGCATGCCGTATCTACCCTACTTTAAGAGTGCAAGCGTTGCGCATGGTCAAAGTACATTATTCCACATATGATGTAGTATTGGCCTCAAGTCTAAGGACTACTAACATCACCCTACACACCGAAACTACCATAGACACTTAAATAGCTTTACCAAATGGTTTCTCGGTTGGGCATGCCAACACTCTCCAAAGTGTCCATATGTTCATCATGAATAACCAAGTTCATTCGTAGCAGTGAGACCTACTACATCCTCGAAGGATCTAATGCAACATATGCTAGCTTCAATCGCATCATTGATATCCCGTATCTCAATGACCTTCAGCTAGTGGCCTATTTTAGGACTTAATTATTGACACACAAGCTCCCACTAACTTGGTGATTACCTTAAGTCCTTGGGAACATTTTATCGAATAATTCAAACAACCAAATAATGTATTCATAAAATGTAATGCCAATTGTATTTAATAATGTATAGATAAATGAACATAAATAAATAACAATAACTGAATGTAATCAAGTACATATTGTCCCTATCGTAGGTTGTCTCTAGGACATATATACTTTCAAGCCGATCCCACGGCCACGGAACGGATTGTTAGACAATCTAGAAACGTTCCCATAACTCCGCATAGTTGTTCGAAGGGTGATTATCGAACAATGGAAGTACCCACCGGAAACTACCATCGATGTATACTCTACACCGAAGTGTCTATGGGAACCGGAAAGTTGTCGAAGTGATGCCAGTCGTCCTTTGGACTTACAAGACTTTATCAACCCATTTGTTGCCCCATATCCTTGGTGGACCCGTCGATGTCAGCTCTGAATAAGCAGTTGACCCAAGACACGATCCAGGATTATGGCTACATACAAATGGGGGTGATAAGTGATTCTGTGAAGGATTCATCTCTCACGTGTAGCACAGGAGAGCACTGCTCATAGTCGTTCATAGTTGTGATTGGTTAAACCGCTGGCCAGCGTATCAATATTATTATGATAGTCATAATAGATATTGGATTCACCAAGCAACTCACTGAAGACGCCCGTGGATGTATTATTGGGATAGACACTTCATCGATCCTAGATGCATTCGAGTCAGTCAGATGAAGGGACGTTACCATCTCCGCGTTGAGCGCAACAGACTTCACAACGAAAGGGTTTGCTTTGAGAAACCTCTCAAACGTCCTCATGTATTAATATTGCAAATGGAACCGTCTAGGAATTTCATGTTGCCTAGTGTAGCACTTGCTTAATACAATGAGGCCCTATGGGTCACACTATGTGGTGATTCAGCTTATCCGAATATCCTTGAAGATGGAATCGCAATTAATTTAGAATTAATTGTGATTGATGAATTATAATTGATTTGGAATTAATTATAATTATTTGTGGCTCAATTAATAATTTGGAATTATTAATTGAATTGATTGATTAATTGTATTTTATGTAAATACAATTAAAGATTATATTTTAGAAATATAATAGAGGTTTGATTTGAAAGGATATGTTACTTTAGAATTAATATATGCACATGGGCAAAATCTACTTGGAGTTTGAATTGCCTTAGAATTATAAGTGGGTCCCAAAATCGGGACCCACCTAACCCCCTTGATGAGCCGCGCGACCAGCAGTAGTATGGGGAGGAGTTCGACTCCTTCCCATATTAGAAGTCAAGGGATAAGTTAGATTTTCCTGATTGAGTTTTAATTTGATTGGGAATGAATCTAGACTCAAATTGGTTTCCTTGTGCAATAATAATTAGATTCTTATTCCTTTATGAAGTCTAATTGATTCTTCTTTAGGCTTCTATTGACTACTATATATAGTAGACTATTAGAGAGATTTTCATACGATGATTGAAGATTATTCTGAATCATTTTTTCTACCAGTTTTCTTAGAGAAAATAAAAGCTCTCCTCCCCTATACCTCTAGCCGCGCGCGCCACCTTCCAACCGGAGGAAAATTGCCGCCCCATCTTTGATGAATGTGTATTTTACACTTTCATTTGAGTCTTTTTCACCTATTTTAGCTATCCTCTATGTTAATTTAGCTATATTTTAGTGCATTTTATTAGGATAGTGTCACGTTTCCCTTTAGTTTATATTTTACAGGTTTTGGTTGAAAAATGAGGTTTTCCGGGCAATTATATTGAAGTTGACAAGGAATTGGTGTTCCAGAAGCCTAATTGGAGTATCTGAAAGATTCTGGATAGGACTTGAAGTCTAGGGGTCGAATATGAAGACTAAAAGGTCACAAGAAGGCAGAAACCGAGTCCGAAAAGGGGAAGAAATCCAAAAACGCGTCAAAAATGCGTTTTAGGCCGAAAAACACTCCCGGGCGAGTCACACGGGACGTGGTGCGAATCGCCCCAGACCAAGCGAATCGCCCGGTGTGTGGGGCCCTTCGCCCCACACAATTCGAAAGCCTATATATAGTTGCTCATTTTTCTCCGTTTTTCATACTTTTCCAGACCTTTTCTCTCACCTTTCTCTATAGTTTTAGGTAGGAATTCCCCGGAGCCTGTTCTGGGGATTCTTAGCTTAGGAGATACTTTTTCTTAGCAGTTTGGAGCTTGTAAGATCGCGATTCTTCGGAGACTGACAACCTTCGGTAACATTGTATCTTACAGTTTTTCTACTTATATTTATATATCTTTCATCATGTTTTCATTCATTCGTGGTATGATTCTGTTGATTGCATGACATCTATGAGTAGCTAAACTTCTCGTTGGTGATAGTATGTGATTTCTTAGCGAAGGGTTGATAATTATGCTAATGGCTATATCGCGCATTATACTCTGAGTTATTGCTTTATTTCTTTGATCTATCTAAATCTCTATCGTCGTAGTGTTGAATAATTACGGAACACAATTGGACAATTCATTGATCTTTGATCTATCTAAATCTATATCTTCGTAGTGTTGAATAATTACAACTGGACAATTCATTGATCAAAGATCTCCATGCAAGACCAAGGAATTTATGCATGATTATTAACCCGTTATGCTTTGAATGACCATACTATCATCAATCTCCATTATCTGTTAAGAAAAACCTTTGCTAAGTCGTCTGCTGTTTTATATTCTTAAGTTAAATTAGATAAAGCTAGTTATAGTCCTTAGAGATCGACACTCGAGGTTATTCTACTACTACACTACGGTTTTCGTTGTAGTTGTGAATTGCCTTTGGCTAAATACAAATTTATTTGATTAGTTGGAACCCGACAATCCAACGCGTTCATCAAATTGGCGCCGTTGCCGGGGACTATACTCCTTTTTTCTGTTTAATTTGTTTATATTTTCAGCATTCAATTCCTAGTTCTAGTAGTTTTAATTTTCCTATTTAATCTCTCTCTGATACTGCTTTCCTAGTCTGATACAGATAGTGTATGCCACATACACGATCTAGAGGAACACCGCTTGCTGATTCAATTGCTGAGATCGACAGAGTCTACCACCAAAGAAGGCGACTACTTCGAAGGCGTGAACTAGAGGAAATAGAGGATACCGATTTCTCTGAATCTCTACACAGTCTTTTCAAGGAAATCGACGGAATGGCAAAAGCTAGACCATTGAAAGCATGGGTTCAACCCTCCAAGGATCGTATGAGGGGACCGGTGATTGTTCTTTCGTCTGCAACTCGAGATCTGGAAATCAAGAACCACGCATTCCAACAACTTCCGAGGTTCTATGGCTTAGCAAGGGAAGATGTGATGGGGTACTTGCACGATATCGATGATTTCGTCAACCAACTCCCACGACCCGGAGCTGAAATAACAACGGATGAGTTGAGGATGAAGGTTTTTGCTATGGGGCTTGGCGACAGAGCCAAGTAATGGTTGAGTTCTCTACCGGCGGGCTCGCTGGACACTTGGGAGAAGGTTTTTTCAGCTTTCATGGAAAAATACTTCCCTCACACCTTGACTACCGCGCTTAAGGCGCAAATCACTGGATTCAAACAGGACTATGATGAGACCATCTACACCGCGTTTGAGAGGTTCCAAGACCTCACAAACAAGTGCCCTCACCATGGTTTTGAGCTTCCTGACCTAGTCCAACACTTCTACAATGGACAAACCTTCGAGAACCAACAAGTGGTGGATTTCCAATGCCGAGGCAATATTTGGGAGGAAACCGCATAAGCCGTCTGGGCAGTTTTCGAAAGGCTTGCTAAGGGTTCGCAATGGTTAGGAGACGTGGACCTAAAGCTCCACCTACTCAAGAAGCCCCTATGTATAGGGGGAATGGGGATCAATTCGAGTGCTTTACCAACGAATTGAAGCAAGTCCTCAAGAGCGCCACTGGAACATCTGTTTGGAACGAAGTTTGCCGAATATGCAAGAACTATGGGCATGGAGCTCATATGTGTAGATCGGAGCTCGCATATGATGATGGCAACTGGGTTCAAGGAGGCGAAGAGGAAGCCTTTGCTACGGAGTTTGGTACTCAAGAAGCTATCTACGGACAAGACGGTAGGAATCCTCGAGGTGGATTTTGGAGAAGAGGGTTCCGAAACAATCAAGGATATGCACCGGCTAGCCAAACTTATGGCCCTAACCAAGACCGTAGTAGGCTTAACTATTGTAATGATCACTGCGAAAATCCCGCTCTGAAAGAGCAACCGAAGTCGAAGTCTGCTCAACTGATGGAGCACTTGCAAAAGATGGTTGATCACACCCAAAGTTTTCTCAAACGTTATGAAGAAGATTCTGAGAAGACTAGGGCAAGGCTTGATAGGTCGAAAGAGAACACTAGGCTTGCCCATCAAAAGATGCAAGAGTTGATCGACCGAGGAGCGAGTAGGGAGCAAGGCAAGCTGCCTAGCAACACTGAGAAGTCGATGTCCATTACCTTGGTGGGTGATCTACCTGTCGAAATCACCATCAAGAAGGTTGCTAAGTGCGAGTGTTGCAAGAAGGAAGAACCTCCACTAGCCAAGGAAGAAGAGAAGGACCTTGGTTCTGACGAGAGTGAAGAGGAGCAAGAGGATCCCGAGCCACTCCCTCAAAGTTTCGATGTTAAGGTCGGGATTGGTGAACTTGAAGATGCCGTGCCACACTAGACACGAGATCCTACTCTAATGTGCTCCCAATGAATGTGTTCGAGAAGAGTAGCCTTGGAAAACTATCTGAGCATAAGGCTATTGTACAACTGGCGGATGGATCCTTGTGAGACCCGAAGGCGTTGTGAAGAATGTATTGGTCAAGATTGGTGAAACTTCTGTGTACACCAATTTTGTAGTTATGCCGACGTCTACACCTGGGATGGGGGATGTCGTTCTCTTGGGACGAACGTTCTTCACCAAACTACGCTCCGTGATAGACATCTACCGAAGGACTTGCACCATTGAGGTGGATGGCAAGCGACATGTGTTGCGAGCCATATCTGATCTACCTGATACTTCTCACACTATTAACTGTTGTGGTCTTGCTGTCTATGTTCATTCTTATTCACAGGTTCGTGGCATGAGGAGAAGATCCATGAAGGGGAAGTCTAGTACCCTCAAGAGGAAGAGCTAGGCGCAAACAGGAGTCGAGTCAAAGACTTTAAACAATGGCACTATCCGGGAGGCAACCCGGAGTTTTTATCGCTTTTTTACCGCTTTATTGCATGCATTCATACTTCAACAATTTGCTTTTCATATGTGAATTTGTTCGTCTCTGTGTCGCATGTGCTTATGTTGTGTTTGAGTGAGCTTTTTCAAGTGGTTTTATGAGAAAAATGGTTTTCGGGGACTTAAAAACCACGTTTTTTTTTTCAAGAAGTTTCGTCTCCCCACCTCAGGAGGTGGGGGGCGAATCGCCCCACAAGTCCAGAGAGCTCCGCGCTCTCTGGACGTGCGGGGCGATTCGCCCCGCACGGGGCGACTCGCCCCACACCAGGGGCGACTCGCTCCACGAGCTCTACTGCTTAAAAACGCGAGAAACTCCATTTTCTCCTCATTTTCTTCATCTTCTCCACTTCTTTCTTCCCAAAATCCGAAAAAAGCACAAATATTTCAATCCTTCATAACTTCTTCATTATTCCATCAAATTGTGTGTTCTTTAGCTTCAATCGAAGCCCGTTACATGCTCTTTCTTTTCATCCGAACAAATTTTTCTCTAGTGCATTCGTTTTCCAGATCTGAGGTATCTTCTTATGAACCCTAATGTTAGGAAACTTGTAATTTTGATGAGCAATTTACCATGCTAAATTAAGGAAAGTCCAGTAACTAGTACTCTTAAGGTCCATAGGAATTTAGAATTTTAAGGACATTGTAAAAGAGGAACGTTTGTTGAGGACTTAGTTAGGTGCTAGATAAGTTATTTCTTTTGTATATGATGTATTTTATTTTCTGAAAAGAAAATATCTTATTGATGCTTAGCTTATGATGTATCTTATTTTCTGAGAAGAAAATAACCTATTGAAGCATTTGCTGAAGATATATTTTGTTTATTATAAACAATTTATTGAAGCAAATAGAAACCGCTCAGAATCTTGAAGACTTTTGAAGATCTGAAGACTTGAAGATTTGAAGATCTGAAGACTAGAAGATTGCTGAAGACTGGTATCTACAAAGGCACGTGTTGTTCAGAAAGTGAAATGTTCAGCAACAGCATTGCATTAGTTGAGAGATTACGCCACTCTCAGATACCACTATAAAAGTGTTTGTGTGATTTACTTACTTTCAGCAAATTATATCTGTTTGTACACAGTCACTCACCTCACTTGCTGAAACCTTTACTTGCTGAAAAAGTACTTATTGTTTCAAAGACTTCCGCTCTCTGATTTTAAGTATCAGCAAACCAAGCTACTGTAAAGTAACTTACGCTTGCTGAGAAAGTTAAGTATCAACAAACTCATTGCTGAAAAGTAATAAGTACTTGCTGAGAAAGTTTTAAACGACGAAAGTTTGAAAAGAATATTCACCCCCCCCCCCTCTAGTCTTTTCTTGTTGTTTAAAGGGACCAACAAGTGGTATCAGAGCAGGAGGTTCTTTAGCCTTCTGCACTGAACCTAGATCCCCTTAAGTGCTTTCCGTAAATCACTCTCACTTGATCAGTTTGGTAGTGCTTTGCTGACAGGATGTCTTTAGGAGATGCTCCCTTGCTGAAGCTGGAAAATTACGAGAAATGGCGAAACAACATGATGCTACATCTTGAGGCCATTAGTGATGAGATGGTAACCGTTATTAATGATGGACCTATCAAGATCACTAAGATTGAAAGGAGTTTCCCTCACAAGACCACTGAAGCTGGGAAGGAAACCATCCTTGGCGAACCATCAAATACTGTTGTGCCAAAACCAAGAGAGGAATGGACTTATGACGAAGCTAAGAGATTCCGTCTTGATGGCCAAGCAATAAATATCATCATCAGATCAACTCCGGATACCATACAGTGCAAACTGTGGGGTGCTAAGACTGCAAAGGAGGCTTGGAAAATGGTTCAAGATCTTTGTGCTGGATCTGACAAGACCAAGGAAAACAAACTTGAAGTACTTAAATTAAAGTTTCAAAACTTTAAGCAAGGTGCTAACCAGTCACTGGAAGACTTGGACTTCAGATTCACAACTCTTGTTAGTGAAATGGCAGCGCTGGGTGTTGGAAACCTTTATTCAGATTCTGAGAAAGTGAAAACTATCATCAGAAGTTTGAATCAAGAATGGATCCCCACTCAGAATTTCTATTATAATCAAGGAATGCCAGACATTACACCAACAGAGTTGTTCTCTCATCTTGCTACTGTCAATTATGAGACAAAGCAAAGAGAAAATGTGTTTGTTGAAAAATCGCAAAACATTGCTCTTGCTGCAAAGCCGTCATCTTCTGAAAAGAAGAATGATAAAGAGCCTGCTGATGAAAATGCTTTAGTTGTCAAAAACATGAAGAAATTCATCAGTAAGGAACTTGAAAGGCGAAAAGCAAAAGAGAAGCTGAAAAAGCATCTTGGTAACAACTACCATAAGTACAAGAATGATACTAGCTCGCTGAACAAGCAAGCTCAGCAAGCTACTTCATCAGAATAGCCAGCATTTGGAAATGATCTATGTTTTTACTGCAAAAAGCCTGAACACTTCAAAGCTAATTGCCCTTTGCTGAAAGGCAAATCTGCTGAAAAGAAGAAGAAGTTCAAAAGAGCTTTCATTGCTGAAGAAAAGAAGAAGCTTCAAGCAAAAATCGATGCATTGTGCATTGATACTAGCTCCGAAGACAGTGAGGATGAAAGTTCAGACACCGACGATGAAGAAGCCACTCTAGACGTGGAAATCGGCATGGAAGTTTGTGGAATAGCTATGGAAGCTTATCCAGACGTGTCTAACTACGAATTCTGCCTCATGGCCGGTCAGGTAAACAACTCTACCTCTGACTCAGACTCAGAAAGTGAAGACGAGATTGACCTTGACAAGATTCAAGGAGAAATCGAAAGATTTGAGAATACTCTCAGCAAACAGCAAGAGAAACTACAACTTGCTGAAACTCTGACCAAGCAGACTATTGAAAAGTACGTTTTGCTGAAGGAAGAGACAGAAGAAAAAGATGCTGAAATAAGGCGTCTTAAGAAGTTGATTGCTGAGGCTGCAGAGAAAAATTCTCAAATGGCATTAGAATTGGAAGAGTATCAGTCCTCAATTCTAAAGTTACTTGCTGAAATCCAAGAAATGAAAAAGATGAAAGTCAATTTCAAATCCTACGTGGAAGCAAGTAATACGCTGACTGAACTAAACTCTTATTTGAGAGATCCATCTCAGAAAGAAGGTTTAGGAGCAACGTGTGAAGGTGATAACGTAGAAATCTTGAGAAAGGATAAATCACCTATCTCCTTTGTACGTGCTACTGATAGTAGTCCACCAGTAATCTATCAGTTTGGTCAAACTAAGGTTGCTGAAACATGCAATCAAGTACCTATGACCATAAAGCCCGCTGTTGCTACTCAAAGTAACAAGACTTTAAAAGGAAAACAGGTTGTTGAAAAGCAAACTGGAAAGAAGAAGAATGATGTGAAGCATTCCGCCAAACAAGTTGCTGGAAAGCAAGTTGTTAAGACTAAAGGCAAGATTACTAAAAGTAATCAGAAGTCCTTTGCTGACAAACCTGAATCAAGTAAGGTTGCTGAAGCTAAAGCTCAGCATTCTCCAAAGAGTGGACTCGGTTTCAAAACCAAGCAAAGTCAACTCTTTCATGAGTATAAGCAAAGTCAGCAAAGATACTTCAAAGAGATGAAGAAAACCAAGCCTAAGAGTTCTGAAAAGACTCCAAATGCTAGGACTAAAAGGAACCTTGCTAGAAAAGAACTTACTGAAAAGTATGTTCAGCAAAAAGGTCAACAGAGCAAGACACCACATCAGAAAGTGGATTTGACCAGCACGAGTCAAAAGTCTTTCAGCTCAAAACCTCCTAGTTCCTCAGCAAGTAGAAAACAAGTCAAAGTTGAAAAACTTCAGACTTGGGTTTCCACTGGACGCATTCTTGAACATGTTAATGGACATCCATCATTGGATAATTAACTTGTTTGCTCTTGATTGTGCAGACTGCAGCCACGGAGACAAACGATGCAATCTGGTACTTTGATAGTGGTTGTGGAAAGCACATGACGGGCAACAAGAATAACCTTATAAACTATAGACGGTGGTCTAAAGGTCCAACAATAAGGTTTGTTGGTGGAGGCTCCGGATCTACAAAAGGCTATGGTGATGTGAAGTTAGGATGCATAACCATTTCTGGAGTTCTTTATGTCAAAAATCTTAAGTTTAACCTTTTCAGCATGAGTCAATTTGCTGACAAAGGATACTTCATCGAAATTAAAAGTGATGAATGTAAACTTGTAGATTTTCAGACTAAAAAGGTTATAATGATTGCAAGAAGATCAGGAGGCTTGTACACCGTTGATTGGTCTTCAGCAAACGTTGAAAAATGCCTTGTCTCAGGTCATGATTGCCTTGCTGAAAAAGCATGGTTATGGCATAAACGAACAAGTCATCTAAACTTCAAGACGCTGAATAAGCTGTCTAAAAAGGCACTTGTAGTTGGATTACCTAGGGTTACTTTTAAGAAGGATGGTGTTTTGATGAATGTGTATTTTACACTTTCATTCGAGTCTTTTTCACCTATTTTAGCTATCCTCTATGTTAATTTAGCTATATTTTAGTACATTTTATTAGAATAGTGTCACGTTTCCCTTTAGATTTTATTTTACAGGTTTTGGTTGAAATTCAGAGATTTCCGGGCAATTATATTGAAGTCTACAAGGAATTGGTGTTCCAGAAGCCTATTTGGAGTATCTGAAGGTTTCCGGATAGGATTTGGAGTCTAGGGGCCGAATCTGGAGGTTAGAAGGCTACTAGAAGTCATAAACCGAGTCCGAAAAGGTGAAGAAATCCAAAACCGCGTCGAAAACGTGGAAATTCTGCGAAATAGCTGTGGGGCGAACCGCCGCGGGCTATTTCGGGGCCTATATATAGTGCTCAGTTTTCTCTCCGAAAATCATATCTTTCCAAGCCTACTTTCTCACCTCTCTCTATAGTTTTAGGTAGGAACTTCCCGGGGCCTGTCCTGGGAGTTCCATAGCTTAGGGGATACTTTTGCATAGCAGATTGGAGCGCGTAGGATCGTAATCATCCGGAGATTAACAACCTTCGGTAACTTTGTATCTTACAGTTTTTATCTACTTATTTTATCTTCTTTCAATATGTTTTCTTCTATGATTTCTATTGATTGCATGCCTATTATGAGTAGCTAAACTTATCATTGGTGGTAGTATGTGAATTCTTAGCGAGGGAAGATAACCATGCTAATGGCTATATCGCGCATTATACTCCGTGTCATTGCTTTATTTCGTTGATCAGTTGTAACCAAAATTCTCGTATGTTGTATTGATCATTATGCAAAATTGGACACTAGTCGACCATCAGACCAATTATCTTCGTAGTGTTGAATAATTACGGAACACATTAGGACAATCGTGATTGACTAGTCAGACCAAATTATCTTCGTAGTGCTTAATACTTGCAACAGGACACTAGATTGATTCAAAGATCTCTATGCATGATTATCGACCCATTATGCTAAGAAAGACCATACTATCACCAATCTCCATTATCTGCTAGAAACCCCCTATCGCTATCTGTCTGCTGTTTTTATATTCTAAATTAGATTTGATAAAGCTAGTATAGTTCTGAGAGAACGACACTCGAGTCATTCTACTACTACACTACGGTTTTCGTTGTAGTTGTGGATTGCCTTTGGCTAATAACAAATATTATTTGCTGAATCGAGACCCGACAAATCTCCGTTCATCATGTTTGCAATGCATGTCAGCAAGGAAAGCAAACCAAATCTTCTTTCAAGAACAAGGCAGTACCGTCAACTACAAAACCTTTACAACTCTTGCACATGGACTTGTTTGAATCTTCTTCAACAAGCTATGCTGGTAAGAAGTATGGTCTAGTCGTGGTAGATGACTATTCAAGATTCACTTGGGTAGTATTCATCAAGCACAAATCTGAAACCAAGACTGAAATATCTAACTTGCTGAATAAGCTTGAAGTCATGAAAAATGACAAGGTAAAAGTCATAAGGACAGACCATGGTACTGAGTTTGTAAACCAGTACATAACTGAATATTGTACCTTAAAAGGTATTCAACATCAGTTATTCTCAGTAAGAACACCACAGCAAAATGGTGTTGCTGAACGGAAGAATCGTACCCTGAAAGAAGCCGCAAGAACAATGCTTGCTGACACTGAAATAAGTGAGGCTTATTGGGTTGAAGCGATTAATACCGCCTGCTATACTCAAAACAGATGTCTGATTACTAAGGAATACAACAAAACTCCTTATGAATTGTTTGTTGGAAGACCTCCTAACATCACTCATCTAAGAGTATTTGGTTTCAAGTGTTTCGTTCTTAACAATGGTAGAGAATACCTTAGAACATTTCAACCAAAGGCAGACGAAGCGATATTTCTTGGCTACTCCTTGCATAGTAAAGCTTATAGAGTTTACAACAAAAAGGCACAAAAGATTGAAGAATCTGTGCATGTTGTATTCTACGAAAAGTCACAAGGTGTGCCTGCTGAAGAAGAAATATCAGAATGTATGAAAAAGCTAATCATACACGAGCAAAGAACTGAATCTGATGCTAGGAAAATCAAGTCAATTGAACTAAATGATTATTCTGACAATGACTCTCCTCCCCCAAGTCATGACAAGATAAAAATAGTTCATGACAAACAATTTCCTGCAAAAGATGCGGTTGCTCCGGAAGTTGCTGAAATTACGCAATCTCCAGTGCCTGCTGATGAAATACCTCAATCCAGCAATGCTGAACAAGCAGTTGCTGACGAACAAATCTCAGCAGAGACACAAATTCCCAGTAGTACTGAACAAGTACATACTGAAGAGTCACATGCTGATGAGCAAACATATCCTGATCCAACAAACAGGAAACCTATTAATAAATGGATTAGAGATCATCCCTCTACGGATATGATTGGCGATATTAATAAACGCCAAGTGACTAGATCCAAAGCTACTCAAGGACTTGCTGAAGAAGCAACTGTCGTAGAAGTAGAATCTTTATTCTCTTGCTTTGTTTCAGAAATTGAACCTAAAACCATAGAAGAAGCTTTGAAGCATTCTGAATGGATAAAGGCAATGCAAGAAGAATTGGATCAATTTGAAAGGAACAAAGTCTGGAAACTTGTGCCACTTGCTGAAGATAAGAAAGCTATTGGTACAAAGTGGGTGTTCAGAAACAAGCTGAGCGAGTCTGGTGAAGTAACAAGAAACAAAGCACGCTTAGTTGCTCAAGGTTACTGTCAGACTGAAGGATTGGACTATGATGATTCTTACGCTCCAGTTGCAAGATTGGATGCAATTAGGCTTTTCTTGGCCTTTGCTGCTCACAATGACTTCATTGTTTACCAAATGGATGTTAAGAGTGCATTCTTAAATGGTGAACTTGCTGAAGAAGTCTACCTAGAACAACCCCCTAGCTTTGAACTTCCCTCAGAAACCAAGATGGCATCCTAAAGGCAATCAAAATACTGAAATATGTTAAAGGTACAGTCAATGTTGGATTATGGTATCCTAAAGATTCTGGACTTGAATTGGTAGGCTATTCTGATGCTGATCATGGTGGATCAACTCTTGATAGAAAAAGTACCTCTGGAACTTGTCAGTTTTTGGGTACTAGATTAATATCATGGTTCAGCAAGAAGCAAACTTGTGTCGCCAATTCATCTACTGAATCTGAATACATTGCAGTTGGTTGTTGCACATCTCAAATCCTATGGATTCAGCAACAATTAAGAGATTATGGTATTTCTGCAAAGAAAACACCAATCTTTTGTGATAATACAAGTGCTATTGCAATTACGCAAAATCCTAAGTTTCACTCTAGGACCAAGCACATTGATATTAGACATCATTTCATTAGAGATCATGTGGAAAAAGGTGATATTGAGGTTGTGAAAGTAGGAACTGAAGATCAGCTTGCTGATATCTTTACCAAGCCCCTACCGGATAATAGGTTCGCAATGCTAAGGTATAACCTTGGATTGATTGAACTACCTCAATAAAGGATACACTTGGCAGAATGCTGAAACAGGTATTCAGCAAGCCAAAATATTCCTGTCCAAAAGACCAAGTCACTGATTTCTTCTAAGAAATGATAAGTCACTACATGATTGCTGAAACAGACATTCAACAAGTAATTCCTCAAAACGGGTATTTGTTAGGAAACTTGACCACTTGCTGAGACAGGCACTCAGTAAGAGAAAGAACTTAAGGATTGCTGAGACGGGTACTCAGACAATCAAAAGATACTGAAACAGGTATTCAAGTATCAAAGGAATTCTCTGAGACGGGAACTCAGAAAAAGAGCAAAGCTCATCTCTCAGATTTTACCAAAGGATGTCTCAAGTACAAAAGAATTTACTGATACGGGAAATCAGAAATATCCTTTAAACTTAAAGAAAATATGAGATATCTAAGTAAGGGGGAACTTTCAGCAAGTATCTAGATTGTTAATTCAAACTCGCTGAAAAGATTCTTGTCTATTTCAGCAAGCAATCTATCCCTTATTACTCGGTAAAATCAATTTGTAACGTTAAGCTGACACAGATAAACTCGCAATAATCATGACATGAAATTCAATCGTGGCCATTGATTAAAAGGAGTTACTAATCTAACGGCTAACAAAACAAATAGAGAGAGTGCTCTGACGGTTTTAGTTAGTGGGCCATGACGCATTCAATGCAAAGGCTCCACTAACTCCAGTGTTTCTCTGTTTTACCCTTGCTGAGAGCTCAAATCGATTGAGTTTCTCACACACCAGAGACACTATATAAAGAAGGAGTTAGAGAAATGACAAAATTCTTTAACTCACATTTCCTTTCTCTGCAAATTCTAGCCTGAATCTACTGTACCTCCGGTCAAAAAGCAAACTATCTCTTTTCGTACAATCTTTCTTGCTCTATATAAGAAATGGCTCCCAAGAGACAGTTATCTAAGTCCTCAAAATCGTCAAAGGTTGATAGTGCTGAAACACGCACTGCTCCGGTGACTGCTCCGGCCCCAGACACAACGAAAGTTGTGTTGAAAAACGACCGAATCACTGAAAAAGTGATCCTTACTTATGTTCAGAACGCGCAAATCGTCCTGAAATGGACTGATTTAGCGGAAATCTTTCAGTTTCCAACCACTGGAACTGAAGATGACGTCACTGCTTCTGACGAAGAAATTGAAGCTTTCTACAGTGACGTCAGAAATGCAAAAATGAAGAAAGGCGAGATAGCTCCCGTGACTTGGACGAAGCACGTTAAGAGAAAGCATCTCTACCATTCACTTGGTCTAGTAGCTCTGCTACTGATAAAAGTTCTTGACTCCCAAGTTGGAGGAATTCACCAAGTCGGCCTGAGAAGATGGCCTTTGCTGATGCATATCTATGAAAATAAATCGGAACTTAACTGGGCTAAGTACATTTTCAACAGGCTTGTTGATTGTGTCACTAAGTTCAAGGTAAAGGTAGAAGATAACAAGGTCTCACCTTCCTTTCCAGTTATGTATGGAATCAAGATATGCTATATCCTTGAACATTTCAGGATTCAACTAAGAAACCCATTGCCAATCAAGAAATCTGTGTGCAATGTGGGAAGATCTTTCTACAAGCAGAATGTACCTAAGATTGCTGGAAAGAAAACTAAGAAGACAACAACTGCAAATGTTGTGAGCACAAGCCAGCAAGAAAGGTATACAACAGCTGCAGATGTTACCACTCAGCAACTTAGAGATGAAACTGCTGTGGATGGTGGTAACACAAATAAAACTGCTGTAGAAAATCAACAAGGTACGTGTACAACACCTGTTGCTGAAAGGGCAACAATAGATGACTCTGGGAAATTGGAGAAATCTAAAAAGAAAAAGAGGAAAGCTGATGATGACACTCAGACTGCAGCGTCATCAGCAAATCCCGTACCTAAGAGGAAACGGACAAGCAACAAAAGAAAGAAGACACTGGCTTCTCAGTCAGTCCCTAATGTCCAAGACTCCTCAGTCAATTCCCAGACAAATGCTGAAACGCATTTGCCAGTAGATGTTGCTGAAGTAATTACTGAAGCATATGTCAACAATGTTGAAGTGTTTGCGGAAGCCTTCAACAATCAACTTAATGTTGATAATTCTACTGAGAATAGACCACAAGGCAGTGAAAATGAAATTCCTGCCCAAGTCCCAGATATCTACATTGTAGATATTCCAAATGATCCAACTATGGAACCAGCAAGTGACATTGCTGATGATCTGCAAAGAGCGGCACTTGCTGATGCTGCTGAAAAGATAGTTGCTGAACAAGCAACTCATCAAGTTGCTGAAACCCAGCTTGCTGAAGAACCAGTTGCTGAAATAGCAATGCTTCCAGTTCCTGAAGTTGCTGAAACTCAAGAAGCATTATTCAACGACGCATCTCGTGATGCTGAGAATACTGGCCCAAGTTCACCCAAGACATCAATTGACAAAGTCCAGCTTGTTCTTGAAGATTTAAGGAAACAAATGGAGTTGGAGATTGAAGAATCATCCAACAAGTCAATTGATCTCTTCATGACAAGCAGTGAGCTTAAAGGTCAAGATGCTTCTGCTCAACTTGTCATTTCAGAGACAAGGGAGATTGCTGAAACCGCACAGCTTTCTCAGTTAGAGCAAAATCAGAATTCTGCTGAAGAAACAGTCCCAGAAGCTGAAGAAACAGTCCCAGAAGCTGAAGAAACAGTCCCAGAAGCTGAAGAAACTGTTAATGCTGAAAGGACTGAGCCACAACCTGTCCTTCCTCAGCAGGTAGTTAATTCAACCATCAGTAAAACTTCACATTCTGAAAATTGTTCTTTTGCTAAAATTATTCTTTCTCTACAGCCTTCTCAAGATGCAAGTTAGATGGTTGCTGAAGCCTCTGCACCAGAACCAACACTCCCTGCTCAGCAGGTAGTTAATAATTTTGGTATAAAAACTAAGTTTGACAGCTTAGTACTTGTGTCTAATTATAATTTATTTCAGGATGAACAAATGGAGGATGCTACTCAAGCTCCTCATGGAATGAAAATTGTACTACATGAGCTTGCTGAATCTCAGCAGGTAAATCATGTTTCAGATTTAAACTCTAAAACAATTCTCCAAACTAATCCTGATCTAAATAAAATTCTTTTTCAGGCTCAAAAGGAGACCACTGAAGTGGTACTCATCACTGAAGATCAGCAAGTTAGTTCTGAAGAACTTTACTTGAACTTCAAAAGGACAACTTTGTCAAGAGTTGCTAAGTCTGTCAGCAACTGGCAAAGGTACAGAAGAATGGATTTCTCAGATCTTCACCTTCATCTCTCAAACGAGAAAAAGAGAACTTCTCTGTTAAAGCTCGAAACATTTGTCCACTCCATCCTTCCTGAAGAAATGACATATTCTCAGCAAATGAGTTCAAATCTGATTGCTCAAATCAGAGAGAATATGAAGGCCAAATTTAAGAGTGCCTCTCCAGCTGAACAAGCTGTGATGCTCAAAGGTCTTTTTGTTCCTGTGGTGGCTGATCCCCACAAGTTAACTGAGGAAGAGGAAGTGACAAGTGTTGCTTTGTATAAGCACGTTGAGCTAGTCATTCTGACAGATGATGAAGAAGAAGAGGAAGATGAGAACATTCCCACTGATCCCAGTGATGATGAAGGGAAAGATTCTAAGGACAAGAAAGATGACGATGATGACAATCAAGGTCCAAGTCCTGGTGCTGATGGATTGAAGTTAACAGTTGCTGAAAATACTCCAACTGACAATCAGCAAGCTGAACAACAACAATCTCAGCAAGAATCTCAACCTCCTCCTGCTGATGCTGAAAATCAAGCACCTGTGCAAGGTGCTGATACTGAAGAAGAATACGCCAGAAAAAGGGCTGCCTTGAAAAATGGCAAAAGTCCAGTTTCTGATGTCAAGGTTACTGAAGAAAACCTTGAAGATGAGGATGAAGAAGATGAAGATTACCAACGAGCTCTACAAAACAGTCTCGTGATCCATGCAAGGCATACGCAGGATCTGGAAATTGGTGAATCTTCAAGACCAAAATCAAAGGAAGTTCCATCCCTTCCACTTACTACTGGCGAAACTCCAGTTATTGAGTCTCAAATGTTGCCTTCAGCAACTACTCAATTAAAACTAACTACTGGCGAAACTCCAGTAATTGAGCCACAAACTCAATTGAAACAACTAACTACTGGTGAAACTCCAGTCGTTGAGTCTGAAGCATTGCCATCAGCAACCACTCAACAAAAAGGAAGTGAAGCTACTGACAAAGGCTCAAAAGTCGCTCAACTTGATGAATCTGAGGATGATGACGACTTGTCAGAAAATGAAGATGAACAATCCAAGCGAGACCCAAAAGTTGTTCAGATTCCTCCTCCTGATTACATCAATGATTTAGACAATGGTCTAAGAGCAGAATTGCTGATGCGTGATGATCAGTTTGCTTCAGAAATTAAGGTTCATTCCTTAACACCTCATTTAGTGCCGTTCCCAAGAGTTGAGGAGTTTACTCCCAGAATTCTAGCACTAAAGCAAATCCATGATGCCTGCAAAGCTGAAGATGAGGCATTGCTTGCTGAGAGCCCACTTGACATTGGAAAAATATTGGCTACAGTGCTGAGACGCACTACAACTTTAACAATAGCTCAGAAAGACATTAGTCTTTATCACAAGAGCTATGAAGAAGATGTAAGTCAGGCGCTCAAGCTTGCAAAGAATGCTCTCGTCAAGGCTCAAAATATTATGGATGAGAAGGCCGCAACATAGAAAAGACATGTAGAGAACATGATGAATATTCAAAAAGAGTTGTCAACAATGAACTCTGACCAACAGGCAATCATCATGAAGTATAACAGTCTCAACACTCTTGCTGAAAATTGTAATGAGTTTTATTTTCTGCACATCACTCCGATGTTGCAATCCATGTCTAAGGGGGAAGAAAAGAAAAGACCCAGAAAGAGAAACCAATCTCCTCCTCCTCCCGTTGCTGATGTGCCTTTGCCCATAGAACCTCTTGCTGAAAAAGAGCAAAGTTCTAAAAGGCAAGCAGAATTTGAGTTAAATTCAGCAAGTACCAAAAAGAGAAAAACTGCTGCTGAAACTCAAGATTTCTGTCACACTGAAAGTCATCACAATCTGAATGAAGATGATGGTGAAGATGATGACAATCAAACAATAGCTCAAGCCATAAGAGCTAGACCCTTAACAACCGTAACTCCGTCTAGCCATTCAAAGCATTTTTCATCTGACTCTTCAGCAAGAGATCAAGACAATGCCAAAACAAGAAGAAGAAGGCAAAGACAGGAAGAGAAAAGGCTGGCCAGCATTGCTATTGGCTCCGGCATTCAATACACAAAGACCAGTAATGAGGAAACCACTCAGAATGTAATCAGAAACATTCATGGTTGCTGATCTTAAAGCTGGAAGACTTGCTGGTAAATGAGTTCTTTCCTACAGCCATATTGAATCAAATGTTCAAATGGATTGAACTCAAGGTCCAAAGAAATCAAAGGGAAGAATCCCTCCCAAGAAATGTTGCTGGGAAATGGTTGAATCTAGAGGTCTATGTAAGAAGAGTTGCCATTGGTAAGACATACAAACAGGAACCAAATCTGATCAAACCACCTGGCATTGCTTACTACTCAGACCCGGTAACAAAGAAACATAAGAAGAAACTTGGATTGATTCCTTATGAGTACTTCTATCTCACTGCTAAGGATCAACAAGAAGATCTTCTCTGGCTAAGAAAGATTCATCCGAAAAGCATTTCAGATACACAGCTTCTCCATGCCAGCAATTGGGGCATGCATTTGTGGGTAATTAATTACATGGAAATGAATGTTGAAAAGCATCATCATACTGCCTGCAAAAACGCAAGAATTCTTCAACTACAAGTCCGTAGGCTTCTGGAAAACTACGAAAAAGATTGTGTTGAATTCACTGCACTTGCTGAGAAGAGTGTAAGAGAGATTTTGAGAAAATCCTCTGAAAGAGCTTAAGTCCCTGCAATAGTTTTTGTTAAAGTTTTTGTTTGCTGATTCTGTTTTTGTTATCTATGCTTTTTCATGTAAACATCTGAATGATAACTATCAGCAATGAATTCTTTTGACTCTTATTGGTTTTTGATTATGCAATCTATTTTTGCTTACTGTTTAATTATTCAAGTATGCTTGCATTAATCAACTGATTTATTCAACATCAGAAACCTCTAAAAGGGTAACAATTAATTTAGACATGGATTGCTAACATCAAAAAGGGGGAAATTTGTTAGGAAACTTGTAATTTTGATGAGCAATTTACCATGCTAAATTAAGGAAAGTCCAGTAACTAGTACTCTTAAGGTCCATAGGAATTAAGAATTTTAAGGACATTGTAAAAGAGGAACGTTTGCTGATGACTTAGTTAGGTGCTAGATAAGTTATTTCTTTTGTATATGATGTATTTTATTTTCTGAAAAGAAAATATCTTATTGATGCTTAGCTTATGATGTATCTTATTTTCTGAGAAGAAAATAACCTATTGAAGCATTTGCTGAAGATATATTTTGTTTATTATAAACAATTTATTGAAGCAAATAGAAACCGCTCAGAATCTTGAAGACTTTTGAAGATCTGAAGACTTGAAGATTTGAAGATCTGAAGACTAGAAGATTGCTGAAGACTGGTATCTACAAAGGCACGTGTTGTTCAGAAAGTGAAATGTTCAGCAACAGCATTGCATAAGTGAAAATCTGAAAGACAGAGCAGGTTGTGCTTGCTGAAACTGAGACTGACCACTTGCTGATAAACATATGTGACCTCTTGCTGAATGTACGAGAATTTGCGCTCCAATGTTACTGTTTGAATTCTATTCAAATGTTCATTTAATGCAAAGCTTACACACGAAGGACATGAAGACTAGAAGACAAACAAAGTCGCTGCTGAAAGTACAAAAGCAAGATAGTGACATGTTAAGGAACAAAAGCCTTAGGATTTGAAATTCAAACGGCTCCTTACTTGCACTATAAATAGAGGTCATCCGGCAAAGAGTTGAAGTGTGTCAACACACGTGATCAAACTCTCACTTGTGCTTAAAAATTCACAAACCTTCAAACACTCTTATTGCCATTGACCCGTTCCAAGACTTAAAGCTTGAAAAAGCTACTTGTGAAGAAGTAGAACAAACTCGTCTAAGAAATTAGTTAAGTGTTCTTTCTTTCGAACAAGAACGAGTCTTGACACCAGAAACAATCAAACTTGTTTACTGCAAAGTATTCCAAGTTGTGTTTGTTAGATTACTTGTTGTAACTGAATAAGTTATAATTAAGTCATCTCACCCCAAAACTCTCTAACTGAAAATACACCCTTTCAGGCGTGATATTCAGGGGGAACTCAATCGAGCATAGTTTTGCTGATTAAAAGTACCAGGTTTGGTGGAGAACAAGGTTGAGTTCTCTAGTTTAGGTTGGATACAAAGCAAGTGCGCTTTGGTGTCTGTTGAATCGCTTTAGATAGGAGATTGTAAGGAACCTCAATCATATCTTAGTGGATTCAGTCCTAGAAAGGACGAAGTGGATTAGTTGAGAGATTACGCCACTCTCAGATACCACTATAAAAGTGTTTGTGTGATTTACTTACTGTATTTAGCTTTCAGCAAATTATATCTGTTTGTACACAGTCACTCACCTCACTTGCTGAAACCTTTACTTGCTGAAAAAGTACTTATTGTTTCAAAGACTTCCGCTCTCTGATTTTAAGTATCAGCAAACCAAGCTACTATAAAGTAACTTACGCTTGCTGAGAAAGTTTAGTATCAGCAAACTCATTACTGAAAAGTAATAAGTACTTGCTGAGAAAGTTTTAAACGACGAAAGTTTGAAAAGACTATTCACCCCCCCCCCCTCTAGTCTTTTCTTGTTGTTTAAAGGGACCAACACCTAATTTTTCAAATTTGGGTTTTTTTTTGATTTGAGCTTCAATTAGGCTTATATGATGTATGGGTAGGTTGTTTGTGTGATTAGAAGCGTTATTTACTATCAATTGCATGCTCAATTATGCTTGAATTGTTGATTTGGGAATTTTGCTACTAGATGTGTTTATCTTGTTATGCAATGTATCTTTTTCTTCAATTCCATACATATGATTGTGTTTACTGATGTAATAATGATGGATGTGATGGTAGAATGCATAATTGTTGGGTATGAGGATTTATGATGTTAGAATTTTTCGCTACTATGGTATGAATTGAGCCTTATTATTTAGGTTATTTGTTGTCTAGCAAGAGCGTAATGCGATATGTGCATGTCGTAATTATTTTGGTATGTTGCATATTAGTAGCTAGATTAGACATGAAGGATTTTCGGAGTTCGATTGTAGATTTTATCACTCGTGTGTTTCGTTCTTACATTAGCATATGCATGAGTCAATTTTGTGTCATACGAGGTACTAACTAATGTTTGTAGGAACCATGCCACAAAGGGAGATGAGCAATCCCGTTTGGCTACTATGAAGTATTGGAGGGGGATCGATTACAACCATGTCAAGGAGAGTGATTTCGTTAGAGGTGCGTTCGAGCCACGGGCTCTTGCAACAACGTCGCGGATTATCCAAGAGGAGGAGCGAGAATCTACATGGAGTAAGGACTCCTATGCCTATTCATGCACCACCGAAGGGATAGAAACAATTATTACGTCAGCAACCTATCACATGGACTGCAGAGTTCGAGTGAATAGGAAGGCACTGGGACGATCTCATCACAACGGATTTAGTCTTGAGTCGACAGTGGCGAGAAAGTTCCGAATCGCTAGCTTGGTTCCAAAACATAATGACATGGGTGCCCGGCCCCTCTTAGGGGTGCCCCTTGACTGCCTCTAAATGGAGCATCATATAGACATCGGGAGCATCAACCGTAGAGAATGTGGTCGACATTGGAACAAATGGAAGAAGATCTCTGAGTATCCGAGCAGCTTACTGTAACTTCCTCGGGGTGTAAAACATTGGAGAGGGAGGCTCTGATACCACTGCTCTTTCCCCTTCAACAGTTCACCACCTATTAGAGGGCTACAGGATGGACCATTCCATAACTGCAGCCGCTAATCTTGAGGATTCTCTTCGACAATGCAACTCTACTGGTGACGATGGTGATGACAGTAGTGACAATGAAGGCCATAGGAACAATAAGGATGCCATGAGTACTAATGGAGGAATTTGCCCTATCCATGGAACTACCACCACCGCCGCGAGCTCCGATGATCACCTATAAGGCCCCTGGAGCAGTCCCAATAACTTACAAGCAGCATACTCAGCCGACCGAGGCCAGACCATGCGGTAACATCTAGTATCACATCTTATTTCCTCATTTTCTTACTCCTAGGGACTAGCTTTAAACTCATGAGGGGGGATGGGATTTAAGTGAACTAGTGTTCTTAGTTTGGAGCTTGACATTGATGGTTTAGAACTTGCCATTGATGGTTTAGAGCTTGGGATTGGTAGGTTGAGTATAGTACCTTGCATGTTTTATTCGTTTGCATTTGCATTTGCACGTTTACTGCTTTCTTAGTCTTTAGGTTGCATTCACATCATTCATCTTAGGATAGTCTTGCATGTTTTATATGGAGTTTATTGCCAAATTTTTTGAACTTTTTTATTGGGTAGATCAACTAATTATGCCATTAATCATATGCTTCATCTCTATGAATTTGTTTGAGGTTTTTCTCGCTTGGCTTGTCACATTTATGTATTGCACTTAGTTAAGCTTGGTAGTCTCGACATCACTTAGTGGTGTTTTCTCTACTGCGGTTCACGAAGGCCTTTATAATAGGATGATGCATGTTAGGGTCTTATGGTTGTTTTCCCGAGTAATTATGTACCTAAGAGGCAACAAGTCTTCACCATGCTTTGAGATTGCTAAATGCCTAGGAAGGAGGTAGTGTGAGATTGTGTGATCCTTTGTTTGCAACCTATTCTTCCGAATAGGTTTGGGGAGGGGGTTACGCTATCATTAGACTTGTTTTTCGTTTTTCAATTTTGTGTTGTGAGTTTATTTTTCCTTTCTCGTAAATTTTATACTCCAACCTATTCTTTCGAATAGGTTTGGGGAAGTCGTTCGTGTGTCATTTTTGTTTCTCTTTTCGTTGTGCTACTGCTGGCTAAAAAAAATTGAAAAAAAAGAGAAAAAGAAAAAATTTCCAGAAAAAAAAAAAGAAAAAGAAACTGGAAAAGAAAAAAAGAAAAAAAAAGAAAGAAAAAACCCCAAAAGAGCAAAGAAGGGTCCAAAAAAGAGCCAAAAAGCAGTTTAGCAAAGTGTTGTGTCTCATTTTCCAATTCTTGTAATGTTCGTAATCGTGTTATAATTTTCTATTTTTTGTCTTTTGTTTTTGAGTGTCATCTGTTCTAGACCACCCTCGTCCTGCCATTCAGGAAGTGGTGAATAGCTTAAGGCTTTGCTTGAGAGATGGGTAGAATAGGGGAGTGTTATCTTTTTAGGGAACCCTCCTTCGTTTGATGAGAGCCAGTATTGGTTCGACCTCTTTGAGGAAAAGTCTTAACTTGGTGAACAACAGTAAGTCCTCAGTTTCATAGGCACGGGACAACCATTCGTACTCTAACATGTTTCATTACGTCGTCACTGACTAGGTCCAGGTAGAGAATGTTACGAGAGACTATCTTGTCTTGACATAAGTGCTTATGTGGATGTGTATGAGTCAATCGAGGCATTCTTCAACCTATATTCATGATATGATTCGTATGGTTTTTGTTCATATGTTTTTTGATAGATTCGATAGATTAGTTCATTTCATTTGGCATGAGACTCCATTTTTTGTGTTGCATTGTTTTTTGCATTAGAGTCTAGCTTAGTTGCTTGAGGACAAGCAAAGGTTCGGTTTGGGGAGTTTGATGAATGTGTATTTTACACTTTTATTTGAGTCTTTTTCACCTATTTTAGCTATCCTCTATGTTAATTTAGCTATATTTTAGTGCATTTTATTAGGATAGTGTCACGTTTCCCTTTAGTTTATATTTTACAGGTTTTGGTGGAAAAACGAGGTTTTCCGGGAAATTATATTGAAGTTGACAAGGAATTGGTGTTCTAGAAGCCTAATTGGAGTATCTGAAAGATTTCGGATAGGATTTGAAGTCTAGGGGTCGAATCTGAAGACTAAAAGGTCACTAGAAGGCAGAAACCGAGTCCGAAAAGGGGAAGAAATCAAAAAACGCGTCAAAAACGCTTTTTTGGGCCGAAAAACACTCCCGGGCGAGTCGCCCCGGACGTGGGGCGAATCGCCCCACACCAGGCAAATCGCCCGGTGTGTGGGGTCCTTCGCCCCACACAATTCGAAAGCCTATATATAGTTGCTCAGATTTCTCCGTTTTTCATACTTTTCCAGACCTTTTCTCTCACCTTTCTCTGCAGTTTTAGGTAGGAATTCCCCAGAGCCTGTTCTGGGGATTCTTAGCTTAGGAGATACTTTTTCTTAGCATTTTGGAGTTTGTAAGATCGCGATTCTTCGGAGACTGACAACCTTCGGTAACATTGTATCTTACAGTTTTTCTACTTATATTTATATATCTTTCATCATGTTTTCGTTCATTCGTGGTATGATTTATGTTGATTGCATGACATCTATGAGTAGCTAAACTTCTCGTTGGTGATAGTATGTGATTTCTTAGCGAAGGGTTGATAATTATGCTAATGGCTATATCGCGCATTATACTCTGAGTTATTGCTTTATTTCTTTGATCTATCTAAATCTATATCGTCGTAGTGTTGAATAATTACGGAACACAATTGGACAATTCATTGATCTTTGATCTATCTAAATCTATATCTTCGTAGTGTTGAATAATTACAACTACAATTCATTGATCAAAGATCTCCATGCAAGACCGAGGAATTTATGCATGATTATTAACCCGTTATGCTTTGAATGACCATACTATCATCAATCTCCATTATCTGTTAAGAAAAACCTTTGCTAAGTCGTCTGCTGTTTTATATTCTTAAGTTAAATTAGATAAAGCTAGCTATAGTCCTTAGAGATCGACACTCGAGGTTATTCTACTGCTACACTACGGTTTTCATTGTAGTTGTGAATTGCCTTTGGCTAAATACAAATTTATTTGATTAGTTGGAACCCGACAATCCAACGCGTTCATCAATCTTCTTGGCCACATAAAGAATATCCTAGCATTCTCTCCGATAAGCTGTTCATCCGTGGATACCAAGGTTGAAGTTCAAAGAGCTGGAAACTAACTTTTATTGTCTTGCAGATAATCAAAGTATTGCAGATATCTTCGACTATGACGAAGGAGAAGATTCACCGGACTATTACGAAAACTTCATCGATTGGCATATCGATTCAATACCTATTCTTGCTTTTGGAGTATTGTAAGTCTTCTGATCAATGTGTTTATTATATACGCTATATGCACGATCAATTAACCTGCATGTTAAGAAATTTTTTGAAATTCCGCTGCGTACCCTAGGGGTAACTCTGACCATATTTTCTTACATCAGATTCATCAAGGCCAACAACCTTGGTTCCTAAATCTTGAGCTTCAATCACTTGTGGTTGAGTGGTTGCTGAGGGCAACTCTTTAGACTCAACAACTGGAGTTTCACCAGCAGTAAGTGGAAGGGAGGGGACTTCCGTGTTCTTCACTCCTGAAGATTGAGCAATGTCTAGATTCTGCGTATGCCTAGCATGAATCTGTAGACTGTTTTGAAGTGCTCTTTGGTAGTCTTCATCCATATCTTCATCATCAAGGTTTGGTTCAGTGACCTTGGCATCGAGTAAGGTTAACTCGGCATCAGAAAGCTTGTGTTTGCCTAATATCATTTCAGCACGCGTTGAGGTCTTAGAGGACTGTCTCTTTGGAGCCATTTCTTATATAGCAGGAGAGATGTACGAAAAAGATTAACTTGCTTTTTGACCGGAGGTACATTGAATTCAGGGCACATGCTATAAAATTTGCAAAGAAAGGAAATGTGAGTTAAAGAATTTTGTCTTTCTAACTCTTTGTTTATATAGTATCTCTGTTGTGCAAGAAACTCAACGGTTTTGAGTTCTCAGCAAGGGTAAAACAGAGATTCAACTGCGTTAGTGGAGCCTTTGCATTAAATGCGTAGTGGTCCACTAACAAAAACCGTCAGAGCACACTTTCTCTTTGTGATATTAACCGTTAGATCAAAAACTACTTTAAATCAATGGCCACGATTGTATTTCATGTCATGATTAACAACGAGTTTATCTGTGCCACGATTAACGTCACAAATTGATTTTACCTTGATTCACGGGATTTGATCCTTTTTACCACAACGCTAATTGCTTGCTGAAGTAAATGAGAATCTTTTCAGCGATTTTGGACAAATTGACTTTGGCACTTCCCTTTTTAGGTAACAAGCCTTGTATTTGCTGAAAGTTCCCCTTAATCAAATATCTCATACTTCTTTAAGTTAAAAGACATTTCTGAGTTCCCGTCTCAGCAAATTCTTTTTATACTAAGATATCCTTTGGTAAAATCCGAGAAGTGTTCTTGCTCTTTGTTGAGTTCCCATCTCAGGTTTTTCCTTTGATACTTGAATACCTGTTTCAGTATCTTTGATTGTCTTAATGCCCGTTTCAGCATTCCTTAAAGTTTTTCTCTTTACTGAGTGCTCGTCTCAGCAAGTGATCAAGTTTCCTAACAAATACCCATTTTGAAGGAATTACTTGCTGAATGCCTGTTTCAGCAATCATGTAGTGAGCTATCATTTGTTTTCGAGGAAATCAGTGCAAGGAGCTTTATACATGTAAGCATACTTTGGCTTGCTGAATGCTTGTTTCAGCAATCTGCCAATTGTATCCCTTACTATTGAGGTAGTTCAATCAATCCAAGGTTATACCTTAGCATTGCGAATCTATTATCTGGTAGGGGCTTGGTAAAGATGTCAGCAAGTTGATCATCGGTACCTACTTTCACAACCTCAATGTCTCTTTTTTCCACCTGATCTCTAATGAAATGATGTCTAATATCAATGTGCTTTGTCCTTGAGTGGAACTTAGGATTTTGCGTGATAGCAATAACATTTGTATTATCACAAAAGATTGGTGTTTTCTTTGCAGAAATACCATAATCTCTTAATTGTTGCTGTTGAGCTGTGCAACAACCAGCCGCAATGTACTCAGATTCATTAGATGAATTGGCAACACAGGTTTGTGTCTTGCTGAACCATGATATTAATCTAGTACCTAGAAACTGACAAGTTCCAGAAGTACTTTTTCTATCAAGAGTTGATCCTCCATGATCAGCATCAGAATAACCAACCAATTCTAGTCCAGAATCTTTAGGATACCATAATCCAACATTGACTGTACCTTTGACATATTTCAGTATCTTAAGTGCCTTTTTGTAGTTTGATTCTATTGGATCAGATTGGAATCTTGCACACACACAAACAACATACGGAATGTCAGGTCTACTTGCTATTAAATACAACAAGGAACCAATGAGCTTCCTATACTTGCGTTCTTCAACACACTTATCTTCTTTAGTATAGCCCAATTTGGTACCAACACTCATAGGGATCTTTTCAGGTTTTTCTTCCTCTTTGATCATAAACTTTATGAGCATTTCCTTTGCATACTTTGCTTGATTTATGAATATTCCATCTTTGAGTTTCTTGACTTGCAATCCTAGGAAATAATTCAATTTACCCATCATACTCATTTCAAACTTGTTTGTCATGAGTTTGGCAAAATCATCACAAAGCTGCTTGTCCTTAGATCCAAATATTATGTCATCCACATAAATCTGAACTAAGAGTATTTTACCATCATGGTTCATGGTAAACAAAGTTTTGTCAAAAACTTCACCTTTCTTGAAACCATTATCCAGCAAGAACTTAGCTAAGGTATCATACCAAGCTCTTGGTGCTTGCTTTAGACCATATACAGCTTTCTGAAGCTTATATACCATCTTGGTTTCTGAGGGAAGTTCAAAGCCAGGGGGTTGTTCCAAATAGACTTCTTCAGCAAGTTCACCATTTAAGAATGCACTTTTAACATCCATTTGATAAACAATGAAGTCATTGTGAGCAGCAAAGGCCAAGAAAAGTCTAATTGCATCCAATCTTGCAACTGGTGCATAAGACTCATCATAGTCCAATCCTTCAGTCTGACAGTAACCTTAAGCAACTAAACGTGCTTTGTTCCTTGTTACTTCACCAGACTCACTCAGCTTGTTTCTGAACACCCACTTTGTACCAATTGCTTTCTTGCCTTCAGCAAGGGGTACAAGTTTCCAAACTTTGTTCCTTTCAAATTGATCCAGTTCTTCTTGCATTGCCTTGATCCATTCAGAATGCTTTAAAGATTCTTCTATGGTCTTGGGTTCAATTTCTGAAACAAAGCAAGAGAACAAAGCTTCTACTTCTACAACTTTTGCTTCTTCAGCAAGTCCATGAGTAGCAGATGCTTTGGATCTAGTCACTTGGCGTTTGTCAATATCACCAATCATATCCGTAGAGGGATGATCTCTAATCCATTTATTAACAATTGCTGACTCAGCCATAGAAGCCGAGTACATTGCTGCATCAGAAGCATCGAAAGAAGCTGTCTAGATTTCAGAGTTCTTGAAGGACTTGAGGGTTGTTCCTGCTCCTAGTCCAATAACGATTTATTGTGACAACACGGGCGCCGTCGCTCAAGCCAAGGAGCCTAGATCTACAAACAAGAACAAACATGTACTTAGAAAGTATCACGTTATACGTGAGATTATTGATAGAGGAGAAGTTAGTATAGAACGTGTCTCGACCACGGACAACGTGGCAGATCCTTTCACCAAGGTCTTATCAGTGGATGCCCACTTAAGACATTATGTTAATCTAGGCATTAAGCATAAAGGTGACTGGCTCTAGTCCAAGTGGGAGATTGATAGTGTATATGTGCTAGAGACAGTCTTTATTAAGGGCATGCAGTCATTATTAAGGGCATATATGTACTATTACACAGGTCAACATAATATAATATATGTTTGTTGTTTGACTATTGAGTATCGTTTTTATATTTATATTACACCAGGCATACAACATGTCATATCTCTATTCCGGTGTGTATTGATATTAAACATGTCCCCTCGGATAGATGACCGATCACACAGATAGTGGGAGCTATGTGAGTTATCATCTATCCCAAACTCTCCCTAGTCGAGGTTCATCTCGGATGTAGGGGTCTGAATGAACCAACTGAGACTAGTATGCGTGGAGGTTATACTTGTTAGAGCAAGTGTGAGCCGATCCCACGGCCACGGAACGAATTGTTGGACAATCAAGAAACGTTCCCATAACTCCGCATAGTTGTTCGAATGGTGATTACCGAACAATGGAAGTACCCACCGGAAACTCCCATCGATGTATACTCTACATCGAAGTGTCTATAGGAACCGGAAAGATGTCGAAGTGATGCCAGTCGTCCTTTGGACTTACAGGACTTTATCATCACATTTGTTGCCCCATATCCTTGGTGGACCCGTCGATGTCAGCTCTGAATAAGCAGTTGACCCAAGACACGATCCAGGATTATGGCTACATACGAATGGGGATGATAAGTGATTCTGTGAAGGATTCATCTCTCATGTGTAGCACAGGAGAGCACAGCTCATAGTCGTTCATAGTTGTGATTGGTCAAACCGCTGGCCAGCGTATCAATATTATTATGATAGTCATAATAGATATTGGATTCACCAAGCAACTCACTGAAGACGTCCGTGGATGTATTATTGGGATAGACACTTCATCGATCCTAGATGCATTCGAGTCAGTCAGATGAAGGGACGTTACCATCTCCGCGTTGAGCGCAACAGACTTCAAAACGAAAGGGTTTGCTTTGAGAAACCTCTCAAACGTCCTCATGTATTAATATTGCAAATGGAACCGTCTAGGAATTCCATTTTGCCTAGTGTAGCACTTGCTTAATACAATGAGGCCCTATGGGTCACATTATGTGGTGATTCAGCTTATCCGAATATCCTTGAAGATGGAATCGCAATTAATTTAGAATTAATTGTGATTGATGAATTATAATTGATTTGGAATTAATTATAATAATTTGCGGCTCAATTAATAATTTGAAATTATTAATTGAATTGGCTGATTAATTGTATTTTATGTAAATACAATTAAAGATTATATTTTAGAAATATAATAGAGGTTTGATATGAAAGGATATGTTAATTTAGAATTAATATATGCACATGGGCAAAATCTACTTGGAGTTTGAATTGTCTTAGAATTATAAGTGGGTCCCAAAATCGGAATCCACCTATCCCCCTTAGACGCGCGCGCGAAGCAGTAGTAGTAGGGGAAGGAGTTCGACTCCTTCCTCTATTAGAAGTCAAGGGATAAGTTAGATTTTCCTGATTGAGTTCTAATTTGATTGGGAATGAATCTAGACTTGAATTGGTTTCCTTGTGCAATAAGAATTAGATTCTTAATCCTTTATGAAGTCTAATTGATTATTCTTTAGGCTTCTATTAACTACTATATATAGTAGACTATTAGAGAGCTTTTAAGACATGGTTGAATACAGTTGATTCAAGATCATTCTTTCTACTAGTTTTCTTAGAGAAAATAAAAAGCTCTTCCCTACCTTCCCATAAGCCGCGCACGCCACTCCCACCGGAGGAAAACTGCGGCCCCATCTTCTTGGCCACATAAAGAATATCCTAGCATTATTTTCGATAAGCTGTTCATCCGTGGATACCAAGGTTGAGGTTCTAAGAGCTGGAAACTAACTTTTATGGTCTTGCAGATAATCAAAGTATTGCAGATATCTTCGACTTCGACGAAGGAGAAGATTCACCAGACTATTACGAAGACTTCATCGATTGGCGTATCGATTCGATATCTGTACTTGTTTTTGGAGTATTGTAAGTCTTCTGATTAATGTGTTTCATATATACGCTATATACATGATCAATTAACCTGCATGTTAAGAAATTTTTTGAAATTCCGCTGCGTACCCTAGAAGTAACTCTGACCATATTTTCTTACAACTTCTTACCAGCATAGCTTGTTGAAGAAGATTCAAACAAGTCCATGTGCAAGAGTTGTAAAGGTTTTGTAGTTGATGGTACTGCCTTGTTCTTAAAGAAGATTTGGTTTGCTTTCCTTGCTGACATGCATTGTAAACACCATCCTTCTTGAAAGTGACCTTAGGTAATCCAACTACAGGTGCCTTTTAGACAACTTATTCAGCGTCTTGAAGTTTAGGTGACTTGTTCGTTTATGCCATAACCATGCTTTTTCATCAAGGCAATCGTGATCTGAGACAAGGCATTTTTCAACGATTGCTAACGACCAATCTACATTGTACAAACCTCCTGATCTTCTAGCAAATATAATAACCTTCTTTGTCTCAAAGTCTATAAGTTTACATTGATCACTTTTGATTTTGATGAAATATCCTTTATCAGCGAATTGACTCATGCTAAAAGGTTAAACTTAAGATTTTTGACATAAAGAACTCCCGAAATGGTAATGCATCCTAACTTCACGTCACCATAACCTTTTGTAGAACCAAAGCCTCCACCAGCAAACCTTATTGTTGGACCTTTAGACCACCGTCTATAGTTTATAAGGTTATTCTTGTTGCCCGTCATGTGCTTTCCACAACCACTGTCAAAGTGCCAGATTGCATTGTTTGTCTCCGTGGCTGAAGTCTGACCGGCCATGAGGCAGAATTCGTAGTTTGACACATCTGGATAAGCTTCCATAGCTATTCCACAAACTTCCTTGCCGATCTCTACGTCAAGAGTGGATTCTTCTTCTTCAGTGTCTGAGCTTTCTACCTCACTGTCTTCGGAGCTGGTATCAATGCACAACGCATCAATTTTTACTTGAAGCTTCTTCTTTTCTTCAGCAATAAAATCCCTTTTGAACTTCTTCTTCTTTTCAACAGATTTACCTTATAGCAAAGGACAATTTGCTTTGAGGTGTCCATGCTTTTTGCAGTAAAAGCACAGATCATTTCCAACTGCTGGTTCTTCAGAGGAATTTGCTTGCTGAGCTTGCTTGTTCAGCAAGCTAGCCTCATTCTTGTATTTATGGTAGTTGTTACCAAGATGCTTTTTCAGCTTCTCTTTTGCTTTTTGCCTTTCAAGTTCCTTACTGATGAATTTCTTCATGTTCTTAACAACTAAAGCATTTTCCTCAGCAGGCTCTTTATCATTCTTCTTTTCAGAAGATGACGGCTTTGCAGCAAGAGCAATGTTTTGCGATTTTTCAGCAAACACATGTTCTCTTTGCTTTGTCTCGTAGTTGACAATAGCAAGATGAGAGAACAACTATGTAGATGTGATGATTGGCATTCCTTGATTATAGTAGAAATTCTGAGTATGGATCCATTCTTGGTTCAGACTTCTGATAATGGTTTTCACCTTCTCAGAATCTGAGTAAAGATTTCCAACTCCTAAGGCAGCCATCTCACTTACTAGAGTTGTGAATCTGAAGTCCAAATCTTCCAGTGACTCATTTGTACATTGTTTACAGTTCTAGAACTTTAACTTCAGCAATTCGAGTTTGTTTTCCTTGGTTTTATCAGATCCAGCGCAAAGATCTTGAACCATTTTCCAAGATTCCTTAGCAGTTTTGGCACCCCACAGTTTGCACTGTATAGTATCCGGAGTTGATCGAATGATGATGTTTCTTGCTTGGCCATCAAGACGGAATCTCTTAGCTTCGTCGGAAGTCCATTCCTCTCTTGGTTTTGGAACGGCGGTGTCAACCGGTTCTCCTAAGATAGTTTCCTTACCAGTGGGATCCGTGGTTTTGTGTGGAAAACTTCTCTCAAGTTTAGTGATCTTGATAGGTCCATCATTTATGACAGTGACCATTTCATCACTAATGGCCTCAAGATGTAACATCATGTTGTTTCGCCATTTTTCATAGTTTTCCAGCTTCAGCAAGGGAGCGTCTCCTAAAGACATCCTGTCAGCAAAAGACTACCAAACTGATCAAGTGAGAGTGATTTACGAAAAGCACCTAAGGGGATCTAGGTTCAGTGCTGAAGGTTAAAGAACCTCCAGCTCTGATACCACTTGTTGGTCCCTTTAGACAACAAGAAAAGACTAGAGGGGGGGGGGGTGAATACTCTTTTCAAACTTTCGTCGTTTAAAAACTTTCTCAGCAAGAGCTTATTACTTTTCAGTAATGAGTTTGCTGATACTTAACTTTCTCAGCAAGTACTAGTTACTTTTCAGTAACGAGTTTTACTGGTACTTAAAAACAGAGTGCGGAAGTCTTTATACAATAAGTGCTTTTCAGTAAGTGCTAGTTTCAGCAAGTGAGTAGAGTGACAGTGTACAGATAGATAAGCATGCTGAAAACTAAATGCAGTAAAGTAAATCACACAAACACTTTTTATAGTGGTATCTGAGAGTGGCGTATCTCTCAACTAACCCACTTTGTCCTTTCTAGGACTGAATCCACTAAGATAAGTTTAAGGTTCCTTACAACACTTATCTAGAGTGATTCTTCAAAAACCAAAGCACACTTGCTTCGTTTCCAACCTAACTAGAGAACGAAACCTTGTTCTCCACCAAACTTGGGACTTATAATCAGCAACACTATGCTTGATTAATTTCCCCCTGAATTTCACGCCTGAAAGAGGGTGTTTATCAGTTAGAGAGGTTTGGGATGAGATGACTTGAGTATAACTTATTCAGCTATAACAAGTAATCTAAGAAACAAAACTTTGAATACTTTGCAGTAAACAAGTTAAGTTGTTTCTGGTGTCAAGACTTGTTCTTGTTCGAAAGAGAGAACACTTAACTAATTTCTTAGCCGTGAATGTTCTACTTCTTCACAAGTAGCTTTTGTTTCAAGCTTTAAGCCTTGGAACGGATCAATAGGCAGTAAAGAGTAAGAAAGATGAGTGTTTAAGCACAAGTGAGAGTTTGATCACGTTGTTGGCACACTTCTACTCTTTGCCGGATGTCCTATATTTATAGTGAATCAAGGGAGCCGTTTGAATTTGTTCCTTAAGATGTCATTATCTTGCTTTTGTACTTTCAGCAGCGTCTTTCATTTGTCTTCTAGTCTTCATGTTCTTCGCATGCTTACTTTTGCATTTAATGTTCATTTGAATGAAATTCAAATATGAACGTTGGAGCGCAAATGCAAGTACTTTTAGCAAGAAGGTCACATATGTATTTTAGCAAGCGGTCAGTCTCAGTTTCGGCAAGCACAACCTACTCTGTCATATAGATTTTCACTTATGCAAGTTGTTGCTGAAATTTCCACTTTCTGAGCAACATGTGCCTTTGTAGATACCATCTTCAGAAATCTTCTTTAGTCTTCAGTCTTCGAATTCTTCAAGTTTCTGAACGGTTCTAGTGCTTCAATAGTTCATTTGTAAAAACAAAGTACATCATTAGAAAAACTAAAGCACCTAACTAGTACCTACACTAAGTCTTCAACAAACGTTCATCTTTTACAATGTTCTTAAACTTCTAAATTCCTATAGACCTTAAGAGTACTAGTTACTTGACTTTCCTTAATTTAGCATGGTTAATTGCTCATCAAAATTTACAAGTTTCCTAACAATCTCAGTGAGGTTCTAAGTTAACAAACAGAAAAGTAACAGTTTTGAAAACAAAAGCATTTGACATATGAGACAACAAACAGAAACAGTTAATAGAACAGAAGAAAATCAGATGAAGTCCGTTGGTGCAGCCCGCCTTGTTACTCCTACTCCCAGATTGCCCTTATAGCTCCCTCCAGAGGGTTAACAACTCCGGACAGAAACAGAAACCCCCGTGTACTTTGGGGAAACAGAACCTACGACCCTAATAGACCTCAATGACTTCTGCCTCGCGCCTAAAAGGGATTAGACTAGGCAATAAACAAATAAACCCGATAGTCCTCACTACCCAAGTCTACCTAATTACGAGCAAACAGACAATAGTAACCAATCCTCGAGACATCGAGAAATGTTCCTGCAGAAGAATTAGTCCAGAACAGAGTAGTAACAAACAGAGATAAATGAATATTCATACTTAGGACTTAGTTACTTTTACGCGGAAGCAAACGGTAAAACAGAACATATATTAATAGATACAGATTATCACAGAGCCTTTCAGTTTTTCGCAAATAGATAAGTTTTCGGGTGAACACTCACCTTAGAGACTTAAGCACTAGATCACGGAGTCAAGACTTGAATGACGGCGCAGCGAACAACAGAGAACCTAAACATAACCTAGTGTTACCATCTATAGTCGAATCGAAAGACAAAATAAAAGAAAGGTAGCAGAAGGGCTAAGGGGGGTTCGAACTCGGAACCTCTAGGTTAGTCAAAGGATACCTAACCAACTAAGCTAGCAAGTCAAACAGTTACAAAGCAACAAGATAGAAACTATTTAAGTTGGATAGTTTTCAGAAAACACTATTTTACTCTCTGGAAATTACTAAAATACCCTCAGAGGTAAATTTGCAAAACAGTACTACAGTTTCAACAAACTCCAGAACAGTCCTCAGGGAAAACTTGTTTTAACAGTTTAGTCCAGCACAGTAAACTTACCAAACTACCATCGCACAGTAATTGCAGAAAAGTCCTTTTAGTTTTCAGAAAGTACAGTCAAGTCCAACAGTTCCTTACACTTGCACAACAGTCCCCAAAAATAAACAAGTCTTTCAAACTAGTCCTCAGTCAACATGGTCAAAGTAAAATTGCAAAAAGGTCCTTTGGGTTTTTAGAATTCTCAAGACAGTCCTCAAGTTTCTCAAATTACAAAATCAAGTCCAAGTCAGTCAACAAACGTAGGTCAAGGTCATACAATCAGTCCAAACATCACAACACAGACTATCCTAAGTCCCAATTCTCAGTTCAAATACGAGGTCAAAGGCAGCAGGGGTAAAACGAGAATAACAAGGAAAGAAGAAACCGAAAAAGGAAACAGAGTACTACCTTCGGTGGAACTGGACAGAGAGAACAGACTAGAATGGATCGAAACCAGACAAAGAGCACGCGCGCGGGATTGGAAGGAACGGTATCGGAACGGAGCACACGGGACGAGCGGGTACGGTACTGAAACGAATGGAAAATCAATCGAAAACCAAGAAATTGAAATGAAATCTCAATCGAGATTCAAATCAATCGAGCAGAACGGAGACGGGCGAAAGTTTATCGTAACCGTGAAGGGGAGCATAGACCGGAGCAGGACCGATGAACGAACGGAAAACAGAGCACGCCGGACCCGGAGCGAGTCGCCTGAGACCGAATCGGTGAGAACAGAAGAAACCGAGCTGTGAAACGGATCCAAGCACAGCACGGGCAGGACGGCTTCGGGGCGGAACCGGCGGCGCGGCCAAACCAAAGCGGTACGGTGGTGGTGTTCGGTGGAGGTGATGAGGATGAGATGGGGTTGGAGATGGTGGAAGACGGGAGATGGTGAGTTGATGAAGAAGATGAATTTTGATGTAGATGATGCGGGTGGGAGTGAGGCAGAGTGTTGTTTGATTTTTCTTTTCTTCCTTTCTCTCAGATAGTGGTGGCGTGGAGATGAGAGAGTGAGGGAAGGTGGGGGTTAGTTTAGGGTTAGTGTTAGGAAACTTGTAATTTTGATGAGCAATTAACCATGCTAAATTAAGGAAATTCCAGTAACTAGTACTCTTAAGGTCCATAGGAATTTAGAATTTTAAGGACATTGTAAAAGAGGAACGTTTGCTGAAGACTTAGAGTAGGTGCTAGATAGGTTGGTTTTACCGCTTATGATGTATCTTGTTTTCTGAAAAGAAATACAACCTATTGAAGCATTTGTTGATGATGTACTTTGTTTACACAAACAAACTATTGAAGCATTTAGAACCGCTCAGAAACTTGAAGATTTCGAAGACTGAAGACTAGAAGATTTCTGAAGACTGGTATCTACAAAGGCACATGTTGCTCAGAAAGTGGAAACTTCAGCAACAACATTGCATAAGTGAAAATCTAAACGACAGAGTAGGTTGTGCTTGCCGAAACTGAGACTGACCACTTGCTGATGAACATTTGTGATCTCTTGCTGAAAGTACTTGTATTTGCGCTCCAATGTTACTGTTTGAATTTCATTCAAATGAGCATTAAATGCAAAGCATGCACACGAAGGACATGAAGACTAGAAGACAAACAAGGACGCTGCTGAAAGTACAAAAGCCAGATAGTGACATTTTAAGGAACAAAAGCCTTAGAATTTGAAATTCAAACGACTCCTTATTTCACTATAAATAGAGGTTATCCGGCAAAGAGTTGAAGTGTGTCAACAACGTGATCAAACTCTCACTTGTGCTTAAACTCACATACTCTTCAAACACTCTTACTGCCATTGATCCGTTCCAAGACTTAAAGCTTGAAAAAGCTACTTGTGAAGAAGTAGAATTTACACGACTAAGAAATTAGTTAAGTGTTCCTTCTTTCTTTCGAACACGAACAAGTCTTGACACCAGAAACAATCAAACTTGTTTACTGCAAAGTATTCAAAGTCTTGTTTCTTGGATTACTTGTTGTAACTGAATAAGTTATAATTAAGCTATCTCATCCCAAACCTCTCTAACTGAAAATACACCCTTTCAGGCGTGATATTCAGGGGGAACTTAATCGAGCATAGTGTTTCTGATTAAAAGTACCAAGTTTGGTGGAGAACAAGGTTAGGTTCTCTAGTTAGGTTGGAAACGAAGCAAGTGTGCTTTGGTTTCTGTTTGGATCGCTCTAGATAGGTGTTGTAAGGAACCTCAATCTTATCTTAGTGGATTCAGTCCTAGAAAGGACAAAGTGGATTAGTTGAGAGATTACGCCACTCTCAGATACCACTATAAAAGTGTTTGTGTGATTTACTTACTGTACTTAGTTTTCAGCAAAGCATATCTATCTGTACACAGTCACTCACTTCACTTTCTGAAAGTATCACTTAATGACAAAGCACTTATTGTATCAAAGACTTCCGCTCTCTGATTTTAAGTATCAGCAAAATGAGTTACTGAAAAGTAACTTGCGCTTGCTGAGAAAGTTAAGTATCAGCAAACTCATTACTGAAAAGTAATAAGTACTTGCTGAGAAAGTTTTTAAACGATGAAAGTTTGAAAAGACTATTCACCCCCCCTCTAGTCTTTTCTTGTTGTTTAAAGGGACCAACAAGTGGTATCAGAGCTGGAGGTTCTTTAACCTTCAGCACTGAACCTAGATCCCCTTAGGTACTTTCCGTAAATCACTCTCACTTGATCAGTTTGGTAGTCTTTTGCTGACAGGATGTCTTTAGGAGACGCTCCCTTGCTGAAGCTGGAAAACTACGAAAAATGGCGAAACAACATGATGCTACATCTTGAGGCCATTAGTGATGAGATGGTTATTGTCATTAATGATGGACCTATCAAGATCACTAAGGTTGAAAGAAGTTTTTCTCACAAAACCACTGAAGCTGGAAAGGAAACTATCTTAGGCGAACCGGTGGATACCGTTGTTCCGACGAAGCTAAGAGATTCCGTCTTGATGGCCAAGCAAGAAACATCATCATTCGATCAACTCCGGATACCATACAGTGCAAACTGTGGGGTGCTAAAACTACTAAGGAAGCTTGGAAAATGGTTCAAGATCTTTGTGCTGGATCTGACAAAACCAAGGAAAGCAAACTCGAAGTGCTGAAGTTAAAGTTCCAAACTTTAAACAAGGTACAAATGAGTCACTGGAAGACTTGGACTTCAGATTCACAACTCTTGTTAGTGAAATGGCAGCCTTGGGTGTTGGAAATCTTTACTCAGATTCTGAGAAGGTGAAAATCATCATCAGAAGTCTGAACCAAGAACGGATCCACACTCAGAACTTCTACTACAATCAAGGAATGCCAGACATTACACCAACAAAGTTGTTCTCTCATCTTGCTACTGTCAACTACGAGACAAAGCAAAGAGAAAATGTGTTTGCTGAAAAATCGCAAACATTGCTCTTGCTGCAAAGCCGTCATCTTCTGAAAAGAAGAATGATAAAGAGCCTGCTGATGAAAACGCTTTGGTTGTCAAAAACATGAAGAAATTTATCAGTAAGGAACTTGAAAGGCGAAAAGCAAAAGAGAAGCTGAAAAAGCATCTTGGTAACAACTACCATAAGTACAAGAATGAGACTAGCTCGCTGAACAAGCAAGCTCAGCAAGCAACTTCATCAGAAGAACCAGCAGTTGGAAATGATCTCTGCTTTTACTGCAAAAAGCCTGGACACTTCAAAGCAAATTGCCCTTTGCTGAAAGGCAAATCTGCTGAAAAGAAGAAGAAGTTCAAAAGAGCTTTTATTGCTGAAGAAAAGAAGAAGCTTCAAGAAAAAATCGATGCATTGTGCATTGATACTAGCTCCGAAGACAGTGAGGATGAAAGCTCAGACACTGACGATGAAGAAGCCACTCTTGACGTAGAGATTGGCAAGGAAGTTTGTGGAATAGCTATGGAAGCTTATCCAGATGTGTCAAACTACGAGTTCTGCCTCATGGCCGGTCAGGTAAACAATCCTACCTCTGACTCAGACTCAGAAAGTGAAGACGAGATTGACCTTGACAAGATTCAAGGAGAAATCGAAAGATTTGAGAAAACTCTCAGCAAACAGCAAGAGAAACTACAGATTGCTGAAACTCTGACCAAGCAGACTACTGAAAAGTAATCTTGCTGAAGGAAGAGACAGAAAAAAGGATGCTGAAATAAGGCGTCTTAAGAAGTTGATTGAGCGAGAGAGAGAGAAGAATTGAATGAAGCTGGATAAAAAATTCTCAAATGGCATTAGAATGGAAGAGTATCATCCTCATTCTAAAGTTACTTGCTGAAATCCAAGAAAATGAAAAAGATGAAAATCAATTTCAAATCTATGTGACGCAAGTAATACGCTGACTGAACTAAACTCTTATTTGAGAGATCCATCTCAGAAAGAAGGTTTAGGTAGCAACGTATGAAGGTGATGACGTAGAAATCTTGAGTAAAGACAAATCACCGATTCCTTTGTACGTGCTACTGATGTGGTCAACCAGAACTCTATCAGTTGGTCAATCTAAGGTA